>CM071838.1:82456820-83660979 GCA_036507285.1 Trichosanthes cucumerina | reverse complement strand
AAAAGAGGATTCCATCCGTTGGAGAAAGTCTCATAGTCCATAGATGTGACAGATGTAATGAACGAGGTCATAATAGATTGACATGTCGTAATCCCATTGCATATGCTGAAAAGTGAAGTGGTTGTTATGTTGAATATTTGTTTGTAACGATGATTACATTAGTTATGTGAATTCTGTTTTTTTCCTCGCACATTTCTCGCACCTAATAAAACATGACAATAATTGAAAATAGTTTGTGGTTTGTGTTATACTTTTTGAATTCTTCAAGAAACAAACCTCAAGTAACAAAAAAATGGACAACATACATTATATTTTTTTTCTCGCACCTTTCTCGCACCTAATAAAACATGACAATAATTGAAAGTAGTTTGTGGTTTGTGTTATACTTTTTGAATTCTTCAAGAAACAAACCTCAAGTAACAAAAAAATGGACAACATACATTATGTTTTTTTTCTCGTACCTTTCTCGCACCTAAGAAAACATGACAATAATTGAAAGTAGTTTCTATTTTTTTTTTCTCGCATCTAATAAAACAATGAAAACTTTGTATATAAATAAAAAGTCATCACCAAATAACGACTACATATGATACCAGAGTTTTAATACATCAGAGTATTACACCATAACTGAAAAGCCAACTGCTTCCTAAAATATAACATGTTCTCTTGACACAGGCTAACGAAATCAGAACCAGTAACAACATATTCAAAGAATTTGATGGTAAAAACCCCAGAATCAGATGAATTGCGTTGCTTTGGAACGGGCTCTACCATGACCATTGGCCAAGATCCTGTATGTTATGATGATCCGCCTCTTCTTGCAAGAAACCCTGTTGCACCTAATATCGCGGGTATCATCATTCGCAATGGCTTTACTTCTTGCGCAATCTCCTCCGGAGCCGTTGATAACGAATCCCAAACTTTGATCTCACAATGAAGTAGATCAATGCAGGCTAACACCCAATGATTTTCTCGCACCTTTCTCGCACCTAAGAAATCATGCAAAAGTTGTATCTAAATCATAAGAAATGCTCAAACAACATCTACTCAACCTAAAAGACCCATATGAAAGAAAAGAAACAACTTATAGCATTTTGTTTTTTTTCTCGCACCTTTCTCGCACCTAAGAAATCATGCAAAAGTTGCATCTAAATCATAGGAAATGCTCAAACAACATCTACTCAACCTAAAAAGACCATTATGAAAGAAAAGGAACAACTTATAGCATTCTGTTTTTTTTCTCGCACCTTTCTCGCACCTAAGAAATCATGCAAAAGTTGCATCTAAATCATAGGAAATGCTCAAACAACATCTACTCAACCTAAAAAGACCCATATGAAAGAAAATGAACAACTTATAGCATTCTGTTTTTTTTCTCGCACCTTTCTCGCACCTAAGAAATCATGCCAAAGTTGCATCTCAATCATAAGAAATGCTCAAACAACATCTACTCAACCTAAAAAGACCCATATGAAAGAAAAGGAACAACTTATAGCATTCTGTTTTTTTTCTCGCACCTAAGAAATCATGCAAAAGTTGCATCTAAATCATAGGAAATGCTCAAACAACATCTACTCAACCTAAAAAGACTCATGTGGAAGAAAAGAAACAACTTATAGCATTCTGTTTTTTTTCTCGCACCTTTCTCGCACCTAAGAAATCATGCAAAAATTGCATCTAAATCATAGGAAATGCTCAAACAACATCTACTCAACCTAAAAAGACCCATGTGAAAGAAAAGAAACAACTTATAACATTCTGTTTTTTTTTTCTCGCACCTAAGAAATCATGCAAAAGTTGCATCTAAATCATAGGAAATGTTCAAACAACATCTACTCAACCTAAAAAGACCCATATGAAAGAAAAGAAACAACTTATAGCATTCTGTTTTTTTTCTCGCACCTTTCTCGCACCTAAGAAATCATGCAAAAGTTGCATCTAAATCATAGGAAATGCTCAAACAACATCTACTAAACCTAAAAAGACTCCTAGAAACTTTGCATACTCTTTTCTCCTTGCACTTGTATCTCACTTTTCTCGCGCCAAAATTTCGGCAACATAACAACACCATTAGGAATTTCCAAAAAATGTTATGAACCTAATTGCAAAAATATCCACAAAAAAAACACTCCTTAATCAAATCAATCCTCTCAGCCTCCCACCAAACTACAAATATTACATGAAATTTGGGCACAACAAATAAATCCACAACAAGCTCAATTACAATTTCCTAATAATTAAACACTAAAGATTAGATAATGCTTCCTAAATTAAAAGATGAATATATATCTTCTAGATTTGTAATAATAAGTTATGAACATAGTTCAAATATAAGGATTAGATACTTTTCTGTAAAAATGTAAGTACAAAGAATGTTAAAAAAGTAAGTACAAAGAATCAAAAATCGGTCGTTGTTGGGACTTACCTTCGCCGTCGTTACAGAGTTCCGTTCGCCGTATTCAAGGGCTTCACTTGCAGTCACCGAGGTTCTGCCGCCGTCACAATCTGGTTCGCCGCCAAGATTTAGTCCGTCGTTTCAAAGCCAGTCGCGGCCATCCACTCAACTACGCATGTCGCTCCACTCCGCCCGTCGCTGCCGTTCGCTCCTCTGTCGCAGCCGCTCGGCTTCGCCCGTCGAAGCCTCTCCACTCCGTCCGTCGCAGCCGCTCCACTCCGCTCGTTGTCGTCGGTCGCTCGACTCCGCCCGTCGCAGCCGCTCAAATACGCAAGTCGCCGTCGGTCGTTCGACTCCGCGGGATATCCTCCTTATTTCGCCGCTTCGACTCCTCCGCGGTTGCTGTCGCCACGCCGATTGCCGCCAATCGCTTTCGTCTCCTCAATGGCTGCTTGCGGGACGCTTCGAATCGCTGTCGAGGGAAGAAGGTCGTGATTGTCGAGAGTAAGGAGAGGGAAGGACCGTGATTCTCGAGAGTGAGGAGAGAGATGGGAGAAACTTGGGCATGCTTTTTCCTTTTGTTAAAAATAAAAATATAAAATATAAGATTTTTTAAAAAGGGTAAAGTGGTAATTGCATACCCTAAAAAAGTCTAAAAGTCTACTCATTTAAAAAAAGTTCTAAATTTGGCAATTTCCCATTTACTAAAAAAAATACCATTCATATGAAAATTAAGACTATAACAAAAAATAAATTTCAAAATTCCCGTTTACTCCCTTCACCAACCCCCAATTTTTGTCCCTTCTTCAACCCAACTTCCTATATCTTCAACTGAAATTTCTCCTCATCGAACTCAGAAGAACAGAACGATAATCGCGAAAAAAAAAAAAGAAAAAAAAATCATCTGTTCTTCTTCATCTTCATCAGCCAAAATCACCGCCATTGAAATGGCAGTTGAAACTCTTCAGAACGACTTCATTTTCCGGTCGAAATTGCCGGACATTTACATCCCCAAGCACCTTCCTCTGCACTCGTATTGCCTTCACGAAAATACGTCGAAGATCGGCGACCGAACCTGTCTAATCAACGGCGTCACCGGCGAATCCTTCACCTACGCCGACGTCGATCTCGCCGCTCGCAAGGTCGCCTCCGGATTGAACAAACTCGGCATTGCAAAAGGCGATGTGATCATGCTCCTCCTCCCGAACTCGCCGGATTTCGTCTTCGCATTCCTCGGCGCGTCGTACCGCGGCGCGATTATGACGGCGGCGAATCCTTTCTTCACGGCGGCGGAGATCGCGAAGCAAGCGAAAGGATCGAAGACGAAATTGATAATCACACAGTCGTCGTATTACGAGAAAGTGAAGGATATAACAGAGGAATTACCTGATGCTAAAATCATGACCGTCGATTCTCCGCCGGACGGTTGTTTATCGTTCGCTGATCTAATCCAAGCCGACGATCGGGAGATTCCGGCGGTGGAGATCAGTCCGGACGACGTCGTTGCGTTGCCGTACTCCTCTGGAACGACCGGATTGCCGAAAGGAGTGATGCTAACGCATAAAGGATTAGTGACGAGTGTGGCTCAGCAAGTCGACGGCGAAAATCCGAATCTGTATTATCGAAACGACGATGTGATTCTGTGCGTTTTGCCGCTTTTCCATATCTATTCGCTTAATTCAGTTCTGCTCTGCGGATTGCGCGCCGGAGCGACGATTCTGATAATACCTAAATTCGAGATCGGTTCGCTTTTGCAATTGGTGGAGAAATACAGAGTTTCGATTGCGCCGATTGTGCCGCCGATTGTTCTCGCCATTGCGAAGTCGCCGGACCTGGAAAAGTACGATCTGTCGTCGATCAGAGTGATTAAATCCGGTGGAGCTCCGCTCGGGAAGGAGCTTGAAGATACCGTGAGAGCCAAGTTTCCCAAGGCTGTGCTCGGCCAGGTACTGCAGACTCATAATTTAATAACTGATATTTTTTCAAGTTAAATTAAATTATAAATTTGGTCCTAGAGTTTTGAATAATTAAAATTTAGTTCCATACTTTTAAAATATTAATGGTGTAATAAAATTGGGATTAATAAAATTAGTTAAAAAAAATGGTGTAATAAAATTCTCATAAATAGTCTTTATATCAAGTTAAAGTGGGTTTAAGGTAAAATGTTGTTGAACTAAAAAACATTCACTAAATTTTAATTTTTTTTAAATTATGTGGACCAAATTTGTAATTTAGCCATTTTTTTAAAATTAAATTACAATTCTTAAGACCGGTTGGATAACTATTTGATTTTTTATTTTTAAAAATTAAGTCTAAAAATATTATTTCTATTAATGGATTTTAATGTTTTCTTATCAATTTTGTACCTATGTTTTTTAAAACTAAAAAAAGTAGTTTCAAAATCTAAGTTAAATTTTGAAAACTAAAAGTAGTTTTCAACCATTTTTTAAAAAAAAAAAAAATTGGCTAGAAACTTAAATAGTTCCTCAAGAAATATGGAAATAATCGTAGAGAAGATACAAAGAAATTATGGAAAAACAAGTATATTTTCAAAAACCAAAAACTGAATGGTTATCAAACGAAGCCTAAGTTCAACTGACATATTAAATGTGTTAGGGTTTGTTTGGAGCATATGATATAATAACCTGTGTTATCATAACATGTGGAATAATCTGCATTCCAAACACAGACTATTATAACTTCAGACTATATTACTCTACATTTTAAATTATATTACATGATTTCACATATTATAATAACCCATAGACTATTATAGTCCTTTAATGACTATGAAGTTTGGGTTTAAGAGGTACTCAAATTTTAAAAAGTATTTAATAGATTTTTGAAAGTTCAATAAGTTTTTAAAATTTGAAAGTTAGTCATTTTAAAGTTTAGAGACTCATTCGAATACAAAAATTAAAAGTTTAAGATCTATTAGATGTTTTTAAAATTTAGGAACAATTAAATACAAACTCGACAATTCGTACTATAATTTATTTTTTAATTATAAATTAATAACTGAGATTTATTATTATTATTATTATTGGTTGAGATTAGTATTAGTTAATTGTAATTAGGATTCCTTTTAATTCGTATTTAGTAAAAAAAATATTTATTTTTTTTAAAGGGTAATTAGTCAAAATTGTGGATGTGGAAGAAAGACTTAACTTGAGACGACATGACTCCCCAAGTCAAAGCAGAAGTCCACGTGTAATGTTTTTTTATTACAAGATAAATTATTTTAAAAATTAACTACATTAATTCAATTTTCGTTTTTATTTTTAACATAAAAGTCTATTTTGTGCGACTTGCTACTTATTTTTTTATTTTTATTATTTTTTGAAAGGTTTTGTCCACCTAAACAACTCTGCCAACAACAGAAGAAAAATTAAGTTTCACCTAAAAACTTGAATCCAAAGTCTTTAAAAGTGTCTCCAACCCTGGAAAATCATACGTTAATTTTAGAATAATACATCACAAATACAAACACGTCAAGAAAGTTTCAATTTTAAAACAATAAAAGTGTCTTGATTAATTAATTAGGTGTAATTTTGACTCGAATCTTACTCTTCCTTTTGAATTTAATAACATAGATAGGAGAGTAGTTATACAAACCTCTTTTAACATTTTTAACGATGAAAGTCGGCATCTCAAATTTTACTTATAGAATTTCTTATTAGATGTGAAATTAAAGTTAAATCATATAATAATAAATTTAGAAGGTATTAAACGACTTCTCTAATCAACTATGTTCGAATTAATCAATATAAAATCTTTTAGTCAGTATCAACCATCATGTGAAATTTATATTCTAAATTATATTTATAGACCGAAAAACATCAATTTGAGAAATTATTTGTCGAGATCGCTACAATATAACGAATAGTTTTTCACCATTTGATGTAAAGAGAAAAGTATCTCCTATGTATATTTAGTGATTATTAAGGAGCCTAAAAATTATTTAATGTACAATCATTACTCCATTGAATAATTTTCATTTAATATATTTTTTTCGATCAGGTAAAAAAAAATATTCAAATAAAAAATTATTTAAACAAATATTTTTCAGACGTGGCATAATTGTAGCCGTTGGTTCATTAAAATTTATCAGAGCTTTTTTTTTTACAGGGATACGGAATGACAGAGGCCGGTCCGGTACTAACAATGGGTTTAGCATTTGCGAAGGAGCCATTTCCGATGAAACCAGGCGCCTGCGGCACCGTCGTGAGAAACGCCGAGATGAAGATCGTCGACACCGAAAACGGCGGCTCCTTGCCCCGAAACACGCCGGGAGAGATCTGCATCCGAGGCGATCAAATCATGAAAGGCTATTTGAACAATCCGGAGGCGACGGCCGCCACGATCGACACCGACGGCTGGTTGCACACCGGCGACATCGGCTTCATCGACGACGACGACGAGCTCTTCATCGTCGATCGGTTGAAGGAGCTGATCAAGTACAAGGGATTCCAAGTCGCGCCGGCGGAACTCGAAGCTCTGTTGCTCACTCATCCGGTCATCTCCGATGCCGCCGTGGTTCCGTAAGAATCAATCGTTTCGTTTTGATTTCCGATTCCGATTGGTGAAAATCACCGATGAATCGATGATGATTTTTTTTTTTTGGTGGTGAATTGCAGAATGAAAGATGAACAAGCTGGAGAGGTTCCCGTTGCGTTTGTGGCGAAATTGAAGAATTCTGAAGTTACAGAGGATGAAATTAAACAATTTATATCAAAACAGGTATGTAAATTCACACACACACACATATATATATATATGTTATTTTGTTCTCTTCATTCTTAATTTTATTCCATTTTTTAAATAGAAAAATAATTATTTCAAATAGTGAACTTTCAAAAATAATAATTATTTCGGTCATTTTTGTTTTTATTGTTTTGTTACCATCCGTCTTAAGCGTAAGCAAAAAAGATCGAAAACCAACTCGACATAACGTAAATAGGTGGTTGGTCCGAGTCGATTTAACCGACAAAACCGATCGATTTTAAATATATATATATATATATATATAATAATAATATAAAAATACAAAAATGGTAAAAATTATATCTTATAATAAATAATAAATAAACAATTTTTTTAAAAAAGTAAATCACCTAAACCGGTCGAGTTAAGCAAGGAACAAAAAAAAATTAACGACCGATTGAATCGACCATATGGTCGAATCGATGTCGGTTGGAGTTGAAAACCAACTCCAATCAATTGATGCTTACCCCTAATCCATCTCCCTAATATCTCAATGTAGTGATTTTTTTATAAGTACATTAAATGTGTAGGAGAAAAATTAAATTTCTAACCTAAAAAAATAAAAATAAAAAAGAGTAAACATTTTAACTGAATTGTTGAAGTTCAAATAAAGTTCAAATCTCTACCTTTTGATTGAAAGTATAAGTCAGTGATAGTTGAGCGAAAGTCACTTGACATATTAATACATATTCATGTCAAGATGTGAATATACATATTTGAACCTACATTATTTATTGGTGAGGTAACTTAAAGAAAAACAATGGTCGAAACTAAAATGATTTTTTTAGAAATTGGAATAGACTTTTTTAAATTTAAGGCCTAAAGTAAAATAGATCTAATATTTTAAGAATTAAAATAAATATTTATAAATGGTATGAACTAAAAAGGAATAATTTGAGAGTGAAATAAGTTTAAACAAGTTTTTTTTCCCCATATTAGGATTTAGGGAGGAAAAGGGAATGGACTAAAATTGCACTTAAAAAATTAATTATATTTTTGGAATATTAATGAGGAATTTTCTTTTTTCTTTTTAAAATGAAACGTGCAGGTGGTTTTCTACAAGAGAATCAACCGGGTATTTTTTATAGACGCAATTCCGAAATCGCCCTCGGGCAAGATCTTGAGGAAGGAGTTGAGGGCAAAGTTGGCAGCTGATTTTCCAAATTCTAATTAATTTTTTTTTTTTTTTGGCAATTTCACCAAACACAACACAACACACACACCACACGACTAAATGTTAATGCAAGTCTTTTATTTTTCCTCTCTCTCTTGTTATTATTCCTAATTTTTTTAAAGTTGTATTTTATATGGAAACTTGTTGTATGCAATGTACTCTACTTGTTTAAAGCCCTTTTAAAGTGTGTATATATATAATATATATATATATATATGCATAAGAAAGTTTTTTTTTTTTTTTTTTTCATTTTCGTTGGGAACAATCACCTAAGTAAGTTACGTGTTAAAACGGGAAACAATAGATAACACAAAGAGTCCTAGAAAAGAAGATCGACACACGGATTTATGCGGTTCACTAACGGTGTGTTAGCTACATCCATGGGTAGAGGGAGAAAGTATTTTATTATCTTAGAGAAATAGAATACGAAAAATACCGAGAGTTTTCAGATGGGAGTTTATGGGCACCCCTCCTAAATCCTAATATACAATCAACCCAATAAGCTCAAAGTTATGAAAAAAATAAACTTGGTCATTCGAAGCGCCATATAACATATTCAAAGTATATTTACATTACCATAAGTGCATCGACGTATTAATGACTAGATATGTGTAAGCGTATAGTTTCATGTGCACATTTGGAACATTGCATGGTGGTTCTAGGTGAGTTGGTTTGTGCACATGGAATATTAGGTGGGTTTGACAAGTGCGCAAGGGAAATGGGCATCGTATGCATAATGGAGAACTAACTATACGAGCAATGGAGGTAAGACGGAGTGTAAACAAAAAACACAAAGATTGACAATTAGTGTAGCAATGTGCACGATACTATTTTTTTTTTCTTTTAGAATAGAACACTATAAATACAAGAGAGAATTTGAACTTTTGACCTAAAAATTAAAGTTACAATATGTTAAACAATTAAGGTATGATTCAATTGACAATTTTGCTCTAATTTAAGATCTAACATATTGCCTTTTTTTTCCGTACTCTTAGAATATAAGGAAAATTGCATATATGTGTGTGGGGTGTGAGAGAGAGAGTTAAATGCAAAAATCATCTTCCACTATTATAACTGAATAAAAAAACAAATCAAACCACTTGTGAACTATAATGGTTCTTATATATTAACTTAATCAAATGATTGGA
This sequence comes from Trichosanthes cucumerina, assembly GCA_036507285.1. NCBI lineage: Eukaryota > Viridiplantae > Streptophyta > Magnoliopsida > Cucurbitales > Cucurbitaceae > Trichosanthes > Trichosanthes cucumerina. The sequence goes on along the minus strand of CM071838.1, from coordinate 83,651,498 downwards.
CCTATTACAATTAATAAAGAATTTTCTATAAGAAAATTTTAAAACCATAATAGTAAGTTGGAAAAAATATTTTAAATTCAATAACTCTAAGTCTATAATTTCAATGGACGATTAAATGACATAAATTATGTTTCGTGTATATGAAAAAAAAATTGCAACTATTTACTTAAAGCTCCATTTTGATAACACTACTTACCAGGTTTCTTTGCTTTGTTATTTATTTTTTCTAAATGTTTTCAAAATCCAAGCTAAATTTTGAAAATTTAAAAAAATAACTTTTAAAAATTTGATAAACTTGGTTAAGAATTCAAATGTTTCAAAAAAAATATATATTGCAAAAAATTATGGGAAAACAAACCTAATTTTAAAAATTAAAAACAAAAAATCAAATAATTATCTACACGCTTAAGATTAATCTTAATCCACTAGCATATGTTTAGGTTGTCATTATTGCCCATAACAACTTTAATCCATATTCTCATCTTTTAGAACAACTTGATATTAGAAGATTTTTACCATACAAAACTTCATCTTTTTCTTTCCTTGTGCAAAACCAGGAGATTGAAGATTTACCTTCCAATTTATTCTGTCAAAGTATCAATCGAGCGATGATGAATACAACATTAAACGACGAACTCGAACATTTCTTGCGAATGCATAATGCTAATTTCGACGTTCAAATCTCTTTTAAAGAGTATAAATGACCACGATAAAATATGTTACAACAACAACAAAGCGTAAATGGTACAGTATAAATGCACAATATTTCTCGATGTCAAATTATCCTAGTTTTGGTTTACCTCACACGGCTCAAAAACTCGCCTCCTCTGTCGTCGGTCGCCTCAAGAAATATCGTAAACTATTTGATATAACCTGTAAAAATCGACGTAAATCCTCAATTGGTTTCAGTAACTAACAATATAGTAAGTTGTAACCAGTAATCTAAATGTTTATCAACCTGCTGAAGAGGTTTGATGAGGGCTTTGTCCTTGTAGCTAACATGAAATTTAGCCTTAGCCAACAACCCCTGCAGCCAGGACAAAGGAAGTTGTAATTACCATGGAAGTTCAATAACAGTGAAGGCGTGCAAATTTAACACACAAAATAGTCACCTCGGTGTCAAATTCTCCGGATTCAACCGCGACGTTTATGTCTGTAATAATCTTTACAAGATCAACCAGTAATCCCGGCCGATCAGCAGTTTCCACATACAGTAAGCTGTAAAGGGAAAAGGGAAAAACAATGAAAATTTGCACTCAGTTCACATGTGCAGGATTAATGGAAGTTTGCAAGTGAAGTTGCGAAAATTGTTCCCATTGTGTCAACAATTTCTCTGCAGTGCAAACAGTTTTGGAGGAAACACACGTGCATTACCTTCGGTCAGGACCGTCATCTTGTATGCTTATGTGTGTAGCAATGTCCACATCAATCTGAGACATTACAACATATAAGAAATCAGGCAAGGGAGCAAACATCATTCCAATCGAGTGTCCTACCGAGAGGATTGACAACCAAGAAACATAAAAGCTAGGAAAGGATGAATATAAAATGTTCAAACGAATAGCTAGATCGAGTTTCGCCACAAGCATGAGAAGTGAAACAAGAAAGCACATTCTTATTTCTCACACAAAGGGAAAATGTTCTGCAGGCTTCTACACACCGTCCTATCGATTTGCAAACCGGGGAAAGCCAACATTTGAGCCTATTGTAACCTTGTTAACCAGCTAATATGAGAAATTGTGCAAAAAGAGAGCTTAGGAGGGAACATGATGCTAGTTTTATCCCCACAAAAAGAAATATAACAACAATATCATGCAATAGCAGATATGATATGAAGAAAAAGCTCCACAGTAAATGAATTAGAAAGCTCCACAGCCAGTTTTGAAATGGAAAGTTGTTTAAGACCTGTTGTGGTGGTGGCACAACTCCAAAGGCTGCTCCCATTGCTAACTGAGCACTTGATTCCTGAGCAACCAATTTATGATTTGGTAACTTAAAAAAGCAGGTCTCTAATAAATGAAGATCCACAGGGAATGAATCTTGATAAGATCATACCGGATGATACTGGATCAAGTTGTTTATAATCGTCAAACGAATCGCCTCGAGCAACTCTGGATCATCTACCTTTCTTCCGGTATCTCTGCATATTAGCACAGCAATCAAAAATCAAAGTCACAACAGAACAACTTTAAGTCCAAATTCAATTGAAGGTATCAGTGTTTGCGTTGGGAAGGTCCACATAACTGAAGGGTTGCCCTTGGCCCCTCGCCAATTTAATAGTGTTGTGATATCACTTTGATATACCATGAACCATGAGTATTTATCGTTTTTTAAGGCATTGCTGCAATGTCATGGGAAAACCAAATTTGCCAACCAAGCATCATAGCCATGTGTATAGCAACAATCAACATTCGATACAATAGTTCTTAACTTTCTAATAGCAATTATTGACAATATAAAAAATTTTAGTATCCAATTACTACAACAACCTACCATTCAGAAACGTAAAAGACAGCAATGGAGCGTCTAAACTTAATAACCCAATACTTCAAGTTCAGCATAGTAACTACACAATAAGAACGATTACTTTTTTCTAACTAACAAACAAGTAACTCAATACTTACGCTTTTGTGATGGCAAATTTGTTGTGTTTTCCAGAAGAATCCAAAAAGACATTGGCCTTAACAACATTCAGCCCCAGGTTTTTCAGAGCATTCATCTGAATCCAATGCATTTTTAACGGTGATTATAGGAAAGGTCAACAAAACAAGACAACCCAAAAAGCTCTTAGAAATGGAATGTTAAAGATGACTTAGCATTTTACCGTGTCAAGAAGTGCTCCAAGCCGATCACCAAAGGTTATTTCCACGACAGTTGCATCTTGATCAGAGTCCTGGTCTATTATAACTATGGGCGTTGGAATTGTATCAGTATCACCGTTACTTCCATCCTGTTGTGCAACCACTCCCAAGAGAGGGAGAGGTCCAACAAAAATTAAGAACAAGCATCCAACAATTGCAAATCATATCTATCGATACCTTCAGTACCTCAACAGCTGTAGCTGATGACGCTCGTGGAATGCTCTTCATGTTGGAAGAAGACCATCTGCTGAAGGATCAAGAGCAAGCTTATAAACAAAACTTCACAAAAATGAAATGCCTCCACACAAACCAGAATAAAAGCAACTCTATAGCATGAAACTAAACTGATTTATGTAATGTAAATCAATGAAGAAACCTAGATACATTTTTCAAAGCAAAAGATATCATAATAATCTTCAATTCATCAGATTTCTTATAGCTGAAAATGCAACAGCTAATAACCTATCAGCTTAAGTTTTTGAATTGAGTTTGAATCCTTGTTATGTAATTTTCTCCCCAATTGATTAACATTAATAATCACATGGTGGGCTTCGTAAATCCAACTAATATCCGAGCGGAGAGGTGTATTCAAAATATACACATAATTTATCTGCTTAAGCATAAAATCCAGTGGTGATTTGACATCAACAACTCCTTAATTAACAGAGAATCATTGGGTCTTGTTCAATTCTACTAACCAACCTGATAGAACAGAGAGAAATACAGAAACCTAGAATTGTTACATATCATGAATGAGAGATTCAAGCATGAATCAACAACCCAAATAATCTTCAGCTTGATAGAGTTATAAATCTAAACAGAAAGTTCAGTAATGCCCACTTGGAATCCAAATTGGACCAGGACGGTAAAATTAAGCAGAAATACACACCAAATCAAGCAATTGAGACTCATACCTTCCCCTTTGAAGCAGGCAGAAACACTTGGTCTGAAAAGCAAGGGAGTTCTTGATCAAAACCCCACTTCCAAAACGATTTTCAGAAGATTTGAGGGTCCAAGAACTGCAATTGGAGTGAAGCCGAGAGCTCCAAGAAGCCATAGCCACAGCCACAGTCATGGCAGCGAGGTTGAGAAGAGGGGCGAAAAAAGCAAACCCAGAAGCAAAAATTGAGAGCAATGCGAGTTGAAAGAGAAGCTAAAGAGAAGGGAGTAAGATCAAAGAAGGGAAATCAGAGAACATTCTGAGTTCAGAAAAGGAATCAGAAGGAGAGAAATGGGCAATGAGTAAGAAGAAATTGAAGAAGAATAAGACCCATCTGGACCCGAGTGATCTCGAAATATCCGCCATTGGAGATGGATAGGTAGATACCTCACTCAATTTATCTTCTTTTTCGTTCACTCTTTTCCCTTTTGCCTTCGCCAAAAAGCTAACCAAAAAAAAAAAAAAATTGAGTCCTATTTTTGTTTAAACTAAATTATAAACAATACTCACATTTGTTTTTAAAACTACCCGTATTTTTAACCTTTCAAAACAATGATTAGAATAGAAAAATCGTTACAACCTTGCTATCAATTCATTTAGATTTAATTTAGACAAATGTTGGAATTATTGTCATATTGTTCTATATCATTATTATACTGTTATTTATTCAACAAAGTAATTTTGAAACGTTTATGAAAGGTCAAGGATAATTCTAGTCTTTTGATTATTGAACTTTCAAGTTTATATTGATTTGGTCTATTCAAAATTTTAATTTTTTTAAAATATCTATTTTAATTCTTACTTTTATTTTAGTTTTAACAAATTAATGATGTAGTTTTGAATATGTGTTCTCATGTTAAATGAGTATGATTTCAAACCAAATAAGTTAGAAATAATATCGAGAAAGGTAGATATGGGGTAGGAAAGTAACATAGCATAGACCACAACGGTTATCGTTTAATAGGTAAGAAACTAAAATAAAACAAACTTGAAAGTTTTAGTCCACACTTATAACCATTAGATTTTTTATTTTTTAAAATTAAGTCTATAAATACTATTTTTACCTATAAATTTCATTGATTTATTATCTACTATTTATCTTTGTTTTAAAAACCAAAGAAAGATTTAAAAATTGAAAAATAGTTTTTAAAAATTTGTTTTTATTTTTGGAATTTGGTAAAAAATTCAAATATTTTCTAGTAGAGAAATAATGATTTTACAAAAACAAAAAACAAAAAATCAAATTGTTATCAAAATAGACGTCAATACCATATAAATGGACTCAATCGACATTTTAAAAGTTTGGACACTTAATAAAACAAAATTAAGAGATCGTTTTAAACTTTTGGGTGTTGAATGATTTATAATAACATAGATTATAATACTTTGGTGAGTTATTATAGTATTTGTAATTATATAATATTATTTAAAATGTAAAATTGTTTAATTTGTGGTTATTATTTATGACACGTATTATTATAATTTATCCCAAACATGCCTTAAAATTTCATATACTCAAATGAGATTATTTTTTTCAAAAAAAAACAAAACAAAAATATTTTTGACATTTAATTTTTTTAAAAAAAATTGTTTGTGAGAAATCCACTTGGAATTGGGACCAGATGGTCACTAGTACCTTCCAATTATAGCGACGCGTTTGGCTGATAAAATTCGGAATTCTCATCCCCTTTTCCAATTTATCGTTTTTTTTAATGCCCTTTATCTCTCTTTTTTTGTATTTTCTTTTCCAATTCGTTAAAAAAAAAAAAAACTTCTAAGAGACGAAATTTGACTCACCATAAGGAAAAAAAAATACATTAAATATTTTACTTTATTTGAAACTTGAAATATTTTATTCGATTGATTAAAAATAGGACAAAAATCCATTTATAACATATATTACTATTTTCACTTAATTTAATTGAATATCAACTTAAATTTTGTCTTAATAGAATTATTCTTCTCCAAAAAATATTACTAAAGTAATAAGAAAAATCATCACATAATTCTTCCATTAAAAAAAAAAAACAAATCACTCATAAACACATCATTTTATCCATCTAATTTCATCATTTATTTCTAATCATACCTCAACCCTTGCCTTTAAAGAAGCCTTATACATCTGTAAAAATTATGTATTAAGAGTTTAAAATGAAATTTTAACCGAGAATTTAAATTGATTAAAGTATAAAAGTTTAAGATTTTAATTAACAATCATTAATTTAGACTTTTAAGTGATATATTCAGGGTATAAATTAATTTTTTTTCTTAAAAATATTATTTCTTTAATAATTCAAAATTTCTAATTTTATCGTCAATTAGAACATAGTTTAGTAGATAAAGTATCTAATATTATTTTAACGATGATGGTTCAATCTTTTATCCATAATTGTTGAAGGAAAAGAAAAAAAAATCTTAATTTCAATCATTTATGTATTATTGGGTTTATAATATAATATATATTTCTTATATTTCTTATATTATCTTTTAGTTAGGTGAATTGCAAAAATATAGAATGTGTGGGCCTGGACCAATCTTTATGAGTGGGCTCCAATTGTTTGGCAACTGTATTAACTTGGGCTTGGCCCACACTTTGATTAATCAAAACAATGCAACTCTTGCTCAACTATTCATTGGGGACGTTTCATTGGGGACGTTTGGATTGAGGAGTTGGGGGAGTGGAGTTGGGAGGAGAGCTAATAACTCCTCAACTTCTTTTTAAATTGAAAGAGTTCTTAACTCCTTCAGAGAATCCTACAATTTTATTAACTTTTTTTCAACTCTTTTTGGGCCCCACATATTCTTAACTTCTTTTTGTGGGCATGCATGAACTTTTTTCTACTACTCAACTCCTCAATCCAAAGCAATTTCACGAATTTTTTTTTCTCTAACAGAATCTTCTTATCCTTTAAATTGTAAAACTCTGAAAAAGTTGTACCATGTTCACTTATAATGATCTATATGTACTGATATTACTGAATCTAGTTTTATTTTCAATTGATTAATGCATTATAACCTTAATTAAAAAATTAAAAGGTTGTTTGGTTTAAAGTTTTATTAAATATATATGAATAATAGATACTTGAGAATAAGATATCTAAGAATAATAAATGTTTGAGAATAAGATGATTGTGTTTTATTTTACATGAGAATCCTATCAGATTTTTATATAAATAAATGATTTGTATATTTGTTTGATGAGATTGATATATAAATCTTATGTAATTGTGATATATTAGATAATGAATCAATATTCTAATAAATAAATACAAGTTAATTAATGTACTAACAATATATTTTAATTGACATATACTTCTTTTTTTGAAGTCAGAAATTCAAATCTTGATACCTTCATTTGTGTTGTACTAAAAAACAATATAGTTTAATTAACATAATAGATGAACTAGACAATAAACATGTTCCATCAATATTTTGCATGTTTGTTTTATGAGAGGTACGGATGTTTCAACCACGAAAATACTCAAGTAGGCAATTACCTCCTGTAGATAATGTGCAAGTTTATTTGATGAGATTCATCTTATAAATCTTATATAATTATTATATATGCTTATGCTTGTTTTATGAAATTAATCCTAAAAATATTATTTTGGTACATTAGTTTATGAACTAATTCAAAATTAATTTCAACAAATAGAAATAAATTAATTGATTATAAATATCTTTAATTATTAATTATTGAAAATGATATAGACTAAATATTAATAAAGGAGACACAAGAAACTATTTTTTTTAGTTTTCCAAACTTGGTTTAGTTTTTAAAAATACTCTAAAAAATAGATAAGAAAACATGAAAAATCATATGTAGAAGTAGTATTTATAGGAACCAAAAACTAAAAATCAAATATTTATCGAATGAGACCTAAAGTTATAAAAAAAAACTCATATAAAATCCATGTAAAATATTTAGAAGGTAGATATTAATAGCATATTATTAATTTTCTCTACAATTTATGGATTTAACATAACTAAATTTTCTATTAATTTTGCTTAAAGCAATGCAGTTCTCTTAGTGCATAATCAATTGAAAATCCAGTAGTAAACTCCAAGAATTGGGAAATTAATTTCTTCCATTGTTGGCAACCTCAAAAAAAAAAAAAAAAACCTTGCAACTCAAGTATATTTATGTCTCATCCTTAATTCTCAGTTAATTCTCAGTTCAAACACAAAACTAAAAATGAAGAAACCATCATCTTCTTTAATTTTCCTTCCGTTTGTGTTGTTTTCTTGTCTTGGAATTTCACTTGCAGATTCTAATAATGTCTTTGATTCTTGTCCAACAGCCACTAACAGAACTGAGTTCATCAATGGCTTCCCTTGCAAAAACCCCACCATTGTTACAACTTCTGATTTCAACTCAGCTAAGTTAACGGGACCGGTCAATACCGATGATCGGTTCAGCTCGTTGGTGAAGATCGTCACTGCTGCAGACTTCCCTGGTCTTAATACATTGGGGCTCTCTATTTCTAGAACTGATTTGGGCACCGACGCCATCGTTTCTCCTCACTCGCACCCGAGAGCCACTGAGATTTTCTTTGTGAGTCAAGGTACGTACTGAGTTTGAGTGGTGAATTAACATGGTATCAGAATCAAAGGTTCTATGTTCGTCCTCCTTTTTTCTCATCTCTTTCGACAACTATGATTCACAGGAATCGTTCTAGCTGGATTCATCGACACCAAGAACCGACTGTTTCAGGATTTTCTAAAAGCAGGCGACTTGATTGTATTTCCAAAGGGGTTGTTACACTTCTGCCTGAATTCTGGTTATGAGACTGCCACCATTTTCTCTGTGTATAACAGTCAGAATCCAGGAGTCGTGAACGTCAATGGCGCCATGTTCGAGCCTGCTGATTCGAGACATTTCATAGACAAGTTCCTTGAGAGATTAAAGGCTCTTTCTTCACTGTCAGATCTCAAATTCAACCCAAATGTAACTCTTCCCAGATACATAAGTTTGTAAAACTATAGAACCAGTTGAAAAGAAAATGCCTCTAATACATGGATGTTGTGTCCAAGATTGGCTTGTGAGTTTGAAATCTTAACATTCATAATTTAAGAACTAGAAACATTGTGGTAACAAAATCCAAAACTCTATACTGCAATAGATGATTTCTCTTTACTGTCTTGATTTTGTTGTTCTTTTCTATATCCATATGTTCTTACAATAATAAGATATGATTCATTGGCAGATGCATCAATGTACAACTATTACATCTTTTGAACAGCATTACACATGCCGGGGTTTCTAACGCACCAAAGCGGTTGAATTGGTTCGGCTCCGATGCCTCTCTTCACCATTCTGTATCTCCATTCATTCAAACGATCCGTTGCCTCTGCATATCTCTTCTTACCAGTTTCGTCTCGATTCCCAGACCAGAGTGACTCCGCCATTGCTGAAGCTCGAGGCCATAGTCGTGCATCCAAAACCGTCGGGTCTGCTTGCTCAGACCACAATGCCACTTCCCCACCCAACACCAATTTAGCTTCCTCTTCACTCAACCCAAAAGTTATGTCATAGTCATAAACAGTTTGCCATGTTTTGAAAGGTCCACACCAGGACCCTCCATCTTTATATTCACCATTTGCTTGCTCATCATACTGACTATTGTTTCCAAGAAAGTCACCATGGCCACAGTCCAAATAATAGTATTCAGAAGACGACACAATCGCTCGATATCCCGAAGAAACAATTCTTTTGGTATTGTTAATGCCATTGTTCCAAGTCTGCAAGATGATATGCTCTCGTGGGAGAAACTCCGGTCGCACCCTAACTATGTCGTCGAGCAATACATCTTCCCAATAAACAACGGTACGGTTAAGGGAGCGAATGAAGAGGGAAGGTGGTATTGACAAAGATCTCAAGAACTTGGCTAAGAGTTCCACCATTTGATAAGAAGGCATTGATCAAAGGATCAGCCTTCCAACATCCTGGGACAATCTCATCCACTCCTGAATGGTAAAACGGTTCGGGGAAAAGAGCGACGACGTCTCGAATGACGTTTTTAAGGACTTTGTAGGTCTTGGGGTTCAAGGGATTCAAATGGCCAGTCCCAGGCTCTGAAGCCAGCCGGTCTTCCCATTTGAACCCTGCAGGCAACCAGAACATGTTTGCACACGCCACAACCTCAGGGTAAGCCAGAGCCCATGAGCCAGTATGTCCTGCAAATTACACCACAATTCTCTACATGATTATGGTAGATTCTCCACAATTAACAGATCAATTCGGCTCGTTTGAAAATCATTTGATATTTTAGTTTAGTTTTTGAAAATTAAGCCTATAAACACTCCTTCCACTTCTAAGTAACTTTTTTTACTACTGTTTTTAAACACCAAACCAAGTTTGAAAACTAAAAAAAAAGTTGTTTCTAAAAAGTTGTTTTTGCATTTGAAATTTAGTTAAGAATACAGACGTTTTCTTAAAAAAAGAAACGCCTTCATCATTTCCTAGCCATTGATAAGCAATGGAAGATGTTGAAATCAATATTCTAAACCAGTTTCCCTGTGAACGTAATGATACATTCAACCCAATTTCATACATGCTAAAACAGGGGAAGCAAAAGAATTTCAAGCAGACGAACAGAATCAGACAACTAATGATCATTATCAACAACCCAATTGGCTAATTCAGATTTAGAGACCAAAAACAACAGAATTAAACTCACCAGGGGAGTCAATTTCCGGCAAGACTCTAACTCCATGCTCCATTCCAAAATTGACAATTCGTCGAACATCTTCAGGGGAATATTTCATATCATCCCCATAGGCCCCTTTAGCAGCAAGCTCCGGCTCCAATGGCAGCACAAGAGGGAAAGAATGCGAGTCAGTTATATGCCAATGGAAAACGTTAAGTTTATTCATACTCATCGCCTCAATCGTTCGCAAAATATGCTCCACTCCATAGTAATTCCTCGACGTATCGAGCATCAACCCTCTGTGTTGAAACAATGGCGCGTCCGAAATCGAAATCCCCACCGGAACTCGAAGTGGGTCGCCCCAAACAAGCTGAGAGAACGTCTCGAGGCCTCTCATGGCGCCCCAGGCCGTGGCCGCCACCAAATTGGCGGAGCCGGTGAGGGAGATGTCGAGAGAATATGATTCATTGACGCCATTTTGGAGTGGGGCAGAGAGATCGAGCGACGGAGACGGTGAGTTTCTGCAAGGGAGAGGCGGAGGAGGAGATGTTGACTGAAGGGTCAACGAGGGGGAGGTGGTTCTCGGTGAGGATGCCGCGGAGGTGGCGGTCGACGGCGGGGGAGAGGTAGAGGTGGTGAGGGGAAATGATGGTGAAGTTGGGGGAAAGAAGAGCGGCTTGGGGATTGGGCCAATTGAAGACTGTTGGTTTTGGCCAGACATTGATGGCGGATTGAAGCGATGGAGTTGGAGAAATGAAGAAGAAGAAGATAAGGAAAAAGGTGGAAAAAATGCCAGTCTTCCATTGAAGAGCCATGATTTTGCTGTAACCGTACCAGACACTGGCGGTTGGCCGTACTTTATATTCTTCTGGTTCGTGGGAACGATGAGGAAGATGGTGATTTTTATTTATTTATTTATTTATGAATATTCCATTTTGGTTAAATTATAAATTAAATATCAAATACTAAATTAGGCTTCTTAACTTTCAAATTTGTATTAAAAAATATCCGCAATTAGACTCGTTCGATAAGTATTTAGTTTTTTTATTTAGATTTGTGAAAATTAAGTTTATAAATACTATTTTTACTCATAATTTTTCATATTTTCTTATATATTTTTTATATATGTTTTCAAAAACTGAGCTAATGTTGAAAATTAAGAAAAATAATTTTTAAAAATTTATTTTTGTATTTAGAATTTGACTAAGAATTTAAATGTTTTCTTAAAAAAGATAGAAACTATTGTAGAGAAGATAAAAGGTATTATAGAAAAATGGTGAGAAAATAAGTTCACTTTTTCAAATTTAAAAATCAAAATCCAAGGCCCATTTTGTTTTTTAAAATGAAGTCTAAAAATCTACTTTTAGCAATAAGTTTTTATGTTTTTTTTTATCTACTTTGGACTTATATTTTCAAAAATCAAGTTAGTGTTTTTGAAAAAAAAAAGTAGTTAAAAAAAAAATTGTTTTTATTTTTAAAATTTGGCTAGATATTTAAATGGTGTCTCAACAAAAATAAAAATGATTGTAAAGAAAATGATGAGAAATTACAGAAAAATAAGCCTAATTTTTAAAAACTAAAAGTAAAAAACCAAATGGTTATCAAACAAAATATTAATTTTTAAACTTTTAATTTTGTATTTGATAGGTCATTGACATATTTGATTTTTTTTAAAAAAATAACTAATAAATTAGATTATAAAAAAAAACTAAATTTTATGCCAATAGTAAACTTTAAACTTTGTGTATAATCGATGGATGAATTTTGAAAGATGTCGAACAAATTAATTATTTATTAAATAGAAAATTAACAATTTAAGGACATACTAGATACAAATTTCAATGTTTAAGACTTATTATATATTTTTAAAAGTTCAAAAACCAAAATGACATAAATATGAAAGTTCATGAACTATTATAATTTAATTTTTGTAGTAAAATTTTATAGTTATGTCTTATAAATTCCTAAACTTGTTAATGTTATAAATATAATACATGGGTTTTGAAGTTTAGAAAATGTATTTGATAGGTCATCAACTCTCAATTTTGTATCTAATAAATATATTAACTTTCAATTTTAATAACTTCAGTTATAAAATAGAAGATTGGTTAAATAAAATCAAGATTAATAGGCTAAAAACTTTGATGGGACAAGCGGATAAAATGTATTTTAGACGGAAATTCTTAACCTATCCATCAATTACCTAGAAAATTTTACAATGCACTAATTCAATCTCCATTTGTTCACACTTTACACCATGAACCCTTTTTAATAAATAATTTTTATATCCTACTTCTTAAATATTGTTATGAATTATTATAACTCGTTGTAGATAAAAGTAGTACAAGAAAAATCTTCAACTAACATAGAAAAATTTCCCTTCTTTGTACTACATATGGGAATTTTTGGAGTAATGAATATATTAAAATATATCATTATTTTCTAATTAGAAAAATGAATGAAGATTATGTCAAAATGTGAATGTCTTATTATAATGTCATTATCTAAACTAAACCTTCCCAACTTTATGAATAAAATTTGAATATTCTATCTTCTTAAACTACATTTGGCTTTGTCCTCTCTTTTGATTCTCTTGTTTTTTTATTAAATTATTGCAGGCCTTTACTTCAAGAAACTTTGTTGTTTGTTTGCTCACTGTGTTGGAGTTATGTGTTTAACATTGAATAATTTAAAAGTTTTTTAATATTAAATAATTTTAAAAGTTAGGAATTGGCCTGTCTATAATTTAAGTCAACCATTTTTTTAGTACAATATTGAGGTGGAGGATTCAAACTCATGACCAAACTATTCTCTTGTTGGCAATTTAAGTCAACGGTTAAATATACTCTTAGTTAATTTTCTTCTTTTTTTTTTTTTCTTTTTCAATTTAGTCCCTATTATTTAAAAAGTTTTGATTTAGTTTCTTTCGAATTATCATTTTTCAATTTAATCTTTCACCATTGGTATGTTGGTAAATGTTAAATCTGGTTGATGATAAACTTGAATAAAAAGAAACTATCTTTTCTTAGATGAACTTTATTTATCACCATCAAGGAAACTCTATACATGACACATCAAAAATTTGTTATAATTAACTATTTTATGACAATTAATGGTTGTAAAAAAAAAACATATTCAAGACATTTATTAAAAGTTATGGTAAACTTTTTATAACAATTAAACATGGTCAATAAATACCTCATAAAACCGACGTTTCATAGAAATTATGTTAATGATATAGTTTCAGTGTCAAACATGTTATTTCATGACAAAAAAAAAATGTTAATGACAGTATTCTTGTGTTAAGTATTTGCTTTCTTTGATAGTTTGTAGTTATCAACAACAAATTTCTACTCAAAGCCCAATTTACTTAAGCTTAATAAGCAGGAAGCCTATGTTAATGTTGTGCTAAAATGAAGGAGGGAGAGACATTTTATAGAAGAAGATACATCTCCAAATGATGAGAAATTTAAGAGGAATTAAAAATCTAACAACCTTGTTCATAAAACAAGACCTTTAGATCTAAACCTAAAAACCCAAAATCGAAATGAAATCAAATAAAGCGAAAGATTCCGATGTCAAAAATATTAAGTAACCTTTGACAATTGGATCTAACAACCTTGTTTAAAGAAACAAGACCTTTAGAACTCAATCTCAAATACCCCAAAACGAATTTTAAAAATCAACTCAAGGAAAGTAAATCTGGATTACCTTATCGATCAAACATCTTAAGGCAAAAGAACTTGTATGAGATCTGATTCACTCCACAAGCAAGATTGATAAAGTCAAGCTTGAATGATTCTAAGCATGCAACCTAATCTACATAGAATTGCAAGGAAACATAGCTCTAGGCTATAATAAAGCACAAAGGTGTTGGGGTGTATGCCCTAATCTCGTGTAGTTTGTAATATTCTTATGTTGAAATAAATAATAGTTATTTTTTCAATACTTTTGTGTCTCGCATATTTATAAATTTAATCCAATAAACTAAGCTCCAGGGTCATTGATTATGAGAGAACTAGAACTTGAACGGTGTGTAGTGGACACACGGGGAGGATCACGTTCGAGTGAGTGACCCGAACGGTGTACAGTATACGGATAGGGTTGGAGATCTAATACTGGATACGTTGTGGATGCAACCCTCTTTATATTAAATACAAACAAGGTGATCCAGCTCGTTCATGTGGTTGACATGCGAGTGTGGCCATCGTGTGCAATGAGATTATACAAAATCGGACCATGAATTATTAGACTTACTGATATAACACTGTTAACAGTATACGACTAATAAATTCGTAGATGATCATTAGTGACTCGTCCTTAATCCTGAGTGTGTTACGGGTTCCTGTCTGCAGGGGTATGTCCTTTGACTAGTACAGGTGAGGGTGGTTACAGTTACTTGTCCAATATGTCTATCTTCTCAGGGACATGATCGGCCACGTGGGGAGCTGGAAACTTGACTACACGAGATGGAATTCACTCGTTCTCGTATTAGGGAAACTAGAAGGGTTGTTCTCTTAAGTGTTGTCTGTTCCCTTAAGTGTTGTCTCCAGGGCTTGAACAACGGACGCCCACCCTCTCATTGGCTCGAGAGGGATGTTGTTTATGGTCGGACCATACAACGTACTTGTTCATTAGAGGAGTA
The DNA here is from genome assembly GCA_036507285.1 of Trichosanthes cucumerina. Taxonomy (NCBI): domain Eukaryota; kingdom Viridiplantae; phylum Streptophyta; class Magnoliopsida; order Cucurbitales; family Cucurbitaceae; genus Trichosanthes; species Trichosanthes cucumerina. Next base: position 83,636,402 of record CM071838.1, on the reverse strand, counting down.
ATAAGACTTAAGGAGCAAAAGGTAGACACAAGGGTAAAACGGTATTTTGATTCAGCAGTGTCTACGAACAACCTGTGAAGGGTCAACTCACGGGCATTGGTTATATATATCGATGGACACAACTTGTCCTTCAGTGATAGGAGTGCAACTACGGATTTTAGTGGAGTGTTACCATAGCTAATGAATGTTGAGGTCAAAGAGTTTGACAGGTTAATCTCGGATCAATGGAACTCGTCATCTGTAGGTCCATTAGGTCCCTCGGTTGGCTCAAACGGGATAAATTGAGGGTTTACAGTTTGGTATAGATTTGAAGTGTTCAAATTCATTAATTGGGTATTTATGTCATTTATATGTGATATAATTGACATAATATATAGTTTTATGTGAATGAGATTCATAATAAACTATAGGTTAGCCTAATTGATTAATTAATTTTAATTGGAGAAATTGAATTGAGAGAAATTAAATTGAATGTGATTCAATTTAAAATTACACAATTATACAAATGAGATTTGTATATATAATATGCAAATATGATTTGCATATTATAAGGTTGTGGTAAAATGGTGAATTGGTGGAGATTTTAACTCCACTTCTCACCATTATTTAAAGGCTTTACAAGAAGCCTTTGGTGATCACTTGTTCATTTTTTTGGAAATCCAATTCCAAGACCAAAACACTCTTCTCTCAAACTCTCTCAACTGTCTCTAGAATTTCTCCTCACCCATAACCAAAGAGAGTCCCACATACTCTTCCTCAACCTACCAAAATAACCGAGAAGAATCTTTGGAAGTGTCACTATTGCTCGGTTCGAGGATCGTGATCGTAGAGATTGTTAGAACGAAGAAGTTTGTGATCGAAGAAGAAAACGTCGAAAAAGAGTTTTTCAACAAGTAAGTTTACCTACTGTTTTCTCTTGATATTATGCATGTTTAGTTTAGAATGTAAGTGCTATGTTCAATTTTAAGATACGAATTACACAACAAATCAACGATGTTTCACGACGTCTTCCACTGCTGGAATTCCAATCCCTTCAAAAGGCTCATTTGATTACATTTTTCTATCTTTTTCCTTTTTTTTTCTACAAGTAACATGACTTTATATAGCCTCAAAATCAACCCTAGAGTAACCTATAGTCAATTGAAAGGTTGTAACTTACATCCCCAACAATATCATATTCTCCACTAACCAAATTGTAACTTAAAATATTGAAAACATAACTTTAAAACTGAAAATTACATCAAAATTGCCATAAATCCGAGAATGATGTCTCTTTGTTAGCTTTATAACTCTTTGTAACCATCCAAGAGTACGTGAAGCACATCTTGAAGTATCTTGAAGCCCTTATTCCATAAATGAAGCTTGATTGTTCTTTAATAAATGATGAGTTGCACTTAGTTCATTAAATGCAACTTATGTGAAACTTCCATGAATTTGACTTCATTTAATGTGACTTGATAAGATGTCTTGGTTCATATCACCAAAACACAAAATTTTTGATGTGGGACAAATGAAGTAAGACTTGACATTGGAAAACTGTCATAAATTTGTGATGTCGAAAAACTGTCATAAATTTTTTAAAATACGAAACTATTTGTTTTTTCTCCCCAAAAACGTGCCACCAACCATCTATGATAACTTTTTATCTAAGTCATGAATGTTTGAAGTAGGGGTGTTCAAAAATTGTACACCCTAGTTTGAAGTTAAAAAGCATCATAAATTTTCGAAAATACAAAAATCTCCGTTTTTTCTGCAAAAAAACACACCTCCAGCAATTTATGACAGTTTTTTTATCCCTCCCTTCTATTTAGTTTAGCTATGGTGCCATAGAATATCAAAATTGTAGTAGTGTATCTTCTAAATTTTTGTTTAATTCACTAAATATTTTGTTATATCATTAGCCAATTTTTAACAATTACCATGGAAAGGGACTAAATCAATGCAAAAAAAAAAAAATTAAAAATTAAAACATAAGGTACTAAATTGAAACGTTTTAAAACAATAAAAACTAAACTGAAAAGATACTCAAACATTAGGGATTACAACATATATTAGTAATTTTATATAAATATTTCTATATCAATTAGCTAATAAGATATCATTTTTTTTTTTTTGTGTTGTCTCTATTGAGTTTTATCAAATCATATTTTTACCATTACTAAATATTAAAATAATGACAACGTTTGAAATTAAAAAGGAAATGTATATTCCATGAAGATATTAATTGTTTTTTTAGTACAAAAATAATTGTGAGTGGGAAGATTGGAACCACGATCTTTTAGTCATGGAGTGTCATATACTTATCTGGGTTAATTTACGCTCTTGTTGGCATAAATATATTAATTGTTAGTTAATAACAAATGGGTTATTTTCTTTAACAAGAAGTCATCTCACATGGAATAAGTTACTAAAAATTAAGTTTATAAAATGAGTAGGTCGAATTCATAAAATTATAAAAATATAAGATATTTCTAACTTATTATTGATGTTACATCATTGTTTTTATCAACAAATTTTAACGCTTTGTTATGGTTAAAAAAAAAAAAGAGCTTTGTTTGAAAAAAAATCAATAGAAAAAAGGATGAAGTTGAAAGGAAGTTATGAGTCTTATGACTCAATTTTATCTTTAGCTCAAAATTAATTTAGGCTGAAAGTGTGTAAAATAATAGGAAAACAGAAATTTCCAAAATTAATTTAGGCTGAAAGTCTGTAAAATTTAGGCGAAATATTATAGAGAAGAAATCCTGAAACAGGGAAAAAAGAAACCGAGGACATGTAGAAAAAGGGGGAAAAAGGCATAACAATGAAGAAAATGAAAAAAAAAAAAGAGATTAATTTATGCTTTAACCAAACTTAATTCTTCATTTTATTGAAATTAGTAAATTTGAGGAGATTTTTATTTTTATTTTGTTTTTTTTTTGTTAAAATTATTAAGTGAATTAGTAGAAATTGAATAAAGGATAGAAATTGCAATAATTACTTAAGTTTAGGGTTCAATCCGATGAGTTGAAAGTTTAGGATAAATTCATATCACCTAATAAATTCAAGAGAAAAATGTATTTTCTTAAAAAAAAAAAGCAAAATAATAATTATTATCATAACCATGCAAGAAACCTTTAAAAAATGCAATAAACCTTTAAAAAATGTAATAAACTTAAAAAAAAAAAAAAATTGGGACTCACTATTATTATCATTAGGGTCGATTTTGGAAATTTTTATAAAAGTATTGTATTTTTCATACTTATTATAAAAATATAGTTATTTTAATTAGATGGCATATGATCGTTGGTTGAAGAGATGATTTTTTTTTTTATATAAAATTTATTAGAGATTTATATATATTGGATTTGTTATAAAAGATTTTTGTTAGTTTTATAATTTTTTATTTTGTTAGTTATATATATATAAAAGATTTGCTAGATTTATATTTTTTCAAAATATGTTAGATTTAATTTGGTAAAGAAGTGTATGATTGATTTTTTTTTTATAAAGGATAAAAGCCCAACAAGTTATACCAATGAACCGAATAAAGGTGGCCCATCAAAACTATTGTCAACAGAAGCCCAAGGCCCAGAAGATCAAAGCTAACTTCTTCAAGATCGATGTTGCTACTATTCAGAAGATCAAAGCTAGCCTTGCACCTAATAATTGATAAAGTTTAAGCTTTTTTTTTAATATGCAATAATTTGGATTTTATTTTATGTGGGTGGAGATGGGTTTGGAAAATAATTTTTCTTTTTTTCTTTTTCTGTTATAGAATATTTGAATGAACGGTAAAGTTTATTAATGTATGTTATCTATTATGTTTTTTTTTTTGGGATCCTTTAGTTTATGAAGATAAGAATAGAGATAATGTGTAATGTTTTATGAAAATTTTATTCCCTGGTGAAAATTTGGGTGCTAGGATGATAAAAATAAATTAAACTAAGATTTTAAGAAAAATGTTTTCCTTATCATGTGAATAAATAAAACCATAAATAGGTAGGAGAAATTAGTGAGGGAGAAGAAATGAGGAAAAAAAAAAATACTTGAGTGTTGCCTGCGCAACATCTAAATATGGTGAACTCTCCTGGTGGCACACAATTGTGTGTATTTTTTACAAAAAAAAAATAGAAAAAGAAAAAATATATGTGGTAAATAGGTGAGTAACACAGAGTTGGGTGTTGCACCCAAATACTACCCTAAAAAAAGATGGATTTTTTTAAAGCTAATCTATAAAAAATTTGGAGACCCCTCTTCTTTTGGCTATCGTTATAGGATTAACTAACAAGTTGATTCGACTAGTTTAAGTATTTTGTGGTGTAATATATAAATAGTCTAACAATGGACCTATAAGATTTAAAGTTTATGACAATTCCTTCTCCATGTCTTAGCTTCAATAATGAATAGAGTTATGATCGGAACGACCAAATTAATTATCTTCATGACATAAGCTAACAGTCTAGATTATTGAGTATAAAAGATTTTAATTAAATAATATCACCACAAATCTTCCCTTTTCTTTTCAATTGCAAAATTTGGATTATTATATTGATGATTTTTTAATTTTCGATTGGAAAACAAATAGTCTAGAAATAATATCTCTCTTTTCAATGACAAGCCACATGGATATTAAATGAAGGTAATTGGAATATATATGGATGAAATCTATATATACCGTGGAGGTTGTTGTTTCTAACAGGGATAATCAGAGCCATGTCCTTGAGTCGTGATCGGTAGAATCCTTGAGTGTCGAACAAAGGAGGCGAGCCTTGAAGGTGTAGTCATGGTAGACATCCGTGGTAGAGAGCTCTATCGGATAGGCGGTGTGCTCTGGGTAAAGGAGTTGGCCTGGGTTGGCGATGTGCTCCGGGTAAAGGAGTTGGTCAGGATAAGAGCTAGACGGATGGATGACTATTTGAGGGGAAGCTCGGTTGGTACTTTGTTTGAGGGGAGGATTGTTGGGAGTGCGACAAAAGTCTCACATCAGCTAGAGAAGGGGAAAATCATGGGTATATAAGTGAGAGACATTATCTCTATTGGTATGAGGTATTTTGGGTGAAACAAAAAACAAAATCATGAGGGCATATGTCTAAAATGGACAATTTCATATCTATGTGGAGGATCGTTGTGCCTAACTATATCAATGAAATTGGAATATTAAAGGAATGAAATTGGAATATGATCGTGAATCAGTGAAATTCAACACAGTGGAATAGTTGAAGGTTTAATCTTTTACCAATGGGAAGGATAATAAGGTTGCTCACTGGCTAGTATGTGCGTTTCATCTTCATTAAGTCTTGTTTCTTTCTTGTTTTTTTTTGTTGTACTAAAAAAACTACAATAAATAAATTACGTATCTTATTTTTATTATATTTGTAATTATTTTTTAGTTGTTATATTTTTTGTAATACTCATAAATTTTGTTAGTTTGGAAACTATTCCAAACTTATAATAAAATACCACATCCTAAAATGCATATACCTAACTAACGTAAATATGTATACATATTTATATATATATATCAATTAACTTTTAATTAGGTAGGATATCTCAATTAAAGTCCTGCCACCTTAGACTCCTATTTTTTCTCACGTGTCAACAAGCAAGTTGGGTGTTCTCCTTTAAGACTCTGTTCGCTTTGACATAGGTTGATTAAAAATGACATCCTCGTTGCAACTCTTCTTCTCTTAATTTAGTAACAAACGAGACTTTCACAGGTTCGGTCTTTCTACTATACGAACTAGTACTAGTAGGGTGGTTACTTTCAAAATCATTAATTTTCCTTTTTTTAGACCTTCTTTGTTAACAAGAGCTCTGCTTTGGTCTTCAATCCCCTTAAGCTGCTAGCTCTGCTTTCAACTACAGTCTCAACTAACGTATATATGTTTTTACTAACATGAACATTGCTCAACTGACATAAAGCATATACTATTGACCAAGAGTTAGAGGTACAAATTTCCATCTCACATATTGTAAAAGAAAAATAGGTAGGATATCTCGATGTAATTAACGATTCCTATTACTTGTAGCTTTAATTAAAATGTTATTACATTCTCATAACATGATTCGTTGGTCCACTAAAATATGCTATCCATCTAGTTGCTACAAAATATGTTTCTTGGATCTACCTCTATTTTTATTGTTATCTCTCTCTAATACATCCAACATTGTAAAATTAGATGGTAATAACTTTCTCCAATATTTCTCCTTTCAAAGAGATGGTATAAGTTTTACTCCGATTAGCATTTGTTTAACTAGTATTTTACTACGTGCAATGCACGTGTGTTTTTTAATTTTGAAAATTTTGAAAAATTTAATTATTTAAGCAAAATGTTAATCTTATTTAGTTGATAATTTTTTATATTTTTTTTATATGTTATGTGAGCATAAAATTGAATGTATTCATCTTAATTGTTGTTTTGAAATGTAGTAAGAAATCTAAATCTAAAATTTTGTAAAAGTTATAAAAAATCACAAAAATAACTTTATCAAAACTCAACTTATTATTATTATTATTATTTTGAAACTTTATCAAAACTCAACTTAAATTCAAATAAAATATTATTATTTTTTTATTGATTCAAATATAATATTAAATTAAATACATTAAGTTATGTAAAATTTATGTTATATTTCGTAAAAGTCTAAAAATTATAACATTGAACAAAATGTATTAAATTTAAATTATTTTTAATTAATAATTTTATATTTATAGAGTTGTCAAATAATATATTAGTCAGTTTTCAAATAATAACCAACCTTTTATAATGAATTTTTATAAATAATTTGGTCAAATAAAATTTGAAATCATAAAAATTAATGTTTTATAGGATTGATTAATTAATTGTGTTAATCATGTAATTACAAATAAATTATTTGATGATTATTATAAAAACTTAATTTGTAGTTGTTTACTAATTGATTAAATTAATTAAAATTTAAATTTTTCACAAAGATAATTAATTTGTTCGGTTACAAATTAATTGTTATTTTTTATTTATTCTAATTAATTAAATAAATAGAATACAGTTTAATAATGTTAATTAAATTGTATATTCATCTCAAATGCTTACAAACTCATTAAAGAATATAAAAATTTCAAATTTAAGGAGTAAAATTAAATTGAATACTTGTAATTTTAAATTATGAAAAAGGAATGGAATTATAATATTTATAATTATTTTAGATGTTTAAAAAGTTGAAAAAGAATGTGAGAATTTCAAAGGTAAAAGAATAACATTAAATAGAATATTTAGAATTCTAAATTTATGAAGACAGTGTGAAATGTCTGTAATATTTTTTAAAATCATATTTTGTTAAAATTTATTAATTTATTGTATTTATTCATAATTTAGATAAATATTTGATATTAAATTATTAATTCTTAAGAATTTTCATAATTTATGAAGTTGTATATTTGAAATTTTATAGACTATAAATTAATATAAATTTTGTGTGAAATTATTTATTTGTTTACTTAAGCATAAAAAAAAAAAAAGTGGGATGATCAAATGAGAAATGATATACTTGTAACTCATAAAGAATGCAAGTGTAAAACAATATGATATAATATTTCAAATCATAAATTTAACAAAATATTCATAGACCTTACTCCTCCGAGTTGAGGGAGTCAAATTTTTCTTTTGAATTTCATTTCTTACATTAGAATAGTTTGAGTATTACATAAAAAATGCAAGTTTTTTTTTATAGAATAACTAATGGGGGTAGGGAGATTTAAAGGCGGTTGTGCATGTCAATTAACGCACTAAGCTCAATTTGACAAAAAAAATTAAATAAAAATAAATATGGTTAATCTTGTTCAAAAAAATTTATTTTGAAAACATTTTATATTTATTTATATTTAAATATCACATTTTTATAAAAATCAAATAACGAATAATAAATTCTTTTGATCTATTTCTCATTTTTTTTAGTGTATGTTGTGAATCATTATACGTTTTTTTTTTCGTATTTTCAAACAATATTATATTATAGATTGTAGATTGCGATCTTAAAGAAAAAATCGATAAATATATTATATTCATGTATTACAATATAAATTTGAAAAAGATCATAATATATATAAATTTTCATAACAACTATTATCATTATAAAAGAAGCTAAATATATTTATAAGAATTCACCTATGAATTTGATTTGAAACATACCTACATTTAACTTCAAATGATAATATATCATCCTCATAAGCTCATCTTCAAGTCTTTGTTTAAACTACAATGGATTAACATTGCAACAAAAAAAAAGTTAGATGAAGGTTAAATTAAGTAATCCAATAAAAAATTATAACGCAAGACAAAACAATAAAATAAAAGAAGAAAATAAAACATAAACTTAAGAGAAAACTCAAATACACTTGTAAAAAGGATTGAAAGAGAGCTCTATATATAGTTGTTGAAAATAAAAGTTACAAAACCTTTGAAATTTCACCATTAAATATAATTAATATAAGCTCATAAATTTTGAAAATTAAGAGATATAATTTTTCATTTTCTAACCCCTTCATTCATCAACAATTTTACAATGGTATGTACTAAAAAGGATATTTATATAAAGATAGGTTATATATAAATGTGAGTGTGTGGAAGATGTTAAACCATCATGTTAATTTTATTTTTATATTTTTAATTAAACAATAATTGGTGATAAAATAATTCTAAAATATTATAATAAATTAGAAGTAAAATACGGTGGGATAGAAGTTTTTTCTTTTTAATAATCTATTTTTTAGGTTTAAAACAATTAATTAACCATTTTTTTAATTTTTTGATTTTTAATCCATTATATATATATATATATATTTTTTTTTTTAAATCTTCACCCTAAAAGTTGATTTAGGTATTATCTTTGAATTTAAGTGGTCAAAAATAAGTTTCATATTTTAGTTTTTTAAATATTATTTTATGAGTTAAATTAAATGTATAAATTTTATAATTATTAGTGGCATATTTGTAAATTTAAGATTTGGTAAAAGGACAAAATAGTCTATAAATGATTCTCCTCCTTAGCCACTTTTGATAAAGACTAGTGTATTACCACGTGCAAATGCACGTATGTACGTATTTTTTTGAACGTGTGTATGATTTTTAAATGTTGAAACAATTTAATGTCTAAATGATTCGACCAAAATGTTATCAATTATCATGATATTAAATTTAATGTTACTATGTTATTATATATTTATTAATTTAATTAAAAATAATTTGATTACTCAGTTTGATTTGAATTTGAAAAATAAAAAACTATATTTTTATGAACAAATTTTAGTTAAAATTAAAAAAAATGTAAAGTACGTTTAAAAGAATATATTAATAAATAATAACGAAAGAGTCTTTTGAGAAGAAATTTAAAATAAAGTTAAGAAAAATGAGAGAAAACTCAAAGAAGTAGTAAAATCATGGTTGAAGTCTAATTATACACTTAAACTGACATTGAATTGGCGATGCTCCAATTGGCTAGACATAGTGATTAGAATGTTAAATACTTTACATTGTTGAAGATAATGAATTTGAAGCGGAACTAAATAACAAAAACAACTTTCTCATGTCATTTTTGTTCGTTAGTGCAAGAACCCATGCATGGTGGAAATTGACATTACACATTTTTTTTTGTTTCTCTCTTATCAACTTTGATAACCAACATATGTGTTATTGTCGTGTTCTTTAGTATTTTTACATGATATAATTGTAGCTCTCTAAGACATAACTGTAGAGATTGTTTCGTGTACACAAAATTCTACTTTTGCTACATTTATATATTTCATAAGTTAAAATATGAATAGGTAATTGTTTTTATTTCACTAATGATTGATTTTAAAAACTAAATTTATAACTATTTTGCTAATAACTACCAATGTTGATAAATTACAAGGTAATAAATGGTAAAAATTAAATTTGTAATCATTTATTAATAACTACCAAATATTAAAAATTGCAAAAGTAATAAATTAATTTTAACTAAGGTTATTTTTATTTTATTTGTTTTAGATGGTTCAATATAATAAAACTCTTACAATTTTAATAAAATTACATATTCTTTCAATTTTTTTTAAAAATTGTGAATTTAATATTTAAAATAAAATTATAATTTGTAATATAATATGCTCTAAAAAGTTGTAATAATCTAGAATTCATTATTAAGGGTATTCTAAAAAATATTAAGATTAAAAAGAATGCATTTGTTACAAACTATTATTTTATTAGATTTATTATTATTATTGAATTCAAGATTGAAAAGACTGTTAGAGCAATGGGTTAAAGAACAAAAATGAAGAAATAATAAAATTCTAAGTGGTAGTAAAAAATGCGAAAGAAACTCATTTCTAGAGTAGTAAAAGGTGATAGTTACGAAACTATTCCAATTCTACCACTTTTAAAATTATATTTATGAATTATTGTAATTAGAGTAGTAGGAACAACCTTCTACATTCCATACCATAAACTTTAATTATTGATACTTATTTAATTAATTATAAATTGTTAATCACATATTTTGTAAATTAGTAAATTAAAGAAGGAATAAAAATTTCCAAAAATGTTTTTTCAAGATCTTCACTTTTTAAATATATTTTAGGTATAGATTATAAATTTTTGATATAATTTATTATTGACTAACGAAAAAATATTTATTATTGGTAATGAATAAATGAATCAATTTACTATTTATAATGTATTAACATTTTTGTGAGACAAATATTTTTTTCCTCAACAAAAAGAAATATATTCTTTAATTCATCAATATATATTTAATTTTTAAACAAATATTTTAAATAAAATAACAATACACATAACATGCAAAACTTTACCTATACATTCACTAAAATAGATATGTCTATACCTATACATTTACTAAAATATATATGTCTACTTTGGTAAAAAAGGAAAATAATAACAATATTGCTAAACAAAGACTATTATTCAACTTCATCTAAGTGGAGTTGCAAAATTGTAAGTCTATGATCCGAGAAGACTCGACACATGCATTATTTGCAACTTGAATGTACCCCCAACATCTTCATATCATATTTGGATGTTTTCAAGATGAAAGAGTCTTAGAGATTGAATAGAACTTGAGAGCAATGATGGAAATAACACACAAAAGAAGAAAAAAGAAAAGAATTATACTCCAAGATTGGTGAAAAAGTGGTGAATAAGCTCATTATTTATAGTAGTAGATGATGAAAAGTTACAAAACTTTTTGAATTCTTGAGCTTTTAAAATTCTAGTGTGAATTATAATTAAGGAAAAAATATTTAAGTGGTAAGGAAGTTTTTCTACATTCCAACCTTATAAATTCTATATATTTATTATTGATAATTAATTAATTATTAATTAATTTAGTATTTATAATTATCCAATAATGACATATTTTGTAAATTGATAAATTAAAGAAAGGACAAAAGTGTCCAAAAAAGTTTTCCCAACATCCTCATTTTTTAATATATTATAGATATAACAAATATCAAATATGGAGATTTGAACTTCCTCAACCTCATAGAAAAGAGAAAAAGAGGAGATGTCAATTACCGTTGAATTATGCTCTGATTAACCATGGAAAGAATAGTTAATGTAGAGTTAAAAAAAAGGTTGAACAATAATTAATGATACCAATATATATTTCATTTGATTTCTGACTAGATTGCTTTTAAATAATTCTACTCCATTTTGATCCTAACAACAACCCTATTGGAATCTCAAAGTGTAGCTAATTGCTCGATTAAGAGATTAGAAATTTGAATCTTTCACTCTTCAATGTTGTTGAACTAACAAAACTAGAAATCAATTTTATATAAATTAAACGATCATATATGTAGACAATATTATTTTTCATATTCTTACAATTTGGAACACAAGTATGAAAGAAATTTTTAAAAAATAAAATTTTCAATAAATTCATTTGATTTTGTGAATTTCATTTAGTGAATTTGAAAAATTGCAAACTCCCTCCTTAAGGTATCTACAAATTTTTGTGTCAATTAGATAAACCTGTTGCTTTCATTTTTTTTTTTTTAAATGTCAAATGACTTATTATAAATTAAATTGGTTGGATTCTCTTGGGGTAGAAGAGAAGTTTAATAAAGTTCTTTGAAATGTTATTATTAAATAGAGGTTGTTTTCTTGCAAGAAACCTCTAACCCAATCCCTTTTAACTTCAGTTTTAGTTATTGTATATATAATGAATTCAACTTTATAATATTTAAGTCCTTGTTATTATCTAGTATATGATAATTCCTATGATTTTTCAATATTAATTACTTATGAGAAAACTAAAATTAAAATCTCATTTGATAATGGTTTGTTGTTAGTTTTTCTTTTTTCTTTTAGAAATTAAGGTTGTCTTTTTTATTAACAATTGCTTCTTTGATTTTTCACTTTTAAAATCTCAGTCAAATGTCTATGCTTGCTATATACATATATATTATTTGAATACATCTATGTACTAACAAGTTTTTATATTTGAAATATCTCATTACTATTAATTATTCAATTTTAATAGTGTCAATTGGTAAGAAATTGATTGAAAATTTTTAATGATTTGATATTAGAATTAAAAATTTTAAAACATAAGAGATGAAATTGGAAAATACTTGTTTATAAACAATAAAAAAATATTGAAAAATACTATGGAGACCATGTTTGATTAGAGTATTAATGTATTTTTTAATAATTATTAAATTTATATAACAAATAACATAATTAGATATTACGAATTTATAATTATACAAATAACGTTAGTTTTTTTTCCACACAATAGCCATTGAATCATACAAGTAGACGTGATTTTTTTTTTTTTTTTTGTTAATGAAATAATATATATGCAACTTATATTAGCCTAAATATACAATTTAATCCCTATTATTCATTATCATTTTTTAGATGGTCTTTTGCTTTTTAAAAATTTTAATTTAGTCCTTTATTAGTTTCATCTCTAGTAGCGGATAAATTCGAGCAAATGGAACATGCTTGATTTGCACGTGAATTTAACCCTGAATTTGTAATTCAGGAGAAAAATGTGACCGACAAAGGACACTATTGTATTGGTTGTCACACACTTTTATATTTAGGTTGTTATGAGTTAAATTGGACCAACGAAAATGGGTTGGTCAAATGACTAACGCAAAGGGCCAGACAGAATAAAAAGTCCAATACGAAGTAAAAACGGGTCGAAATTGAACGGGGATCGAATTAAGGCGAAAAGAGACGAGAGAACGCGCTTGAGCTTGGGCCCAAGCGTGTGGTCGACCTTGGCCTAGGCCGAGGTCGACCAAGGTAGAGCCCTCCCATTTGGGCTCTATCCTCGCTCAACACCCCAAGAAACGAGTCTGGGTTTGGGCCGAAACCAAGCCCGTGGTCGGCCTCGGTCGAGGTCAAGGTCGACCAAAGTCATCTTCTGGGCCTTGCATCAATCCCATGTGACCCATAGACTTGTTTTCAGTCCTCTCCCGACTTTCCCTTTTCTCGATAGGCCACAGAAACCCACAAATGACCTTAGAAGAAAACTATTTAAGCTCTCTCAGGAGGGGATTAATTCTAGTCACTTAAACACGAAACTACTCCCTAATTCTCTAAAAAAAAACTCTCTCTTACTTAAGCATCAGAGCTTGTGTGGTCTCCACCACACTGGTGTCCAGGTTTTCCTTGTTTTGCAGGTTGCGTTCTTCCTCCATGAATTACAAATTTATCGTCGTTGTCACGTGGAGGTCATGTGTGTTCCCCTGTCCAAAATTTGGCAACAACATAAGTCATAGAGGTAAAAATGTAGTCTTCATAATCTATTTATACGACGGTTGACTTAGGTTTTCCTTCTCTTCTGTTGAATTGGTTTAAGAAAATGTTGAATCCGTCATCTCGTGTGAGGTGCACTTCTACATGTTGCTTGGCCCACCTTGGCTTTGCCTTTCAGGCCTTTTTTTCCCTATAATTTATCTATTTTGGCCCAATCTATAGGCTTAGTGTCATCTATAATTTCATTTAGGCCGTTAATCTTCTATTTTTAAATTGGATTCTATCGTCCAAATTTATCCATAACAATTTTCATTCATTTAACTCATTGACTCAAAAGTTTTTTTTTTTTTTTTTTTTTAATTTTCTTTGTGATTTCATCTGTTTTTTTTTAAAATTGAATATCAGAAGGATGTGTATTTTGAAAAAGTTGTTATTTCTATTTTGTAAATTTAGCCATGATTTTTAGATTTGCAAATATAGCATTTTTTTTAAAAAAAATTAATTTTCATTTATATTATTAATAGTTTTACACTCATTGGTATATCAGTAAGATATCTGATATGCTTAATATTTGGTGTATTAGTGAGATATTTTAATATATAGATAAAACAAAGTATATTAGCAATATATTACTAATATATACTACCGATACATTTTTTTTTAGATATATCATTTTAAATGATATATATATATAGAACATATTATGGATATTTTGCATATTTAGTATATCACTAATATATTTCATATTATATATGCTCATTTCACTAACATCCCTAACATTGAGTGTATTAGTGATATACTTCATTTTCTATATATCTAATATACTAAATGTGAATTTCTTATATACTACTAATCAAATGTATTAATTAAACAAGTTTATTAACTAAGGACTAGTAAATATAAATCATTAATAAAGTAAAGGACTAAACTAAAGTATATCGGTAGTATATCAATGATATACTCTATATTATGTATAACTCATAGGTGAATTATTGATATATTCTTGATAAATTTCATATAAATATATTAGCAATATATCAGTTATATACTTTATATTAGGTATATCAGTATTATATCAACGATATATCATTGATAATCGACTGACAAACTTCATATTAAAATGTAAAAAATAAAATATATCAATAGTGTATTAGTGATGGCCTCTATATTATATATAATATCATATGTGACATACTTATATACTCTTGATAAACTTCATAGAAGTATATTAGTAGTTTATCAATGATATATTGTATATTAGGTATATTGTTAGTCTATCAACCGTATACCATTAATAAACTACTTAAAACTTTTTATGAGCAATGCCCGTGAAAAATAGAGTATATCAATAGTGCACGTGATACATTCTATATTATGTATATATCATATGCTAGTTACTGATATACTCTTGGTCAACTTCAAATAAGATATTAGTAGTATATCATGTATTTAACTTTTTGGTTAAGTATGTTGTTAGTTTATCAAAACTATCGTTGATTGACAACTGATATTCTCCATATTGAAAACGTACATGAGGGTGTTTTTGACTTTTTTTTCTCTGTCTGATTGGGTTGGGCTTATTGTTCTTGCTATTTTTGTAAATCCAATATATGAATGACATGCCTACAATAGGTATATATTTTTTAGAATAAAATATAAGGAAGTAGGAATCAGGAGGTGCACCCAATCGTCCCAACTCTGTTGGCACCATTTTAGCACCCTCATCATCTATCCTAGCTCCAAAGACAATGCATTCATGATTGAAAAAAGTATGTGAGAAACATACCGTACAAAGAGTCGAAAGGAGAGCTAGAAAGAAGCTCAATACAAACCACAAAAAGGAGAAAACAAAAACGTAGGGCAAAATACAGGATATGAATCCAAAAAAAGAGATTCACCGAGGACTGTTGAGAGCACTCAGAATCAAGAAAAGAACCTTGTCAACTCAAAAGAAAGCTTGTCAATTCAAAACAATAGTAGTAACGTCATAATCTTCAAATAGAGAGGACTTTAAACTCCAGGAAGCCGCAAGACTTATTATGTTTTCCAATAGAGAAGAAGCAACGAGAAATTTATTATTGAAAGTCTATCATTCCTTTGTAACCAGACACACCACAAAGTTGCACCAACCAAATTAGAAAGGAGAACTTGATAGTGAAGAAATCTCAGAGGAAGAGATCAATTCAGCATGAGATAGAATGGGACATTGTGAGTCATTGCTTATGAATTGCCACAAAGTAGTGACACACGGGCAATGGAGAAAAAGATGATCAATAGTCTCCTCATGCTTAAAACAAAAAACACAACCATTAGGATTTAAACAATGATTGATAAGACGTTTTTGAAGTGTCTCTATTGTATTAAGGTCTCTATGTAGTAATGTCCACACAAAAAACTTACATTTTTTAGGAATGTGGAGCTTTTAAATGAAAGTGGTATTGATACAAGTATTCTGCTGAAAGTTGCGAAGAAGCGTTTTAGCAGATCTAATTGTGAAAGAACTCTCATTAGTGCCCAACCAATGTAAAAGATTTTTTTTCTCCTCTAGCAGTAGGAGGAACCCGTGAAGATTGAATAAAAGATCATAATAGCTCTTCTCGAATACGCCTACAATTGGTATCTAATATTTTGTGATCTATGGAAGTGCCCAAAAGTTTAATGTTATAGAAAACATACTCATTAAAAATGATGTTATGCTAAACACATACAACAACCTCGTAACAACTATTTTGAAATACACGTTTTGTTTTGTTATAATAAAGACTTAATTGAAAAAATTCAATGCATAAATAGTGAAATTGATATAAAAAAATTGGATGAAATCGAAAAGTACCACAAAGAATCAGGCCTTTATTTTAATTATAATTTTCATTCATTTACCATTTTTATCCTCAAAGTTTTAAAAATTTACATTCTGTCAGTACTTGTTTTTTTTTTAGTTCACATTACTCTGCATTTAAACAAAGAACATTTTTCAATAGAAAGCATATGGACTTATTTATATATATATATATATATATATATATATATATATATATATATGGAAGGGATGGCAAAGTATAAAATATTAAATGAGACCAAAGTCTACTTTTGTATCCACACCAACCAAAAATTTAAAATAAAAAGAAAACAAAATTTTCATTATAAAAATGTTTGGAATGAGTTGTTTGTTAGGGTGGTTGTTTAGATTTTGACTTCTTTTTACCTTTTTCTTATCTTATTTATTATTTTCTTTTAAAAAAATTGTTCATCTCAAAGGTTAGGTGGAGAGAAAACATGTATTTCTTTCCTTTCTTTTATTTCTAAATAACAATTTTCTTTTTTCTTATTTTGACTTTTAAAATTTTAAAGTTTTTTTAAAAAAAAATTCAAAAGCTTATACTTTGTGCCAGTTGAACTATATTCAATTCAACTTTAACATTTAAACTATGTCTTTGTGAAATATGAGTATAATTAAAATTAAATAAAATTGATTTGTGACCCATAATCGAAAGACTTATTTACCCATTATTTTAAATTAAAAAAATATAGCACAAGAATTTATAAATTGATAGTGTAAAATATCAGATATGGTGGTATGGTTATCTAAAACATTTGTAGTCATCTATTTCATAAATATGAAAAATAATTATAAATATAGTATTTTTTAGAAGCATATAATTGTAGAGATACATTTTTTTTCCTTTTAAAAAAAGTTCATTCATATATAAGTATGAACATGGACAGTCAATCAAACTAATCAGATCTATAATTGGGTTTGTTGGAACAACATATATTCGTTATTCGATTTATAAACTCTAAAGTTGAAGGTCTCTCCCTTCAATCTAGTTTTTGCTCGGTTTTTTTGTTCCATTTTAGTTAATTTTTGCCAAATTGATTTTAAATACTTTTTAAATTCATAGGTGAATTTAGGATATGAATTAAAGTGAATCTATTAACCAACACTTTCTAAACTCGAGGATATACTAAATCATAATGACTTAGGCTTTATTATAACCATTTGATTTTTAGTTTTTAGTTTTTGAAAATTAAGCCTATAAATATTACTTTCACTCATTACTTTTTATGTTTTTTTTTATCTACTTTTTTAGATGTGTTTTAAAAAATTAAGCCAAATTTTGAAAATTAAAAAAAAAATAGTTTTCAAAAACTTTTTTGTTTTTTAAATTATGTTAAGAATTTTAGTGTTTTGTTAAGAAAGATGGAAACTATTGTAAGGAAGATAGAAATCATGATAGAGAAATGATAATAAAATAAGTATATTTTTTAAAAATAAAAAATAAAAATAAAATAGTTATGAAATGAGACCTAAACTATATAGATTAAGACGAGAGACGAGAGGTACGCATCTAGGATGAAAATTTTTTAAAATTCTTTTTAGGAGCCAATGGGACTTGTCTCAAGTGGGTGAGCAGATTGATTAACTATCTAGGATGAAGATTTTTTCCCATTTTAATTTTGGGTATTCTTTGTCTCCATCATTGATCCTTGAAAAATAATATTTTATAATTTTTAATTATATATTTCTTAAACATAAACATGTATACAAACACAATAAACAATGGGCCTCAATTTCTACCCTTTACCATGAGAAATCCCAACTTAGATCTCCCATTAATATTCAGGTTGATGTGTGTATTTGGAGCCATAGATATCCCTTATTTTTGTTAAAGGTGTTCTGTAACGTTAGATCTCATTTTGGTTATGGTGTTATATCCAATACAGTTAAATGCTTAAGTCAGTGTTCTGTTGGATATAAACTGGTTTTCAGCTGAGTATATATGGTAGGTTGTCGTATCTTAATAGTGAGATTAGACCCTCTAATATATATTGTACGACACCAATATATGCGTCAAAACCATATGTGGTATCCACCTAATTCACGCCATGTCAAGGGCAAGTATTTTTTTTTTAATCTACCTCGCCTTGATCTTGAAGGATTGACGACAAAGAGGAGCCGCTGATCTTTTCGAGTCCATAGGCCTAGATTAGATCAAAGTTCATATTTCTCAGCAATTTTCACTCCGTAACAAATCGATTAACATTTTTCTAAACCCATTAATGTAATATATACTATTATTTAGTTTTAAAAAAACACATGAAAACAAAACCAATCAAAGTAAACGAGAAATGATTAAAAAAAACAAAAACAAAAACAAGATAAGAAGAAAGCAAGATCAGCTCCCAACTTGGTGTAAAAGAGAAGTCAAAGGTTTCTCCAAAGCATTAACATTCACACACACAAACAAATCTATTTCTATATATATATATATGAACTACACAAAAAAACTCTTGCTTCAAAGCCATAGCCTTCATCTTTTTTCTCTTTTAATTAGATCTTTTCCTTTTCTCTTTGTCTTCTCAAGTTTAGAAGATCATTAGAGGTTTCAAGTTAATTGATACATTAATGGGGAATAATAAGTCCAAGAAGAAGAACCAGCCTTTGCCCATTGAAACCACCTTCAACTTTCCTTCTCCTCTTCCAACTTTTCCACCAGGTTTCTTCTTTTTTCCCCTAATTTTTCCATATTTGATCTTGTGTTTCAGTTGTGGGTCGAAAAAATTTTGTTTTTCTACTTCTATACTACTTTCTTTTAGAATTATCTCGAGTAATAGCTTGTCAAATATTTGATGATTGTTGTGTGTTTCTCTTTTTGTTAATTATTGTGTTTCTTTTCTAATATGAGGAGATATAGATATATGTTGGGAGATTTTTTTTATCGTTTTCTCTTCGTCAAAGGATGTCAGATGAAAATTCAATCCTTACACTTCTTTGAAAATTTTGGTTCGATATATAAAATAGATATATATGAATCTGTAACTTTGGAGGGAAGACGAGAAAGTTTGATTGGTGAGTGAAAATAGATTCTTTTCTTATTTTTGAGAGAGAAGATGGATGAAAGGCATAAAAGTGTTCTCTATACTTATTAGACATTAATCCGAAAGAGCAAGAGAAAATAGACAAGTTGTAGAGTTTGATTGATAATTTCTTTTTTGACTTTTAGTAAGATGGGAAAAAAATCTTTCTTGTAATTTTAAGGTCGTGTTTGTAACTTTTGTATTCTAAAATATTGGTTAGAAAGGAAATGATAGAGAGAGCGGAAAATACGAATAAGTGACTATAATTAATTAATATATATTAAACGCTTATGGAGGATATAAAATAAAGAAAATGACATTTTTTGAATAAAAATATGAAGAATTGTTTGTCAATGAGAGAGATGAGAAGAATATGCCATTTGAGAAATGCGTAGGAGCTAGTTTTGTTAGAAATATATATATAATATGACATTTTTCTCTTTTAACTCCTCCAACTTTGAAGTTTTCAATATAATGACAATTTATACATTATATTAATTATATTAATTTTTTTATAATATATAAATCATATACAACTTGATGTTAAAATTTTCTTTCTTTTATTTAAAAAAGACTTTGTTTTAGTTATGATCTCATTAATTTATTCAACTTGTTTTCTATATACAATTTTGAATATGAAAAATAATTTACATAATTAAACTAAAATATATATTTACGTTCGAAACATGTTGGCACATGCAATTATTGACTAGAATATTAAACAACAACTTAAAAAAATGTAAATCAAAATTTTATTTTAGAAAGGTTTTAACTTTTAAGAAATATAATGAAGATTAAAAAGTAATATTAGTATGCACGTTTAAGAAGTTGTTCACCAAATTAATTTTAAATTACAAAATATTAAAAACCTATTAAACACAAAATTGAAAGTTAAAATATCTATTCGACACTAAGTTTAGATGGTAAATAGACATAGATAAAATATAAGGTAACCATTTAATTTTTAATTTTTTGTTTTTAAAAATTATGATGGTTTCTTATCATTTCTCTACCATAATTTTATCTTTTTAAGAAAACACAAGAACTCTAAACCGAATTAAAAAAAGGTTTTGAAAACATTTTTTTTTAATTTTCAAAACTTGGTTGGTTCTTGAAAATATATGACAAAAATAAATAATAAAACAAGAAAATTAAATAGAAGTATACACCGACTTAATTTTCAAAAACTAAAAATAAAAACTAAAATCGAGTATAAAAAGAGCCTTAAGTACTAAATTTGTAATTTAATAACAAAATTTAAAGATTTATTACATATTTTTAAAAATTGAAAAGATTTATTAGAGACAAAATTAGAGGGACTAAAATTATTATTATTATTATTATTATTTTATTTTTTGCTTTGCAACTAAAATTCTAATTTGACCATGGGAAAAAAAATTAAAATTTTTTCCATTTTTTGCGTGAATAGTCTTGCACTTACCGTTGGGAGTCATTTCCATTTTGCAGGCAAAAGTGCCTTCGCCGGAGGCGTCATCGACCTCGGCGGCGGACTGAAAATCCGTCGGATTTCATCCTTCAACAAAATATGGACCACCCACGACGGTGGTCCGGACAACCTTGGCGCCACATTCTTCGAGCCCTCTCCTCTTCCCCAAGGCTTCTTCACTCTCGGCCATTACTGTCATCCCAACAACAAACCCTTCTTCGCCTGGACTCTCGCCGGAAGAGACGATTCTCCCGCCAGCTCTGTCCTTAAGAAGCCCCTGGACTTCATCCTCGTCTGGTCCAGCCAGAATTCCAACATCAAACGCGACACCGACGGCTTCATCTGGTCTCCGACCCCGCCGGACGGTTACAGAGCCATCGGCCACATCGTCACCACCTCTCCGGAGAAGCCCTCCGTCGACAGAATTCGATGCGTCCGTGCAGATCTAACAGAGCAATCGGAAAAGGAGAGCTGGATTTGGGGAATCAAAGATTCAATCGATGAAAATGGGCTTAACGTATTCAGTTTCAGACCCACAAACAGAGGAATCTCGGCGGCGGGGGTTTCCGTCGGGACGTTCGCCGCCGTGCCCGGCATGGCGACGCCTATGCCAGTGCTCTGTTTGAGAAACTCTATTTCGATTTCTGCAGCAATGCCGGACGTTTCTCAAATTTCCACTCTGTTTCGAGCTTACGCGCCGTTGATTTACTTTCATCCGAAGGAGAAATTTCTGCCGGCGTCGGTGAACTGGTTTTTCTCCAACGGCGCGCTGCTTTACAATAAATCCGACCAATCGAAGCCGGTTCCGATTGACCCAAATGGGACGAACCTCCCTCAGGGCGGCGGAAACGACGGGAGCTTCTGGCTAGACCTTCCCGTCGACGGAGGCGCAAAAGAGAGGGTGAAACATGGCGATTTACAGAGCTGCCAAGTTTATCTCCAGATTAAGCCGATGATCGGAGGGATTTTCAGCGACATAACGATATGGATATTTTACCCGTTCAACGGGCCGGTGACGGCGAAGGTTGGGGTAATAGACATTCCGTTGGGGAGGATCGGCGAACACGTCGGAGATTGGGAGCATATAACGTTACGGATAAGTAATTTTACCGGCGAGCTGTCGAAGGTTTATTTTGCGCAGCACAGTAAAGGCGAGTGGATCGACGCGCCGTCGCTTGAGTTTGAAAATGGCAATAAAGTGGTAGCGTACTCGTCGTTGAACGGCCACGCTTCCTACTCCAAGGCCGGACTGGTAATCTCCCCCTCCTATCAAAATTGTCTTTAATAAATTTTTAATTTTTTTTTTTTTGAAAAAAATCAAATTTGATCATAAACGTTCCAATTTTTTAATACAACAGGGTAAAAGTCTTAATAAATCCATTAATTTTAATAAGGGTTTTTGTACAAAAATATGTTTCATCAATACACAAATTAACTATGAAATAACTTTGCCAAAATTCATAAATTTTTAAAAAAATTTAACTTCAACATTGTTTTTTTTTTAATGATATAAATTTCGTATCATACATATGTTTTATAATTCATTAAACATATAACAAAAAAGTTTTTTTTTTTTTTTTTTTTTACTATAATTAGGAGAGAAGTATGTTTTTATAATTCATTCAACACATAATAAAAAAGGTTTAATATAGTTTCTTTAATACTTTTAAATTTCAATCTAGCTAGAGGGATTAAATTGATAAACTAAGAACAATAAGTTGGTAAAAAGTAAAAGTACATAATAGCTTAATGTACTAGGGTTTAATATAGTTTCTTTAATACTTTTAAATTTCAATCTAGCTAGAGGGATTAAATTGATAAACTAAGCCTAGTTAGATTGAATGGGTTTGAGGGAATGCGTCAGTCAAAGAGACGCATTCCAAACAATTTTTTTAAGAATGCGTATTTCTAACAGACGCATTCTAATAAAGACAAAATTTTCACATGTTTTGTGTAAATAGTTTCCGAACTCACTCATTTTTTGTAATAAGTTTTTAAAATCACTCTACTCTTGTAATTTACCCCTAAATAATAGATATCTAGTAGAAATTTGTAAACTATAACATTCAATTGAAACTAAACTCAAATAAGGTATTAAATTTACAATTTGACCTAAATTTTACATATTGAATGAGGTTACAAGATTCAAATGCAAGACATCGTATTTTGATATCATGTTAAAGCGTTAATACTTAAATCGGTATGCTACGTTACATTTAATCTTTTCATTCATATTCTTAACAGGTAATGCAGGGCGGAGGAGAGATCGGGCTAAAGAACGAAACGGCGAAGAGCGGGATGGTGCTGGATACCGGAGCGAGCTTTGCAGCGATAGCGGCGGAGCATTTGGGGTCGGCGGTGGTGGAGCCGCCGTGGGTGAACTACTTCCGGCAATGGGGACCAAAGATTGAGTATCAGATTGCAGAGGAAATGGAAAAGGTAGAGAAAATTCTGCCGCCGGGAAGGCTGAAAGAAGCTTTTAAAAATTTTGTGAACCGATTGCCGGATGAAATTCTTGGAGAAGAAGGACCAACTGGACCCAAATTGAAAGATAGTTGGAATGGAGATGAGCGCAGTTAAAAACTTCTCATCATCAATGGCTGCCAATTGTTTTTTTTCCCCTTTTTTCTTTTTGCAATAATGTACGTAAATTTGTTTTATCAAATAACATTTTGGCAGCTGAAAAATAAAAGGGAAATCATTGAATTTTATTTATTTAGTATATATTTTTTAAAAAAATTCAACATGTTACAAACTCTTAACTTTTTCGTTGAGAGTAGATGTCAATTATCACTGAGGTAAATTCGTTTTGACGAAAATTATTGAATGTTACATGTTCCTAAAACTTTAGAATTTAAGGCTTAGTGATTGTTTATATAATTTATTAGGGATTGTTTGATAATATTTTTGTTTTTCGTTTTTTTAGTATGTTAGTCATTGTGGAAAAATCTAAATAGAGTGGAGGAAGGGGAAATATCATAGTTGGTTGTTTAAAAAAAAGGGAGGAAAGTTCATTTATATTCCTAAACTTTATGAATCGATTAAAATCTTAAACTAATATTTGTACCCAATTAAAAATTATAGATGTTTAAGTTAGAGACGAAGAAAAATATAGTAAGCAATAATTTAGAGAATAAGGATAGAAGTTGGGGTTTTCGTATGGATAACCCGTTTTTTCACGCATTAATGGAATTTGACTTGACATTTCAAAATAATGAAATATGACCCATTCTAACGTGGCAATGCGCGCAAAATGACTCATAAGGGTAATATGAAGCGGTCTTTCTTGTTCACGCTCTCGTACGCGGAAACACTCTCGCTCCCGTTGTCTCGCTCTCGCTCAAATGAATGGTCGAAAATATAAAGAAAAAATGACAAAGAAAAAAGTTATAGAAGAATTGGAGTAGCAGAGATAGAGCGAGATCGAGACAGCGAGAGCGAGACAGAGAGAGTGAGTCAGCGAGAGCGAGTCAACTATAGTGCGATTTTTGTTGTTTTTTTTTTTTTCTCTAGAATTTTGACAACTTCATTACTATCATGAGCGAGAGTGAGAGCGAGAAGGAGACTTGAGCGAGAGCGAGAGAGTTAGAGTCAGAGTATGATGCCCTTACTGTAATTTGGACGAAATGCACAGTACAAAAAATCATTAATTTCATAACATGGGTCAAATCACATCAATTCGCGTGAAAATGGATTTTTCATGCAATTTTCTCATAGAAATTGAACTCTCTTTCTTATTTATCTCAAATAGGCATAATGACATATTCATAGGGTCTTTGACTTAGATTTGTATAGTACAAGAATTTAAATAGATTGTTCCTTCTATATAGAGATAATATTTAAAAAGGATCTTACAAGATTTCTTTATAGTTTGAATTTATCTTCTTAGTCTAATTTCACCCACAGGCCACAACAATTCTATATAAAATTAACTCAAAATTCATCTAAATAAAATTAATGTTCTCCCAAAATCCTATAAAAGTAGCCAGAAAAATTATCATATCACTGCTACTATCGATTTAATTCATGCATTTTCTTCTAATATTACGTCAATTCCTACATTCATATATATGTTTGGTAGCAAATTTAGAAATTAAATTTCAATTTAAATAACTGTTCAAAATGTGTTCTATAATATATTTATAGAGCATTGAAACAATTAAAAATAATTAAAGTTGTACAAACCAGAACTTAAACTTGAGATTTGAGGGAGAGATAATGAAATACTAACCACTAAGTCAAAAGAGTTTTTTGTAATTTGATCCAACATTTTCTATACTTATTATAGAAAGTAAAAATTTTGAAGGACACGAGCCCCTAGGCCATGGTAAATCTGCCATGTATGTATCTAAAAGCGTAAGTTTTAATATCTATATAGTTTGACATTAATTTTGAAAGTTTGATTTAGATCGTTATATCATTTCTTAAAACTTCAAACTATCCATAAATAACCATTTTTATCTACTAATATTTTGTTATTTTTACTTAATTCTAAGTCCTAATATAAATCCACGTAACAATCTCGCACAAATATAGATAACATACCATGTATTTAATTTGGTAATGGTTTGTAGGTAACAATAAGAACATGATTTATGAGATTTGGTCGAATTAGAAATTTTGAATCAATAGAAACCAATTTGCAAAATTTAAGCGTACTTCTTCCCCAGGTGGAAATCCATTAATATAAATTTATGATTACATTTCAAAAAATTTAGTGAATGAAAGATCATACAAAAATTATGATAAAAAAAAATAGAAAAAAGTAATAATGAAAAGACTTTTTTTTTAAGTACAAAGTACTTAAATCAAAATGAATCAAATTCAAAAGTAGGAGAACCAAAATACACGTCTTAAAGATATAAGAACTAAAATGACTAAAATAACATTTTTTTTTTAAATAAAGTTTAGAAATTTAAAATTTAATAAGTTAAATTTTCTTAAAATAAATAGAATAATTAATTTTTTTTCTTCAATATAAAAGGTAATGTACGTGTACAACACAACTTGGTCGTGAAACTTTATTTGTTTTTTCTTTTCCTGTTATTTTGTTTTACAACGTGAGAATTTTATATAAAAAAATAAATAAATTTTCTTTCAAGGTCGGCTTTCCAAATAAAAATGATAAAATTATTTTAAAAAAATAACAAAGTCTACAAGACCAAGTCCTTATAAATAAACAAAAAGAAGATAAAATTATCGCTCAATATTAAATATAGTACGGAAAATCATTGAAAGATTATTGGTTATATTTTCTTCAAAATTATTTTGTGTTCATATCATCACAGCTCACATTTTCAACATTCTTAAATATGGTATGGTACTTGGATCTTATCCATATAATGAAGATATATTTTATTATTTTTTTAAAAAATATTAAAAACAATTATAAATGTATTCTTATCATCATAAACATAATTCAAGAGGTAAAGTATGTATTTTTTACCAAGTGGTCAAAGGATCGAAACCCCACCTTACATATATTGTTCAACTCAAACAAAATAGAATCAAATTTATAAATCTGCTATCAAACATATATCTGAAAACATGAAATACAATTTTGCTTAAATTGAATCCTTTATTTTTAATTTTATATTTTCTAATTACTTACCAAACATTTTGTTATTATATTGAGAGAGATAATCCAACCATTATTCTGCAATCATTAAAACATTTTTATTTTTATTTTTCGTATATTTCCTTTTCCATTTCTCCAACACGCAACTATCCTCTACGTACTTTATAAGATTCCACACGAAATTTCTCTTCTAAATTTATTTTCCTAAAATTACCCAAAAACAAACTAAAACATGACCATAAATAAACAACAAATTAATCCCCTGAAATTCAAACGAGTTTCATAAATAATAGGAAAAAACATGTTCATCTAAACAAAGCCATTTTTATTTTTATTTTTTCCTTGCACGCATTCACAAATTATCAAAACTAAAACTCTTCAAAATTCCACTCCATTTCTCCCACTTCTCAATCCAAAAATTTTCCCCTCGAGCTCCAATTTCCGCCGTTAATGGGGAACTGCTTTTCTTCTTCTTCAACCCCTCCCAAGACCCTCCCCATCGATTCCAAATTCTCTTTTCCTTCCCCCCATCCGCCCTTGCATCCTGATGGCGCCGGAAACGGCGGAGGATTTGCTTCCGGTGCCATTGACCTCGGTGGCGGGCTCGAAGTCCGGCAGGTTTCGTCGTTCACCAGGATTTGGGTCGCCCGTGAAGGCGGGCTGGAGAATCTTGGTGCCACATTCTTAGAACCCAGTTCACTTCCTGAAGGATTTTTCGTTTTGGGCTATTTATGTCAATCGAACAGTACGGCTCTGTTTGGATTTGTCCTCGCCGGGAAAAATGGCGGGTCTGCCGGAGAAGAAGCTCTGAAGAAGCCTGTGGATTATACTCTGGTCTGGAGCAGCGAGTCAACGAAGATTAAACGAGATGGTAATGGCTATATCTGGTTGCCGACGCCGCCGGACGGTTACAGAGCCGTCGGCCACGTCGTCACAGACTCGCCGGAGAAGCCGTCCGTCGACAAAATCCGCTGCGTTCGGTCTGACCTGACGGAGGAATGCGAAAAGGAGACATGGATTTGGGGGCCGACGAAATCGATTGACGAAAATGGGTTTAATGTTTACAGTTGCAGACCCAAAAACAGAGGAATTACGGCGACCGGAGTTTCCACCGGAGCTTTTGTAGCTCTGCCGGCAGGGTCGGCGAATTCATCGCCGCCGTCGTTGTTCTGTTTAAAGAATTTGAATTCGATTTCTTCAGCTATGCCGGATTTATCCCAAATTGATTCTCTGTTTAAAGCTTATTCTCCGATTATTTACTGTCACCCGAAAGAAAAATACTTTCCGTCTTCGGTGGACTGGTTTTTCTCCTGCGGTGCTCTGTTGTACGATAAATCCGACGAGTCGAAACCGGTTCCGATCGAACCAGATGGGTCAAATTTGCCTCAAGGAGGCTCAAATGATGGACAATTCTGGTTAGATCTTCCCGCCGGCGAGGAAGCTAAAGAGAAATTGAAAAAAGGGGATTTACAGAGCTCAAAGGTTTACCTCCATGTGAAGCCGATGTTTGGAGGGACTTTCACCGACATTGCAATATGGATCTTCTTCCCCTTCAATGGCCCGGCGACCGCAAAGGTCGGCCTAATCGACATTCCCTTCAGGAAGATTGGCGAACACATCGGCGATTGGGAGCACATTACATTAAGGATAAGCAATTTCACCGGCGAGCTCCGGCGAGTTTATTTTGCGCAGCACAGTAAAGGCGAGTGGGTCGACGCGCCGTCTCTCGAGCTCGAGAATGGCAATAAAGTGGTGGCGTATTCATCGTTGAATGGTCACGCTTCGTACCCGAAGGCGGGGCTGGTTCTGCAGGGCTTAGCGGAGATCGGAATTCGGAATGAGACGGCGAAGAGTGGGCTGGTGCTTGATGCCGGAGCAAACTATGCAGTGATTGCGGCGGAGTATCTGGCGGTGGCGGAGCCGCCGTGGGTGAATTACACCCGGGAATGGGGGCCGAGAATCGAGTATCCGATCGCCGACGAGATCGAAAAAGTGGAAAATTTGCTTCCGGGGAGGTTGAAGGAGGAATTTAGAAGATTTGTGAAGAAGTTGCCGGATGAAATTCTTGGTGAAGAAGGGCCAACCGGACCCAAGATGAAGGACAGTTGGAATGGAGATGAACGGTAATTCAAAACTTTTTACCCTCTCGGTAAAAATTAGGCTAAATTACAAAAAAAAATACTTTTAACTTGCCAATAAGGAGAGAGAGAAACCTAAGAAAAAATGTGAAAATATTTTAAAAGTTGTAATATTACTCTATCTCTCATAAATGTTTTAAAATTACTTTAGAGTATAAAATTAATTGAAATGTTGGACGAGAAGTCGAGAGATACTGTCATTCTTTCAAACTAAATCTACATTTTCGTCTTAATCACTATTTCGTCATTTTAGGTCACTACCAATATCGATTTTCTTCTTCAATAGTAATTTTGAAACGTTTCATAAAAGATCCATGGTAATATTATATTGCAACTTTTGAAAGAACAATAGTATTTTTTGAAAAAATAAAAGACAAAGTTCAAGAGTATTTTTTTAAATAATTTAGCCTAAAAGTTATTGTTCGTTAGATTTAGATTCAAAATAGATGTATATCTGACTCTTCCAAAATAATAAATAATAAATATGTTTGCCTCATATAATTATTATAACACACTGAGTCAAAATAGATACTAGCCACATTGTGACAATTATTTTTAATTTTAAGAAGTTTCTCTTCACATAAGAGATGATACATTGGCATTTAAAGATATCTAAAAATATATAAAAATGAAATAAAATCTATAATATTTTGATATCCTTTCATAATTTTATTCATAAAAAAATAATCTAATGAATTTGAACTAGCCTTCCAACCATTATATAGTTAGCACATCTAGATTAGTCTATTATCATCTTAAGGTTGATAGTTCAATCACCTATCTCGCAACTATTATATATATATATATATATATATATATATATTTATTGATAATTAAAAATAATCAGCTTTTTAATATATTTTCTAAATTTTATCTCGAAAGGACTTTTTTAAAAGAGAATCTAGATTGAACATTCGAATCAATATTAATCTATATGGTTTTGAAGAGATTAGTCACACTAAAATAATAGAAATAAATCGTGCAAGTGGTGTTAATATATATAACAAGAGATTGATACAACTTTGATCTAGTTTATTAGATATGATTGTCACGCCAATCATTTCTTAATACTTTTGATTGATAGAGATCATTTGACTTTCTTTTTATTAAGTATAGGAATAAATTAAATTTAGTTTATATATTAAAATATGTAAAGAAAAAATTGAAAATTAGTTAAATTATAAGTTTGGTTCTCGAACCTTAAACTTGTAAATTTTTATCTATTTAGCCTATGAAATTGAGTGTTTAATAGGCGCTTGAACTTTTAAATTTGTATCTAATAAATTCTTCAACTTTAAAAAGTGTCAATATGACCTTAAATTTTAAAATTTGTGCCTAATAAGTCCTATAATTTTTAATTTTGTGTTCAATAAATTTTTGACCTATAAACATTTTTTTTTAAATTCATAGATTTTCTAGACACAAAATTGAAAGTTTAGAGTTTGTAAGACATAAAATTTAATTGTATGTTTAATAGATCAGTTGATTTTAGGGTAAACTGCACAAACTACCCCTAAAATATGGTGGTAGTTACAATTGCACCCGTAAAATTTCAATAGTAATATTTAAGTCCTTGAACTTTAAAAAATAAGGAAATTAGACCCTTAAATTTCAATAATTAGAATTAGACCATCAAACTTTCATAAGTATACAACTAAACCCCTAAGCTTTCACTTCTAAAATCTATACCTCAAATTTTGACAAGGGAAGAAATTGAATTCCTTTTTAGTTTCTTTCTCTCTTAGATTTTTTCCTTTCTCTCTCAATTTTAAAATTCTTCAATAATTCAAGAATCTATTAAACACAAAATACAACCTTTAAAACTTATTAAACATTTTAAAAATAGATTTATTAGACACAAAATTGAAAGTCTAAAACTCATCAAACACTTTTTAAAAGTTTAAGTAATAAACTTATAACTTAATCTTGTTTCTCTTATCTCATGGTTGAATGTTAATGGTGTCTTATCCAGCGAGTTACAATTTCATTATTTTTTAAAATGTGACTATAAGAGAAAAAGGATATATAAAATATTGTAAACATGTGTAGGATAAATGCCCATCCACATGTCATTATATCACCCATGCCATGTGGCAAATTATACTTAGACATAGTGTCCTCCATGTGTCCATTTCTCACCAATGCTTAGTGTCCAATTGTTCCACATCCTTCTTGCCATTTAAATTTATATAAATCGTGGCTTATGGTGGTTTATGAAAGACATCCATTGGTGAAAATTTCCTCTCAAATTCAATTCATTCTCCCCCACTTTCTCTAATATATTGTTATTTTATCTTTCCAACAAAGTCCACTATCTCATATTTATATTTTATATATATATTTCCAAGCACTTGCATTATTATCATTATTAATATTTTATACATATTAATATTAAATTTCTATTTCTATTATTATTATTATTATTATTATTATTATATTATTATTATTATTATTATTATATTAGTATTTTAATATTGGTAAAATTATACCCAGTTTCCATCCTATTTTTACAATACGTTATCGAGCATGAAGCTCTCACGATTTTTCCATGAAGGTAAGTCCTTGGGTAAGCCATTTTTTTAATAATAAAATGTTATTTTGCATGTCTAATTGATTTCCTAATGTAAATGCAATTTCTTTGTATATAGTATTACTATGGCAAATCTTGCAAAATTAGAATTTGCATGACCTGGATATTAATGGAAATAACTACTTGTCATGGGTCC
The DNA here is from genome assembly GCA_036507285.1 of Trichosanthes cucumerina. Classification (NCBI taxonomy): domain Eukaryota; kingdom Viridiplantae; phylum Streptophyta; class Magnoliopsida; order Cucurbitales; family Cucurbitaceae; genus Trichosanthes; species Trichosanthes cucumerina. The sequence continues at coordinate 83,604,930 of CM071838.1, read as the reverse complement.
TCGATCTTTGAGATCCATTTAGACTCCATGAAATCTTGGAGAAACAATTAAAGAAGGAAATGATGCATCAAATCAAGAAAAAGCCAAAGTTATGATCTTCCTTCGCCATCATCATCTTCACGAGGATTGAAAATGGAGTATCTTACAATAAAAGATCCCTACATTCTATGGCAAGGCTTGAAAGAAAGGTATGATCATCAAAAAAGCGAGTTATTCTTCCAAAAGCTTGTTATGATTGGATGCACTGAGGTTGCAAGATTTCAAATCGATGAAGTGAATATAATTCCGCACTATTCGAGAATTAGTTCAAAATTAAAATTATGCGGAGAAAAATTTCACGATGTTGATATGTTAGAGAAGACATTCTCCACTTTCCATGTTTGAATATGCTCCTACAATGACAATATCGAGAGAAAGGCTTTTAAAAATATTCAGAACTAATTTCATGTCTTCTCGTAATTTGAACAAAATAACGAGCTATTAATGAAAAATCATGAATCTCGACCATTTGGAGCAACACCATTCCCTGAAGTGAATCTTTGTGAATTTCAATAATCGTGGTCGAGGTCGTGGTCGTGGTCGTCAAGTCGGGACCGCATGAGAGGAAGAAATACCTATTTTCGTGGTGGGCATTATAATTTTAAGAAACCCACACAGGCCGATGATCATAAAGGAAAAGCTCCACAAGATAAAAGTTCAAAGGTGATGAACATAAATGTTTAGGTGCGGAATGAGTGGGCTTTGGTCACGTACACATAAATGCGTCAAAACACCTTGTTGATCTCTATCAAGCTTCCACTGAAGGAAAAAGGAAAAGGGAAGAATGTGGAGGTGAATCTTGCTATTCAAGAAGATGATGTGTTTGATCCTCCAATATGGTGCATCTTGATGTGGTGATTATTTTGAATCTCACGGAGAGAAAATTGATGCAATCAAACAAGTAGAGGATGTTTTGTATGAAGATATATAATTAATCTTTGCTTGTAATTATAGTATTTTTTCCTTTTCTTGTTTTTTTATATATATTTAGGACTTTTTGTAATCGTTTTCTTTTCTTATCAATGAAGAAATATGGACAATTTCAATATGTTGAGTAACAGAAAATGAGCAATGAGGATTTATGTCTAGCAGATCACAACTACTAACTACGCATACGATACTCATAAGCAGAAAATATTTTTCTAAATTGACAATCTTTGGAAGCAAAAATCAATATTATATCGAGTTACTGGACTGATTGAAGGTTTTGGAAAAACAAGTTTTATCTTGCCTAGAGAAACAAAATTTTCAATTAATAATGCTTTGTTCTCTAGCAAATCAAAGAGAAATCTATTGAGTTTCAAAGATATACGTAATAATGGTTATCATGTTGAAACCGATCGTAAAAATAATATAGAGTATCTCTATATCACATCTATTGTTTCACATGAAAAAGCGTATATTGGAAACATCTGCGCTTTTTCTTACGGATTATATTATACTCATATACGAGTAATCGAAAGTTATGCAACAATGAACCGAAGTTCATGAATCCGTAAATATTCGGTGTTTGGCATGATCGATTGCGTCATCCAGGATCGATAATGATGAGAAAATTATTGAAAATTCACATGGACATCCTTTAAAGAACCAAAAGATTCTTCAATCAAATGAGTTGTCATGTGATGCTTGCTCTCGAGGAAATTAATTATTAGACCATCACAAACTAAAGTGGGCATTGAATCACCTACATTTTTAGAGCGAATTCAAGGTGATATTTGTGGACCCATTAACCCACCGAGTGGTTCATTTAGATATTTTATGGTATTAATTGACGATCCGTCAGTGGATGGTCACATGTATGCTTATTATCAAGTCGAAATCTTGCATTTGCAAGATTACTTGCTCAAATAATTAAGTTAAGAGCACAATTTCACGATTATACAATTAAGACAATTAGACTTGATAATCTTTGGTGAATTTACATCCCAAACTTTTAATAATTATTGTATGTCAATTGGGATAAATGTTGAACATCCACGTAGCTCGTGTTCATACACAAAATGGTCTACAGAGAATCATTTATAAAGCGTCTCGCAATTAATTGAAAGACCATTACTTATGAGAGCTAAACTCCCTACATCGGTGCGGGGTCATGCCGTTTTACATTTGCATCATTATTACGTATTAGGCGGTAGCCTATAATAAATATTCCCCATGCAATTAGCTTATGGCGTGACCAAATGTGTCCCATCGAGAATTTTTGGATGTGCAATATATGTTTCAATTGCTCCACCACAACGCATCTTAAGATGGGTCCTCAAATGAGGTTTAGGAATATATGTTGGATATGATTCCCCATCAATTATTAAATATCTTGAACCACGACGGGTGATGTATTTCTTCGCACGATTTCTTTGATTGTCATTTTAATGAAACCAATTTTCCAACATTAGGGGAGGAATTAAGAAGTTGGAAAAAGAAATTACGTGGAATGCATCATTATTATCTCATTTAGATCCTCGAAGAGATCAATGTGAACTTGAAGTTCAAAAGATAATTCATTTGCAAAATATAGCAAATCAATTACCGGATGCATTCATAGATGCTAAAAAGGGTGACTAAATCATATATACCAAAGAAAGAAATGCTCCATCAAAAATTGATATTCCACAGAACAAGTTATCAATAATGAGTGAGTGGAGCACGCGAGCGTGGTAGACCAATAGGTTCCAAAGATAAAAATCCTCGAAAAAGAAAAGTAGTAGAGAATCAAAATGATTCGATAAAAGGTATGGATGTTCCAGAAGAAATCCAAGATACAACTACTCAAAAGAGTATTGATGAAATCAAACGCTTGAGGATAATAATGAAATTTCTATAAACTATGTTACAACAGGAAAGAGATGGAACCGAAATGATATTATTATTGACAACATTTTTGCTTATAATGTTGCTCACGATATTATTCATGAAAGTGACGATTTTGATCCAAAATCTATCGATGAATGTAAACGTAGAAAGGATTGGCTGAAATGGAAAGAAGCAATCCAAGCAGAGTTAAGCTCACTTTCAAAATGTGAGGTTTTTGGACCAGTAGTCCTAACACCAGAAGGTGTTAAACCTGTGGGATACAAAGGAAAAGAAATGAAAAGAATGAAGTCACAAGATATAAAGCGAGACTTGTTGCACAAGGATTCTCGCAAAGGCCTGGTATAGATTATGAGGAGACATATTTCTCGCGTGGTGGATGCAATAACATTAAGATATTTGATTGACTGACTGTATATGAAAAACTTGATATGCATCTAATGGATGTAGTCACGGCGTATTTATATGGATCTACGGATAATGACATTTATATGAAAATCCGGAAGGATTTAAAACACGAGAAACATATGAATCAAGTTCTCGGGAATTGTATTCGATAAAGTTCTGAGAGATCATTATATGGATTAAAACAATCGGGGACGAATGTGGTATAATCGCCTTGAGTGAATATACATTGAAAGAAGGATATCAAAATAATCCAATATGTGTTTTTATAAAGAAATCTCGATCGAGGATTTGCTATTATAATCTGTATATGTTGATGACTTAAATATAATTGGAACTCTGAAGAGTTATCCAAGGCAATAGAATATCTTAAGAAAGAATTCGAGATGAAAGATCTTGGAAAAACAAAATTTTGCCTTGGTTTGCAAATTGAACATTTAGAGATGGGATATTTATTCATCAATCAACTTATACAGAGAAAATCTTAAAAGATTTTATATGGATAAAGCACATCCATTGAACATTCCAATGCAAGTTCGTTTCTTTGGATGTAAAGAAAGATATATTTCGACCTCGAGATGATAATGAAGAACTTCGTGGTCCTGAAGTACCATATCTTAGTGCAATTGGTGCACTTATGTATCTAGCTAATAACACAAGACCGGATATTGCATTTTTGAGTAAATTTATTAGCTAGATATAGTTCATGTCCTACAAAAGACATTGGAGCGGAGTTAAGCATGTACTCCGAGATATCTTGAGGACGATTGATATGGGTTTATTTTATTCTAACAAATCTAGCTTTGATTTAGTTGGTTATGCGATTACGGTTATCTATCCGATCCACACAAAACTAGATCTCAGACAGGTTATCTATTTACATGTGGAGGAACCGCTATATCATGACGATCAGTGAAAGCAGACCATCACGGCCACTTCTTCGAATCATGCTGAAATTCTCGCAATTCACGAGGCAAATCGAGAATGTGTATGGCTAAGATCGATGACACAACACATTCGTGAGACATGTGGATGGTCTTCATGTAAACATCCTTCAACAATATTATACGAAGACAACACAACATGTATAGCTCAAATCAAATGAGGATATATCAAAGGAGATAGAACAAAGCATATCTCTCAGAAGCTTTTCTACACTCATGACCTTGAAGAAAATGGCGAGATCTCGGTGACAAATGATTTGTTCGAAGGATAACTTAGCGGATATATTTACAAAAGCATTACCAACTACAACATTTGAGAAATTGGTTCACGATATTGGGATGCGAAGACTCGGAGATCTCAAGTGATGTCAAATCATGAGGGAAAGTAAATGTATTATATAAAATATGTACTATTTTTTTCCTTCACTAGGGTTTTTATCCCATTGGTTTTTTCTACAGTAAGGTTTTAATGAGGCATATATTATATAAATGGGCATTTAAGGGGAGTATTGTAAACATGTGTAGGATAAATGCCCATCCACATGCCATTATATCACCCATGCATGTGTGGCAAATTATACTTAGACATAGTGTCCTCCATGTGTCCATTTCTCACCAATGCTTAGTGTCCAATTGTTCCACATCCTTCTTGCCATTTAGCCTATAAATCGTGGCTTATGGTGGTTTATGAAAGACATCCATTGGTGAAAATTTCCTCTCAAATTCAATTCATTCTCCCCCACTTTCTCTAATATATTGTTATTTTATCTTTCCAACAAAGTCCACTATCTCATATTTATATTTTATATATATATTTCCAAGCACTTTCATTATTATCATTATTAATATTTTATACATATTAATATTAAATTTCTATTTCCTATTATTATATTATTATTATATTATTATTATTATTATATTAGTATTTTAATATTGGTAAAATTATACCCGATTTCCATCCTATTTTTACAATAATATTTAATTTTAGAGAATCGGAATGGATAAGGATCAGAATATCCAAGTCAAATTGACAATAAATAAATTTCCACCTACCAAAAAGAAAAAATAAAAATTATGGATATTTGTCTTCAGACAATAACCATGAGTGGACCATGTCATAAAATAGATCAACTAATCACAGCTCATGTTCTTAACTTTCCGAAAAAATGGTTTCCCCAACTTTCAAGTTTCAACTACCCTTTGACTTGAGTTTGTTTAAGTTTTACTTTTAACTAATAAAAACGACCATAAGAAAAAAAAATCACATTTATATATTTATTCAAGAGATTTTGGATTCATTGTCCATTTAGTCTATATAGTTGATCTATCAAATTTAAACTTAATTTTTATTTGGTTGTTGAATTTTCAAAACTAAAGATGTTTATTTACTCGTGGATAATTTTCATTTAGAAGAAATGGAAAAAAAAATAAGGAAGTGAGCTAAACTGGGACGTGGACAACCTGTCCACGTCTCTGCTCCTCCCGTTTTCTGTCCCTGCCTTGTTTGTAATTTTTAATTTATTTTAATTATTATTATCATATAATATTGAAATTTAAAGATTTATTGCTTAATGACTTAAATAATTTGATATGTTTAAACTATTTGCTTGAATACTTGATCACATAGGGATAATTATATAATTTGATAGGTAATATTATTTGGTTTCCATTGTGAGGTTTTGACAAATTTCTCTTGAGAGGGAGATTTTATGTTGAAATTAGTTGTAGTTGCAAAATTAATTATTAGATTGAATATATAAGTCATTATTAATTAATTTATGAACATGATTTTTATAAATTTTATAGAATTATCCTTTTATAATATAGTATAATATAATTTGTAATATATTATATAATACATATTTTAATTTAAAAAAAGTAAATTGAGTTTACAACATGAAGTATTGTATTTATTAAGATTTTTATCTTTGTTTAATATAATTCTACATTTTAAAATTATAAATTCAGAATCTGGATATAATGAAAACATAAAAATGTTGTTTTTAAAAATTTTACTATTTGGATCACAAAATCAAAAAACAGTTTTCGAAAACACATCTGCCAAACACATATTCATTGAATTCAGTGAATCCGAAAACATAAAACAAAATCCGGATTGCATACCAAATAGACCATTAGTTATCGAAATTTTAAGGGCTTGTTTGGTATGTAATTTGAAAATATAAATTTGAAAATAAGAGATTCAATGAAATTTCATGTATTTCATGTTTGCATACCAAATAGACCTTTGTATTTCATGTTTTCATAGATGTGTTTGGTAGTAGATTTAGAAATTTAATTCAATTCTAAATTGTTTAAAGTGTGTCCTATAACATATTTATATATCATGAAATTAGTTGTAGTTACAAAACTAATTATTTAATTAAATATAAGTTATTATTAATTAATTTATGAACATGATTTTATAAATTTTATAGAATTATCATTTTATAATATAATATTATATAATTCATAATATATTATATTATACATATTTTAATTTAACAAAAGTAAATCGAGTTTATAACATGAATTTTTGTATTTATTAAGATTTTTATCTTTGTTTAATATAATTTTGCATTTTAAAATTTTAAATTCAGAATTTGGATACAATGAAAAACATAAAAATGTTGTTTTCAGAATTTATACTATTTAGATCCCAGAATTCGAAAACACATATATCAAACATATATTCATTGAATTCAGTGAATCCGAAAACATAAAATAGAATCCAAAAAAATTATTAAGTTGGCATTTTGCAGCAAACATAGACAATTGGACAGATTTATTATTATTATTTTTTGAATACATCAACAATTAGGGGTGGGAATTCGAACTCATGACCTCTTGGTCATGAGTCATGTTATGCTCTTGTTGACAATTTTATAGATTTATTGATTTGTGGTTAACGTTTCATTTATTATGCTAACTATGAGAATTTGAAGGAAAAAAAAACATAATCTAAACTTTAAGAGATGTTTGAAAAAAAGAAAAAAAAATAGAGATGTAATTGAAAATGTTTAAAATTAGAGAAGAAACAGATAGAATAACTTTTTTAAAAAAATGTTTTCCTTTTTCTCTATTAAAAAAGATATGAACATCAATCACGTGGTAATAATTTTATTAACGGTTTGATGTTTCAAAATGGAAATGTCAAAGTGTAAGCAAACTGTCTCATTTTTTAAGATTAGAAGTTCAAATCTTCATATCCCAGATCAGTTTATAAAAAAATAAAATAAAATAAAATAAACCTTACATACTATTCAACTAACAAAAAATTTAATTGGTACAACACTCTTTCATAAGCTTAAGGGTCTGATTTATCCTTGAGTTTAAGCACTTTTTAAAAAAATATTTGAATAAAAATATTTTTACACCTTATAATTTTTTTTTTAAAAAAGTTTAAATTAATTTTTTTCATTGCACTATATTCAATAATTACAAATATGTTTTTTTCTTCCTTACAATATATTTGGAAGATTTTTGATTAATGATTTTCAATAATCTATTTTTCAAGTGTTTTTTCAAACATAGTTTTTAAATTAATATAATTTTTTAGAAGTACTTTTTATAATTCATTAAGAAAATTTTTAAAAATACTTTTATCGTTCTAAAACTATTCTATAAGTTATAGTAGACAAACTTTAAATTATTAGTTTTTTAAATGGTGCTTCAAGAAAATTTTATTTGGCTTAAAAAGTAATTTTTTCCAAAGTTATTCTAAACACTACAAAATTTCTTATTCTTAATTGTATTTTTATTAAAAAAGAAATAATAATAAAGGCCAATGGAAGTTGCCCAAATAAGTAGGAACTTATAAGACAAGTGTGCCTAGATTGCCCTTTTAGTTTCCTCCAACTCAAGGAATCAAAAGGAGGAAGCTTTTACAAAAAGTAGATTCAAATTCTATTAGGTTTTATTTTTATGTTGTTTTAATATTCTATTGCTTTATTGATTGTTATAATTAAATTGAAGAATCACAAAGTGAATATGTATTGAGATATATTTTTAGATTCCTAACAATAGAATTAGGCAATTCGTTGATATGAATCTCACTCAAAGTATATATCTAGATGAAATTATTGTCGGATTTATAGCAAAGAGCTCCCTTAATTTGTCACGAGTGTTGACTTCTATGAAACGTTCATTATAGGTGAAATAACAACAATATATTCAAGTAGTCTTTTTTCTTTCTTTTTTTAAAAAGACTTTTAAATAGTGTTACTTTCGATTTAGCTTCACCAATGCTATCGTAAATGTTCGGTTGGTAAAATACTTTATCTTAGCTCAACCAAAAAACTATTAGGACTCAAAACGATCACATCACGTGCACAACTCATAGAGCCAAACATTATATATCTAGCTTGGTATGACAAGCTTAAGAACAACATTTTTTATCAACGAGATTTCCAAAACATCACGATAAACATATGCATACTCTCTATTACTTTGAAAATAATATCTTTGATATCTTCATCAATTTGAATGATATTAATTGCAAGTATGAGTATAACTCAACTGACATAAAACATGTACTGTTGACCAAGAGGTCAAATGTTTGAATTCCCAAACTCGCATATTATCAAAAAAAAAAAAAAAAAAGAGTAAATGACATTAATTATTATAATCAATAATAATTTTATTTTTCTTCTTTAATTTAATACTCAATAAGTTAATTGGTTCATCTTAAGGAATTTGAGAAAATGCATTCATTCTTGAGATTGAGTAACGAACTTTACACAATTGATAGCTTTTTCTCTCTTACCTAATTCAAAAGTGGCATTAGTGGTGTACAAATAACCAGTAACCAATCAATCCAAACTATCCAACCAAAATCATAATGGTTGGATTGAGTTAGAATTTTGGAGAACCGATATTTCGGGTCGGTTCTCGAGTTGTCCTTTTTAGGCTCAGATTGACCTACCCCAATCCAACCCAATCCATTTTTTTTAATTTATATATACTTGTAAATGAAGTATATATCAATTTTAAAATTTTCTTCTAAGATTGTAACAAATATTGAGATGTTATGAATTTTGAAATTTGATAATTGAATTTTATGTGATTTTAGTTATAACTTCAATAAAAAAGTCATTTTAAATAATTAAGAAAATTATTTAAAAAATAAAAAATCAATCCGAAGACCCAACTCAAAAATATAGGGTTGGATTGGGTTGAGTTACAACATTTGGTCGGATAATTCAAGTTGGTCTCATAAAACTCTTCAACCCAATCCAACTCGTGTACCCCTAAATTACACATGCATGTAAATAAATAAATAAAGAGAAATAATTATTGGGCCTACTGCCGACATCTAGGAGAAAAAGCCCAAATTGGAGCTAAAGGTTCATAGTCGTTATTGTAAAAAAAAAAAAAAAAAAAAAAAAAAAAATGTTCACGGTCGTTAAAAGTAAAACTATTGGAATTTGGAACATACCTGCCTTCTTCCTCTTCAACTATGGAAAAATAATTATAATTATGAGATGTGGTAATTTTTTTTTATTTAAAAATAAAAATGAAACACTTCGAAAAAATTGAAATGAAACACTTTGAAAAAACTATTGAATGCCATTGTACAATCTGGGTTGACTTTCATATAGTTGTTAGATATGGATTAAAGATTTCACATACCTCATAATAACCATTGTTGGAATAGAAATTTCGGCGAATCCAAAATTGCCACGTCATCACTCGTCTAGGGATTAATTAAATATGCAAGCATCCCTAAATTAAATTGGTGATTATACAATTGAGTTTGGTAGACAAAAGTCTAAATTATATGCCCAATTAGCAAAAGTCCAGCCCGATCCAGTGACGTAGGCCCAAAATCAATAAGGCCCGGTCCAGGACAGAAGGCCCAAATCATCCAAGCCAGTCCAAGGTCCAAGAGTCCAGAGGCGAAAGCCCAAACCAGTCAAGCCCAGTCCTAAATGACTGGCCCAAAGCCAATCAAGCCCAAACCAAATGGTTGGCCCAATTTCAATCAGGCCCAGTCCAACAAGCCCAAGCCCACCTATAAGCACATAGGAACTCTATAAATAGAGACTTCCTTCCTTCATTTTCGAGGTTCAGAAATTGGAGACTCCAGAGAGAATTCAGAAACAAAGCTGTGAAATCTCCAGAAGCTCTTGAAGATCAAACACCATCTGAACGAAGAACGCTTCAAGGGAATCGTCAAGAACACACCACGAATCCATTGAAGTTTTCAACATCGAGAACAATTTGTTTGACCTCGAGAAAAGCTACAAGTGAAGATCTTGACAATTTGCAAGTCGAAGACCTTTAACAAGCTACAGTAGTGAAGACCTTGACATGCTACTGGTGAGGATCTTCAACAAGCTACAAACTACAAGTCGAAGATCTTCAACAAGCTACAAGCTATAAGTCGAAGACCTTCAACACGCTACATGCCGAAGATCTTCAACAAGCTACAAGCTATAAGCCGAAGACTTCAACAAGCTGCAAACCGAAGGCCTTCAACAAGCTATGGCGAAGACCTTGACTTTTCTATACTTGAGAACAAGTGAAAAGCCCTCAAGACAAATCTACGTTCGAGAACAAGTTGTTTCAACCTCGATCCAAGCACATAAGTAGGGAGAGAATCGGAGGATTAAATACTAGAGATTGTACTCACAATTACCTGAAATCAATACAACAAAAATTCATTTACACGTGTCTCATTTCCATTCGCTGGTTGAAATCTCGTGTGAACAACCATCATGTACAAATTTAAACTATTTTTTATGTTTCTCTATCTATATTTAATATATTGAGTAAAATTATCAATCACATTGTGGTAGCAACCTTGAATAATAATCTAATAAAATGAACTAGGTAGAGATGTTCATTTTTTCCTTGAGGTTGGGGACTTGCCTCTAATGGTGCGAGAAATGAAGGAAGGAGTGAAAAAAAAACTCTATGACCTAAATAGGGATAGGGATGAATGAATACATTTCTCATTCTCGTTCCCTTTTTTTTATTATTATTATTATTGTTGTTATATAACACACATATACATATATGCAAATGCATATATATGTTTGAAATACTTTTAATTATGAGTTGTAATGTTTAAATTTAAGGTTCTATTAATTGCTTAATGACTTATGAGATATTGTATGAATAATTTGATATGTTTGAACCATTTTGAATTCTCATGTATAAATAATTAAATAACTTAATATTAAATATTAATTTATTTTGTTTCATTTAAATAGTTTAATAATTTTCATAAGGAATTAACCATTTAAATGAGATTTCATAGTAGATAATTAATTATTCAATTAAAATTATTCTTAAAAAATTATTTATTTAATTTCATGGAGATAGGGAATGAAATTTGGGGGGCCATCCCCATCCCCGACTCGCCCCATAGACATCTCTAGCGGAAAACTCTATGATTATATACAAAACTTCCTCTTCAAGAAAAGATGTTTGTTTTACTGCCATACAAACCAAATATTTTGTTGCGAATGAATAAGGTAGTGGGGAATTATCCATATGTAAAATCATAATTATTGATGTGTGCATCTACTACATGCTCCAAATAAAAAAGGCATTTCCTAAAACTCCCAAAAAAGACATTATATGGACTCGATTAAAAAAGAGTTAGACATCCTAAAATTAAGATTCATTTTTTCTCCCAAATATCCACTTGTAACATATCATATCTCAATATACTTGCGGTAATTTTTCTACAGAGTGTAGTAATGGGATGTCCTAACACGTTGCAAAACTTCGCTTTAGCTAATGATCCAAGCAGAGTAATAACGAACTAGTTTTTTTTTAGCATTATCTATTAGAAATGAATTTTCTAGCATGCGACTCCATACTACTGAAAGATTTAGTCACACATTTCCAAAAGTGGTGGTGAATAATGGGAATGAAACGTTGAAGGCAATAAGCACACTGGAAAATAAGTTCAACCTTGTACATTGTTGAAAGGGACAAAGGGTATAATATATCACCAATCTGAGATAGCTTAACAGTTCAATGCATATACCCTCGACAACATATTAGAGGTTTGTCAAATTGAAAATTAGGTAAAAGATTAAAAATCATTTCATATATTCAGTCTTTGATCAATGGTAAAATTCTCTCCCTGGTTAAATTTGACTAATTTTTAAACGTCCATGTTCATTTCAAATCACATTTAAATGGTAAATTGATGATTGTGTGGATTCCATCTATTAATGGTAATGGCTAAATTAATACTTTAGTCTCATGGTTTGAGCTTAATCTTATTTTGTTTTCTATGATGGTTTTATTATAATATTTATGATTTGGTTAAATCTCTCAAAAGTTTTCTTACTTGACATATATTTTTTTTAAGAGTAAGGCAAAGAGTTGATGAGTTGATGTATAGTATAAGATATTGATGGAGGTTAAACTGATGGAAAGTATTACGGTTTTTATTTTAAAAAAAGTTTATCAATATGTACAGAGATTTGAACCTCTAACATTTTTGTTGAGAATATAATATATTGTCTAATTGAGCTATGCTTAGGTAGACTATAGTAAGGTGTGAGTTAAGAGAAACAATAAAGGAAATTAATAAAGAGAAAATAAATCCAACCTATAAGTTGCCAACATGAGCATAACTCAACTTGCATAAAGTTTGTACCCTCGACCAAGAGGTTAGAGGTTCGAATCTTCCACTTCACATATTGTCAAAAAAATCAACCTATAAAGAGAAAAATGGTAATTTAACTCATTTCAACAAGAGCAGTTGGACAAACTACTATAGTGAGTCTAGTGACTACTAGAGTCGAGTTGAGTCAAAAGGTATGGTTTAACAGCCTTTCCGAGCGAGCCTCTGGGATCTCCTGTAAACTCCCATGATGTGGTAAATGGAGCATATTAGGGGAAGCAGTGAGTGGAGATTCCCCTGCAGAGAGCCAAATGAGAGCATAGATATCTCGACCCTACTATCATTATGTCTTTTGCAATGTTACTTGGTTTAACTCTATTTGTGACATTTTCTCGTATGTGGGACTCTCTATCTTCTTGGGTAGATAATCAATCGTCTTTCATTTTGATAGTGAGTCGTTTTTATAATAATAAGTAAAGTCAAGAATAATAATCAAATTGGAGGAGCTTGCTAGGATGACTTGGTAAATCACAATGAATAGATAAATTTAAATTAAAGACATTCAATTATTAATTATGGTCAATTGTATTTGATTCAATCACCTTAACTATTCTAGTATAATTCATTAATTATATATATTTTTGGTTAAATTATTGTATTTGGTTACTAAATTTTTAGAGTTCTATCTATTTAGTACATGCATTTTAAAAAAAGTTTCTAAGAGGTTTTTAAACTTTTACGTTTATATCCTATATAGCCTATTTACTCAAAATATTTTTTAATTTTGTTTTTATTAGTTTTTTTTTTCACTCTATTAGTTTAATACTCATGTTACACGATCCCATATGATCAAAATGAACCTATTAGTTTTTTTTCACTCTATTAGTTTAATCCCACATGATCAAAAAAAATATATATATATATAATACTCATGTTACACACTTTGTATTATTTAAGGATTATGTTCAAGATGAACCTCCCACATGATCCTTAAATAATATATAGTTGGCATGCGGAACACGTATAAAATGAATTAATGATAAAAATTTATTAGACACAAAGTTGAAAGATATTAAGAATTTATTAAAAATATTTTAAAGAATAGAAACTAAATAGATATAATTAACTTTAATAGGCTTGAGCTTATTAATTTTTTAAAAAGTATAATGACTAAGACCTCCTTTGATAATCGTATGGACCTATTTGATAGGTTTTTTTTTTTGTTTCTGGTTTCTTAAAATTATATTTGCTTTCTCATCATTTCTTTACAATAAATTTTACATTTTTTACGAAATCAGTTGAATTCTTACCCAAATTCCAAAAGCAAAAACAAGTTTTTGAGAACTACTTTTCTTAATTTTCAAAACTTGGATTGGTTTTTGAAAATATATTTAAAAAGTAGATAACAAAACAAGGAACCCAATAGTTGGAAGTAGTATTTATAGGCTTAATTTTCAAAATTTCAAAATTCAAAAACTAAGACCATGTTTGATAACCATTTTATTTTTTGTTTTTAATTTTTGAAATTTAAACCTAAAAATACTACTTCTACCAATCAGTTTATATGTCTTCTTATCTACTTTATACCTATGTTTTAAAAAACCAAGCTAACTTTTGAAAACTAAAAAAAGTAGTTTTAAAAAACTTGACTTTGTTTTTAGAATTTGGCTAAGAATTCAAATGCTTACTTAATGGAGATGATCTCTATTGTAGAGAAATTTAGTGAAAATAAGCTTAACTTTCAAAAACTAAAAACCAAAAACAAAATGATTATCAAACGGGGCCTAAACTATTATCAAACGGGACCTTGGTTTTTAAAAATTATTTTTGCTTTCTCATCATTTTTCAAAAATGGATTTCATCTTTTTTAAGAAAATATTTGAATTTTTAGCCAAATTAAAAAAAAAACTATTTTTTTTTTTAAATTTTCAAACTTTGGCTTAATTTTTGCAAACATACATACAAAGTAGATAGTAAAATAAGGAAATTCATAGGTGAAAGTAGTATTTATATACTTAATTTTTAAAAATAAAATGATTATTAAACGGAGTCAAAATATAAACACAACACTAAGTTCAAAATCAAACTTATAATGCAACATTTCTTCAATAAATGAAATAGCTTCCATAAGAGTTTCATCACTTTCCTCACTCTCCTTTATTACCCTAGCTTATTATGCCCTCGAGCATATATTCTAACTATAAATTTTACCAACCAAAACGTGGAAATGAGTTGTTTTGTTAAATTATGTATTAACAACGTTATCTTTTCTCTGTCAACATAACATAACTTAACTGGTTAAGATATTATATTTTCAACTGAAAACTCAGAAGTTCAAACTAGTTACATGTTATTGAACTAGAAAAAAAAATTATATCATTGATGAAAATGATAAAAATTCAAATCCTCTTTTCCATGCACATATTATTGAACTCAAGAATAAAATTAAAAATAAAATGAGATAGATTTTAATTGAGTCGTAGTTAATTTCATTAAAAAAAATTGTGACAATTTAATGAAAAATGATTAAAAAAAAATTACAAGTTTAGTCCCTAAACTTATAAATCTATGTCTATATGGTTCCTAATCTTTAAAAGGTGTCTAAGTTTCTAATTTTTTTTGTCTATTTGGTCCCTAATCTTTAAAAGGTGTTTGATCTTCTAATTTTGTGTCTAATAGGTCACTGAATTTTCAATTTGTGCTGATAGGCTTTGACATATTAAAAAAAAAAAATAATTAAATAAAAATTGTATATTTGATGGGACCCTATACATTTAATTTTGTACCTGGTTGGTTCATAAATTCTAATAAAATGATGAATATATGTCAAGGACATATATGCACAAAATTGAAATTCTAAAGTTTGGGCTCATCTCGCATGTTCACACTCTAGCTCTCGTGGAATCATTATCGCTCTCTCTCACGATACCACTTTGCAAGTAATCACTCGCTCACGTTGACTCCCTCTCATGGACCTCTCACTCTCGCTCTCTTAGGATTGCTAACACTCTCGCTCACAATACGGCTTATGAAATGATCACTTGCTCATGTTGACACCCTCTCATGGACTTTGCACTCTCACTCTCATAGACTCGCTCTCGCTGACGATATGACTTTTGCAAATGATCACTCGCTCACATTGACTCTCTCTCACGGACCTCGAACTCTTGCTCTCGTAGGCTCGTTCTCGCTCATGATTTTCCTAGTCTCTTTTTTTTCTCCCAAATTTCGACTACTCATTACTATCATGAGAGAGAGCGAGAGCGAGAACTAGACAACACGATGTCCCGCAATAATTTAGACAGAATGCACAAAACGGAAAGGATCATATATCATTAATTTAAAAATACAGATCAAACGACATTAAAGCATGTGAAAAAAAAAATTCTGAACAAATTTTCTAAGTTTTGAGATCTAAAATTGAAAGTTTAGGGCTGTTTGGTAGGTAATCGGATTACATTTTATATGTTTTGATTCACCGAATTCGGTGAATACGTGTTTAGTGTGACATGTTTTTGAAAAGCTGTTTTGGATTCTCGTGATCCAAATAGTAGAAATTACAAAACAACATTTTTATGTTTTCATTGTATCAGATTCGAATTTGAAATTTTAAAATGCATAATTATTTTAAACAAAGATAAAAATCTTAATAAATATAATATTTCATATTTATCAACTTAATTTACTTTTTTTAAATTAAAATATGTATAATATAATATATTATAAATATAAAATATTATATTATAAAATAATAATTATATAAAATTTATATTAAAAAACATGTTCATAAATTAATTAATAATGTCTTATATTCAATTTAATATTTAGTTTTGCAACTACAACTAATTTTATGATCTATAAATACATTGTAGAACACATTTTAAACTACTGTTTAAAATGGAATCAATTTTCTAAATCTGCTACCAAACACATATCTGAAAACATGAAATACAACTCTGTTTTTATTGAATCCCTTGTTTTCAAATTTCTGTTTTCGGATTGCCTACCAAACAGGCCCTTAGATACCAAATAAGTTCGGTAATTTAACCCCAAAAAAGCTATTGAGGTTAATAGCCCCACTTCAAGGGCGATGGACCTAGAAAACTACGAAAATGGGCTCTATACCTTTATATGAACTTTGGAGCCCTTGCATCATGGGCTCTTTATACGGGAAATTGAGATTGGATTAGATATCGAATAATGCGATAAAATTCTCTAATCCTATTTATTATTATCATCTTTTCGAGTTGAAGTAATACGTGAAAGTGGAGATTCAAACTTTAATTTACTAAGATTCTATTTGATAATTATTTAATTTTTAAAAATCAATCTAATAAACATTACTTCTAGCTCTTAGTTTCTTTTCTTTGGTATGTACTTCTTACTAATATTTAAAAAATAAAGCCAACTTTTAAACAAAAAAATATATATACTTTTATTTTTGAAATTTAGCTAATAAGTCAAATAATGTTTCCTTACAAAAATTGAAAATCATTATGAGAAAACAAACACAATTTCAGAAATCAAATGGTTACCAAATCAGACCTAAATTATTAAGTTTTTTTTTTTTTTTTTGTATATCTAGTTATATAAATATAGAATCTAATTTCAAAATAAATGTTGAACATTTGAATATTTCTTTGAAGTGTAAAATTAAAGTTAGATCTAATCAAGAAAGCTCAATTTGAATCTTGATAAAATAGTTAATATATCTATTCTATTCTTTAGTTAACATGGAATGTTTGATTCTCTACTCACTACAAAAACAGATCTAAATTAAGAAATTAGAAAAATAATTCAACTAAAGTTTCTATTGTTTAAATATAGTTAATATGATTGATTTACTAACATATCAACTAAAATTGATTATAATTTTAAATCATGGTGAAACACTCTAATATCCAATAGAAAAAAAAATGTTCTAAAATATGAGATGCAAAGTATAGATTGAGATATGAAAGGGTGTATTTTTAAAGTGGTTTTTAGTGTGGTCTTTTTAGTTCCCTCGAGCTGAAAATTGGACGTGGCATTTTTAAAAAGAGCAAAGCTTTAACAAAGTAGAACCAAATACCTTGGCTTTTGTTACCTTTTAATAAAAACATATTGATTAATTTAATTATCCTAAATAACTTGAATTACAAGCCTCTAAAAAGCCCAATCCTTGTTAATTAACTTGTGGGTTTTTTAATGATTATGGGAAAAAACATCCAATGTTTTAACAAAAGGTTACAGTGTTCCTAATTTAAGGTTTAATATGATGACATTATAGTTTTCAGTTAATTCAACTGATTTACTTTATATTATAGAAGTAAAAAATTATTTCTTTCACTACTTTGACACTCTTTTTTGTCTCAAATAATATAGAAAATAAGAAGGAAAAAAACAGTGAAAATCAATCTCAAACACATTCTTAAGTTTATATCAGAATCGAAATTGTGTACTCTTCATTCATTCTTATTATTAAGTTAACTTTAATACATTAATCATATTAAAGTTTAAGGACAAATTACACCAACTACGTAATCTTTAAACTATGCTACTAACAAGTTTTCTTCACATAGACTTGATTAAACCTCTTACTCGTAATAAATTGAGGGCCTAATAAACGGAATTCTTAACTTTTTCAACAATAGGGCTAATTATTTTTCCAATTAAAAAGTCTACAATTGCAATTGAAAACAATTACTATAATTCAAGGGTGATTTGTGCCATTATTTCTAAATTTAATACTTGCATTTTTAATTTATAGAAAATACAAAAAAAAAAAAGAAACAAAATAAGAATCTATAGCCAATTTGATCATTGACATTTCTCTTTTTTGGCTTTCTTTTGTTTGATTCCTCATGTATTCAACTTTCATCAAACACACACATTGATGTTCATGACTTTTGCTTCCTAACCCTAATTTCTTTTATTTTTTTCCCTCTCTCTCTTTCACTTTAGCTTTTTCTTTTCCCTTTTTTTTTTTGTCATTTTTCAACCATTTTTAAACCCAAAAAGAAAAGTTAAAGGAGCTCAACCAAAAAAAAGAAAAGGGTAAAGAGAAAAGGAATACAATGTTGGTATAGATACAATTTGAAGATGGGTAGTATCAAAGTTGTCCTTTTCTCATTAGCATTTTAAGAGGAAAAATGTATTTTATTTTGTTTTTAAAAAAAAAGTTGTGTAAAAATGCAAACTTTGCTTAAGAAAAGTAAAAGCCCTCTAAAGAAGAAAAGAATTTGTTATTGGTTCACCAAAAATTAGAAAAAGACTTAGAACCATGCCCACAACCCACCTCCTCCCCCACAAAATTAAAGGAAAAAAACCCATAAATTTCATTCAACTTTAGACATTTAAAAGCAAAGATTAATAGTCATGAAATTTGCTTTCATACTAGGACACTTTAAAAGTGACAATATTATCAAATAGAGACATTGATTCAACTGAACAATTATGGATACATTGTTTTTTTTTTCTTTACTGGTTTTATGCATCTTATTGTTATGAAGTTGTTTGTCGTGTCAACCAAACAATTTGAATTTGGAAAAGAATTAATATTTACTCTTAAACTTGTCAAATTGTATCAATTTTAATGTCATACTATGATAAGTGTCGCAATTTTAACCTTAAACTTGAAAAAAAGTGTTACAATTTTTACTTCCGGATAAACTTTCGTTTAAAAATCGTTAAAAAAATATTTTCATATGCATTTAATGAATTATAAGATTTAAAAAAAAAAAGAAAAAAAGAAAAAAAAATATTTTTGACCCTTGAACTTTAATGGTTATATCAATTTTAATCTTCAACTTTCAATTTCATCAATTTAAACCTCAAACTTGGTAGATTGTGTCAATTTTAATATTGAACTTTTAATTTAACCAATTTAATCCTCAAACTTGGCCGATTGTATCAATTTTAACCCTAAACTTTTAATTTTATCAATTTAAACCTCAAACTTGAATAAGTGTATCAATTTACATCCTCGGTTAAGTTTTAGTTTCCATCACCGTTAGAAA
Organism: Trichosanthes cucumerina; assembly: GCA_036507285.1. Classification (NCBI taxonomy): domain Eukaryota; kingdom Viridiplantae; phylum Streptophyta; class Magnoliopsida; order Cucurbitales; family Cucurbitaceae; genus Trichosanthes; species Trichosanthes cucumerina. The sequence goes on along the minus strand of CM071838.1, from coordinate 83,585,143 downwards.
GGTTCTCCACAAATGTCCAAAGTCACATCTTGCTTAATGATATGTACTTGTTTGTTATTTTTTTAAACAAAAAAAAATCACTAAAGAAATTATTAAATCATTTCATATTAGGTTGCAACTACCATGAAAACACGAATTTGACTCTTTAAAGTAGGACCCACAGAAAAACAAATGGACTCTTGTGTTTCTCTCGCATTTGGTAGTGATACCGACACAACAAGTGTGAAGAAAATCCATGTGGCGATGTCATTGAATGCAACAATGATCATGGTGATTTCGTTGACTTCGATGGTGAGAGATTTCAGCTCAACTAAAATGTGGGAGTGAACAGGAAAGGGGGTGGTGAAGGTGGCACCCATGAACACAATGTACTGGACATAACCGACCTTGTTAATCTCATCGAGAATCTTATGAAATGATTAAAATGCCAATGATGCAGGAGAGGTTGAAATCCTTACTTCTATTGTGGTAGATGGAGGACAAATCAAGCTCGAGACTGACGAGAAATTAAAAAAATCAATAAAGGTGAACCGATTCAAGAATGAGGGTACTCTATTGAGAAGAAATTTGGTGTAGATAAGTTTTAACCGATGGTCTAAATTGATACATTTATTCAAGATTGAGATTTAAATAATAAAATTGAAAGTTTATAGTTAAAATTGAAACAATCTGCAAGTTTGAGGTTTAAATTATTAAATTGAAAATTTATAGTTAAAATTGATACAATCTGACAAATTTGAAGTTTTTAAATTGATGAATTAAAAATTTAATATTAAAATTGATACAACCGATAAAATTTAAGTGTAAAAAATGTTTGTTTTCCCTAAAAAAACGACTTTAAACTAACTTTTAAATTTTAATTTGATGAGATTGAAGTTTTAAGGTGGTAAAAATGGATTTTTTTTCACTAATTAGATACACTACTTTACGTCTCGCCTACGTGTGAAAAATTATTTTTGAAGGACAATTTTAAAAGAGACAATTCTGTCAGATAGAGAGATTGATTCAACTGAATAATGATTGATATCTTCTTTTTCCATTTTTATTTTCTTTACTAGTTTTGTCCTATATTTGATTGACTATATTTGATTGTTACTAAAGCTGTCTGTCAATGAAATAATTCAAATTGGAGAAGGAAAAAAAAAATTAATTTCCTAAAAGTTTATCAATTTTTTATCCTAAATTTTCAATATCATCAATTTGTACTCAAACAATTTTTATCCTAAGAAAACTTGTTTGGAATGATTTATTTAGGTCTCGATAACAATTTAGTTTTTTAAAATTATAATTAAGCCTAAAAATACTAATTCTACTAATTGTTTTTATGTTTTCTTATTTACTTTGTACATATATATTTTTTCAAAAACTAAGCTAAATTTTGCTTATTTCTCTTTTTGAAATTTGGCTAGAAACTTAAATAGTTCCTTAAGAAATATAAAAATCATTTTAGAGAATATGAAGATAAATTGTGGAAAAAAAGCATAATTTTCAATTATCAAAATCCAAATACCAAACAGTGTCTTTACTTATAAATGGTTGTAAAGTGTTAAAAAAAATTCTTTTAAACACTGGAAAATTCATTCCAAACAAGCCTTATGATAAGTGTTGCAAAAATTGTGAATTTTTACCTTGAGATAAAGTTTTGTTTAAATGATTGTTAAAAAAAAGTATTCTAATATGCTTTTAATGAGTTATAAAACACATGAATGATTGAAAATTGATAAGATTTTAAAGAACAAGTACTTATATCTGAATTTTTGTTAAATGGTTGGCTTATGTATTAGTTAAATTTAAATGTGTGCAAAACTTGATATTATTGAAATTAGTGTGTTTTAGAGATTTTTATATTATTTTTTTAATTAATAGGTGAATTAGAAGAATTTGAATAGAGAGCAGGGTCCATTTGGAATAATTTCTAGTTTAAATACTTGCAAAAAAATATTTTCAATAAAAATGTTATTATATCTTACATTGTTTTCAAATGTGTTTTAAATAACTAATTTGTTTCGTCGCACTATATTCAAAAGTGATTTTATTAATTATATTTTTTATTTTTTATTTAATCACTTTAAAATCATTTTTTGATAATACATCTTCCATGTGTTTATTCAAAAAAAGTTTTTAAATTAATCTAATCTTTTTGAAGCATTTTTTATTTATTACGATATTTTTTGAAAACTATTCTTTGATCACATAAAATCACTCAATAAGCTATCCTAAACATATTTAAATTACTAATTTTTTCCGAAGGTGGTTATAGAAAAATTGATTTGGTTCAAAAGACATTTTTTTCACAAGTTATTCATAACACACTAGAAATTACAATATTAAACTAAGACTGGGGTTCAATTTAATGAAACTTGAAAGTTTATAATGAAGATTGATACAACGTGATAAGTTTAAGGGTAAAAAAATGAGTTTTTCCCTTAAAACTCCAATTGTTTTTTTTTAAGAGTTCAACACATGTGGGTGGGAGGTAAAATATTCGACTTTAGGAAAAGTATATGAGTCTTAAGCATTGAGTTGCATTCTAGTTGACCATTACTTTTGTATTCAAGCAATGAGTTGTCTTTATTTAATAAACAATTTGAGTACTATTTTCTAAAATGGTGAATGAAGTAAATGATATGACCAACCAAAGTGAGTATAAATTTGGTGATAATTGACATGTACTTATTTCTTTGAGGTTAGAAGTTCAAATCTCACTTGTCCCCACATTTATTGTACTCATGGGCAGATCTATATGGGAACAGGCCTCCCCAAAAATTTTAAATTTAGTACCCTATAGTATGTAACGATTTGGTTTAAAAAAATAACAGCATATATTTATAGTTTTGTGTGATGTATCTTAAGAAAATAAACATTTTGTTGTCTCAGTGGTAAAATACTCTATCTAATTCCACCAATGTTTAGCTTCAAATTCAATTGGTTGCATTTTTTTTCTTTAAAATTATTCAAACTTAGTTAGAAAGTTTTCTGTACACCCATCTATTCTTAACGTCGATAATTTTTTAAATCCATATAATGTGGTGTTCAAATTGATCTTATTATATTTATTAAATAATAATTTGTCGGTCTTAGTTAGGAAGTCTTCTGTACACTCATGTATTCTTATTGTCGATAATTTTTTAAATCCACATAATGTTGTGTTCAAATTGATCTTATTATATTTATTAAATAATAATTTATCGGCCCCCCAAACATAGTATCTGAGTCCACCCCTGATTGTACTACAAAAATGACAGGACAAGCATAACTAACTACGAATGCTCACTCCCTCCACATTAATCCAACTCAAAAGCGATGATTTGTTATTTTTTATTTTTTGCCAAACTTTTAACATACCCTACAGAAAACTCACACAAAACAAATGGATTAAATTAAAAGTTTAGTTTTCGAACTTTTAGACATGCACTGAATATATTCTTAAACTTTAAATGTTGTTCAAATAAGTCTTTGACCTCTCCAATTTTGCATTTAAAGAGGTCTTTGAAATCCAAATGTATCTAATAGACCCTAATTTACTAAACAGTTCATGTTTCTTGTTTCTCATTTCCATATTTTTAGTAGAGAAAAACATGTATTTGATAATTTTTGTTCTTTTTTTTTTTTATAGAGAGAAAAAAAAGAGAAAGAGATGTTTGATAATTATTCTTTATTTCTTGTTGTCTTAAATTTTAAATAAAAAATGTAGAATTATATATAAAAATAGCTTTAAAATTACATATTCAAAATTTTTCTGTTATATTTATATTCCATTTTATAAGTTACGAATGAAAAAAAAATATATTGTTTTAGAAAAATGGAAACAAGCAAAATGGATATGTTATATTTATATCTCTAGACTTTCATATTTATGTCTATTTTGGTCCGACTTTGAAATGTGTTTAATAACCTTCAACTTTTAATTTTTTGTCTAAATAAGTTCTTGGATTTTCTATTATGTGTCTAATAGGTCTTTTGCCTAGTTGACGTTTTTTTAAATTCCTGAACTTACTAGACACAAAATTGAAAGTTTAGAGTTCTCTTAGACATAAAATTCAATTTTATATCTAATAGATTGGTTAATTATAAATTTTTTTTGAATGTGTCAGGAACGTATTAGGTAGAAAACTGAAAGTTCAGAGATTAACTAGACATCTTTAAAGTTCAGAGACTTATTAGATACACAAAATGAAAGTTTAGGGACTTATTTGACATTTTTTAAAGTTCATGGATCAAATAGACACAAAATTTAAAGTTTAGGGATTAAACTTATACTTTAACCGAAGAAAAATGATGAACAAACGTTTCTATTTTTGAAGAACTTTAAAAAAACAAAAAAGGGTAAATAGAGAATCAAAGATGAGAGGAAATTAGTGAGAGAAATCACACATAGGAACATTCTCTGACCAACCCTCCAAAATGAAATTGAAAAAAAAAAAAAAAAAAAAGTGAAAGTGAGATGTGAAAGAAAGAAGAAGAAGAGAGAAAAAAACATAAAGCAGGAGCGGTGCGACACAAAAGCAAAAGGCGCCGGTGTCGGTTGCGCGCGCCCCAATGCGGCGCTGCCTGATTGTTCTACTAAGCCTCCGCCGCCCATCCATCACCATCTCATTCACTCGCTTCCAACTTCAAATCCATTTCAATTTTCCAAACAAATTTATTACTCATTTTAACCTTTGCTTTTGTGTGTGTAGTCATTCGATTTTATGCTATCGAATATTTATCTCATGAACATCTAATAGTTTTAACACTAGAGGCTTCTTAAAATCAAAATTCAAACCTTATCATGTAATTGATTTTTTTAGACTTTAAAGTTTTAATTTTGTTGGATTTTAATTTTTGAATTTTTTAAAGGGTTTATTATAGTCATGGGCGGATCTATGTGGGGGATAAGGGAGGCCATGGCGTCCCTCAAAAAATTTTAAATTTAGTATTCTATAGTATGTAACGGTTTGGTTTAAAAAAAAACAACATATACTTATAATTTTGTATAATGCATTTTAGGAAAAAATGCCTTCTAGTGGTAAAACACTTCACCTAATTAGTTAGGAAGTCTTCTGTACACCCATATATTCTTATCGTCGATAATTTTTTAAGTCTACATAATGTTGTGTCCAAATTGATCTTTTGGTGATTTTTTTATTATATTTATTAAATAATAATTTGTCGGCCCCCCAAACATTAGTATCTCGGTCCGCCCCTGATTATAGTTATTAATTTTGTTATAGTTATTAATCTTTGAGGACCGTTTGATAACCATTTTGTTTTTTGTTTTTAGCTTTTGAAAGTTAAACTTATTTTCACCTAATTTCTCTACAATAGAGACCATCTCCCTTAAGTAAACATTTGAACTCTTAGCCAAATTCTAAAAACAAAGTCAAGTTTTTGAAAGTTATTTTTTTTAGTTTTCAAAAGTTGGCTTGGTTTTTTTAAAAAATATAAGTACAAAGTAGATAAAAAGACATATAAACTCATTGGTATAAGTAGTATTTTTAGGTTTAAATTTCAAAAACTAAAAACCAAAAACAAAATGGTTATCAAACGGGGCATGAACTGTTTGTTTTCAAATTTGTGTCTATTTATTCTTTCAACTCTAGAAACTGTTTAATAAATCCTTCCACTTTTAATTTTCTGTGTGAAAGTTTCATAAATTTTAAAAAGTATCTAATATGTTCTTAAATTTTAAATTTCATGTCGAATAAGTTTTTAACTTCTTAATTTTGTCCCTAATTGGTGTTTGACCTATTTGGTATAAATTTACAAACTTGCTAGACAAAAAATTCAACCTCAATGATCTATTAGACACAAAATTGAAAGTTTAAAAACTAATTAGACACTTTTTGAAATTTAGAGACATTTTAGATAAAAACTTGAAAGTTCATGAACTAACCTTATAATTTAACTAAAAGATAACGATTTTGATTCTCGTTCTAATTTTTTTTAGTATAATAGGGATGGTGAGATTCAAACTACAAATCTCATAGTTGTTAATACATTCAATAATCCAGTTGAGCTATGCTCTTTTGGCTGATTCTCGTTGTAATTTTTTCATCAATAGTTTAATGTATACATAACATTGCTCATAAGGTGCATTAACATGCTAACATGCGAGCATTATTGAAAGCCACATAGAACAAATTATGACCCAAAATTGAACCCTTACAACTAGTTAATTCCTTACCCATACACAAATAATGTCCTAAAACTTTTTCTCCTACAATACAATCACCAACTTCCTCTCATTTATTCTTTTGTTTTTCTCTCCCTATAGCACCATCCCCCTATACAAAGAGAAAGGTCATAAATATTTTATTTCTCCTATTAACCATTTAATAGTGGTATAGAGGAAGATTCTTGTACAACCTAATATTGTTCTCAATATAACACAAACACTTTTATCTCTCTTTTTCTATCGATAATGAATAAATAAAAGATATTTTCTAGCCTTACAATTCAATCTCAATAGAAAGATTCAAACTCTCGAAATCAAAACCCTGCGAGGTTTGAAACATCGAGAATAAAAAAAACTGTGTTTCGTATGCAGTATCTGATGTACCAAAATTATGTTTCAAACCATTAAATTTTGAATACAATGGACCAAACAACGTTTTGAGTTTGAATTCTAAAATCATTCAAACAGGGTGTTTGAAACCCCCATAATAACCTACTTTACATCAATCATAAACTAGATTAGAAATCTTCATCAACATGAACAAAACAAAAAGTACATAGAATGGTGGGGTTCATCTTCATCTCTCTTTACCTTTATCCCCACATCAAACAGCCACTTTGTCAGTCTCCAATTTTTTTTTTTGTTTAAATAAAATAAAATAAAAAATCTCACTCCCTGACTCCCTTCTCTTTTAAATCTAATTCCCTCTCTCAAAAAACAATCATCATCTTCAACCTCTGCATCATCTTCATCCACAAAAACCCATTTGCAGAAACAAAGAGAAACCCTAAAAATGGAGATTCTCTCCCAATTATGGTCCTTCTTAGGCCTTCTCACTGTTCTTCAAAACATCCTCCCTTCTCAATTCCTCTCTCTTCTCCATTCTCTCTACGAATCCCTTCAAGATTTCTTCACCCCTTTCTCCTACTTCGACATCCCTGAATTCAACGGCTACTGCTCCGTCGACCTCAACGAACTCTACCGCCACGTTACTCTCTACCTCAACTCCCTCCACAACCCCACCGCCGCCGCCGCTGCCTCCACCGCCGCCTGCCGCCGTCTGTCTCTCTCCCGATCGAAGTCCTCCAACAGAATCTCCTTCACCGTCGCTCCGAATCACTCCATTCACGACACCTTCAACGGCCAACGGATTTCGTGGACCCACCACGTGGAGACCGTTCAAGATTCGTTGGACGAGAAACGAAGCTTCTCTCTCAAAATCCCCAAGCGCCACCGCCACGCGCTCCTCCCTCTGTATCTCGATCACGTCACCTCCACCGCGGCGGAGTTCGAACGGACCTCCCGCGAGCGCCGGCTCTTCACCAACAGCGGCAATGGAAGCTCTTACGATTCCGGCTGGGTTTCTGTCCCGTTTCGACACCCTTCGACTTTCGAAACTCTGGCGCTCGAAACAGAGCTCAAGAAACAGATTATGGATGATCTGACGGCGTTCGCTGCCGGGAGGGAGTTTTATGGCAGAGTCGGTCGCGCGTGGAAACGTGGGTATTTGCTTTATGGGCCTCCCGGATCTGGGAAATCGAGCTTGATTGCAGCTATGGCGAATTTCCTCTGTTATGATGTTTATGATTTGGAATTGACGAAGGTTTCTGATAATTCTGAGCTTCGGTCGCTTCTTATTCAGACGACGAATCGGTCGGTGATTGTGATTGAAGATATTGATTGCTCTGTGGATTTGACGGCGGATCGGGTTTTGAAGACGGTGGCGCGTGAGGATCACGAGGAGGAGATGGGGCGGGTGACCTTGTCGGGGCTTTTGAATTTCACCGACGGGCTTTGGTCGTGTTGTGGGGAAGAGAGAATCGTTGTATTTACGACGAATTACAGAGAGAAGATTGACCCGGCGTTGGTCCGATGTGGCCGGATGGACGTGCACGTGAGCCTCGGCACGTGCGGGCCGGCGGCGTTTCGGACTCTTGTGAGGAATTATTTGGAGATTGAGTCTCACGCGCTGTTCGACGTCGTTGATAGCTGTATAAGGTCCGGTGGCGTGCTGACGCCAGCGCAGATTGGGGAGATTTTGCTGAGAAATCGCCGGGATGTTGACGTGGCGATGAGGGAGGTTGTCGCCGCCTTGCAGGCGAGGGTTTTGAGCGGCGGGGGTGGGCGGACGGCGGCGGCGGCAGAGTATGAAGAAATGGTGATGAGGTCTCCGGAGAGCGTGCTGGTGGTTGGGTCGCCGGAGAATTGGGATTCGTCGCCGGGGAAATATGTGGGGAAGAAGAGGAAAGAAGGGTCGGCGATGGAGAAGAAAGTGAACTTTTTGGTCAGACTTCGGTCGTTGACTAAGTCTGACTCTGGAAGAAGAGGGGTTTGACTTTGTTCTTTGATTATTTGGGGGTTACTTTCGATAGAATTAAGTTACAAATTTGGTCCTATAGATTGAGGTATGGTTTTTGGAGTAGCCGTCCTTATATTTTGGTAAAACTTATAATCTCTATAATTTGATAAAACCTTCCTAAACAATCTCTAATAGGGATTATTTATGAGAGTTTTCTCAAAATAGAAGTGAAATCTAACTTTTAAAATGATAAGGACTAAATTCTAATTTTTCATAATTACAAGAACCAAATTTGTAATTTATCCTTTTGTTTTTTAGTAGTTGAGAGGATGTAGGGGTTGCTTTTGTTTTTTGAGGACATCAAATTTACATCTTTGTGTATATTTTATCATAGACTTTGATTTTGTGTGTTGTCTAGTTTGTTTTTTTTGAAAAGCAAACAAAAATAGTTTGAAACGAAAAATTGATAAATTCACGTTGGTAAGTTTGTTTTTGGTTTCATCTAAAAAAATTTGTGCAAATAGAAATTTTTTCCCATTTATATAAATTATGATCCCTCCTATTTTCTAGTTAATATAGGACTTGGGTATCATTTGTTCTTGCAATCATATCCTCAAACAAACTACCATCGAGCATTCCCTTAAATAATTATATATTTGTCTACTCTTATCTAGACCAACTCTTTTTATCTAGAGCATGCCAATGATTTGAGATATCCAAGTCAATTCTTTAGTTTGTTTGATATCTACGTACTTGTTTAATATCTAAGTCAATCTTCCTCCTAAGTCATCTCTTCTTTTTTCTAGGGCCCATCTTGCATTTGCATGTTTGATAAAAATCAATCATATTTCATAGTGGGAAAATTGTACCAGTTTGACTCCGATACCATTTCCATTCACAATTCCATATGATTATATCGTCAAAGTTCATTTTTTGTTCATTGGCTTAGGATTCTTTCGAATATAGCTAAGTTTGAGACATGACTCTGATACTATTTATTAAGACAATCAAATAGTCCCTTTATATTTCTTAATGATATGATATTGTCCACTTTAGGCGTACGTCTTTATGAGTTTACTTTTGAAACTTTGGTCTCATTTCGTCTGTTTAGGTCAATAAGTTTGGCTAAATCATCACTTCAATAAAATATTTTTCAATTTGTAAGAACAACATGTTGATCAATCGTGGATTAGAACATGGACTTCCTTTATTAATCAATTGAAATGATTTGGTGAAAAATCATACATATACAAAATGAAATGTTATTGGCTCACACACATGTGACAACACGAGACTAGCTAATGACACGTAACTATATAGTCGGTCCAAGTCCCATAATTGCTCACATCTTCATGACATTGTGCACTCCATGCTTTTTGGTGGAAAAAATACATTCAAAGAACTAACATTTTCAATTCAATAAGTAAAAATAATTTCAAATGAATCAAGAGATGGGCCACCAAAGGCTTAATCTCATGATCAAAGGTCTCATCTCTATTTCTTTATAAGTCACTATTCCTACTTTTTTACCCATCAAAGTTTGATGTATGTGTAATTTTCAACTCATTATAATTTAAATAAGACAATTATTCTATTCTCTTTCAACCAAGACATGAATAAATATTCTTTAGCAAGCACTAAAGTTTTTTTCCTACTACTCCTCCACTTTCTCATTCTTCCTCTCCCTTTTTTTTTAATATTCTATTCATATCTATTTTAATTCTTCATATCAAACATCAAATCGAAAGATACTATTTCTTTTTTTCTAAAAAAATTATAATAATGTAGAGATGAAAATCTTAACAAGGTATGAAGAGATGAGAAACAAATAAAATTACTTTTGAGAGATGGGTCAAAATTCTAACTTTAAAGTTTAGCATGATTTAAAACTTAACAAATGATATATTCCTTCTTCCAAACCGTTGCGTATTATTTATGTATATAATTTAACAATTAGAGGTGGGGGATTCGAACCCATGACCTCTTGGTCATGAGTCATATTTGATGTCAGTTGAGTTATGCTATTGTTGACATGTATATAATTGTTGATATTGAATTTAAAAAGTTTCAAGTCCATTTCAATTGTTAGGGTTAATTATCATGCTTATTTTATCTATTTTTAATTTTTTTTTTCATTTTAAGGTCTCAACATTGAAATATTATTCTAAATTTTAGATAGTCAACAGTGTATTTCATCACTTTTTTATTAAAAAAAATTACTTGTCAACTACATGTGGTTTCAAAATGTTATCTATATGGGTAGATCTACTCATGATCTACATAACTAAAGTACATTTCAATATTATGTTTCTATTAGATATTTTTTTTAAAAAATGAAGCTAAATTATTGTTTATGTGATGCTAATATAACAAAATAGAATATTTTAAACTTAAGCTAAAGCTACAATAACTATAAATATTATATTTTGTTTTTTTTCCAAAAAAAAAAAGAATATTTGTAGTTATTATAGCTTAAGTTTAAATTTCATTTTTCAAAAAGAGCATAGTTGATCAACTTGCATATTAAATGAGTTAATAACTATAAGGTTTGTAGTTTGAATCCCTTGACCCCATTTGTACCATACTAAAAAAAAGTTTAAATCTCATTTTCATGTTAGAACTTTCGTATTTATTCAACTTTAGTAACTTGAATTTTCAAAATTTTATTTGTTTCCTAAACTTTCAAAAGGTTAACAATTTTGATTTTTATCTATATTTTTTGCCTTGCTATTCACGTCATGCAAACTTACCTGGCTACATTACCACTTATTAGTACTAGAAAAAACCAAAACCTTAAGACACGTCCGATAATCATTTAAATCTCGTTTGATAATTATTTGGCTTTTGAAAATTATGTTTATATTCTCATAATTTATCTACAATGGTTTTCATCTTTCTTAAAAAAACATTTGAGTTTTTAAGCAAATTACAAAAAGAAAAAAAAATATTTAAAAACTAAGGTCTCATTTGATAAATATTTTAGTTTTTGGTTTTTGAAAATCAAACCTATAAATACTACTTCCCCCAAGACTTTCCATGTTTTCTCATTATTTTTTAGATGTATTTCTAAAAGGCAAGACAAGTTTTGAAAACTAAAAAAAGTAGTTTCCAAACATTTGTGTTTTGTTTTTGGGGTTTAGCTAATAATTCAAGTTTTTTCTTAAGAAAAACAGGAACCATGGTAGAGAAATTATAAGAAAACAAGTACAATTTTAAAAAACAAAGAACCAAATGGTTATTAAATGAGACCTAATTAATTTTTCAAACCCTAGCTTGGTCTTTGAAAATATGAGTAAAAAGTAGATAACAAAACAAGGAAATCCACATGTGAGTAATATTTATAAATTTAATTTTCAAAAATTTAAATCTAATAAACCAAACCATTTTTAAACGGGTATTTATTTTGTTTTTTGAAATTAAGTTTATAGACACTCTTCTACCTTCATAACTATTAATTCAAATGTATTTTTAAAAAAATATAAAATTTACCATAAAAAATTATCAGAAAACAAAACAAATCCAATTTTCAAAAACTAAAAACAAAAATATTATCATACTCAAACTAAAAATTTTAGAAGTAAAAATGAGAGTTTTTAAGGAGATGCTCTAATGTTTTAGACCACAAATATGAATAAGAAAGGGGCGGACACGGTTGCATGTGGGCGTGCGTTCGAATATATTCACCGCCGCACGACACGCCCTACGTGCCCAAAGCTCCGCGCCATGCCCTTCTGCTTCTTTAACACATTTTTTCGAACAGGTGGTCTGCAACTTTTTCCTCCCTTATTTTTCACTAATTCTTCACCATTTTTTTCTCATTTTTTCTTTTTTTTTTTCTTTTCCTCAATAATTGTGGGAGGAGAACAACCATTGATATTTGGAATAGTAATTATGTTGAGATTATGTTGAGATTATGTTGAGATTTGAACTCATGCACCCATGGATTGAAACTAGGGCATGACCCCTCTTTGTCCCCATGTAGATCCGCCCATGCATGAAGTTATGTTTGGATTCGTCTCAAATCTTTTAATAATTATACTACTAAAGTATCTCAAAATTTAATGTGAATGATATTATTTTTTTAATCTTTCTAGAATATTACGTTCCAGGAGATTGGAGATCTGAATTCATGATCTCTTAAAAAAAAATAGAGATGCTTTAATCACTCATGTTAAGTTGAATGGCATAAGGTTTGGAGAATATTCTTCATATATGATAATTATGTTAGTATAGTATGAAAATCATCTTTTTTTTTTTAGTTAAAATACTATTTTTGTTCTTGTATTTTGAATCTTATTCCATTTTAGTATTTTTGAGATGTCTATATTTAGTCCTTATACATTCAATAAATCTTAAAATTAGTTCTCATTATTAGTTTGAAGATTTTAGTAGAAATTAGTGAAATAATAATAAAATTTCAATTTAAGAAAAGACACTATGTGAATATATTTCTAAAATTTATGACTCATGACTAAAAGATCATGAGTTCGAATTTCCTCACCCTTAATTGTTGATGTACTCAAATTCTAAAAATTTTAGAAGAAAGCAAATGCAGATTTAGCTTTCTCTAGAAAAGTTAATAATAAACTAATAATAGAAACTAATTTTAGAACTAATTGAAAATTCAAAGATTAAATTTGAACATTTGAAAAGATACTAAAATAGAACAAATTAAACCTCCAATTATGAGAACCAAAATGGTATTTTTAACATTTTTATTATTATAGTCGAACAGTTCAAACTACATTAGTTTAATGTGATGTTGGAACATGTTCAAACATCTAACTTTTAAGATCATTTAATATTTTAACTAGTTGAAATTAACAAAATCAATATATTTTCATTGCTTACTAGCAATAATAATAATAATTTGCAACTATTGAGTTTCATATTTTTAGTTTCATATATTGGACTAGTGTTGATATAATTAAATTTATCCTAACATATTAGCTTAAAGTATTTAAGTTGATTGATTATTTAGCATGGTATCAGAGTCATTAATATTGATTTCCACTTGTTAGATTTTTCTTCAAATTTTCGAGCCCACAAATGAAATAGAGTGTAAGACTAGTGTTGACTTAATCAACTTAAACTTTTGGGTAATTGATGGGTGATTTGATAAGCACACATCACTTATTTATTAATTTTATTTTATTCTTATATTTTTCATGGTTCTACTTTTAATTTGATTCTCACTCTAAAATCAAGCCAAAATTTTTCTTCTTTTCCCTTCATTTCCTTTTCCTCTTTTAAGAATTTAACATTAACATTACAACTCGTTCAACCTTGAAGAAAGGTTATTGACATCTTAATAGTTGAACATTTCCTCTCCTTAGATGGAGTAAATTGATAGGTAATATTTTGAATAAAGTTCTTTTTTTTTGGTCTAGATTCTTTATACTATCTTTAGTAATATTTTGGAATGAGCTAAAAAATAAAAGTATTGAGTTTATGTCAATGTAATCAGATAAGTTTATTAGGGTATAACTCAATTGGTTGAGTCGTCAATAACATCGACAAAAGATCAAATGTTTAAATTTTCACTATGTTTGATTTAAAAATACTTATAATTAAAAAAAAAAGAAAAGAAAATTGCAAAAATCACCGTTAAGTAGAGTGATTGTTGCAATAACACACTTAAACTTTTTAATCGTAACAAGTAAACCCTCAAACTTTTTAATGTAAAAATTAGACGCTTAAATTAACATAATTATAAAAAGTGAGTCCTCAATTTTGTAAATTTTAGATTAAAAATCTCTTAACTCATAATTGTAAAAATCGAATATTTTTTAAATTGATGAAAAAAAAACAGAATATTGAGAGAAAATGATTCCAATTTAATAATATAACAAAAAAATATTAAAAACCTATTTGGTAAGCGTAATCCGGAAACAAAAAAATTTTGAAAATAAAAAATTCAATGAAAACATAGTTGTTTTTCATATTTTCGATTGTGTGTTTGGTTGTAGAATTAAAAATTAGATTTCAATTTAAACAATGGTTAAAAATGCGTTCTATAATATATTTATAGGCTATAAAACTAGTTATAGTTGTAAAACTAATATTATGATGAATATAAACTATTATTAATTAATTTATGGACCTGTTTTTTTTTTTTTTTGTTATAAATTTTGTGTAATTAATTATATAATACCTATTTTAATTTAACAAAAATAAATTGAATTTATAACATGAAATACTATATATATTAAGTTTTTTTTTTTAAAAAAAATTTTAATAGAATTCTGCATTTTAAATTTTCAAATTCAAAATCTAGATATAATGAAAACGTAAAAATGTTGTTTTCAGAATTTTCACTGTTTGGATCATAGAATCTGGAAACAGTTTAAAAAAAACACATCTAATCTAAAAACATAAAACAAAATCCAGATTGTCTATCAAACATGCTCTAAATTTTCTATTTTGTTTTTAATATGTCCTTAAATTTTCAATCTCCAATAGTTTTTTTTTTAAAAAAATGTGTCTAATAATAGGTCTCAATTATATATAAATTTTATGTCTAATATAACCCTAAACTAATTTCTGATAGATCTGTGAATTTTAAAAACATACACAAAATTAAAAATTATCGAACATAAATTTTTTAAAGTTGAGAAACTTATTGCACAAACCTAAAAGGTAAACTAACAAACGGAAAAAATTTAAAAATTTAACGAAAATAAGCGAATTTTTACCTTTATGTAAAGTAAGAGTTTTTTAAATCTAGTTTTTAATTTACAAGTTTTAAAGGGTTTTTTTTTTTAATTTCTAATTATATAAGTTTAGGAGTTTAACTTTTAATACTACTAAAAGTTGAAAGATTTTGAGAGCTTATAATTGCAATGATCACCATTGTTTCGAGTAATTTGGGTAATTTGCCAAAAAAAATTAAATTAAAATTTTCTTATTTGAACTTTTAAAATTGTATTTACTAAGTTGGTAGGTGTGTCTAATAGATTCACCTTTAAAAAGGGAATAAAAGATCTCTAGACTTTTGGGGTGTGTTTGGCCCATGGGTTTGGATTTGGATGAGTTTGGATTCCAAATCCAAACCCATGTTTAAACAGAGTGTTCCAAATCACAGGTTTTGAAATCCATTCCCATAGGTTCAACAATCTGATCCATGGAGTTACAATGATGTAATCTCATGGAATTTGTTCCATGTTTTTCTCATCCATTTGTCGACTACCCGACAACTCCGATAAAAACTCTGGCGACCACCGACAACAGCGACAACTCCGGTAAAAACTTCGGCGACCACCGACAACGACAACTCTCGGTAAAAACTTCGGACGACTATCGACAACGCGATAACTCGCGACCACTTTCGCGCACAAACCGGTGACAACTCCGGCGCGACCACTCAACAACCACCGATAACGCGACAACTCCGGCGATCGTACGGTAACCATTTTGGCAACAACTCGGTGACAACTCCGACGACAACTCCGCGACCACGACATCATCGACAACGACAACTCAACGATCACACGCGCGACTCGACTACGGTTGATGAGCGCCTCGAAAAACATTTGATTTTCCATTTCCTTTTCAATTTTTCGTTTTTATTATTATGTTGGTTAACCCGACAATAACTCGGGTGACAACTCCGGTGACCACACGACAAGCGACAATTACAACTACAACGCGACCACATCGGGGACTCGACCACCGTTGACGGTTACCTCTTGCGACCACTTGGTTTCCCATTTCCTCTTTCATTTGTCGTTACCATTTTTCACCACCACTTCGACAACAACTCCGGTGACAACCGGCGACCACGGACAAGCGACAACTCACGGCGACCACATCGGCGACTAGCCACCGCGATGGTTGCCTCAGCGACCTTTTCAACAACAACTCGGCGACCCGATGACCACCAACAACCAAAAATCCAGCGACCACCTCAACAATCTCACCACCTCATCAACTTGACCACTCCAACAATCCGACAATCTAGTCAATTTTTTAAAAGGTTAAAATAAAACTAAAAATGGCTAATAAACATTTTTTTATGTTATTCTCAACACATTTGAATTTTGTGAAATTTTTATTTTAAAAAAATACAACTTGGTATTTTTTTGATGTACACTCAAATGACTCATATTTGTAATTTCTTTTTAAAAGTTAGAAAAAATGAATTTTTTTTTTCTTTCACACAAAGCGCGTTTATGTTCTTTTGTTTTAGTGTTAGTTTGCAACACTTTTGGGACGATGTATTTGTATGTATGTTTCAGTAGTAGGGTGTTCAAAAACTACCTAAATTGAAAGCTTCATGGAAAAGTTTTTTTTTTTTTTTGACAAAGTGACAAGGAATTTCATTAAGGTAATGAAAGAGACTAATGCTCGATTCTGATTTCAAAGCGAAATACGAAAAACCTCATAAAAGATGAAATGCCAAAGCACCCAATGAAAAGTAACAATCCAACATATTTTCCTACCGAATTTCCAAAAGAACCACCTCTACCCACCCGAGCTAACGCTACAAATAGCCATCCAGAGGCCATGGATCAACACCCAAGCGAGAAAACCAAACTACAACCAAGCAGAAAACAAAACTACATAGCAAACAAAAAGGTTGCAAGAGAAAGTCAAGTCCTGTAGTAGAATAACCCTCGAACTCCTTGCTCACGAGAGCTCCACGGTGAAGCTTTGACAACAGCGGCGTCAAACCTTCGAGCCCATCCCCAGCCTCGCCCCTCGAACACCCTCTGATTCCTTTCAAACCAAAGTTCTGAAATGAGAGCTTTGGTTCCAGCCAACCACAACACCTCAGCCCTGGAACGAAGAAAAGACCCTGCCAACAAGTTCCGGACGTTTCCTGCCACCGAATTGCCAAACACCCAGCTAACATTGAAATGTCCCAAGAATTTCTCCCAACAACTTCTTGCATATGGACACTGAAAAAAGATGTGCAAAGAGGTCTCTTCATTTCCCAAGCAAAGACTACAGATGGAGGGCTGAAGTAAACAATTGGGTTGCTTCTTCTGGAGGACCTCTGACGTATTCAGCTTGCCCATGAGCAAAATCCACATAAGAATGTTAACTTTTCCTTCATGGAAAAGTTACTTAAAAAATTGATCCATGTTAGACATTAACTTCTACAATTCACATAAGATCAATTACAAAAATTTGAAAGGAATAAAATAGCTAAAAGAAAAAAGGTGAAACAAAATTGTACCAAAACTAGAGTTGTAAATCGCACTCCAATACATTCTCTACGATTTCAGGAGCTTGAACACCGCACCCCAAACACATGTTTCGATTCCCGGGGTTGAACACTGCACCAAACACGGTTTACGATTCCTGGCTTCAGAACCCCTCAGGACAAACCCTCCAGGCTTCTGATTCCCAGGATTCTGGTTCCGAACCTGCGCCCCAAACAACCCCTTGGTGTGTGGTTAACAATTTAAAAATAAGAGATTCAACAAGAAAAATAGTGTTTCATGTTTTGAGATATATGTTTGGTAGTTGATTTTAAATTTTGATCTCAATTTAAACAATTGTTAACATGTGTTTGATAATATATTTATAAACCATAAAATGGTTTTGGTTATCCACTAAATATTATCCCACATGTGCAAGAAAATGATGAAGGCTCAAAGAACATGACTTTGGTTTCAAAGATCTCAGCGTCTAAAACACTTTGGTGTACTAACTCTAGTTAAATTCCCTATTTATGAAGAAGGGTGTGAGTGGTATAAAGTTTTGAGACAATGTTTTTGTAATTGAGGCCGGGGATAGAATTTTATGTGATTGTAACAATTTTTCACATAGTGGAATTTCTTTGTGTTCGTGGTTTTTTTTCTCTGGGTTTGAAGTTTTTCCACGTAAATTCTTGTGTCTTTTATTTTGTTGTTTTCTTTTAATTTCTCAGTTATTTATGCTTATTCCTAATAGTGGGAGGGATTTTTTCCCAACAAGGTTGAATCTCAATGAATATTAATCTGTGGGCTTTAATGGATTTGGGGCGCTAAGTGGGTAGTACTAGTCTGAGTTATAATAGTTTTTGTTTGGGGGCAAAGTATTCTACATATTATTATAACTCACATCTCAAACGTCTTATTAAATTTTCTATCTAATACATCTCTAAGTTTTCAATTTTGTGTCTGGTTTTGATTTACTAAAACGTTGTTTAAACTAATAACTTATCAAACAAAGTAATAATTTAATAACCTATTAAACAATTTGAAACTTCAAGAATCTATTAATATCAATATTAGAAAATTGAGAAGCTTATTAAATAGACTTTAAAGCTCGTGGTAATTTACCTAGAAGAAGAAAAAAAGTTAAAATATCATTTTGAATCTTTATACTTTAGAATTTGTTTATTTTAGTATGTGTACTTTCTAATATTTAAATTTAGTCTTCATACTTTTCATAATCTCAAAATTTTCTAAAAAATTGAATCTTTATTAATAGTCTAAATTTATCTTTGTTGTATTTTTTATTGAAGGAAAGTTATTATTATTATTTTATCCAGTTCAGTAACACATTACCTTTAAATTAATCCTAAAAATTAATTTAAAGATTTTAAAAAGCATATGGATTAAATTTATCGACTAAAATAGAGTAATACTTGTACCAAAATAAAATTTTAGCCCAAAAAAAAACTTTAGTCCCTGGATATTATAAAAACCACGTGAGCTGAAAGTTTTGTTTTTATTTTTAAAAAAGAAAAAAGAATTTTAACGGAATTTTCGTTTAATCACAATTTCCCGTGGGCACCACTCTATAAATATAAAACCCAAACAAACCGATTTCAAAGTTTCATCTCACGACCGAGTCACCGAGTCGCACCAGTAGAGAGAGAAATCTAGAGAGAGAACAAGAATGGCGGTGGTCGTAATAGACGGAGCGACGGTGAGGAACTTCGTGAACGACGACTCTCACTTCAAGAAGAGCGTGGACGACGCCTTCGCCGCTCTGGATCTCAACCACGACGGCGTCCTCTCCCGATCCGAGCTCCGCAAGGCCTTCGAGACTCTCCGCCTAATCGAAACTCACTTCGGCGTCGACGTCACCACTCCACCGGAGCAACTCACTCAGCTATACGATTCGATCTTCGAGCAGTTCGATTGCGACAAAAGCGGCACCGTCGATGCGGAAGAGTTTCGGACGGAGATGAAGAACATCTTGCTCGCAATCGCCGATGGATTAGGCTCGTCTCCGATTCAGATGGCGCTCCATGACGGCGATCAGAGTTTCCTCAAGCAAGCCGCGGATCTGGAAGCTTCCAAACTCGCTCAATCGTCTACCTGATCGCGATTGCTACGGTATTCCGTTTCCGTTTCCTCTTTTCTCCTTTTTTTTTTTTTTTTGAATGTCTGTCTGTAACCGATATGAATCATGTTTGGATCTGATTATACAATAAAATAGATCCTGATTCGATGTTTATGGTGGAAAGAGCGATTTAGATTTTAACCTGTAGAGAGATAAACAAGCAGATGAACAACGAAGAGGATCGAAATTTAGGAACAAAGTTCACTATGTAAAATGGAGAGATTAAACGTTTGCTGAAGTTTATTTTTCCTCTTCTCTTATGGGGCGATTTATTCCCGAATTTACAATGGTGTTTGTTTGTTTACGATTTTCTGTTTTTCCCCGCCATTGAAATCACGGCATGAGGTTCAGTCCTTTACCCACTGATCCATGGAAAGTTCAGAAAGGCATCTATATTGATTTTTTTTTCTTCTTAAATTACCTCCTGAAATTTCAGATTCGTGTTTATTTAGTCCAAGTTTAAAAAAATGTCTAATGAATCTTTGATTTTCAATTATAATAGAAGTTCTGGGAATTCATGGCCGTAATCAGGAAGCATGGAAATGAGTCACAAAATTGAAGGCACTTTTAATATAAATAAGTACATGGATGGATCACAAATTTAGAAGATAAGAATTCGTAATTCAACCTTATTTTTAATTCAGAACGAGTGATTTCTTTAGACACTGATTTTGGTTAAAGATATTTATACCTATTAGACTTTTAGGAGCGGAATATGCTTAAAATATGGGTTCGTATTTGTGCCGTCTATTTGTGGGTGGGCGGCATATTAGATGAGTGCACCTCAACACTCATGTATTTTTCTTAAAATATTAAATTAATTTTCAATTATCAATTTAGTCGTGGCAGTTTAGAGTTGGTTTCATTCAATTTGGTCTCATCGTTTGAAAATGTTGAATTTGATGGATGGTTTGGATTTAGTTTTAATTTAGTCACTGCATTAAAGCTCATACATTTTCTTACCCTACCATACTGAATAGACTCATGGAAAATATTTGAGTGTATTCTACTTTTTCTATATAGCAAAAAAGATCCAAAACGATTGATTAAAACTGACTAAATCGAGGTCGGTCAATTAGTTTCGTTCTTTTCGGTCGGATCGGAATTATAATAATAATAAAAAGCAAAAACTGTTAAAAAATTTGTATCTATATTATATCATATAAATATATTAAGAAATAATTAAAAATATATATATAAGACTGAATTTGGTCGGTTCAGGGTCAGTTGGGGTCGAAAATAGGGTGTCTAACTAAGCTCAGAAGCTGAAAGAAGCTCGGACTATCCAACCCAAACCATAAGGGTTGGGTAAGGTTAGGTTTTTTTTCGGTTTGGGTTGGGTTAGAAGTTTGGAGAACAAAAAAGTTTGGGTCGGTTCTCGAGTTGACCCAACCCAACCCAAAGTTCATATTTTTTTAATTAAATATATACATATAAATTAATTATTTGTCAATTTCTTATGTTTTTCTTTTACACTTCTAACAAATGTTAAGATGTTATGAATTTTGAAATTTGATATTTTGAATTTTATGTGATTTTAGTTATTAATTCAAGAAAAAAATATTTTAAATAATTTAAAAATTATAAAAAAATAAAAAATTGACCCCGTGACCCAACCCAACCCAACCCGAAAATATTGGGTTGAGTTGATTTACTCTCATAAATAGGGTTGGTTGGGTTGAAGAAATTGATCCAAAAATCTCCCCCAACCCAACCCAACCCAACCCGACAGAGCATGTACACCCCTAGTAAAAAAATCGACCTCAATAAATCAGTGATGATCACCCCTACTATACAACAAAAGAAATAATTTTTTTTTCTCTATGTATTTTGACTAGGCTACATGACTTTTTTTTTCTCTATGTATTTTGATTAGGCTACATGACGATGGGTGCAACTTGATTATTTCAAGTGATTGGTAGCACCATATAAAAAAGAAAAACAAAAAAGGATTAAAAAAAATTAAAGATTTTTAGTGAGTGAAAAAAGATTTGATGTAATGACCTTAAATCTTGAGATGAACCTAGTTAGCTAAGTTACTCTGTCACACGGTCTGTGCCAAGATTTCGGCAGCATAACAACGCAACTAAGAGAAAATAAAAAAACTTCCTAGACCCAACAACCTTCTTGAACCCTAAACAACCAAAAATACACTTCATAAATTTCAAAGAATGCCCAACCTTCATCAAACTTCATTTAAAGAATAGGTTTGGCTCCAAACCAAAGTTCCCACAGACAGAAACATTACAAGCAGGCAGGCAACAAAGATTAACCTGAATAGAACAAGGAATAACCTAAAGATTAAGGGTGTATTTGGCCCATGAGTTTGGATTTGGATGAGTTTGGCATCCAAATCCAAACCCATGTTTGGAGCAAGGTGTTCCAAATCCTTGGTTTTGAAACTCATTCCCATGGGTTACAACAATACAACCCCATGGGTTACAATAGTGTAATCTCATGAAATTTGTTCAATATTTTTCTCATCCATTTGTCGACAACTCCGGTAAAAACTCCGACGACCATCGACAACGACAACTCCGATAAAAATTCCGACGACCACTCGACGACCATCGACAACGACAACTCCGACGACCGCACTGGCGACCACTTTAGCAACAACTCCGATGACAACTCCAACGACCACTCAACAACCACCGACAACGAAAACTCCGACGACCATACCGGCGACTACTTTGGCAACAACTCCGGCGACCACCGACACCATCGACAACGACAACTCCGACGACCACACCAGCGGCTCGACTACCGTGACGACTGCCTCCGAAAAACACTTGATTTTCCATTTGCTCTTCAATTTTTTTCGTTTTTCATTATCGGTGACCGCTTCGACAATAACTCCGATAATAACTCCAGAGACCACCCGACAACGACAACTACAACTACAACGATCACACCATGGACTCAATCACCGTTGACGGTTGCCTCTTGCGACCACTTGGTTTCTCATTTGCTCTTTCATTTGTCGTTACCATTTTTCAGCCACCACTTCGACAACACAACTTCAGTGACAACTCCGGCGACCATAGACAACGACAACTCGACGACCACATCGGCGACTAGCAACCACCGATGGTCGCGCCTCAACGACCTTTTCAACAACAACTCCGACGACCCGATGACCACCGACAACTAAAAATCCAACGACCACCTCGACAATCACACCACCTCATCAACTTGACCACTCCAACAATTCGACAATCTAGTCAATTTTTTAAAAGGTTAAAATAAAACTAAAAAATGGCCAATAAACAATCTTTTATGCTACTCTCAGCACCTTTGAACTTTGTGAAATTTTTATTAAAAAAAAACTTGGTATTTTTTTTTAAATGTACACTCAAATGACTCAATTTTGTAATTTATTTTTTAAAAGTTAGAAAAAATGAAATATTTTTTTTTATTTCGCACAAAGGCGTTTTATGTTCTTTTGTTTCATGTTAGTTGCAACACTTTTGGGCGATGCATCTGTATGTGTAAACTCGTCGTAGGGGTGTTCAAAAAACCTGATGACCCGAAAAATCCAATCAACCCAACCCAATTCGTTGGGTTAAAAAATCCAAATCGTTGGGTTGGAGATATTTGCAACCCGAATAGTTGAGTTGGGTCTAAATGCTAAAAATTGTTCTAAAGGTTTAAAACTCTTTTTTTATTCCTCAACAACTACCTAAATTGAAAGCTTCATGGAAAAGTTACTCAAAAAATTGATCCTTGTTAGACATTAACTTCTACAATTCACATAAGACCAATTACAAAAATTTAAAAGGAACAAAATAGCTAAAAGAAAAAAGGTGAAACAAAACTGTACCAAACCTAGAGTTCAGAAAACTGCACCCAAGACACAGCTATTTGATTCCTAGGCTTCAGAACACTACACCCCAAACACAGTTTTCTAATTCCCAGACTTCAGAACACTGCACCCCAAACACGATTTTACGATTCCCAGTGCTTGTAACCCCTCGTAACAAAACCTCAGAGCTTCGATTCCCGTGATTCTAATTCCGAACCTGCGCCCCAAACAACCCCTAAGAGTTATCATCCATACAACCAACATAAAAAGAACAAAGTTAAAGTCAGGCAATGGCAGTTACAACGCTTTTTAAGAAAAGAAAACTATGCCTAAGGATTAGGAAGGGCTCCACAGTCTCGCCAGGTCGTCGTCGTCCGTAGCCAATTCATGATTTCTTATCTACAACAAAAAATATCAAAGTAGACGGGTGAGTATAAACATACTTAGTAAGCAACTCACTCACGCCCAAACAAAACTAGCAAGCACCAAAACAACCACGGTTTGGCCTAGGATACAACTTTCAATAGTCAAGTCACCGTGCCCAAACCCGACACTCCTAGCTTCGAGTGTTAATCCCATAACCAGGGTTGGCGAATGGCAGTGAGGGGAGGTGACTCGTTCTCACGCCCCAGCAATGGGGATTTACCTTCAACAATGGGGATTTACCCCTCATTTTCCTAACTCCATTGTAACGAACTCAATTCCTCCTAAACTCCAAGACCCTGGATCGTTCACCATTCCCATTCCATAGGAGGTAAGGAGTTAGGGCGAACTTTGTGTGACTTAGGAGCTAGCATTAACCTTATGCCATTGTCCATTTACAAAAAATTAGGCATAGGTGAAGCTAGGCCCACCATAGTTACATTACGGTTAGCTAACCAATCCATTACTTATCCTGAGGGGAAGATAGAGGACATCTTGGTACAACTGGATAAATTCATATTTCCAGCAGATTTTATAATCTTGGATTATGAGGCTGATAAATATGTGCCTATTATCTTAGGGAGACATTTTTGGCAACATGGAATACTTTAATTGATGTTAAAAAAGGCGAACTTACAATTAGGGTACATGATCAAAAGATCAAGTTCTTTTTGATGCAATGAAGTACCCAACTGAGGTGGAGGAATGTTCTGTGATTCAAGTGTTGGAAGAAGTGATTAGAGAGAACACTGAGCTGGAAATGCTAGAGCATTATGTTCAATCTGTTGGAGGAACAAAGAATTTAGAAAGCAGCAGTTTAGAAGAAGATGGTGAGAATTTGGCTGAAATTTATAACTCCAAGAAAGTGTTTGAACATTTGAAATTTAGGGAAAGGAAAACATCACCTTTGCACTCATCTATCAAAGAACTCCCAGTTTGTGAGTTAAAGTCTTTGCCCACACATCCAAGGTATTTCTACCTAGGTGAGAAGGAAAATTTTTCAATAATCACATCAGTAAGTTTGTTACTAAAAGATGATATTTCACTGTTGAAATTACTCCAGCAACCAAAACGTAAGAATTCTTTTCATTGATGAGCAGTTATTTACAGTAGATCATATTAAGAAAGTGAGAAAACCTTGGTATGATGACTTTGCCAACCACCTTGCTTATGGAATTTTGCCCCCTGGTTTATCAAAACAACAACTGAAATCTTTTCTCCATGAGGTGAAGTTTTATTTCTTGGATGATCAATTTTTTTTTAGGCATTGTGTTGGTAAAGATGAGGGAGAATTTAAAGCAAATGGGATGTGAACTAAACACTACTGGAAAAAGAAGTTCCAAAGAGGCATAACCTCTATCAGTTCAGCAGATACTTGAGAATAACATTTTCAGGGAGCTTGTGTAATTCTTGATAATTCTTATATGCTCCAAGCAATTAATTTGATTTTGTTGGTTTACTCGTTTTACTTTTGCTTTATCGGTTTAACTTAGTTTCTTTTCTTTTCTTCTAGTTGTTTTTCTTTTCAGCTTTGTAGGTGCAATCAACGCTTCACCCATAAGCGATCAAGAGTCCTCTTTGATTAGGGAAGATATCTCTTGGACTTATTTAGAAATTTTGTGGGTATGAAGGTTAAAGAGAATGAGGATTTTCTGTCCTTTTGAGTTGTTGGTTGTGAAATAAATGTTGTTTTTTTTTTGTTTTTTGTTGTTTTAAGTTTAAGTTCAGTAGTTGTGGTTTTGTTATCTTGTTTTGTTTTGTTTTGTTTGTTGTTGGGTTGCTTTTAGTTGTTAAATCTTGTCTTTGCTTGGTCTGAATGAAAAAAAAAAAAAAAAGAAAGAAAGTTGTAAGTTTGCCACCGTAGTTTAAATGAAATAAATAGTCCTGCCTAGCTTGCTCCAATTCTTTCTTGCTTTTGTTGAGTTTAGATGTGCTTAATTATTTGCCATAATCCTTTTAATGTAACGTACTGCTTGTAGCAACTTTATGGTGCCCCTAGCTTGCTAGTTACTGATTCTTGAGATTTTGCACCCTTGCGCTTTGACTAAAGAGTTTGAATGCTTATTGCCTTTAGTTTTTTACAGAAAAATAATTAAGTTTGGGGGACTCCTTCCCTCTTTACTTTACTTCTTTGTTCATTGGGGACAATGAACAATTTAAGTTTGGGGGTAAGACCCTAGTAATAAAAATTTATCACTCCTAGGAGCATTCCTCTTCTCTTTATGACTCATGTCGCCTCTCTTAGAAAAAGAAAAAGAAAAGAGTGAAGTTTGAGAGCTATTCCTCTATCCAAGTTGCCTATTAAACCAGAGTTGGACATGACACCCATGTTTACCTTTGAGTTGAACAGTAATAAATGGATATGAATATGCCTTGGCAACCCAATTTAGTAGCAGAGCTCGTTGTTAGGTAGCCTTCATCACAAATGTTGGTGCTTAAATCGAAGGTTCTATTTACAAAAAAGGTTCTCTCTAACTTCTTTAGTGAAATAAGTTCTTTAAAAAAAAAAAAAAAAAAAAGAGGAAAGTTAAAGCCTAGTATAAAGTTCTCGTTGCTTAGGTGAGTTGTATCATCAATGTGACCATTCTAAGAATTAATGAGAAGTTTATGTAAAGGTGAGTGCCTAGGAGAGCCTAAGGAAATGAATGTTTGCCTACTTAAGCATAAGGTTAGCTTTGTAGGATTCTTAGGAGTGATAACTCTTGTTGCTGTAAAAAAAGAAAACAAAATGCTTTGTTGAAAGAAAAACTGAATGCAGCAGAACTCATTCTTCTTTTTGTGAGTTTAAGGGGGTGCATAGTGAATTTAAAGATGGACTAAGTGCTAGTTGAGTTGTGGGGTTGTTTTCTAAAACTTACTACTTTTATTTTGAAAGAAAAAAAAATTGATTATGACAAATCTTGTGAAAGCTAAGCTTTGATGAACTTTTGTAAGTGTTAGAGTCCTTATATTAGTATAATTGTATTTTGTTAATATAACTCTAAGGGTGTCCTTTATTGTCTTTTTACGCTCTTCTATTTAGGTTAACCCTGTATACTTGTATATATATATATCTTGAGTGAATGGAATAGAACATACTGATTCTCTCATACTTTAGCATTAACATGGGTATCGAGCCTCAGGTTTTCTAGGGCAATTAGGGTTCTTTGTTTTTGTTGTCCTTGGGATTTGGAACTAATTAGGGTTTGAGATTTGAAGGTTTAAGTCCTTCGTGTGTGAGGTTTGCTTGCGCCACTACTATCAGGACTCTCTTCACCGCAGAAATCCATTCTTTGTTGTCGCTGGGAAAACCGCCACGGAAAGCTGTTTGCCACCGGCTGGAACCGCCACCGCCAAAAACTGCTGCCGCCACGAAATTTTTTTTTTTGGGCTTCGCTCGGTTTTGCATACTCTTTCTAGTGGTGTGCTTGTTGGGGTCATATCCTCTCGATTTAGGAGTCGGTTTGAGACACCCTCTTGGCAATCTAGGTTTTTTGGTACAATTCTGTTTTGGGCCTTTCAATCTATTTTTGTGGTCCTTTTTCTTTTCTTTAGTTATGGTGACAAGAAAGGTATGGTGATGACGGAGATAATCCCTATGGTGTCAAAGATTCTGAACATAAGCTTAATGGGTCTAATTTTTATGCATGGCGGACAAACATTAAATCACTACATTTGAGTCTCGATATGGATGATCATGTCACACGGAAATTCACCACCGATGATGATACTAGAAAAAATTGGTTACTGTGATGATTCTAGGCTTATTCTACAAATAAAGAAGTCTATTGAGAGAGCAACATCGTAGGGTTGGTTAATCATTGTGAATCTGTTTCACGAGCTCTTGGAATATTTGGAATTCCTTTACGGAAAATGGAATATTAGTAGAGTGTTTGATGTATGCAAAATTCTCTTTCAACCTCGATCAAGGTGAGAAATCTCGACTAGTTACTTTATGGAGTGCAAAACATCATATGCAGAGTTTAATGCCTTGTTGCTTATTAGTAATGATGTGAAAGTTCAAATCGCACAACGTGAACAAATTTATTCATCATGAGTTTTTAGTTGGTCTCACTTCAAATATGATATGGCAAAAGATCAAGTTTTATCTAGCTCGACATCTCCTCATTGGAAGATGCTTATACTCGCATACGCCCGTGATCGAGAAGTCGCAGGTAACCTTGCCACCGAGTCAAACAAATTGCCTTGGTTGGATGCATGACGGTGAGTACAAAGAAAAGCAGAGGGGTTGGACCCAACGCATATAAAGGTAATTCGAACACTCGAGAGAGCAAACTCGGGTGATATTGTTTGTCACTACCGCCATAAGCCCTGGTCATATGAAGCGTGATTGCGCAGCGATTGTTGAATAGAGGCGAGAGGTTTCCATCTGCGCATGTTGCCTCTACACTGATAATCCCGATAAATCTATCTCGATTTCTGCAGAGGAGTTTGCTCGATTCGCGAAGATCAAAGTCGCTAAAGGCGTCATCCTCCACTCCTATTATCGTCATTCTTGACACACTGTAATACATCTACGTGTCTTCTTTCCTCCTCTTCCAAATGGGTCATGACTCTGGCGCCTCTGATCATATGACAGGTAATCCAAATTTATTCTCTCATAATCCTGTCCGTATAAATCTTCACCTAATGTTACTATAGCTGATGGGACCACCTCTCATGTTTTAGGGTCGGGCACTGTCAATCTTACCAAGTTAATTTCCTTGTCTTACATTTTAAGTTTACATGCATTCTCCTTTAACTTGATTTCGATTAGTAAGCTCACTCGAGATCTAAATTGTTGTGTCTTATTCTTTCACGGTTATTGTTTATTTCGGGATCTTTTGACGAAGAAGACTATTGGTAAAGGCACGAATCGGGAGGTCTCTATATTTTTGAACCACACATATCCACAACTGTTCCATGCTCTACTGTTGACCTAGCCTTTTGAAGAACATTGTCGTTTTGGGTCATCCATCTTTTCTCGTCTTGAAGAGTCTTCGTCCTCAATTTAATCACTTGTCTTCGTTAGATTGCGAGTCATGTCAGTTTGCTAAATTTCATCGTCTAAGTATGTATCCTAGAGTCAATAAACGAGCTAATGCTCCATTTGAGTTAGTTCATTCTGATGTTTGGGGTCCTTGTCTGTTGAGTCTAAGCGAGGGTTTGGTACTTTGTTACATTTGTCGATGATTTTTCTCGTGTCACGTGGTTATATTTAATGAAGAATCGATTCGAGTTACTTTCTCATTTTCGCAATTTTCATCTTTGAAATTGTACTCTTCGATATCATGGTTCTCTTAAAGTTCGCAAAGTGATAATGCTAAGGAATACTTTTCTCATGCTCTTAGTTCTTATCTAAGTGAACATGGCATTCTACATCAATTCTCATGTGTTGATATTCGTCTCAAAATGGAGTTGCGAACGAAAGAATCGCCATCTCCTTGAAACAACAAGAGCCTTAATGTTTCGGGATGAATGTCCCCAAACAATTTTGGGTTGATGCTATATTGACGCTTGTTTCTTAATCAATCGTATGCCCTCGCTTGGTTCTTAAAGGTGAGATACCTTATCGTATTTTGTGCCCCAAAGCCTCCTCGCGTTCCCCTCTCCCCAGAAAATCTTTGGTTGTACTTGCTTTGTTCGAGATGTTCGCCTCTTCTCACCAAACTCGATCAGAAATCTTTAAAATGTGTCTTCCTTGGTTATTCTCGTGTCCAAAAAAGGGTATCGGTGTTATTCTCCTAGTCTTGATCGTTACTTTTGTCTCTCCCGATGTCACGTTCTTTGAAGATTCTTCTTTCTTTACTTCATCTTGAATACGTGTCGGGGAGCATCGAGAGGACGAGGATGATTTTCTTGTTTATACAATTTTCTCCTCTTGTGAGTCTTTGGGTGCTTCTTCTCCATCTCCATCCGTTTGTATTAACCCACCTATCACTCGGGTTTATTCTCGACGACGACCTCGGCCGGATGCATGCCCCTGCACTGCAGGCTTCTTCGTCATTGGATTCGAGGAACAAACGATGATCTTCCTATTGCACTTCGTAAAGGTAAGCGTCAATGCACATATCCTATTTCCTCTTTTGTTTCATATAACCATTTGTCATCTTCTACTTGTTCATTCATTGCATCCTCCAATCTATATACATTCCTAAGATCATTCTGAAGCTTTGTCTCATCCCGGTTGGCGTCTTCGCAATGGTGGAGGAGAATGCGCGCTTTAGATGACAATTGTACTTGGGATTTAGTGTCTCTTCCCGCAGGAAAGAAATCTATTGGTTGTAAGTGGGTTTTTGCGGTTAAAGTCAATCCGGATGGATCGGTTGCTCGATTGAAAGCTCGCGCCTTGTTGCTAAAGGCTACGCACAAACTTATGGGATTGACTATTTCGATACATTTTCTCCTGTTGCTAAAATGACTTACGCACAAAGTTATTCATTTCATTAGCATCGATTCATCACCGCCATTGCATCAACTTGATATTAAAAATGCCTTTCTTCATGGTGATCTTGGGGAAGAGGGTGTATATGGAGCAACCTCCGTGGTTTTTGTTGCTCTCGGGAGAGAGAAGGAAAGGTATGTCGCCTTCGTAAATCCTTGTATGGATTAAAGCGAGTCCACGAGCATGGTTTGGGAAATTCACTCGGTGATTGAAAGCTTTGGAATGAGAAAGAGCAAATCAGATCATTACGTGTTTTACAAGCGATGCGAGAGTGGTGTCATCCTGTTGGTTGTGTATGTTGGCGATATTGTGATTACAGGAGATGATACATTGGGCATTCAATCTCTCAAGACCTTTCTCCATAGTCAATTCCACATGAAAGATTTGGGAATGTTGAAATACTTTCTAGGAATTGAGGTAATGAGAAGCGAGAAGGAATCATGCTATCACGCAGAGAAAGTATGTTATTGACTTGTTGGTTGATCAAACAGGGAAGTTAGGGGCTAAGCCATGTAGTACCTCGATGATGCCTAATGTACAACTCACAAAAGAGGAGAATTATTGAAAGATCACGAACGATATAGGAGGTTGGTGGGAAAACTCAATTATCTTACATAGCTTTCGACCGGACATATAGCTTATTCAAAGTGAGTATTGTGAGTCAAGATTACATGTCTTCTCCTACAATTGATCATTGGGTGTAGTGGAGCAGATTTTGTGTTATTTGAAAGCGGCTCCCGGGCGTGGTTTATTATATAAGAGCTATGGGCATATGAACATTGAATGTTTCTCGGATCTTTGATTGGGGCGGGATCTAAGGAAGATAGAAGGTCAACGTCGAGGATATTGTGTATTCGTTGGTGGTAATTTGGTTTCTTGGAAGAGTAAGAAACAAAATGTGGTTTCACGATCAAGTCTTTGAGTCGAATATAGAGCAATGGCACAATCACATGTCGTGAATTAGTTTGGATACGTCAACTTCTTATTGAATTGGGATTTGATATCACAACACCGACCAAATTGTGGTGTGATAATCAGCGACTCTCTGCATATAGCATCTAATCCGGTATTTCATGAGAGAACTAAACACATTGAAGTTGATTGTCATTTTGTACGTGAGAGAAGATACAACAAGGTTTGATATCGACGGGATATGTGTGAAGACCGGAGAGCAATTAGGAGATATCTTCACCAAAGCATTGAGCGAAACACGAATTGATTACCTCTCAACAAGTTGTGCATGATGGATATATATGCTCCAACTTGAGGGGGAGTGTTAGAGTCCTTATATTAGTATAATTGTATTTTGTTAATATAACTCTAAGGGTGTCCTTTATTGTCTTTTTACGCTCTTCTATTTAGGTTAACCCTGTATACTTGTATATATATATATCTTGAGTGAATGGAATAGAACATACTGATTCTCTCATACTTTAGCATTAACAGTAAGAAAAAGAAATGGGACTGTTATATCAGTAACTATTTTTATCATTTGACTGCTGAATCATTCTTTCTTGAGCATAGTGGTGGTTGTTGTTTCTTGGTGGGATTAGAATGTTTAAGCATTACTCAGTGACGAGTAATGATTTAAGTTTGGGGGTTTGTTAGCTCTTAGAATGAGAGCTAAGATTGAGCTTTTATTGTGATTATTTCTTGGTATTTTGAGCTTTCTTGACTATTTTAACTCTAGAAACCCATTGAGTAGGTACTTTTGTGTGTTAATTATTTACAACGTAGTTTTGAATTACCTTAAGACCATTAAAGTGTTTTTCATTGTTGATTGTTGCCATTTTGGCCTTGTTTACAGGAGCTTTTGGAAAGATGAATTTTATTAAGTGTGAAACTTTGCTTTGAGTTGTTATAGCTGAGCAACTGCTGAGGAATTAAGTTTGCTGGAGCAATTTTTTGATACCAGTTCGCATAATATGCACGTGGGAGAGATCTCATTAATTGAGTTGGACAAAAACCGCCACATCAGCCGCTGAAAACCAATGGGAAGCCGACAAACCATTTTTCCTTGTCTATTCAACCATTTCCATATGAGTTTGATATAAAGGCTTTCTTAGCCATTTTTAGGGCAAGGAGGAGAGTGGGCAAGAAGAAAAGTAGGAAAAGTCAATTGGGAGAAGGGGACAGTAGTGGAGAATCAAGAGAGGCCAATTTTGGAAGCATTCCTCTTCTGGAAGGAGGCTGGAGTGGACTAAAGGAAGCCTTGGAATTTCGCTCATCTGTTTATTCTCTTGTTTTCTTGCTCTTTACTCTTTTACATTGTAACTAAGACTATCTTAAGCATGTTTATCATTAGGTTTATTGTTTTATTGTTGTCTTTTCTTACCATCATGAACTAATCACCCTTGGGGTGAGGATTAGGGAGTTTATGTGGATGCAAACTTAATGAATGAGTAATTTGCTGCAATCTCACTCTTATGGCTTGTGATTTTACTGCTTAGCTAAGATTTGTTTGGCCATCTCATATTAGTATTGTTTATTCCAACTTGGAAAATGGAGGAGTAAACTGATTTCAAGGCATAACACTAGTTCTAATTAATAGATTTACTTCTCTCGGGTGATTGAGGAGTCTAGGGATAGTCACTCACCTAGTGTTTACAGTTAGGAGCTAAAACTGAGGTGTTTAATGGGAATTAAGTGCCTAAATCGCAAGGAAATCTGGGAAGATTCCGTGAATTAAACTGTTTTGGGTTCTGGTGCAGTTTGAGCTCTAGCATTAAGATTGCTGAAACATAATTTCATCTCTAATCCAATCCCTTTTTTACTGCTTTGGTTAAGCTTGTTTTTGTTGCTGTCTTATTTTTGTTAATCCACTTCTGCATTACTTTAGCCCTTTAGTTGTTACTTTTGATTTCTAAACTCATTACTCATTTTGTTTATGTTGGTTACCCCTTTACTCATTAAAATCAACTCAACCTTGTGTGAATTCCACAACTAATCCCTGAGGAGACAATTAAATATACTTATCACTTGCTGTTTAGATTGTGTATACTTGCACAATTTAAGAGTGTTTTATTGATAATTTCATACACCCCTTTTTAGCAAATACCCGACCAAACTCCTCATGCCTCACGCCTCACGTTCTTGGATCATTCTACCTCACGACACAACAAGCATGAGTCATGAAAAACAGTTCCGATAGTTCAATAACTCGAACGGACAAGCGATTAACATGGTTTCCAAGCATGACCGTTCATTAACACAAGCAGAAAATCACTAGCAACGCTTATGAACCAAACAAGCAACAACCTCAACATATCTCGATCCATCCTACCCATACACACAATAAGCACAAGCAAACATGGTAGTCCAGGCAATTCAGTATCTCGAAAGAACAGGTAAATCGCAGGTTCCACGTCAAGCTAAGCGACACAGTTCAGGTGAAATACATGGCCAAGTGATTCGATTGCTATGAAAATCATACAAATAACAAGCTCAACTCAGAATGAACCAAAGCCAATTATTCACGGAACATCTCTCCTTCCTATACAGGCACACAACACAATCAGTTTCAATAACAACACACTACAGAGATAGCCATTACGCACGGCAAGCTCTCTCGCTTGGGAGTTTGTGTGCAGATCCAAATGGCTACTTACCTTGGGTCGAGAATGCAACAAATCAACTCTTCCTTTCTAATCAGTGACAAATTTGCCTATGAAATCATGTTAAGAAAACTAACTCTCATCCAACCGTTCAAGCATCTAGACCATGTTGGGTTCGCGCAACCAACCCAACACCTTTAAGTATGTTGAGTTTTATGCCCTAAAATTCGTAGTTTGTAATTTTGTTCGATTTTATTCAATAAAATGTTATTGCTTTTATTCATTCAATTGTTGGTGAATTTCTGTAAATTTTCTTATAGTAACCCTAAATCCAATAAACTAACATCCTAGGTTGTATTATGTCTCTTGAACTATATGTAGAAGACATATGGGGATCAAGGTTTGAGAAACAGTTTAAAGGGTCTATAGTATAGGGATGAGGTTGGGTACCTTATCCTGGTGACATTATGGATATGGTCCACTTTGTATATGATACAAACACACTGATCCAATGTGTTCTTGTAGATGACATGTGAATAGGGATATCCTATGTGATGGGTTCACATAAGACCAGACTGCGAAATAGTAACCAATAGATGTAACTCCGTTGACTAGTTAGGTTTGTATTTCAATAGGATGACCTAGGCAACTTGATCTCAATCTTGAGCAAGTTACGAACTCCTGTTTGCAAGGGATTGTCCTTTGATCAGTATGAGTGAGAGTGGCCTGAGACGCCGACTCAATAAGCCTACCTTCTTGGGGACAAAATCGCGTAGGCGACTGAGGACTTAACCTTGGAAAATGGAATTCACTCCTTCCCGAACTTAGGGTAAATAGATGAGTGTTCCCTTAAGTAGTGTCTGCGGGACTTGAACAAAGGGTTTGACCCTCTCATTGGTACGAGAGAGATTTCTATTTATTGGTTGGACCATAAATAGGTTGTATTAGAGGAGCATTGGCACTTAAGGTCAATGATGTAACCCAGGGGTAAAACAATAATTTGAAGGATCGACTTGCTATTATTGGTCTTCTATCCATGGACACAAAAAAATATCTGCAGTGAGAAGAGTGCAACTCCGAGTCTTTAGTAAAATGTACCCGCAGTTAACGAATGTTGATTAAACAGTTAATGAGATTAACTTATTAATCTTGTATCGTTTGAGCTTCTGATCTGTAGGTCCATTAGATCCACTTCTTAGCTCGTAAAGGGTTCTAAGATTGCTAGATCTTGATTAAAATTTGAAATGTTCAAATTTACTTTGGGAATTAATATAATGTATGGAGATACATTATAATATAAAGTTAATTTGAAAGAATTAAATTTAATTTGAATATGATTCAAAGTAAATTTATGAGAGAATTAAATATTTGAAAGAGTTCAAATATTGATCTAATGTGAATAGGATTCATATTAAAAACTATAGATTGAAATTTAATGTGTATAAGATGTATATAAAAACTATAAGTTAAAGGGAGTGTGGTTAAATATGATTTAATCATAGATAATCTAAATTAAATATATTATATTTAATTTATAAATTAATTAATTAGAGAATGAATTAATTTGTATGTTTAATTAACTTGGTTAAATATGATTTAATTAAATTAATTAAAACTATATGTTATATAAAATATTAAATTAAATAAGTTAATTAATAATTAATAATTAATTAATTAATGGGGAACGTGTGACACGTTCTCCACTATCTTTCTTCTTCTCCATCACTTTGTCGATAAAGGCTGAGGGAGTTGGGAGAAGAGGTTAATCGATCGATACACTTTGTTGTTGATCATTCTCCTCTCCCTAACTCTCTGTAATTTTTCCTGAAAATCAAGAAAGGCTT
Organism: Trichosanthes cucumerina; assembly: GCA_036507285.1. Classification (NCBI taxonomy): domain Eukaryota; kingdom Viridiplantae; phylum Streptophyta; class Magnoliopsida; order Cucurbitales; family Cucurbitaceae; genus Trichosanthes; species Trichosanthes cucumerina. Next base: position 83,549,354 of record CM071838.1, on the reverse strand, counting down.
TCCCACAAAGCTTCAAGTTTAGAAACTCAGAGAATAAGAAGTTTGCCTATTTGGTGATGTTCTCTTCTTGTTGAAGAAAACACCCAGGAGTATTTGGTGGTGTTCTCTTCAAGTTTAGTTTTTGACTCTGGTATGCTTCTGTCTTCATGATATCATGCTTATAGACTTATCGATAAATTTTAGCCAATGTATGAGTATTTTGTTTATCGAATGAAAAATGAGTTATTTTGATTCAATTGAGCTTCCGTTGTGCAATTGAAATTTCGATTCCATCAAAGCAAACCTCACTTAACCATTCGTCCTATTAACTCAAGTATCCTACCTTCCAAAACCCACCAAGCCTTCCCGATAATCCAAATTTCTAGGCATGTTCTTTTTATAACAACCCAATCAGCATATAAGCACATAGGGAAACCACGAAAGTCATCTGTAAACCTTGGGCTCATAACACAAACCCCGAGCAGATCTTCTTCAAGGTACACTTACTGGTCATATGACTTCACCTACTGCTACGACATCGAATCTTTCCATCAAGATTAAATACAAGATCAAGTGACCTCAAGCCCATGACGATATATTCAGGTTATCACTGGAGACTACAACAGGTTTCACACTTAATTCAGATGTTTAAGCCCCTATTTCCACACTAGTCACGTGTCTAAGCCATTCTTAGTCCGACAACACTAGCACAAGCCCTATATCCATCACATGCTTATTAAACAAAAACTCATTACATGATTTTTTGCAATTCACCGCTACCACACATTAATCAAAGCAAATAACAACTTAAAGGGACTTAGTCCAAATGGCTACTAACCTAAATTACTCCAAGATTCAAGGCGGTCTAGAACTCAACTGCTCGATCCTAAACAACACCCTCACTTGCTGAAATGGTGTTGAATTGGTTCGAATTTGACCAGCCTACCTCCAACTGCAATGGGTAACCTTTAACAAAGCCCAACATGTTTTGGGTAAGTTCTAAAATACCAAACAATCCCTAAACTCAATGAAAAGTCTTAATACATTGACCAATTAAATGTGAACTCAAATTTAGCCCCAAATTACTTAAAGGAACACCATGCCCACACAAAACTTACCCAAAAACAGTGTTGGGAGTTGCTGGGCAGCTTGAATGGACCCCAACTCACCCAAAATGACCTTTAAGCGTGATAAGTGTCCTGAAATCGAATCCGACAGTCAATGGGTCAATTTTAAATCTCCAAATTAATAACTAAACCAAGTTTAACACCTAAAAAAATCCTCCTTCACCTCCTTGATTGGATTGTTACCCATGGCCTCGTTATACATTTCAAACTCGAATCGCTGCTGACAATCATTCTGAATGATTTCCTTTCACAAGTCTCACATCCAAAGGTTATGAATAATCCATGATAAAGGAAATGTTACCCACTTCTAAACGAATCGAAATCGTGTGAAATAGCTACCCAGAATTATCGTCGTTACCATAGATTGTGATGCTGTCGAACGTTGGATTGTCATAACCTGAAGAATTGGCGGCGCCTGTGGGTGTCGACTGGGTCGCGACGAAGCCGACCGCGGGTTGCAATGTTGTACAAATCTCTTATAAACGAGTGGCGCGACTGCTAGGAGCGTGATGAGGCATGGAGGATCGACGAGGGAGAGAGAGATTGTCGATGAGAAGAAGAAGAAGTGAAAAGGGTATCAGGGACAAAGAAGAAATAAAAGGAAGAGGAGAGTAAGAAAGAAAGAAAAAAACTAAATAAGTTTCTTTTCTTTTTTTTTTCTCCTCTTTCTTATAAAACCAAAAAATGCCCTCAACTCTCAATTTTAAGGAGAAGAAAGTGGTTTTTTCTTAAACAAATTCTTGTGGCGTCCAAGTGAGTTGCACAATATCTAAGTGGTCGTTTGAACATATTGTATTTGATTGTACATGAATATGCTATCAAATTTTTATAATAATCAGTGACAAACATTTTTTTTAGAGATTAATGTGAGGAACTTTATATAATTATGGTGCATTAATTAATAAAATAATCAAAACTAATTGAAAAATAAATAAATTTTTCTACAAATTTATAATTAAAAATTCATTGATTATATTTATTCATGTGTAAATAATTATAATTGTTAAAAATTGATAGTTCATAATTATAATTAACTAACTAAATATATTATTAACGAATGAATGTATAGTTTTACTAATGTATCGCATGAATTCGCCAATAAGAGCGTAGCTCAATTGGCATCAAGTAAGACTTGTGATCTAGAAGTCATGAGTTCGAATTCTCCATCACCAATTGTTGATGTAGTAAAAAAATGTAATATAAAATATAACATAATACATAAAAAAAGAAATAAATGTATTAAAAGAGAAGAGAGAGGGTCATGAAGAAAACTCACTACTCTTGTGGAAGGGTATTCTTCCTAGGTATAAGAATTGCTAGAGAATAACTTATTCTCATACTTCTTTATTTTCATCTTCCTTCGTTTCAAACGTCTCTTAAATGTCATTCTTAATATGGGAAACAAAAAAATGGGCACAAAGAATATTAAAGAAATAATAAAATATATGAAATGAGAATTTATGTAATTTTCTTAAAAGTGTGGTTATTTTCTAAATGACTTCTCAAAAAGTGACTAACTAATTGACTCGGTTCTTCAGTTTTGTGCCCAACTAAGAACTAAATTGAACCCTTTGATTGTACCAAAACAAAAAGAGAATTGAACCAATGTCCATTTATTGAGCCTTTTTGGTATGGATAATTTTGGCCTTTTTTTTTTTTCATTTTTCATTTTAGGTTTATTAAGACCCTAAATCAATTCCTCTATTTCTTCTCCATTCTTAACTTTCTCCAAAAATAATATTGAATTAAATATACATATAAACAAGGTTTCAAACAACATTACTTTAGAATTGAGAGTACATATCAATTTATTACTTTTGAGCTATACTCACTTTTGGGTATATTGATCTTAACTTCAATTCCATCCAAATATAACTTATATAAGTAGCTTCATAAGTATGACAATTATATTTTCACTTTCTAATAATCTTTTATTTGAAGAATCATTTAGAAGAACATTTTCATGCATGTTGAATGAATTATATTCCATATGTTTGACAAGAAACTGTTAGAACTTTAAAGAAAAATAACATTAAAAATTAGTTTTGGTTAAAATTAGTGAGTTTTAAGAGAATTATTCCACAGTTGATCTTGAATCCTAATCAAACTTAAATTTTTTCAAAACATTGAAATTAAAGAGTTTTGAGAGAATTTTATTTTCTTTTTGATAACATTAGTGATGAGTAAATCATTGAAAATTGAAATTGAAGGTAAAATTTGCAAACTCGTTTAAGTTTAACATTCAATTTGATAGAATTAGAAGTCAAAAATATGTGAAGTAGAAGATTCGAACCTCTAACCTTTTGTCGAAGGTACATACTTTTATGTTAATTGTGTTATGCTCATGTTGCTCCAATCAACTTGTTAAAGTTGATCTTATATACACGTTTTTTTCTTAACAAAATTATGTTTTTATTCAAACAAAAGTATCTCATATATGTCATTGAATTTTCAATTTTGTATCCAATATGTAAATTTAAAGTTCAAGAACCCATTTGATACCTTTCAAAATTTAGGAACCAAGTAGATTCAATTGAATACAAACTAAAAAATAGAATAATAATAATAAAACGTCGCCTGAGAGATTTGAACTCTCGCGGGGAAACCCCATGTACTTAGCAGGCACACGCCTTAACCACTCGGCCAAAGCGACAATTGATGGCACAAAAAGTACTGAAATATTTTACTATATTAAAGATTTAGGATCGTTTGACTGAGTAGATCATAATAACATAGGTTGTAATAGTCAATGAGTTATATAATCTATGTGTTAGGATGTAGAGTTATTTAGTGTGTGTTATAATAGTATGTGTTTAAGGTGCAGTGTATTCCATAGATAACACAAGTTATTATAACATGCACTCCAAACAAACTCTTATAATTTATAATTATTGTACACACACAAGGATTAGACGATTGATCTCCTATCAATATGAGATTTCAACTTTACAAGTATATTGATAAAATTAAAGTATATTTGATAAAATTATATAGATATTGACGGATATTTTTGCAAATAAAAAATTTATATAAATTATTTAAATTAATAATTAAAGTTTCATTTGATAACCATTTGGTTTAGTTTTTTTGTTTTTAAAAATTGTGTTTATTTTCTCATTATTTCTCTACAATTCTCTACCATAATTGACATCTTTCTTAACAAAACATTTGAATTCCTAACTAAATTTCAAAAACAAAAATAAGTTTTTGTAAACTACTTTTTTAGTTTTCAAAATTTGAGTTGGTTTTTGAAAATGTATGTGAAAAAATGCATAACAAAATAAGGAAACCCATATGTCAAAATGATATTTATGGACTTAATTTTCAAAAATCAAATGATTATCAAACAATACCTAAGTTACATTTACATTTTTTATTAGTATCTATATTTAGATTCGGGTTAATAATTATTATTTTAAAATTATTTTAGGGATATTTATAAAAGATACGGAAGATATTGATTAATTTTCGATATTGTTAGTCCTAGCGGACACTACATAATGCACCTTTACATAGTTATAGAGAGTAGGAATAACACATTTGATGTCTGTTTACTTTTTAATTTTTTATTTATAATGTTTTCATTTCTTTTGAAAAAACATTTAAATTTTTAACCAATTTTAAAATACAAAACAAATTTTTACAATTTATTTATTTTAAAAACAATGTAGTATTTATATAACCTTAATTTTTAAAAATTAAATGATAATCAAACGAGTCTAACTAGTTGTTGGTTTGTTGCGAGAGTTATACTCATTGTGCCTTGTAAGTCAATCGTTTTCATTACATTAATAAAAATACTGATTTTCACAAAACAGACAAAAAAATTAATATGTATTAAAAAAAACACGATAAATATAATTTATCAAGAGTGGACCACCAAAGTGAATATAACATTGGTAATAATTGACATGCACTTATTCTCTTGAAGTCGAAGTTAATGAGTAATTAGACACTTTTAAAAAAAATTAAGAGTCTTAGAAAAGTTTCTCAAAGTTTGTAGATCAAATTTACAATCTAATCAATTTTCTTCAATACAAATTATAAATAATTTTTCTACATACTCAGGCTCATGCTTTTATTATAATTTAATTTTTTTTCATATCTTAAAAATTCCATAATTAATTGCTATTATTGTTATAATAAGCTCATGAATTTGATTGATCATCCACAAAACTTACAGAAATTGATGTTAAATTTATGCATTCAATTTGATCCATACTATAATTTAATTTTAAAATTATAAATAACAAAACTTAGTATTGTTGTTGCCAAATTTTGAACAGGAGAATGCACCTAACCTCCACGTGACAACGACGGTAAATTTATAATTCTTGGGGGAAGAACGCAGCCTGCAAGACAAGGAAAACCTGGACACCGGGGTGGTGTAGGCCACACCGACTCCGATGCTTAAGTCAGAGAAAGTTTCAAGAGAATTTTAGAGTTGTAGGGAGTTTTTGATGGTAGGAATGAACTTACCTCGCTCGACTCTCCCATCCTCAGAGAGCTTAAATAACTCCTCCTTAGGGTTTTTCGTGAGTTTTCATTGCTTTTATGGAAAAAGGAAAGGTCGGAGAAGTGGGTGAAGGCAAGGCCTACAAATCAAATGGGACCGATGCAAGGGCCGAAGTGAGCATACATACAGTCGGCCTCGGCCTGGGCCGAGGCCGACCACTGGGCTAGTAGGAGTCCCAAACCAGGATCTCCTTTAGCTTAGCTTGTTGGGCGAGTAGAGCCCGATTTGGGGCTCTACCACCTGGTCGGCCTCGGCTACCACGTGCTTGGGCCAAAGTCCATGCACGCCCTCTCGTCCCTTTTTGCCTCGGGTCAGTCCCTGTTCGATTTCGGTTCATTCGGACTTCATATTGGACTTCTTTCCTCGTTCGGCCTTTCGTTGTAGCCCTTTAACCAGCCCGTTCGTTGTTGATCAAATTTCACCCATAACAAGTACATTAATTTTTTTAAAAAGGTTGAAATCGATGTTTTAAAAAGATGTAGTAAAACCAAAAAAAATAAAAACTATGAGCTGTGGCGGATCTAGAATTTGTATCGAGGGGGGTTTGAATATGACATTGAAAAAAATATTTAAAACTATACAAACCAGAGCTTGAACGTGGAGGTTTTTTTGTTATTTGATCTGACTTTTTCTATACATATTATTAAAAGTAAAAAATTTGAGGGGGCTCTTCCCATGGTAAATCCGCCCCTGCCTATGAGAGAATAGATTTATTGGTCTTAAAAAATCATTTCATTAGCTAACTTAAATATAACTCAATTAGTTAAAATATATACTCTCAATTAAAAAATTAAAGATTTTGAAATTTTTAATCCTTATATGGTATTTCTTTAACTCTAAGAAAAATCATTTCATGAAATTGTATAAGAATTTAATGATACTTGGCAATCATTTTCTTTATGAGATGATTTTTAATTTACCTAATTAAAACTCGAGTTTAAAAACATATGTATATTAATAAAAATAAAAATAAAAACTTGTTTGATAACCATTTGGTTTTTGAATATTAAGCCTAAAAATACTACTTTTACTTATGAATTCTCTTGTTTCGATATCTACTTTTTACCTATGTGTTTCAAAAACAAACCCTAAATTTTGAAAATTAAAAAAATAGTTTTCAAAAATTTATTTTTATTATTAGATTTTGGCTAATAATTCAAATCTTTGAAAGCTCATTGAGTCATGAAGAGAAAACAAGTATAATTTTAAAAAACCGAATGACTATCAAATATAAAACATAAAATCAAATTTCGATATGTATTTAAAAACATAAAAAACGATCCTATTGTATCAGCTTCACCCAATAAATTGGGGCCTGTTTGGTAAGCAATCTGGAAACAAAAATTTGAAAACAAGGGATTCAATGAAAACAGAGTTATATTTTATGTTTTCAGCAGATTTATAAATTTGATTCCATTCTAAACAGTTGTTTAAAATGTGTCCTATAACATATTTTATAGATCATGAAATTAGTTGTAGTTGCAAAACTAATTATTAGATTGAATATAAGTCATTATTAATTAATTTATGAAATGATTTTGTAAATTTTATAGAATTTATCATTTTATAATATAATATTATATAATTTATAATATATATTATATTATATATATTTTAATTAACAAAAGTAAATTGAGTTCATCACATGAAATATTATATTTATTAAGATTTTTATCTTTGTTTAATATAATTCTGTATTTTAAAATTTTAAATTCAGAATTTGTATACAATGAAAACATAAAAATGTTGTTTTTAGAATTTCTACTATTTGGATCCCAGAATCCGAAAACAGTTTTAAAACATCAAACACGTATCAACTGAATTCGGTATCGAAATACGTATTTCTTAAATTTAGTGAAAAAGTAAAAAGAATCCGTATCAACCTTATCGTTAAAATGAAGGAAAAAAAAGAAAACGTCGCCTGAGAGATTCAAACTCTCGCAGGGAAACCCCATGTACTTAGCAGGCACACGCCTTAACCACTCGGCCAAAGCGACAGTTGGTGACAAGTGTCACAGAAAAATTAAAAAAGAGCTTACGAAATCGGCGACGGCAATTTCTTACGTAATTTCTTGGTGTAGCAAATGCCACGTAGTCTCTCCCAAATGGATAACCCAAGCTGAGGTGACGCCACGTATGCTTACTTTTTGTTTGGATTAAATTGCTCTCTATAATAAATTCATAATGCAATTTATCACGTCTTGTCTTTTAGAAATCTCATTCTCACGTATAAAATATAATTCGATGTTTATCTAAATGTAGTTAGACTTATTTATATATTAGGCCTCGTTTGGTTTTTTATTTTTTAAAATTAAACTTATAAATAAAACTTTCATTATATGGGTTGTTTGTAGCTTTTAAAAATTTGTTTTTGGAATTGTAAAAATTCAAATGTTTTCTTTGGAAAGATAAATCTCTCAGGTAGAAAAATGATGAGAAAACAAATGTAATTTAATAAAAACAAAAACAAAAACAAAAAGACTTAGGTCGCCCCTGTTTGACAACTGGTTTTTTATTTTTGGTTTTTGAAAATGATTCTTGATTTTAATAATTTCTCTCCATCTTCTCTACAATAATTTTTATCTTTCTTAAGGTATTATTTAAGTAGAGATGTTCATTTTTTCGTGGGAACTCACCCCTTCCCCGTTTAGGCGGGGAATGACAGGGAGTGGAGAGTAATATTTTCCCATTAGTTAAACGGAGATGGGGACAAAGAACACATTATCCGCCCCTGACCCCAACCCTTCCCCACCATGTGATTTTTTCTTTTCTCTCTCTATATAATAAACCATAATTCTAAATTTTTATTAAATATAATTTCATTTTTTTAAGAAAATTGAAAAAAGGTCTCTTAAATATCAATAAATTAACCATTTAAATAGATTTTTTTTTTAAAAAAAATATATTCTTATTTAATCAATTTAAAAAAATAAAAATCACAAACGAGAATTATTCTTCGCGGGGAACCCAATCTCTGTGAATTCCTAGTAGGAAATCCCTGTCTCGTTTTTTGCAAAATTAAATGGAGAATTTTACAGGAACGAGGAATGAAATGGGGATGGGGGACGGGGAAAGGGAATCCATTCCCCGACCTCTCTCACCCTGTAGACAATTTCAAAAATAAAAACAAGTTTTTGAAAACTATTTTTTTTAGTTTTCAAAACTTAACTTGATTTTTGAAAACATGAGTGCAAAATTGATAAGAAAACATAGAAATTCATTAGTAGAAATTGTATTTTTAGATTTTTTTTTAAAAACGAAAACAAAAAATCAAAGGGTTATCAAACGAGACTTGATAATCTTCTTTATAGATTGCAAGGTTCAATTAATATATCTTCATTTGAATTTGTAACTTTTTTAGTATGACCATTTTATTTTCAGACCTCCCATCCTCAGATTTTATGTATGGTATTATATATATGTGTGTGTATAGTTCAATAACCTTCGAGGAAAAGGGATTCAAACCTTTGATCTCTTGGTAGAGGGTAGATATCTTACTGTTAATTATGCTCTCACTTTGATACCTAATGGTCAATAAAGGCCACATGAAAATAATAAAATCTGCATGATGACCACGTATCTAGGATTTAACATCCTATGAGTTTTCTTGACAATAAAATGTAGTAGAATTAGGTGATCATTGTGAGATTAATCGAGGTGCAACTAAGTTGGTCCAAACACTCATGGGATATATATATATATAATATAAAATAAACTAGGAGTAAGATGAATTGATATTTCTATTATATCTTAGAAAAATAAATGAACTTAAAATTAATAATAAGACATTTAAACTTATTTAAAAATGGTGGAATGTTTATTTGTCCAATTAAATATTTTTTATATTTATAATTTTTCTAGAAAAATCCACTAATATTGATATTTTAATATATTTTCATCAACGTTTCTATCAAATTAAGACACCGCTTATGATGGGTGTTTTGGAGCACCGAGTTGAGTTTAGTGATTTTGGAATCCAAATTCAAAACATTGTTTGGGACACTATGTTCAAAATCCAATAAATTTGAAACATATTGTTTGGGGCACTATGTTCAAAATCCAATGGATTTGAAACACAATCTCATAGTTTTCAACGCACTCCAAACATTAATTTTTTATTCTCAAACTTCAGAAAACAACACACCAAATAATGTTTAATGGTTCCCAAGGTTTCAAACCCCCTAGAACAAACCCCTCAGGGGTGTTTGGTTTAAGGTTTTATTCGATGCCTATGGGTAATAGATGCATGACAATAAGATGTCTGAGAATAATAAATGTCTGAGAATAAGATTATTGTGTTTGATTATACATGGGAATGTTATCAGATTCTTATTTAAACAAATGACATTTATAATTGTTTGATGAAATTAATATATAAATCTTATGTAATATATAATTACGAATGTGCAAATTTATTTTATGAGATTGATCTTATAAATCTTATATAATTATTATCTATTATTAATAAAACAATAAAAATAAATTTTAAAAAAAGTAATAATTAATGTTTTCTAATGAGAAAATTAATTGTTAATTCATCACAAATAACTCATGAATAATTAATTATAATGATTATGCTTACCATAAATTAATAATATGTGTAACTAATTGATTAAAAATAATATTAATGAGTGATTTAATATTTTCATATTGAATTTTATAAGGAATGTTTCGGCTTGTTTTATGAAATTAATCCTAAAAATATTATTTTGATACATTATTTTATTAACTAATCAAAATCAATATCAACCAATAAAAATAAATTAATTAATTATAAATATTTTTAATTAAATAATTAATTATGATTATTGAAAATGATTATATATATATATACTTAAATATTAATAAAGGAGAGAGAAGGAAAGAGAGAAAGAGAGAGATTGATAAGTATAAAGAAAATGAAAAATTTTTAGTAGGAAAAATCTTAATACCTCTTCCATTAATTGCATGTCATGTGTGTATTATTTTAAATTCATTTTTTTGTGTGGGTCTCACCAACTTAAATGATTTCACCTTTTCCTTTATCATGTATTTCTCCTTTGATTTTCTCAGACTCACAGTTTACTCAATTTCAAACTTAAACTCACTAAGTTACTTTTTGAAGTGAAAAATAGAATAACAAATATTGTTTAAACCCAAATTTTAAATATCTAATTTGGTGAGATTTGGTTCTAATGTAGTTCACCGATTTTCCTATTTATTTTCTTTATTGTTAAAGGATAGAATATGAGTTTAAATTTATGAGAGAAGAAAAAAAAATCCAAAAATGAGCCAATAGAACAAGGTAAAACTAGAGAACACAACCATGAATAGGATAGATAAGACATTGTTTTAGCTATATCGTATAAATCTTTTCATCAAACGACAAAACATATACAAAACAAAATTTTTAGTTTTAAACTACTTCAAATTCGCATAGGCAAAGGAGAAGGAAATTAGAGGGATAAAAAAGAAATATAAATAGAGAAAGAAAAAGAGCACAATAAGAGAGAAAGCATGAAAAAGAAAAGGAAAAAAGAAAGATAGAAAGAAAGAGAACTAAGGAGAGAAGAATAAAAAATATAAATAAAGTGAGAGATTGTTTATTAAGAGAAAATCGATTTAAAATAATACACACATGACATGCAGTTAATAGAAGAGGTATTGAGATTTTCCCTACTAGAAATTTTCTCATTTTCTTTATACCTAATCATCTCTGTCTTTTCATCTCTTCCTCTCTCCTTTATTAAGTATTTATATATACACACATTAATTTTCAATAATCGTAATTAATTATTTAATTAAAAATATTTATAATTAATTTATTTATTTATATTGGTTGGCATTAATTTTGATTAGTTAATAAAATAATGAATCAAAATAATGTTTTTAGGATTAATTTCATAAAACCATGAGAATAAGTGATATTCATGTCTATGCTTACAAACATTATACCAAATAAAGGGATCTAAAACTTTTATCCATTCTCATCCTCATTTTTCTCCCTGACCCGAGATCTAATTTTAAGTCTAAGCTTGGAAATTAAGCTTAAGCTTGACATTTTGCGATCTTAGTTCTATTTGAATGTTTTAAATGAATGGATTATAAACTAAGGTCTAATAATATTTTATTCCGTAAATTTTATTTGCAATATCATTTCATTTTAGTGGTTGAACTTTTAGAATATATATTTTAATTTCTAAAGTATTAAATTTATTCTATTTTTGTTTCGTTATTGGTTGGACTAGAAGTTATATATAAAAGTTAAGAACTTGTTTGGTAGGCAATTTGAAAACAGAAATTTGAAAACAAGTGATTCAATGAAAACAATATTTCGTGTTTCTCGATATGTGTTTGGTAGTAAATTTAACAAATTCGATTACATTTTAAACAGTTATCTAAAGTGTGTTCTATAAGATATTTATAGATTATGAAACTAGTTGTAGTTGTAAAACTAAATATTATGTTGAATATAAGTCATTATTAATTAATTTGTGAACATGTTTTTTTTTTATAAATTTGGTATAATTATTATTTTATAATATTATATTATATAATTTATAATATATTATATTATACATATTTTAATCTAACAAAAGTAAATTGAGTTTATAACATGAAATATTATATTCATTAAGATTTTTATCTTTGTTTAATATAATTCTGCAAATTTAAAATTTGGATACAATGAAAATATAAAAATGTTGTTTTCTGAATCACAAAATCTTTCAAACAGTTTTCAAAAACAAATCTTTCAAACACATTTTCACTAAATTTAGTGAATCTGAAAAATATAAAACAGAATTCGAATTGTCTACTAAGCAGGCCTTAAAATTTTAAAATTCTTTCTAATGGGCTCCTTCCCTAAATTTTAATTAAAAAATTAAACAAGGCATAAAATGAGTCCTAAAAGGTACATTTTTATTTCTCTCTATGAATTCTTTTTACTCTACTCCTACTAACATATGAGTATTGAAGTGAGTGAATGCTAGGTAATCCAATAATACAAGGGTGAGTTTGGTATGCATGTTAGTTTAAACACTTATTTATTTATTTTTTTTCAAAAAAGGCTCTTTTCATTGAATTTATTTTAATTTAAGGACTTGTATGTTTGACTGCAATTTCTTAGATGAGTTTTTTTTTTTTTTTTTTAATTGTACAATGTGATTCTACAAATTTTAAACTACTATAAAGAGGGGACGATAAAAAATAAATTAAATTTGAGAGTCATTTTGTAATTTCAACATTTTTTTGTGGGTAGATTTTGGAATTATAAGTTATTGACTAAGATTATTTTAGAATCATTTTTTAAAATTTCCTTTAAACTGATTGTTAGAGAAAATGATCATTAACCAATCTAATTATATCAAAATGATAGCTTTTTTTTTTGTCAAACACTAAATTTTTTTTTATAAATGTTATTGGATCTTTATAAATTATAATCACCTACCAAGTTAATCCAAAAACACTCTAAGAATCAAAATAAATTTTTTTAACATGTTTATGAACTAAATAGGAAATTTGAAAGCTTCAAATTATATTTTTAAAAAAATAAAAATTAATACACATCTAAAAAGTGTAGGAAAAAAAATTAATTTGACACTAAATTTGGCAAGTTGTATCAATCTTAACCTTAAACTTCAAATTTGACAGATTGTATCAATTCTAACTCTGAACTTTTAATTTCATTAATTTAAACCTCAAACTTGAATAAGTATATCAATTTACATTTTCGATTAAGTTTCTATTTCAATCATCATTATAAAGGTTTCTCACACATGCTCAAAGTTATGTGTTGCTCTATGATATGTACTTGTTTTGTTATTTCTGTTGTTCCCAAATTTTTGACAGGAGAATACATCTGACCTCCACGTGACAACGACGGTAAATTTGTAATTCTTGGGGAAGAACGCAGCCTGCAAGACGAGGAAAACCTAGACACCGGTGTGGTGTAAGCCACACAAGCTCCGATGCTTAAGTCAGTCCGAGTCTCTAAGAGAATTATATAGAAGTTTTGTATATTGGTGACCAGAATTCACTTACCCCGCTCTCCTCTCCTGGGAGAGTTTAAATAGTTTCTTCTAGGTCCCTTGTGGGTTTTCTTGGCCTATTGGGAAAAGGAAAAGTCGGGAGAGGGTTGGACACCAAATTACGGATCGCGTGGGGTTGGTGCAAGGTCCAGAGTATGGCCTTGCACTGGGACCTTGCACCTGGTCGGCCTCGGCCTCGTCCAAGGCTGACCACAGGCTTGGGCTGAAAACTAAGCTCGGACTCCTTTCTTGGGGCGGTGGGAGAGGGTAGAGCCCAAACGGGAGGGCTTTACCTTGGTCGGCTTCGACCTATGCCGAGGCCAATCATGGGCTTGGGCCGAAGCCCGATCAAGTCCTCTCCTCTCGTTTCGCCTTGGTTTGGTTCCTGTTCGGTATCGACCCGCTTTGACCTCATATTGGCCTTCTTAGTCTATCGGTCCCTTTGTCTCGATCATTTGACTTGACCATTCTCGTTGGTCCGATTTAACTCATAACATTAGCCCCCACTTCCTAGTTAGGATTTGAGATTCGGGAGCTTGCGAATTAATCGCATGGAACCTGACTTGGGAGTAGCCTACTGAATTTTATATTCAATCTCCTAGGATGTCGATTTCTTCGATATTTAATACGAATGTCAGGACCTCGTCACGCTTAACTTGCGTTTCGATTCTCCTTGTAAGGTTTTTTAGAGTCATTTTAGACTTTTTCGAAGGTTGCCTCGAATTTTCTCCAGTTTCTGCTGTCCATCCTTATGAGGATATTCAGTCTACTAGTGAGTCAATTTTTTCGTTAACCAATGGGATTTCAAGCCAACCGTCATGCTTATTCTGCATTTCAGATGTTCCCCCTTTCCCTTGGGTCGTCCCAAGATTGCTTCTCTTGGGGTTTAAACTCTCATCCGGATTCACGACCTGTGTCGTTCTCCAGTGATTATACATACCTTTCGTTCTTAAGTTTAAGCGGGATTGTCGTTAATCCCCATGGGGATTATTTTGGGCTTCCCATTTTCTCGTAGGAGGAGAATTTCGTCGTTTAACAGTTGTGTTGCTTTTATGTCTTCACGTTTTCCTACAAGAACATGCTTTTATCCTGATCCACGACTCATGTCGTTCTCTTGGATAGAGTATGCTTATTAGGAGTTGTTGCCTAATAACCGCGTTATTGTCGAAGCTCGAAAACGTCGAGAGTTGGTTCTATTAGTAGGAGGCGAGAAGTCGGATAACCTTTATTGCAGGAGTACAGAGAGCTATGGAGGGAGATTGGCTTCTCATGTGTCGGTCCAGCTTTCCTGAACCGGTCTGGTCGGCTCGATCGTCTGGTCTAGTCGGCCTCGGCCGGTTCGGTCTAGTCGGCCTCGGCCGAACTTGCGCCGAGGCCGAGGCTGAGGCACGCCTGCAAAGACTGACGCCGCAGGTCTACCCTCTAGCGTGCCTGACGTGTGCGGCAGGCCTGCCGTCCGGCAGTGTCATGGGTCGGTCGAGGTCGACCCTTCCCATCACCCTCTCTTCTCTTTTTTATTTTATTTTATTTTTGAAATTCAAACTTTCATTTCCAAATTTCCCTCCAATTTGTTCTTCAACTCCTCCTATAAATTGAGCACCTCCTCCTCTTATTCTCCACACAATTCTTCTTATCTTCCTCTTTTCTTTAAGGTAGTTCTTTTTTTGTCGTGCTTCTAAGTTGTTCTCTTTTTCTTTAATTTTGTGTTGAATGGAAGGTAGTTGGTCTACTACATCTCCTGAGGCTGATGAGTCTTCTCTTGGTGAGGAATCTTATGACACAAGTTGTTATGAGGCTCCTCAACCGTCTAATCATTCTTTCGAGTGATCCCGTGCAAGTCATGAGGTTATATCATCCTTGGTGTACGAAGCTCAACTTGAGCGATTACGGTACAAGTATGATATTCCCTTAGATGTGCAAATTAGGGTTTCTGGACCAAATGATCGGATTGATGACCCTCCTCTTGGTGAAGTAGTTTTTTATTCTGCAATGTTCAAATTTGGCTTTTGTCTTCCCCTTCCCTTATTCTTGCAAAGCTTTTTAGTGTTGGTTGGGTTGACACCTGCCCAAATTGTCCCAAACAGTTGGATTCACATCATTGGTTGTTATGTATTATAGGTAACTTATGGCGATGGGAGTCCACTTAGTCCACATGTCTTTATGTCTCTGTATATCTTGAGTCGAAATCCGTCTTTTGGTCGTTTCTTTTATTATTTGAGCTCTTCTTGTGGAAAGTTAATCGATAGCCCGAGTTCCGTTCACAACTAGAAAAATCAATGGTTTTTAGTGAGTGGAAATTGGTTGTCTAGGGGTTCCCAAAATGCCACATATGTAGTTTCCACTAAGTTTGGGAATTATGGTGAGTTATTCTCTTTCTTTCTGGAAACTGCATCTGTATGTTCCGCCTAACAGTGTTGCATTTCTTTTTCTTTTTCTTCAGCTCCTTTGGAATTTCGTCGTCCTGCTGTGGCTCGAGCTTTTGTTAGGGTCGTGAAGAGTTTAGGAGTTCCCTCTTGCCTCAGGCCTGCCCTCGTGAGCCAAGAAACTCTCGAGAGAATCGACTTTGCACCTTCTCCTCTCTCTGAAGGTCAGTGCATTGGTCAGCCTCGACCGTGTTGGTCGGCCTCGTCCTTCTTAATTTTTCTCTTCTTCTCTTTTTTTTTTTTACTTTCGTTTGTTGTAATGTGATTCATTGATTATCGTTTTGTTTTCTCAGAAATGTCTTCACGAAGTGCTTCCTTGTATGAGATTATGGAGCAGAGAAAGAAAAAGAAGACCCGTAGTGGAGTTGGACCTTCAAGGGTTGAAGATTCCAACCCTTCCAGAGGTGAGGTGCCACCCCCTGAAACTGATGATCTTCCACCCCGTCCTGTTGGAGTTAGCACGCGTCGTACCCAAAGGAACGTTCCTTCCTCTTCAGAAGGAGAGAATCCTCCGTTTCTGGGGACCTTTTCTCTTCTCCAGGGTTATACCTCGCCAGCCACTGAGGTTGAGTTGCTCGGTCGGAGCTTCGAGCTTTGGAGAGGGGTAAGCCAAAGTCATCCTACAGGGTTCGTGGCCAATGACCCCATGAGAGGTTTTAATGAAGGGATTGTTGAGTTTCGTCATGTAAGCTTCTTTCATTTGTGCGTTCCTTACATTTTCCTACTTCTTGGTAATTAAATTGTTTTCCTCTTATTTTTAGACCTTTGGTCGCATTAGCATGGCTGTTATGGCTATGGCGGAGACTATCAACAATTTCCAGCATACTTCTGTTCCCAAATCCGAGCTGATTCAAGCTCAAGCTAGTTTGAGTCAAGTTAATCGTCTCCTTGCAGAGAGTCAAACTGAACTCAATTCTGCTAGGGTTGAAATGTAAACTGTTCGTAATCAACGGAGTGAAGCACATGCCCACTTGGCCAATGTTGAATATTTGGCTGAAAGGTTTTAAGAAGACAGAAGAGTTTACAACCCTCCAAAACAACATTTTTTATGGTGGGTGTAACTGGGCTATCAAGCGTGCTTCCATGCGGTTCAAGGACATCGACTTTGGGATCCTTGAGGAGGATTATGCCACTTTCAAGAATGACCCTACTGCCTTCCCTAAATCTGAGGATTCAAACAGTAGTGGTTGAGCTGGAGTGGATGAATCTTAATTTTTATGTAGCTCTCTTCTTTTTTTTTGTTTCTTCTAAGTTTGATGTAATTCTGCCATGTAGCTCTTTTGAATGAATGGACATATGTTTTCTATCCATTGTCCTCTTCTTTCTTTTCATATGTGGGAGAGCATAGGCTTAGGTGAATGGAATTTCTTTATCAAACTTAAACAAAATAAACGGAGTGTCTTACTCAGCTGGGAGAAAAACTGATTATTTGTTTCTGGGATCACGTGTGGTGGCCTCATTTGTGATGATGTGCTCGGCCTTGGCCGATTCGGGATCCTCAATTGTGGAAGGATTGAACTTTGATTCCGGGATCTCATGTGGTCGGCCTCGGCTGTGATGTGCTCGGCCTTGGCCGATTCGGGATCCTCAGTTGCAGAGGGATCTAACTTTGATTCCGGGATCTCGTGTGGTCGGCCTCGGTTGTGATGTGCTCAGCCTTGGCCGATTTGAGGTCCTCGTGTGCTTTTCCGATTTTTTTGTTCTTCCTTTTACATTTTCGTGTGTAAGGAAAATAAGATGTATGAGGGAATGTGCAAGGTATATGCAAGGTATATCTCCACTGTAGCCCCCGACTCAAGTAGGAAAATCAAGTTGATGGTCGTACTTGAGTCATGTTTTCTTAGTAGAAAAAGCAACTTTAATTTATGAGAGAAAAGAAACTTTGATTTTTACATAGAAGTTTCACATGGAAATAAACCTATCTACTGGATAAAAATGGAGCGTCTATGCTTGCTCCTCGGCCTCGAGTTTAGACCACGTCGGCCTCGGCCATGTTGGGGTCGAGGTTTCTTTCGAAGCTTCGTTTCCTTCTCTCTCTTAATGTAGTGAAGTAGCATTCCCTCGATGCTTTTTGTTGCCCTTTAACGATCCCTACGCCGTTGGTGGTTGGAAATTTCAATAACTGATGGTATGTGGAAGCAACTGCCTTTAACTGATGAAGTGTTGGTCTTCCAAGGATTGCGTTGTAGGCAGAAGTGCATTCCACTACTAGGAAGTTGATTATTTGTGTGACTGAGTTTGTTCCTTCGCCGAAGGAGACTGGGAGCTCTATGCTACCTTCAGGGGTAACTCTTTCTCCTCCAAATCCTACAAGGGGAGTTAGGTTTTCTTTTAGAAGCCCCCTTGCCAATTTCATGGTATTGAAAGCAGCCAAAGATAGGACGTCAGTTGAGCTCCCTCCATCTACGAGTATTTTGTGGACTTTCACATTTGCTATGGCAAGGGTTACTACCAATGCGTCATTGTGGGGTTGGTGGACTGACCTAGCTTCAGTCTTTGTGAACTCGAGGGTTCGACTCTCCATCTCTGGATGAACTGAGAAAACACCTTGGTAGTAGGGATCTTGTCGAGCTTCACAAGCAATCGCCTTCCTCTTCTTGCTAGATTCGCCTCCCGCTGGCCCTCCAAAAATTGTCCAGATCTCTCAGGGTTGCTGTCCTCGGCTCGGCCTCAACCATCGTCTGCTCGACATCGGCCTGATTCTGGTCAGCCTTGGCTGTTTTTGGATGACGTGGGCAGGGTCTCGTCTTGAATGTATTCTTTCGGGTACCCTTCTCTGATTAGGGCTTCGATCTCGTCTCGGAGTTGGTAACAATTGGAGGTTGCGTGCCCATGGTCCCTGTGAAACATGCAGTACTTGGTCGGGTCTCTTCTTCCAGGTGGAGCTCTCATCTTCTCGGAGAACTTCACGAGATTCAAATGGCGAATCTTCATCAACATTTTTTAGGGGGAAGAGTCGTGGAGGTGTACCTTTCGAATGGTTGATTTGGGGTCATTCGATGATCTGGTCGGCTTCGGTATTCCTTTGGTCGGCCTCGGCCACTTTCTTCGAATCTTCTTCTTTTGGAGATTGTTGAAGGATTATTCTGTGTTCCAGCTTGATCCATATTTTTGTCGTTCTTTTCTTGTTCAGACACCTCTTTGGATCGCAATAGGTCTTCTTCACTCATGTATTTTTGTGCTTTTGCTATGAACTCAACGTAAGATGTTGGTTCCTTCTTGCCGATTGATCTCAACAAACCCTTATCTTGTAGACCTGCAACTATGCAATTAATGTCGTAGTATCTGTGAAACCTTCAACCGCAGAGTCCCTTTATTGAAACGAGAGACGTAGTCGCGTAAGCTTTCTTTAGGCCCTTGCTTGATTGTAAGCAAATGCATTTGGGGCTTCCATTGGTCTCGACCCCCTAGAAACTGCGATACGAATGCCCTGACCAGTTCTTTGAAGGAATTGATGGAATTTCTCTTTAGTTTTTTGTACCAATCTTGTGTTGCCCCTGTTAGTGTGGAAGAGAAAACTCTGCACTTAAGCACCTCTGATGCTCGATGTAATTCCATGCGCGACCTATATGTGTCCAAGTGTTCTACGGGATCTGAACTTCCATCGAAAGGGGTAATGGAAGGCACTTTGAATTTTTCTGGGATCTTTTCGTTCATTATCTTGTCGGAGAAGGGAGGATAAACCTGTTCGATGAGAGCTTCAAGATCCCACCTCTCGAACTTTCAAGAGCCTTTAAGATCCCCAAATTCTTTTTGCATCTTGCGGATCTCAGCCTTCGAGGGTGGAGTCGCTCCAGCCGCACCGTCCTCAGTTCTCCTCGGGTCGGCCTCGGCCTGTGCTTTCCGCTTTTGGTTGATTACTTCTCGCAGTCCGAGTATTGCCTCAGAGCTTTTTTTGGCTACTGCCTTCGAGTTGCCTGGTCGATTTCTGCGATGAGTGTGGGAGCTTACTTGCACAATAAACTTTAACCTACCAACTTTGCTTGCTTTGCTCTTGGTCGAGGATCGGCGTGGTCTGTCGTTTCATCCAAGGATCAGTTTATCAGTGTGCTTTCGGGTTGGGGATTTTGACTCCCCCATCCCTTCTGCAACCTTCGCTTTTCCTTTGTGTTGGTCTTGCTGGTCGAGCTTTTCCAAGATCTTCCACACACATTCGCCCATCTTGTCGACCTTCTCTCTCAATTCAGCCATCCCCTCGTGTGGTCGGCCTATGTCAGTAGGAGGCCGAGGAGAGGAAACCATTTTGATTCTCCGAGGATGACGGTCAGGGTCGGATTCTTCTCCACCTTCGTTTCGGCTTTTGGTTCCCTACGAATCTACTCATGTTTCACTAGCTACTTGGCTTGAACTCACAGTTTTCCAAGTAAGCGTTGTTCGTTCCCCACAGACGGCGCCAACTGTTGTTGCCAAATTTTGGGACAGGAGAATACACCTGACCTCCACGTGACAACGACGGTAAATTTGTAATTCTTGGGGAAGAACGCATCCTGCAAGACGAGGAAAACCTAGACACCGGTGTGGTGTAAGCCACACAACCTCCGATGCTTAAGTCAGTCCGAGTGTCTGAGAGAATTATAGAGAAGTTTTGTATATTGGTGACCAGAATTTACTTACCCCGCTCTCCACTTCTGGGAGAGTTTAAATAGTTTCTTCTAGGTCCCTTGT
This sequence comes from Trichosanthes cucumerina, assembly GCA_036507285.1. NCBI lineage: Eukaryota > Viridiplantae > Streptophyta > Magnoliopsida > Cucurbitales > Cucurbitaceae > Trichosanthes > Trichosanthes cucumerina. The sequence goes on along the minus strand of CM071838.1, from coordinate 83,528,635 downwards.
GGGTTTTCTTGGCCTATTGAGAAAAGAAAAAGTCGGGAGAGGGTTGGACACCAAATTACGGGTCGCGTGGGGTTAGTGCAAGGTCCAGAGTATGGTCATGCACTTGGTCGGCCTCGGCCTCATCCAAGGCTGACCACAGGCTTGGGCTGAAAACTAGGCTCGGACTTCTTTCTTGGGGCGGTGGGCGAGGGTAAAGCCCAAACGGGAGGGCTTTACCCTAGTTGGCCTCGGCCTATGCCGAAGGCCGATCACGGGCTTGGGTCGAAGCCCGATCAAGTCCTCTCCTCTCGTTTCGCCTTGGTTTGGTTCATGTTCGGTTTCGACCCGCTTTGACCTCGTATTGGCCTTCTTAGTCTATCGGTCCCTTTGTCTCGATCATTTGACCTGACCATTCTCGTTGGCCCGATTTAACTCATAACAATTTCTAAAAAAAAATTACCAAAAAATAATTAAATCATTGCATATCAAGTCGACACCATTATGAAAATCACAAACTCAACTCTCGAAAGTAAGACCTACACAAAACCAAATGGATTCTTGTATTTCCCTCGCTTTTGATATGTTAATTGAGCGATGGCAAGCAAAGAAGATCCAGACAGTAACGTCATTGAAGGCGGCAACAACTATGTGACAGTTTCATTGACTTCAATGGTGAGGAGTTTGAGTTCAACTAAAGTGACACTTATGAACACAATGAATAGGTCATAGCCGACCTTGTCGACCTCATCGATTATCTTACGGAGGATTAAAGCGACATTGATGCTAGAGAGGAAGGGACAAAGATTCTGAGGAGGGTGATTCCAAAAACCCTACGTATGTTGCAACAGATGGAGGACAAATCGAGCTCGAGGTCGACGAGAAACTGAAAAAAAAATAATATATTGACGACTGATTTGATAATGAGAGTACTCCATTAAGAGAAAAAAATTGTGCAAATAAGCTTTGTTACAACTAAATGTCATGATTGAGTAGAATTATGCCTTGAAATTGAAAACCCTTTAATTAATGAAATGGAAAAAGTAGCAAAATCAGAAGATAAGAAGTGAAAAAAAGTCATGTTCTGAAATTGAAAATATTATAGCGAATCTACTTCAATTTTCTTCAACAACTTTATTTTTTAAATAAAAAATACATACATGTTATAGAGTAATATGTGGATTTGGACATGTATGAAAAATCTTTTTAACGAAAATTGAAACAAAAACTTAATCGAGAGTGTAAATTGATACATTTATTCAAGTTTGAGGTTAAAATTAATACAACTTGCTATGTTTAAAATTTAATTGATGAAATTAAAATTTTATCGTTAAGATTAATACAACCTACTAAATTTAGAGTAAAAAATCTATTTCTTTTCAAAAATTTATAAATCAAAATAGAGTTAGAACCCAAAATTAACATATCTTCACTTAGGGGTGTATAAGGGATCGGGTTAGGAGAGTTTTTTGGACCAACTCGAATTTTCGGGTTGGTCATTCTTGCAACCCAACTAACCCTATTTATGAGGGTAAACCAACCCAACCCAATATTTTCAATGAGTTGGGTTGAGTTGGGGTCATCGGGTTGGAAAAACCACTGTGACAAAATTTGTACAAAAGTCATATAAAATCAAATATCAAAGAAGAGAGAGAATCTAATTTATTTTCACAAAATTAGGAAACAATAAACTTGAAAACCCCTCAGAAGAAAGCTATTGTCGCCAGAACAACAAAGTTTCTACATTAAACTATTAAAAAAAAAAGTAGGACAAATTACTCATAATGGAGTAGGATATGGAAACATTAGAATAAAACTATATATAATCTCTAGAAAAACATATTCACAATTTCAAAACAGAAATCATGGAAAAAAATCTGAAATTTTATGGATTTACATCTAAAAAATGAGAGGAATGCCTAAACCTATATCTAAAGATCTGAAATTTTATGGACCTTCAGATTTGAGATGGATGATTTAAATCTTTGGTTGAGACTGAGAGAGACATGCAAATGGAGAGAGAGACAAACTTTCGGTTCTGACATGCTTCGTGTGAGAGAGATAGTGAAAGGACATCGACGATATACTGAACGCCAAGAATCGAAGTTTGAACGGTGAGAGATTGGACGGAGTCACGACGATGAGAGACAGGCAGAGAGAAGGAGTCACAGTCGGTGATAGTTGTCATTATCGAATACTCGAAGTCGAACGGTTGGATGGCAGGGAGAGAGGAAAACCAATAGGAGAATGGCGAAGAGGAAACAGCGCTACACTAGGGTTTTCTTTTCGTTTCTATTTAGTATTTATATATATATATATGTGAATTATTCAAAAAAATACTAAACTTCGGTTCGGTTCGAGTTGAACTGAGCCAAAAATAGGTCAACTCGAGAACTGAACCGAAATTTTGGTTCTCTTAAAAAAAATCCAACCAAACCCAAAAAAAATTAAACCAACCCAACTTTTACTATTTAGATTGGATAGTCCGAGTTTATCGGGTTATTACACCCTAATCCTCACTTAACTTCACGTTATAGAAATTTAACTCGTCAAGAAGTAAACCTTTCCCAATAAAGTAATATTTGTACCACCCACGTGGAAATTAGAATTTAGGCACGAAGCCTTCTTGTAATGAAGAAAAGAAAGTGATAAAAAAATAATAATAATAATAAATTAATTTGTTTCCCAAAAAAGAAAAACTATTGTTTAATTGACTTCTACTATAACACGCACGTGGCTTTCTAATAATTTTATTATTTAAATACCAAATCTATTAACGTCTTTTCCATTTTGAGAAATTAATTAATTAACGGTTTTATAGTCGAATTGGCACTTTTCCAAATTAATGGATATTCTGACCAAACCAAACACGCTTCCAAATTTTAATTCAAATGTGGACTTTGACCTAATCGTTTCCTTGTATTTATCTAATCACATTTATTACGTCATATTATAATAAATATTTATTTTACGAATGAAAATGGTTTTAATTCTCATATTATAATATCTCACCTTTATACCTTATTTATGAATTAATTTGTTTAATATCTTCTCGTTTGTCAATTTCTTTTCTTTTAATTAGATAATTAGATGACTCATTATTAACTGTACATTATTTTTAACGTTGATAATCTATTATAGCCATTCGATTCAAATTTTATAAAGTATAATAAGTCGTGCCTTTTGAAAGTAGGTTGATTTTTAAATTTTAGAAAATGTTATAATGTTTAGCGACAGTTTAAAATTTTGACTTGAAAATTTCATTAAATAAAAGACTTGATTGTTGTACTTAAAAAAAAAACTTAATTGAAACACATACCCAAAATAGTAGAATATTCTTTATCTTTTGGTAAATTTTCTTTCAAGATAATAGAATAATGTCTTAGTTATTATAGCTAAATTATAAATTTAATTTTTTTTTTTATCTTTACCTTCTATTATCTTTAGCTCATTTAACTTAAAAATTTTAATTATATTTTTTTTATCAATTTTGTATCAGTAATAGTAATGAGTCCATCACTCTTATCTTCAAAATATGTATATAGTAATTACCTCATTAACTCATTCATCTGCCCCAAATCAATGAACTCAAAAAAACAAAAAAAAAAATCTCCAAATTAATTATTCAATTATTACATGTCTCACACATTTCACACTTAATAAGAGTATTAAAATAACATCATTAACTGTCGAAAATGAAATTAATTTCTTTTAATTTAAAGATCTTAAACTTCTTTTAGTCATACGCTAAAATTATAATTAAATATAATAAATATTAAACTAAATTTATAATTTAGCGTTGTGATTAAATATTCATCTTGAATTATAATATTAATAAACTTAAATTTTGGAGATATCAAATTAAAACCCCCCCAAATTTTATCCAAAAGACCTGGAACCTTCCTCCCATCTCCGTCGAGCTCTCTGTTCCAAACATGGCGGCCGCGGTCAAAGAACCTCCGCCAATACTTTCCCCCTCTATAAAACCACCTTCAAATCTCCATTTTCATCATCCAATTTCAATTCGCTCTTCTTCTTCTTCCTTCAGCGACTCAAAATTTCACCTCCTCCATCTCAGATTCAGCCCCAAATCTCCATCATGCTGCCGAATTTGGAAACCGACGCCGGCGAGATCTTCGTCAAAATCGCCATGTTCGTCTTAGTTCAGGTTCTTGTCTACTTGATCCTCTCGAAATCGTCCAATCTGTTCTCCCAGGACGAGAAATTGAGATCTCTCAGCTTTAAACCGGCGAGATCCGTCAGTATTCGTCGGTTTCTGGCGGCGCTTTCCGATATGCCTTCCGGCGGCGAGCTTTCCCCGTCGTCAAGAGTTCCGACTCCGTCGTCTGTTCGTCGAGGACGTTCCGGTGACGGCGGCAGGTTTTAGAGAATCGAATCGAGTCCGATTGGGTAGCTATGTAAATTGAAAAAGTAAGTAGTGGTAATTAATGTAATTTGTGAGAATAGAGGGTTGGTTTTGTGATTTGAGATTATTTATATTTGTTGTTTTGAATGATTCTTTTGTTCTTTGGTAATGGAAGTTATTGGATTAGTATATTTATAAAATATTTTCGGTTTTTTTAGTATAACCGATTTATGGTTGAGAATTTGATTTCTTTTTTAATTTTATTTGATAGATGAACTAAAACAAACATTATATTTAGAGTTTAGAGCTAGAAATCTTTTTCATCACATTAACGTTCTCACTTGGATCACAAACCAAGCTCGGCGAGAATTTGAACTTTCAACCAAGAAAAAAGAGTTAAACTAAATAAAATACTCATGAATTTTTTTGGTAGAAAAGATTTATTTTTACCTTAAAACTTTGAAATTGTTCCAAAAAAAAAAATTCATTAAAATAAACTATAAAAATTGACATGACAATTAACTTATAGAAATTAAAAAGGTGTACATGATATTATTTACAACTATATAGAAAATTAAGATTATTGTTACTATTTTATCTCGAAAGATATCGTTAAACCTGTTATGGATAAATTTGGATTAATCGACCATTTGGACTAAAGGAAAGGTCCATATATAAGAAGCGAGAGGTGAGAACAGGTGCATGCTAAAATTGGCGTTGACGGGTCATGTTGAGCCAACTCAACTTGATCCAACCAAACCACTCCCAAGGTTCATTTGGATTATGAGAGAAAGACTATTGAGCCAAAAGCCTAATAGCCCACTTCGATTCGAACGAGGTTAAGATGGGCCAAGCCTTGACGAATCGAAGTGGGCCAAGAATGTGAGGTGTTTTTTCTTCAAATTTTTTTTTCTTTAAGTAAAATTTTAAAATATAAATTAATTAATAGAAATAAAAAATATAAATCTTAAGACTTATGGGAACAATTTTACAATAATGAACATTTGAGAAATTGTAGAAAGAATTTGAGAATTTGAGACTAGAACTCCAAGTTAATAAATATGCACCCAAACACAGACTTCATAACTCTTACTTCCTGCCACTCATCGCCCCAAACACAGTTTCTTAGAACTATAGAGTAAACAACTATGCACCACAAACACAGACTTCAGAACTCCCCAAACTTCTTTACTCCTACTCCTTCCAATTCCTTGGGCCAAACAACCCCTAAGTGTTTAGTTCGATCCTATCTTGGTCCAATTCCTAAAGGAAAACATGAAACCCTTGGTCAAACCTCATAGGAAGTAACAATTATAACTTCATTGACGGTAACTTTATTCTCATTCTCTAAACTTAAGTTCTTACACTTTTTCCTCTCGACTTAAGCATCCGAGTCAATGTGGCAAACACCACATTAGTGTGAAGCTTCTATACTTCTACAAGTAGTCTCTTCCTAGGTTGCTTCTTCCTCGTTGTATCTTTCTGAGGTTGTTTCTGATCCCCAAATCTTTCCTCCACCAAACAAATTGTACTATTGAAACATGTGAAGGTCAGGTGAGATTTATTCTAACCAAATTTTGACATCGACACAAAAATCATTAACATAATTAATTTTTATACATCAGCGCCCACCGTGCAATTCATGTTATTAATATTGTAAATAATATCATGTATGACTTCCAATCTCTACACATTTGGTCGTTGTATCAATTTATATTTTATTTAGAACAAATTTAAAAAATTCAAGAGTAAATATGAAGCTCTCCAAAGTTTAGAAGCATACTTAAAATTTACCCAAACTTCAAATTAAAGGTAGAGACTAATTTTAAACTTTATTAAAGACATACAATGATTAAAATTGAACATTTTCAAATTACAAGAACTAAAATGAAACAAAATCTAAAGTACATATATTAAAATAGTATTTTAACCCAAAAAAAATAAAATAAAAAAGTAACTTATTTAAAAACTACATATCAAAATCTGGTTAGTGTATACTATGCCACATCATTATTTGGTTAGAGATTACATCAAAATCTAGTTAGGGATTATTTCGAAGCCAATGTTAAACTTCAAAAACTAATTAGAAATCAATCTAAATTTTGGAGATCTAACATGTCATTTTTGAAAATCCAAAATTAAATATAAACTAAATTCAAATTTTAAAAACCAAAAATTTATTTAATCTTTAGTTAAATTCCAAATTTTTTATATATTGATTCCTTGAAAAATATAAAATAAATTACAAAATGGTTACGCGATGGAACTTTAGTCAACTCGACCATTTCTTCCTTTTATCGACTTTGAATTTATTTGATAATCTGTCCTTTAAAAAAAAAAAAAAAGAGAGAGAGAGAGAGAGAGAGAATTTATTAAATAAAAAATCAAAATTGTGAGGGGAAAAGAAATTGAATCTTTATGCTTAGGGGACCAATAATGAATGTTTGAAATTTCAAAATTCTTACATTCCACGTCTTCGACATGCCCACGAAAAGCTAAGGATGAATTACAAAAGATACTCTTAAATTATCTCTCTCTATATATACTTTTTGAAATATATTTACCGTTTAATAGTGGCGAATCTAAAATTTTTATCGATGACTTAAATATGAAATTAAAAAAAATATTTAAGATCACATAGAGTAGAGCTTGAATTTAAAATATTTAAGATCATATAGAGTAGAGTTTCAATTTGAAATTTTTTTAAGTACAATAGAGTTGAGGGATTCGAACCACAGATTTCGTCGTTAATACATTTAAGATGTCAGTTGATTTATGTTTTTTTTTGGCAAAATCATGAGAATTTTTTAACATTATTATACAATTGTGGAGATATATGGAGGTCTATTGTCCTTATAAAACTACAATATTTTAATAAAAGATAAAAATCAATTTATATCTCTAAATTTTTGAGTTGTATAAATTAAAACTTTAAACTAATAGTTGTATGAATGTAGTATAATTTCATCAATTAAAGCTCTTGACAATTTTTAAATGGATGAGGGTCTAAATTTTTTTCAAATCGTTGATGATTTTCAAATTGATTCATTTATGAAGGTTTGAGAGTATAATTGACACAATTATAAAGTGTGCACAATGTTTTAATTAACATTTTTCAAAAGGAATCTAACATAGTCAAAATTGATAATCATGAAAGTTTCAAGTTTAAATTGATACCATTATTATTTTAGGGTTTTAATTGATATAAGTCTCCATGGGTATAAATATAATTTTTCTTTCAATAAATTGTTTCAAAATTAATATATTTTAATAAAAAAAAGTTTAAGAAATTACAATATATATATATATTTAAAAAAAAAAAAAAAAAACTCCGTAAATGAGTGGAATACACGTTATGACGTTAGGATAAATTCTTTCTTAAGAATGGTCTCCTCCCATTTTTATTATATGGATGGTTTTTTTAGAAAAATAGTTGAATTGTTCTTCATTCGAGAATCGTAAGTTTGTAATTAGATATACAATATTTGCCAACCCTTAAAAATTACTCCATCATAATTCTTAAAAAGAATTTCTTAAAATAATTCTATAAAATAAAGCTTCCAATCAAACACTTCTTAAATTTGTAGCTCTTTAGAAACTTATTTAGACTATTCTATGAATGGTAATTTTTTGAATTTGGAAGCTAATCCTTATATCTTCTCTATAGGCTATAATTGATTCATTACTTTAATATCACATATTTAATAATCAATGTCTCGATCTAGTATCACACTTTATCATGACTTGCATGCATTATAAGATTGTAACAACATGATTTATTTTAGATCTAAGTGACATTAATCTTCTTAAACCATGACTCATATACAAATTCTTTAACATCAATTAATTCAACCTCAAAATTGATTTCATTACTAAATATTGAAATCTATTTTACCATCGTTGTGATTCAACTGAATGCCAACAAAATTAAATGAAGATCACAACACTTTGTGTTTTCGGTTTCGGTCTACCTCAAAACCCTACTTTTGATTATCTTTTTAGATTTAAAGGAAACAAAAAAATACAAATACTAAGGAGATCCTTTTGTGAAGAAGATTATCAACATAATAGAGGAAGGTTTAAAGAAATATAGTATTGATTTTTTTTTTTATAAATTTAAGGTTAAATTATAATTTTAGTCTTATGATTTTGAGAAAGTTATTTTAAATGTTAGATTTAGTTTCTATGGTTTAATAAAATTTAGGAGAGTTTTATCAAATCATAGAGACTATATATGTAATTTTATCAAATTATAAGGAAAAAATTAATTATAACCTTTAAAATTAGATCTACTAAATTCTATGATTAGTTTCGTAATTTAACTTAAATTTAATTATTGAATATTTGAGACAATGGTGGAATAGAAAGGTTTTTTTGGGCTTCCCAAAATAGGGCCCAATGAATTGACAATTTTGAAAATAAATTTAATATAGTAGATTTCTAGTCTACTCTATTTTTGTAGGATTTTTTTATTTTTAGGATATTTAAAAATATGGAAGAATAAAAAAATATGAATATCAAAAGAGATAAGTGACTTCTAACCATTTGAAATATATTTGAAGTCTCAACAACATATATTTATGGAATTGAGTATATCTCAAATGGTTATTGTTATGGGTGAAATTGGATCAACAATGAACGGGCTGGTTAAAGGGCTACAACGAAAGGTCGAAAAAGAAAATAAGCCCAATACGAAGTCCAAATGGACCGAAATCGAACAGGAACTGACCCGAGGCGAAAAGGGATGAGAGGGCGTGCTAGTCGGCCTCGGCCAAGGCCGAGGCTGACCAGGTTATAGAGCCCCAAATTGGGCTCTACCTTGGCCTAATAAGCCAAAAGGGAGACCCGGGCTTGGGACTTGGCCCAACCCTGTGGTCGGCCGAGGATGACCAGATGCAAGGGTCACTTTGGGCCCTTGCATCGGTCCCATTTGATTTGTAGGCATGGTTTCCGCCCACTTCCGACCTTTCCTCTTCCCATTTAGTAACAGAAACCCATGAAAAATCCTAGGGAGAAGTTATTTAAGGTCTCTAAGGAGGGGAGAGTAATGTAAGTTCATTCCAGACATAAAAACTCCCTACAACTCTAAAATTCTCTTGAAACTCTCTCTGACTTAAGCATCGGAGTCGGTGTGGCCTACACCACACCGGTGTTAAGGTTTTCCTTGTCTTGCAGGTTGCGTTCTTCCCCCAAGAATTACAAATTTACCGTCGTTGTCACGTGGAGGTCAGGTGCATTCTCCTGTCCAAAATTTGGCAACAACATTTATAGTTATTCATCTCTTTTGGTACACAGATGATTGATTCTTCTACCTCTTATCATTAAAAAAATGCTCACTAATAAATATTTATGCAATTCGGTGGAGTAAAAATTATAGGGGTATTCGTACGGATGACCCATTTTTCAGTGCTTAAATGACTGATAACCTCCATTCTGAAAAATAACAAAATATGACTCATTCTGACGTGACAATGTGTACAAAATTACACATGAGGGCATGAAACAGTCTTCCTTATTTACGCTCTCATATGCGAAAACGACATGACTCTCATGTCGTTTTCGCTCAAATGAGTTGTCAAAAAATCTGCAGAAAAAAAAGAGACCAAAAAAATTAAACCAGAGAAAGCTAGGGCGAGAGCGAGTGCGTGAACGAGAGCGAGAGAGTATTTTTTTTTTTGTCTCTTTCTTTTCTTTAGAATTTTAAACATTCATTATTATCATAAACGAGAGCGAGAACGAGAGCTAAAGCTAGAGCTGGAGTGAGAGCACGATGCGCTCATGGTAATTTGGACGGAATGCACAATACGAAAAGAGTTATATGTCATTAATTTCAAAACACGAGTCAAACAATATTAAAGCACGTGAAAACAGTGTTGTGTGCAAATTTCCCAAAAATACTAGTAGTCATCTTATTATTAACTTCTCATTATTTTCCATCGTTTATTTTCTGTTTGTACGAAGAAAATGATAAATCTGTCAAAGTGTGCCTAAATTGGTTTTAAATTTAAGATGACAATTGGTCATTAATATTAAAAATTGAGAGGGGTAAATTAACAATTTTATTGACATATATCACATTAATTAGAAAGGGAGTACATATGTAACTACTCTATTCAGAAATACCCCAAGGAAAAGACCACAATAAATAAATAAATCATAATCTTTACATTTGTTGGACTGAAAAAAGAAAAATGAGAAACTATTTTAAAAGACTATAATACTTTCTGCTTGGGTTAAATTATAAGTTTAATTTTGAAACTCTAAATACTTGTGTGTCTATTTATCTCTAAACTCTAAAATATACATCTTTTTAGCTATATTTTTTTTATAAGTATGACAATTCGAAAATAATAGGTGAAATATTTTAAAAGAAGTTACTAATACATTGATTAACAAATAGTTCTTTCCATCCTAAATAAAAATATAACTTAATATTCATGGGTATGGTAAACAAATAAAACGTTGATCAAAATTCAATGACTAAATTCATAATTTACTCTCGGAAGGAAGAATTGCTTAATAAAAATGCTTTTTTAGACCAACCCTTTTATTTTAACTAAATCATCTCAAGTAAGAACACTCAATCATTTTGAGTGATAGCCTGATAGGAAGAACCTTTTCACCCTAAATAATATTTTTTCTATAAAAAAAGTGCTTTGGGTATTTGCTTATAATTTACTCTAGGTACTTTTTAATATTGATTATACAAATTACATTCATACAAACTCATAGAAATTAAGACATTGATGACCTTGATTTTTAGTTTTTGGAAATTGTGTTTTTCTTTGTTTCTTTAACTGATGTATTTCATCTTTTTTAAGAAAAAAAATTAAAATTTTGGCTAAATTATAAAAAAAATGAAGATTAATTTTCAATTTTTTTAAAAAAAAATTGACTTGGTTTGTAAAATAAAAATAAAAAAAACATCCAAATGAAGCCTAAACCATTGGAAAAAAACTGATGAAACAACAAAATCCCATTATCCAAACAGATCAAAATAAAACATAGCCTCAAATCCAAAAACATTCAAAAAAAAAAAAAAGATCATCAAAGTTTGTACAATTACCACAAAAAAAAAAAAAAACAAAAACAAAATTCATCATCTTCTTCATCAGCAACCAAATTATTCCATTTCTTCCTCTTCCCCTTCATCTTCAGCCACAAAACAATCAACATGAACTCCAAATTCACAATCCCCACAGTAATAAACCCAACACCCATTTCCAAATCCTCCCTCACAAACACCGCAGCAAAATCCCTTCCCCTTTGGACGGAACTGAAGCCGGAGCGGGTGGCCGTGGATTTTCCCGGCCACGATTTCCGGCATGGCGGCGCAGTGGATGTGCAGGTCGAACTGGCACCGGGGGCACCGGTAGATGAAGCCGGATCCCACGTCGCCGCATCCGTCGCAGGCGAACTCGCCTCCGGCGTACGGTGGAGCTCCGGTGAGGATGAGGGGGTGTTTTGGGTGAGAGGGGTGGTGGATCTCCGGCGGGAGGGCGAAACAGAGCTCGTGGAGATGGAACTCGCATTTGGGCTTTGAGCACTTGTAGGCGGCGCCGGAAAGTCCGAGCTCGCAGCCGGAGCAGATTGTTCCGTCGTCCTCGGCCATCGTGGCGGCGGTGAGTGGGTGGCGGTGGCTGAAATGTTGCTTCAGCATTTGTGTCTGGTTTTTGCTCTGTGTTTTGTGTATTGAATTTGAAGTTATGATTTGATGAAGAAGAGATAAGGAAAGTTGAAGCGCATTAATGGTTTTTTCATAGTCAACGGAATTGGCAGTTTCCCGGATGAATCGGCGAGATATAATTTTTTTTAATAAAAAAAAATTCTTTATTGCAAATTTATTACCATTTTTAATTATATGATTGTATTGTATCTCCATTTATTATTATTATTCCTTTTTTTTTTTGGAAAAAGAAATCAAATTTGACCTAAATTGTGAGGTTATATTAATTTGGACCCTAAACTTTTAATTTCATCAAATTGCATCTTAAACTTAAATAAGTATTGTAATTTTTGAAATTTAGTTAATTCATCCACTATTTTAACAAAAATGTTAAACATCTTCATAAACTCATTAATTTCAATAAAATAAATTTTTGCACAAAAATAAAATTGACCAATGCACAAATTTATCAATAAATAACTTTGCCAAAATTTATAAATTTAAAAAAAAAAATTGCACTAATGTTTTTCTTTTTAAAATCTTATCAATTTCATACATATTATACATATGTTTTATAATTTATTAAGCATATAATAAAAAACTTATTTTAACGATATTTGGAGCGATAACTTATTAAAATGTCAAAATTGCAACATCTTTTAAAGTTTGGGGTTAAGATTATGACACTTTTCTAAATTTGAGGTGTAATTTGATAAAATTGAAAGTTTATGGTTAAAATTTACCCAACTTGAGAAGTTTAAGGGACAAAGTTGATTTTTTTCTATTTTTTTTCTAATTAAACATAATATTTGAAAATAGGAGAATTGGAACCTTTAATCTTTTGGTTTCTAGTATATACTTTGATCAGTTGAGTTATATAAAGGTCAACTTCATTTTTTTTTTTTTTTGATATTATTATGGATAAAATTGGACCATAAGGCTATCCATAAAAATCACAGAAATCAGAGAATGAATAAGATAATTAAAAAAGAATCAAGAAGAGTCAAAATCGAACCAAAACCACTGCAAGAAGGAACGAGAGGAATAATTTGGGTAGAAGCCCAAATGTCTAGTTGACCTCAAGTTGAGGTCGACCCGACCCCACATTGAAAGGCCTTCATTTGGGCCTTGTTTCTCCTCTTTGGCCTATGCTCATTGGTCTAACCTTATCTGATCTTCTTTTTCGTGTTATGTCTACGAGAAGTCGTTCAAAATGAGAGAATATGATCAACATGAGAGAGGAATAAAAGAGCTGGTTTGGGCCATAGTATAAGACTTGGCTAGCCTTGGCTTGGGTCGAGGCTGACCCTACCTCATGACCCCATCATGACCCTAGTGTCTTCTCTTCTTGGCCCGAACGACCTTCGTCCAAGTTAATCTAGTCTTCTTTCGTCCAATTCCTACGATAAATTCGCAAAAAACTCGAAATATTTAAGCTCTCTTCCTAAGAGGTGATAGAGAAGTCATCATTCGCTACTCACTTACTACGTTCCTAAAAGGTTTCTTGACTTAAACATTGGAGCATGTGTGTCAAGCACCAAAACGATGTGCAAGTTTGTCTAGTTTTGCAGGTCATGATCTTCTTTTCTGAATACAAATATTATGGTTACTGTCATGTAAATATCAGGTGCATTATCATGTCCAGATTTTGACATCCTAGTTTTAAAAAAAATGATGATTTTTTTTTTTCCTTTTTTAGTTATTTAAGTGTGGAGATATGAAAATATGATGTTTAAAATAAGTGTACGCTGAATGTGAATAAGGATTTTTTATTATTGGGGTTGTTTGGTAAAAAATTAATTTAATCTATAAACTATGGTTTTATTTTGTTCTATTCACCTCTTTTATATTATATATTGCTTTATGATCACTTGGATGAATCTAAATATAATTTAGTGGGTAAGCCACTAAATCCATTAGAATATCTAAGGTTGAGTGTTCAATCATATATCTCTACATTTGTTGAACTAAAAGGAAAGTTTCGAGTCACACATCATAAGTCTGGACTTTTTTCAATTGAATGAATTGGACAATTATGGTCAATGTCATGCCATTGGGCATAAGTAGTCGTTTATCTTATCTAACTTAATAGAGATCAAATTGATCATGACCACATAGTATTGTACAACTAGCATATTTGTGTAGCTCTACATAAATCTTATAGTCTTTTTGTTTTGTTTTTTTAGTTCAACAATATTTAAGGTAGAAAATTCAAACTTTTGACCTCTTGATTTACAGGGTACTGTCAATTTTTGACAAAATCTTACCACAATTTATTGGACATCTTGTTGTTCATGACTATGTCCGTTTAGTTGCAAAGTTTAAAAATTTGTGAGCTAGTCTCTACGACTACGACTACGACCAATGAGCCTTTTTCAAAGATAATTAAGAGTATATGTCCTCAAGAGATCATGTTTTTTCAACATTAAATGTAGTTAGTTTGATCTAACCTAGTTTGAATAGTTTCTTAACCCTGAATATGTTTTCTTTCTACTCCTAATTAAAAATTACAAATTTAATCTTTATAGTTGATTAAAACAATAGAAAACTTTAGGGGATACATTAGAGATAATTTGTCTTTTATAATTTTCATGGCTCCACATAATAGGACAAGAAATCCTCATTTGAAAATATGTTTAAGAAAACCTTTTCTTTATTATTATTATACATTTTTTAAAAGAATGAGATGGAGCATAATCTCACATTGACTCCGTCATTAACTTAAGTATTTAAATCTATTTTATAAGAATTTATTTATTTTTCCTTAATTATTGATGAATTTTAGTTTTTGTAAAATTGATTTTAGCTAATAAATAGAAGTATGATAATAATTCTCTTTAATGTTTCGCTTTTTTTTTTTTCTCACGGTTATCTATTTTCCATACATATATAGAAAGAAAACTATAAACTTAGCTAGAAAATTGTAAAAATTAAATAATAAAAGTTTAATTAATGAAAGTCAAATTCAGCCGGAATAAAATTAAAAAGTATTTACCTGTCCATCGATCCCAAGAATAAGATTATTAACTTGAGGCTTAATTTTAAAATCAAGTCAATGGGTTAATATATTGTTATAATTTCCTTTGACATTTTAGAATCTCACTTTTTTTTAGTAACAACTAACAACTTTCATCCCATTTGTTTGTTGATAAAATATTTAGGTAACTATTTGATTTTTCATTTTATTTTTTTATTTTTTAGTATAATTTCGTTTTGAAAAATTAAGTCCAAAAATATCATTTATACTTATAATTTTTTGTGTTTTTTTATCTATTTTATACTTAAGTTTTAAAAAAACAATGCTAAGTTTTGAATATTAAAAAAAAGTAGTTTTTAAAAATTTGACTATAAACTTAAATGATTACTTAATAAATATGGAGATCATTCAGAGGGTGTTTGGGGCGCTGAGAGGATTACAATAACAGAGTTATAATAGTTTCTATGTTATTATAATCAGTGGAATCATATAATATTATTTAAAATGAAGAGTAATATAGTTTGAGTTATAATAGTATGTGTTTGGAGTGTAAGGTATTTCACATGTTATAATAACACAGGTTATTATAACTTGTGCCCAAAACAGGACCTTAAGGAAGAGGAAGAGAATATGTGAACAAACAAACATAATTTTTAAAAACAAAAAATTAATGTCCCATTTGATTACCATTTGATTTTTTATTTTTGGTTTTTGAAAATTAAATTTGTTTTTTCATAATTTCTCTTCATCTTCTCTACAATAGTTTTCATATATTTCTTGAGGTACCATTTAAGTTTCTAGTCAAATTTTAAAAACAAAAATAAGTTTTTGAAAACTTACTTCTTTTAGTTTTCAAAACTTAGTTTGGTTTTTGAAAACATAAGCACAATGTAGATAAAAAAGCATAGAAACTCATCGATAGAAGTAGTTTAAACTTAATTTTCAAAAACCAAAAAATAAAAAACTTAGGCCCCGTTTGATAACCATTTTGTTTTTTGTTTTTAGTTTTTGAAAGTTAAACTTATTTTTACCTAATTTCAACATAGGTACAAAGTAGATAAGAAGACATATAAACTCATTGGTAGGAGTAGTATTTTTAGGTTTAAATTTCAAAAACTAAAAACAAAAAACAAAATGGTTATCAAACGATCCCAAAATAATTTTTTTTAGTACAACATCATTTGGGGGTGAGAGATTCGAACTCATGACCTCTTGGTCATAAGTTTTACTTGATGTCAGTTGAGATATGCTCTTCTTGGCAAAAATTAAATGGTTATTAAATGGTAGATATCATTCTAATTCTTGAGTTTTGTTCGTATACTATTAAATATTTTGTTTTTATATAGTTTTTTAGATAATATGTTTGATAATCTTTTTTCAATCTTTTATTTCATTTAACAAATATCTAAAATTCATCTATTTTTAAATTTAAATCAAACTCATATAATTTTTTCTAGATCCTAAAAACAATAATGCTTTTGAATAAGCATGAGTAATCAAATGGAAGCTCATCCTCTTCTTCATAAATGATCCGCTTGCCCAATTGGCACAGACAATACGACCGGTTGCTTCTCGTGGATTTTCATAACCCTGTTGGACAAGATGTTCGATTTTTCCATAGAAATAATATTATTTTTTTTAAAGACGCATAATATTCTTTTTAAATACTATACAAGAATTTAGCTATTATGATAGAAATTAATATTTCTGAACCTCTCAAGATTAAAACAAGAATTTGAAATTAGAGAAAAAAAAATAAAATAAGAAATTGCTATATATTTTTTAGTTAAGGTACACAATTCATTTTATTGTATTGGAAAAAATTGACAAAGTTAAATTAATTTAAAATATTTCATCATTTTCACTAGATTACTTTAAGGTAAATTTCAAATTTAGTCTGATGGGTTGAGCATAATCTTCCTTTTGTTCTATAATTTTAAAAGTTTCAATTTAATTTTCATGATTTGACGATGATTTCAATTTTGTTCATATGATTTAATTGAATTTCACAAATCTTGTATGTCATCGCTACATTTAAAGTTTTTTTTTACCTGACACAATATGTTATATTTTCTATTTTTCAACCAAAATTAAGTTGATCATATAAAAGGTCTAAGTATATAAAAAAAGAAAAGATAATAAGTAGTTTTTTGAGTGGAATAAATAAATGTTTAGAAATGGTTTATGGTTTAAACCAATGTTAGACACTAAATCGAAGCTTATCCAATTTATGTGGACCAAATTGAAACTTTTAAAAAACTATAGAGACTAAACTAAAACTATGCTAAAACCATGAGTCAAAATCATACTTTAATCTTACTTTAACCTCATTGCTTAAGCTCATTTATAGTAGAGACCGTAACTATGTGTTAGAAAAATTCAGATGACTTATAGTGTGTTTGGAATAATTTTTTAAAAAACAGATTGGTTTTAAACAAAATTAATTTTTCTATAGGCACATTTAAAAAATTAAAAATTTAAAAAATTTATAGAGAGCTTCTTGAAGGATTTTAAATCATCACAATTATCATTTTAAAAAAATCAATAAATAAAAAGAACTTTTAAGAACTTGGATTAATTCAAAAATGACTTTGAGATGTTTAATTAAAAAAACTTTAAAATATGTAGTAAGAGATAAAAAAAACACATATATATATATATATTATTATTGATATGATAACTTGTTGTTGAAGGATTTTGGAAAAAGTAACATTTTGACATAAACTAGGATCATAATCAACAATTGTAGAGACTTTTTTTTGAAAGTACAAAAACTCCTTTTGTTGCTCTGAAATTTTTTGAGGTATAGATAGATAAGTTTAACTTATCCTTCATGGACTATAAATTAGTTGTGAATAAGTAAATTGTTATTAATTTTTATTCAGTTTCGTCAAAATTATTTGATGGGACTAGAATAATGTGACTAATAATTTCACTGTTAGATGTCATTATAGGTGCGACGATCTAAAAATTATAATTTAATTGATTAAATATATTTTCTTTTCCTAAAAAAATTTATTATCATATTGATAGTAATAAGATAATTTGATGATCATTAAAGAAATTCCAACATTTAATATTATATTAGTCCTACGTCAAACATTTTAGGTTTATAATTCTAATTAATGGAATAAAATAATAGAAATTAGATAAATATATATGAAAAAAAAAATAGCTATAAAATATTGAATAAAATCATATCTTAAATGGACTCTTCCATGTGATATTTATTATATTGTGACAAGTTGATCTGGTTGTCTGTTCTTTTGCTTTGCTTTGCTTTCATGTCCCATTAATGACCTTTACAAAAAGCAAAGACTTGCAAGGTCATTAATTAATGAAAAGTCTTTTATTTCAATTTCTCATATATAGAGAGAGAAATATTAAATAGATTCTTTTATAAAATTATTTTATTTTCTTTGCATAATTTTTCAAAGAAAGAGGTATTCAAAATATGTTGGTTTTTAACCAAATGCTAGAAGAGAAAAAATCTCAAAAACAAAAAAAGATAGAAAAAATCTCAAATGGAGAAGTATGAAGGGGTAAGTTTTAAATGCTCTACCGAGAGGACTTACAATTTTCCTTTTTACTTAGTTCTAAATATAAACATTTTGGGAGCATTTGACTTGAGGGTAAGAATTACATGGAGTTGGATAGGTTAGGAGTGAACATCGATCGGTCGGAGTCGGTTTTCGACCCCAACCGAGCCCCGAACCGACCAAGGTCGGATCGATTGGTCGGACTTTTTTTAAAAAAATTTATCAAAAAACCAATTACTAGTCAGTTTGGTTTGGTTTATATATATATATTTAAATATTTATTTATTTAATTATTTAATATTTATAATTATTATTTAATAATTTATAATTATTATTTTATTATTATTTAATATATTTTGAGGAAATCTTTTTAGTTTTTTATTTTTTTAAATTATTATTATTATTATTATATATATATATATAATTTTTAAAAAAAAAAAATTATCGGTCGGTTTTGTGCCGACCTCGACCGAAAAACGCACAAATCCGACCGACCGCCCTCGGTTCGGTCGGTCAAGTCAGTTTTCGGTCTTTTTTTGCTCATTCCTATGATAGGTTATTTTAACCTTTGTTTGGTCCTCTATCTTCTCTCTCAAGTTTGTCTCACCTACCTTCTTTCACTCTATTCCGTTCATTTTGTCACTCTCTTCTTCGATTGTTCTTTGGTAGGTTGGTAGTCCCGATGGATAATATAAAATCATGTTTCCCCATGAGTAATATAAAATCATGTTTTTTTTTCCTCTTGTAATTAAGATAAGGAAGAGAGAAGTATGTGCGAATGTTACAAATTTTCACATAGTGAAGTATATCATGTTTTTTTTTTTCGGAGTTTTTTACCTAAATTATTGTGTTATTTTATTGTTAAATATTTATTTATTTATTTTTATTATTTGCTTATTCTTACAACAGGACAGAGTGTGTTTCCCAATAAGTAGTATGAGTTGTTCACTATCTACAGATTTTTTCAAAAATGTGAAGACGTCAAATTTTATGGGTCTAAATTTGACGTAAAAAAAAATTTGATATAAGAATCATAACTTCAACGTGTGGCAAAAAAAAAAAAAATTATTTGAACTTTGTGTTTATTTAGTCACTAAGCTTTTAAAACTAATCGTTTTGGACTTTGAGATTTGAAATTAGTTTCCATTTGATCATTGGTATTTCAAAAGTGACATGTTTAGTCTTCAATGTTCAAATTTAATTTCTAATAGTCCATAAAATTTGAACATAGTTTTCTAATGTCTCCTAAGTATGTGTATATATATATAATTTTCAAATCATCTAAAAAAATATACATCATCACAATCTAGTTAGCATATGTTAACTACCACACCACCATCCCATTAGATCAATTAGTGTCAACTTTACTATGGACCATTTATAAATTAATTTTAAATTCCAGAAATTAATTATAAAAATCAAATTCAAACTTTTAGAGATTCAAGTCTTTTTTGAAATGTCAAAGACTAAATAAAAAATAAAATTTAAATTTCAAAAATTAAAAGTATTAGTTTTAAAAATTCGTGTGGGGGTAGAAACTAACTTTAAATCTATGTTTTAGCCCTAAATAAATAATACTTGAACTCAAAATAATAGTAATAATAAAAAAAAATACGTGCTTCTTTTCCAAATCCAACTCATCTTTTTGAACTAAATAAATTAGGTCCTATAAAAATATTATATATGTTCAAAGTGCCCTATTTAAAAATTTGTAGGTATATCTTTGGAGAATAGAAAATGTACCCCAAAAAATAGGATTGAAAAACTTTATATTTTAAAAGTATAAAACACAAAGCAAAACCATTACCAAACAATCCCACAAAATTTTAAAAGTATAAAAATTAAAAACCAACTCATATTAAAATAATAACCTCAAAGGTTAAGGCTCACTTTTACCTTACTAATTTTGAAAAAAAAAAAAAAAAAAACTAACTAGTATAATTTTTAAAAATCAAATAATTATTAAACATGAGCTAAATTATTAATAATCTTTATGATTTTGGCAAAAGTTCAATAGGTTCCTTATGATTTTAAAATATTTAATTTTGGTCACCCTAATTTAATATGGGTTTAATTGCAACATAAAATTTAAAACTAACACTTATGACTCATTTATTAATGAAGTGACCATATAAATGGACTTTGTGTATATAAATGAGTAAGTTGTTATTTGCACTAACTAATCTAAACTAAAATTGACGGACTAACAAAGCCTAAATTATTCAAAGTACTCTTAAACTTTGAGGAATTTCAATTACACTCGTATCGTTAAGTTTCACTCTTATTTTTTACCTTTAAAATTGATTCAAATATGCTCCTAAACAATTTTATCATTAAAATGAATGATGAAAACTAACTTGATTGTAGAGTCCTAAAGAAGCAATGACAAACACTACTTAAAAATGAACAACAAATATGACAGATACCTATAACAATTAGACAATCACTTCATATTTGTCATTTATTTTCTTAAACCGACACGTTACGATTGTCAAGTAGTTATCACTACTTACTGCATTTATCATTCACTTTTTAAAAGTTGTCACCCAACCTTCACGATTCAGCAGTCATGTTAGATTTTGACATTATTTTAACACTAAAATATTTGAGGGCATATTTGATGATAAAGGTAGAGCTTTTGGTATAATTGTAGCCCAAAATTTAATGACATGTTGAATAATTTAGCCACTAACTAAATACAATAAATAGGAATCAAACCAACAATTTAACCTAATATTACCTAAAAAAAAAAAAATCGAAAGAAAAATCCGAAAAATATGCAAGATATTATTTTATATTCCATATTCCAAATTTCTATTTATTTAAAAAATATATATTTTGTACGTCACGAATGACGATTTGATGAATAATGAATGTGTAAAGCGAAAGGAAAAAAGTAACAAATTTACTAAAATAGGAAGACGGTATTCGGTATTACGGTATATACTCAAGCGACGTCGTTTGATTCTTCCGATACGTCGGCCATTCAGCAATTTTGATCTTTCAAACAAATTCTGAAGGCCGTATACTGATAATTGATAAGGGCGAAGCTCAAATTCCTCCTCCTCTCTCCGCCACCGTCTCTTTTCTGCTTCCGGCCGCCGTCTCCGCCTCCTCCTTCTCCTTCACTTCATGGGTTTCTTCGTCTGTTCTTGAGGAACAATTGTCCTCGAGATTCGACTTGCAGAGTTCTGTTCCTAGATTTGCGATTTCTTCCCGATGGGTGAACTGCGGCTTTGATCGACGGCCTTGGAATTGCAGGTCTTCTCTCTTCTGGGTTCTGAATTTCTTACTGTCTGTGTTTGAATATTGTTTTGATTTGTTGTATTGGGATCTTTCTTGGGTTGTTGTTCTAGGTTTATTCGAAAAGGTCTGTTTCTGATTTTCATGGGGGAGTTTGAATTTCGTGACGATTTGGAGTGTTTCTGTTCTGGGTTTTGGATAATTAGTGCCCAATTGTTCTAACAATGAGTAAAATTGAAGCTTAGGGAGTTGGGTTTTTTTTTAGGGTATGTGGAATTCTTGTGGCTTTTGTGATGAAAGAAGTGAAGTTTTTTATTGTTCATTGGCAGGTGGAGCGATGCTTCGATGGGTTTCTTGAAATTGGGATTTGTTTTTAGTCGTGAGGTTAGAATGAAAGGAATGATTCAGTGTAGATGTTAATGGGGAATTACTCAAGAGAAGATATAATGGACCTCGATTTGAATCAAGAGCCTTTGGACCAATCTTATGATTCAGTGATAGGGTTAGACACCATACTGAATGACCTTGAAACTGCTCATGGACGCATTGAAGAACGAATTCGGCAACTTGAAGCTGTTACAACAAGGGCTACACGACGACAGAGATGGCGACATGCCCCGACTGTTACTGAACCTACTGACACTGCAGAAGCTGATGCTCACCTTGAAAGACATGATACTGGTGATGATAGTGCTGCCCAGGAAAGGATAGTTCATTCTGGGAAAACTAGTAAAAAGGATGGCTCTCATTTGGTAGCCCAAGCACTGGGGATGGATACAGAGCCTAAGATCACTGGAAACAAGATGGGAAGTTTTTTCGATTGCAATATATGCTTGGATGCTGCAAAGGATCCAATATTGACATGTTGTGGTCACCTATTTTGTTGGTCTTGCTTTTATCAGTTATCATATGTTCATTCAAATACCAAGGAATGCCCTGAATGTCAAGGTGAAGTTACAGATACAAGCATAATTCCTATCTATGGCCATGGGAACGGTAATCGTGCTCAAAAGACAAAACCGAATGATTCTGGTTTGAAGGTTCCTCCAAGGCCGCGTGCTCAAAGGATTGAAAGTATGAGGCAGCAAATTTTATTCCGAGCGACATCTTCTTCTCTCATTGAAGAAAGGATTCAGCAGATTAGCAACATGATCGGTGCAATGGGGGAGCAATCTCGGTCACCGAATTTTGATGTTACACATGGAAGGATTGAGAGGACTAATTTGTTGGGCCGGAGGCGTCGTGCCTCCCAAGTATTACCTGTTACTGAGAATGAAAGCAATCAGCAAAGCCGATCCCTTCAAGTTTCTAGGTTGCTACTGCAAGGTGCTGCCTCATTTTCATCTCTTTCATCTGCTTTGAATTCTGCAATGGACTCTGCTGAAAGGTTAGTTGAGGACCTTGAGACATACATTCACAATCATAGTGCAAGTAGAAGCCACCCACACTCTCTTCCTAATAATCCTAACAATGGAGACCCCTTGTCTGGTATTGCTGCAACTGTGCGATCGGATGGTATGACTCCAGATCCTGTTGGTGGAATCACCTTTCTGGTTCCCCAATTTGAGTCATCTTCTAGAAGCATGGATATTGCTACTAATATTGAGCACCTAGAAAACCAAGCCAGTGGTGCTACTGAATTTGATCCAATAGTACTCCCATCTCCATTAACCAGGAGGAGAAGTGAGTTACCACGACAGTCAGATATGGACAATGAAAGTTTACAGGAGCGAAGGAGGAGGAGATTGGGATAATTGAATCGATAATGAAGTTCTTTCTCATTGTATGAGCTATTTATTTCTTTATCACTTTTTTTTTAAGTTATTGAATTTTCTTCAATCTTGGGAGGATCCTTGTCCGTGTGAAATCCCAGGATATAAATAACAGCTAGCCTAAGAAGTTTGAAGGTTCATTCTCTGTTAAGGTATTGGAAGATTACGAAGAGGAGCGATCTCATCAGCTTTCCAGCTGCAGCACAGTTCTATAACGGGGTGAACCGGTTATTTGTCGCCCTGCACAAAATATGCATATTCGATGTTGCATATTGCTATGTTGGTCAAATAGCAGATGATGTAATGGTAAGCCCCTGTAATATACACACACCATCCGCAAGTCCTCCCCCCCAAACAATGAATTCGGTTTCAATAATTTCCCATGGTCTAGATAGATAGATTGTGCTGGTGTTGGAAATTACTGAAATCAATGTGTACCTTTTCTTCTGAAATTCTTTCATTGAAGAGAAGAGCTGTGTTCCAGGAAAAACCTTTGCATTTGCATCTTCTTTATCTATGACCACTATTATATTGATTTTCATTTTATCATAGCATACTAATGGGTAGGCAACACTTCATTTGTAACTATTCTTGAACCACAGGATTGATCAAAGCATGTGTACATAGAATGCTCGTTGTGTCATACTGAACAAGACATTGGTAATTGTTGCTCTTTGATATTATTTCTTTAAGAAGTTTCTCATTTCACATAAGGGGTGCTTATGTGCTTGCTAGGGTGTCAGTCTTGTAGCAATTTCTGGAAAGAGAAAGAGACGAGAGGAAGAAGGGAGGTGAAAGTCTCGTGGCATGCTAGTTTCTTGATTATTTTTTTAGAGTATTTGACTTGAGCAGGATAATAGGATTTTTAGAGAGGTTGAGAGGTCTTGTGATGAGGTTTGGGAGGTGGTGAAGTTTCATGTGTCTTTGTGGGTGTTGTCGTTGGTTACTAGCCTCTTTTGTAATTATGATCTTGGTTTGATTTTGTTCGATTGAAGTTCGTTTTTTGTAGTTAGTTCTTGGACTCCCTTTTGTTGTTGGGCTTGTTTTTTGTATGTCCTTGTTTTTCTTTCATTTTCTCAATGAAAGTTCGGTTTCTTAAAAAAAACACTTAACTTCATAAAATTAGGAATCGTAGTGGTTGGAGTGAGAAGTTTTCGAATCTTTTAACCAGTTGAAGTTGGTACGGTGAGAAGTTTATATTTGTAAATTCTAAATTGGACCCTTCGTTTATAAGAACTATGCTTCTTTTCAGTTCTTCTGGTTAATGTCATTAGTAAGTTCTTCTGGTTAATGTCATTAGTAAAACATCAATGTGCCTATATTCATTGGTTCGATCAATTAAACCAAATTTTTCCGAACTTCTTGTATCAGCATTGTGTTAATGTAGTTAACGACATTGAGTAACTAGGATTAGAAGCATAACTATTTAAACCATATTAGGTAACATTTTACTTTACTCATGTAATGAATAAATGTATAGTTAGTAGTTTATAAGGACAGGTTGTTTCAGTTTGCAGACTGAATCTTTAGCATAGCCTTCCACATAAAAAGTTGTAAGCAGAAGAAAGAGAAGAAACCACTGACCTTCCTCTCTTTAGCATCCTAACTTAACTGCACTCTATAATCTTCTCTCTCTCAAAATAAATAACCAATTTACAAATCTTGACCACTTTCTTCTTGCCTTTTCTCACTTCATTAATTCAGGTTCAGATAGGTCTTGGCCTATTAACTGCTATCAATTCTTTTTTATTTAGTTTATTAGTTTTAAAAAAATTTATTTTGGTTTTCTTTTTTGGAATATTTACCCATCTTTTATCTTTTCGATGTGAGATGACGAATGAGCTCTATCATTTGGTATTTTAAATGTCTTTCAGGTCTAATAAGTCATTCATAACATTTTTAGGGTTAAAATACCATTTTGTTCATGTGCTTCGAGATTCATTCCATTTAAATCTATGTACTTTCAAATGTTGAATTTTAGTCAATATACTTTCTATACAACTTATTGTTAACTTTTCTTTTTTAAAAAAATGTAGCCTCTGCAGTTAGCATTCCTTCTATAAATTTTGGAAATATGTTTCCATTGTGTTTTTCTTATATGAAAATTGTTAATATTATTTTTAAACTTAACTTTAAATTAAGGTAGAGAATAGTGTTAAGTTTTAATGAACTTATAAGGATTAAAATCAAACATTTAAAAGTACATGAACAAAATGGAATGAAAACTCAAAAGTAAGTATTTTAACCAACTTTTAATGAGTTCAATTGAACTTTTAAGATTGTATCCATTTAGCTTTTGCACCTAAGTTTTTAATAGGTTTTTGAACTTTGAAAGTTGTGTTTATGCAGTTTTTATATTTTAAAAAGTATCTAATAAATTCTTAAAGGATTAAATTACAAGTTTAATCCATGAAATGTTTAATAGGTTTCTCGACCTTAAAAAGTTTATAATAAGTTCTTAAACATTCAATTTTATATTTAATAAATTTTGTGTCTAATATATCCTTGATCTATTTAACATTTTTCGAAATTCACGAATCTATTGGACTATTAGATACAAAAGTTGAAATTTGTGGCTTTAATTATTAGGCAAAATAAAATTAATTTTATGTCTAATAGACCAGTTAGTTTGTTTTTTTAAAAAAAAAATCAAATATATTAGACCCATTTGATGACCACTTAGTTTCTGGTTTTTGGTTTTTTAAAATTAAGTCTATAAATACTATCTTCACTTATGAATTCTGTTATCCACTTTTTACATATGTTTTCAAAAACCCAACTCAAGTTTTGAAAATTTAAAAAGTAGTTTTTGAAAAAAATTATTTTTGTTTTTGAAATTTGGCTAAGAATTCAAATGTTTTATTAAGAAAATGAAAGTCATTACAGAGAGTTGTAGAGAGAAAGGATGAGAAAACAAGTACAATTTTCAAAAACTAAATAGTTATCAAACGGGAATACCTATTAGACATTTTTAAAGCTCAAAGACCTATTAGATAAAAAAAAAAATTAGGGGTTGTTTGCCCCTCTTGGAATCAAAATTCTTGTGGGTTTGTTCTGGGGTTCTGAAGCTTGGGAAACAGAAAACTATGTTTGTGGTGCACTGTTCTAAATCCTGGGAATAGGAAAACAATGTTTGGGGTGCAATGTTCTGAATCCTGGGTTTATGTTGTTTTTTTCTTCTTTTTCCTTTAGTTGTTTTGTTCTCTTATTTTTTAGTGGATGTTTTGTCAATTGTAGAAACCCTTATACAACATAAATGGATTACAAAATTGAAACTCTATTTTAGAAATTAAAAAATTGAAAGTCTATGGAAGAAATTAGGGAATTTAAAACTCTATTTCACAAAGTATTTAAAAAAGTATTTTTTGAAGTCTATTTTAGAAGTTAAGGGCATGTTTGGTAAGCAATCTGAAAACTGAAATTTGAAAACAAAGTTGTGTATTTCATGTTTTCAGATATGTGTTTGGTAGCAGATTTAGAAATTTGATTCTATTCTAAACAGTTGTTTAAAGTGTGTCCTATAACTAATTATTAGATTGGATATAAGTCATTATTAATTAATTTATGAACATGATTTTATAAATCTTATAGAATTATTCTTTTATAATATATTATATTATACATATTTTAATTTAACACAAGTAAATTAAGTGTATAACATGAAATATTGTATTTATTAAGAATTTTAACATTGTTTAATATAATTCTGCATTTTAAAATTTTAAATTCAGAATCTGGATACGATGAAAACATAAAAATGTTGTTTTCAGAATTTCTACTATTTGGATCTTAGAATCCGAAAACAGTTTTCGAAAACACATCTTGCAAACACGTATTCTCTGAATTCAATGAATCAAAAAACATAAAACAGAATCCGGATTGTATACCAAAAACGCCCTAAAAAATTGAAAGTCTAGTAAGGAAATTAGGGATTTGAAACTCTATGTCAAAAAATATTTAGAAAAATATTTTTGGGACTCTATTTTACAAATTAAAAAGAAATAGGAGTCTATTTAAGAAATTAGTGAATTTAAAACTCTATTTCACATCACAAAGTATTCTAAAAATTATTTTTTGGAATTCTACTTTAAAAAATAAAAAAATTGAAAGTCTATTTAATAAATTAGGGAGTTTGAAACTATTCAAAAACATATTTTTGGAATTCTATTTTAGAAATTAAAAAATTGGAAGTCTATTTAAGTAATTAGGAATTTAAAATTTTATTCCACAAAGTATACAAAAACCTGCTTCTAGAACTCTATTTTAGAAATTAAAAAATTAGAGGTTTATTTAAGAAATTGAAAATTTTAAAACTCCGTTTCACAAATAATTTAGAAAAATTAGGAAATTTGAAACTATTCAAAAACTTATTTTTGGAATTCTATTTTAGAAATTAAAAAATTGGAAGTCTATTTAAGTAATTAGGGATTTTAAAATTTTATTCCACAAAGTATACAAAAACCTTCTTCTAGAACTCTATTTTAGAAATTAAAAAATTAGAGATTTATTTAAGAAATTGAAAATTTTAAAACTCTGTTTCACAAATAATTTAGAAAACTATTTTTAGAACCGTATTTTAGAAATTAAAAAATAGAAGTCTATTTAATGAATTAGGGAATCTAAACTTTTATTTCAAAATATTAACCTATTTTTGGAACTCTATTTAAAAATTAAAAAAAAAGTCTATTTAAAAAATTAAGAAATTAAGACTATTTAATAAAGTATTCAAAACGCTATTTTTGAAACTCTATTTAGAAATTAAAAGTTTTGTTTAGTATTCATTTTTAGTTTAATTTTAACCTTTTAAAAAACTTAACTAGGTGATCAAATCTTTAGAGTGGTTGGGTCATTGGGGTGGTCATCGGTAGTGGTTGCAAGGTGGTTAGGTTTTGCTGGAGTGGACATTGGGCGACCGTTGGCAGTGGTTAGGCCCCTAGAGTAGGTGCAGGGTGTTCTACAGAGTGGTCATCGAGGTAGTCGAGTTGTTAGTTGGTCGAGTCATCAGGGTGGTTGTTGGAGTGGTCAACGGGTGGTCATCGACGGTGGTGGCTAGGGTTGCCAGGTTGTCGAGGTGGTCGATGATAGTGGTTGTAGGGTGGTTGGACAACCAAGGTTGTTGGATGGTTGAGTCTGTGAGGTGATCGCGTCGAAGTGATTATCGGAGTGGTCGGGTCATTGGAATGTGGTCATCAAGTGCTCGTCGACTGTTATTATTGGGTGATCGAGTTGTTATGGTGGTCGTCAGTGGTGGTTGTCGGGTGGTTGAGTTGCTAATATGCTCGGGTCGTCGAAGTGGTTTGTCTAGTGGTCGTCGGTGGTGGGTGTGAACAAGTTAGGTCGTTAACGTAGTTGATTGCTCGAGTGATCGAGTTATTGGGGTAGGTGTATACAAGTCGCTTGAGTGTCATTGAAAGTAGTCGTTAGCCGTGGTAGGGTCACCAGTGTGGTCGTCGAAGTTGTCGTTAGCAGTGGTCGACGTCGTCGGTGTGGTCGTCGAAGGTAGTTATCAGTAGTGGTCGGAGTCGTCGATATGGTCTTCGGAGTCGTCGTCAAAGGTAGTCGTCAATGGTGGCGGGGTCGCTGGTGTAGTAGTCTGAGTTGTCGCTAGAGATAATTGTCAGCAGTGGTCGAATCGTTGGCGTGGTTGCTGGAGTTGTTATCGGAGGTAGTCGTTAGTGGTGGTGGGGTCATCGGTGTGGTCGTCGGGGTTATCGCTGGAGGTAGTTGTCATCAGTGGTCGAGTCGCCGGAGTTGTTACCAGAGGTAGTTGTCAGCGGTTATCGAGTCGTTGGTGTGGTCACTGGAGTTGTTACCAAAATTATTATTAGAGTAGTTGTCGAAAATGGAAGATGACAAATAAAATAAGAAAATATAACACAAACCCATAAGATTGCACTATTGTAATGCATGAGGTTGTGTTTTAAAACCAACTGTTTTGAACACATTGAACTAAATATAATCTAAAACCATCCAAATTCAAAATAGGGGGCCAAATTTATTTGGAAAGTTGTTACTTAACAAATATCAATTTTGCCAACATGAGCATAGCTCAACTGGCATCAAGTAAAACTTATGACTAAGAGATCATGAGTTCGAATCTTTTTACTCCCAATTGTTGATGATGTACTAAAAAAAAGTGTTTGCAAAATCAACCTACTAAAATCACTATATACTCACCCTATTTCTTAACCCACCTCTCGAGTGCAAAGCTTCATGTCTTAATCTTTAAATAATACCCAAAAAAAAAAATTGTTACAACTAATGTAGTTGATATCATATATCTATCAAACATAAAATTAAAAGCTATAAAAAAAACTTTTAAAGCATCAAGACAGAACAAATAAATACGTTGTGAAACTTCAAGACCTTATTAAAAATTTCAAACAATTATGATTAAAGTTTAAAAAACAAGAACTTGATTAAGTATTTGATGAATTGAAGATGAGATATATTTGATTCCCTTAGAAGAACAACTAGAAATCATTAGTCATGTTGAATTTTTGAGTGATGGACAGACAGATTTGTTTGTAAAAGATGAAGGAGATGTCCAACATCAGAAAATAGAAGTGCTTGGGGATGGGTGATTTGATACCCTCCATCCACTAATTGCTTTCATTTTTTTTTTACTGCCTCTTAGGCCCTCTCCCTATATTCCTACTCTGTTTTTTACTACTCATTTTTTACCATTTTGTTAGGGTTAAATTTTGTATAATACGGTGTTAAAGTAACCAAATCTACGGTTGAAATGTGTGTTTGTTCTTAGTTTGTTGATCTCTCATTTGTACTACGTAATAAGCCTCGTGATTCAGAATTTTATAAACCAAATTAAGGTTATACAGATTTGGATTTGTATAAAAATATATTTTTTCGAGGGGGTAATTTCTTAAATTGAGAGTTTGAGGGGTGTAATTGTAATTGTGAGCACCTTACATACTCTTGATTCTATAGACAAATGAGAAAGAACAATTCTAAACGTAACCTTCATATTTCAATCTAAAATTCTTGTAACTCATTATTTGAATCCATTAAAATAGTGATCTTTCAACTTGCATTTTATCATCCTTCTAGTCCAAAGTTAAGGATTGAGGTTTCAATTTGTTCGGTTATTCTTACTTGCCTTATTTGATTTGTATCATTTGAAATAAGCAAGATGCTTTGGAGGCACCATGGATTTAAACTATTGTCAACAACGCTTTTGAGTGCCTCTATGGCTGAAGGTCAAAGATGAATTTTACAATTCTATCAATAAGAGAAAGAGTTGTCCCATTCATTTGGAAAGTTACGTTTTTCAAAACATTACATACAAAAAGAATTGTGAAAAATATGCAAATAGACTAATGGTGCAAATAAAGAAACGAGCATTGCACAAACAAAAAAGGAAAGAGTGGCTTGTAGAAAGTGAAAAACAAACGAACAACGAAATAATCGAAAATTGAAATGAGCAATGTCATTAAGAGTCATTCGATCATAATTTTGAGATAAATAGATCAAATAAACCCTAAAAAGTTTCAAAGAAGTCCCTTGAAATCCAACTAAATCCAATGAGTTGTGTTTGTGACTTTGTGTAGATTGAGGCAATGGAAAAAGTGAAAAGTTTTTTTTTTCTTTTTTTC
This sequence comes from Trichosanthes cucumerina, assembly GCA_036507285.1. Taxonomy (NCBI): domain Eukaryota; kingdom Viridiplantae; phylum Streptophyta; class Magnoliopsida; order Cucurbitales; family Cucurbitaceae; genus Trichosanthes; species Trichosanthes cucumerina. Next base: position 83,497,483 of record CM071838.1, on the reverse strand, counting down.
TTTATCCTCTTTTCTTTTTTGGGGTTTTGGGATAATGAAAAAGGTTTTGGAGGCTCAAAGAAATCTGGTGGATTTGACCTCTGCCTGACCTTAAGGAAACAGACCCACCATTAATTAATGCTCAAAATTCTCTCTTTCTCTCTCTAAAATCACATTTTGCAAACTCATCAATGCTCCAACCAATCTCTGCCACGTGTCTAATTGCCCTTATGTGGGTTGTTGGGTCCTTAATTAACCCCTAATCACTCCCCACAACCCCACTTTCAAATTTCTATGTCCCTTTTTAATGTCTTCTTAATCATTGTTCAACACACATTTTTCAAACTTTGTTTTCTAATTTACTTTTGAAATGGGATCTTTGATTTCTAGTTTTCTAAACTTTTCCTTATTTAAATTTAGGCTTTTGAAACCTAAATCTCGGATATAGATTTCTTAAACTCGAACTTTCAAACCTCTTCCGTTCACATCTTTAAGTTTAAGATGTTGAACTCGTGCACTCAAACACCCTCGAGTAACATTTATGACATAAAAAAATAGATAGTTTGATAAAATAGAATGACATGATCTATGAAGAAGTTCGATATGATAGTGTTAAAAAGAATGATAGTTGAACGCGCCATTTTATTTTGCCAAAGCATATTACTTAACTTAATCCAATCGTCTATTTCTCATGTTGTGTTATAGTCAGCTAAAATTTGATTAACAAGCACGTCTCATCACTGTTGGAGTTAATAAGTTTGATCGATGGAGGTTATAAAATAACCATTAATTCAGAGACATCAATCATCATCAAAAAAATTTAAAGTTTAAAAACTAAATTGATATAGTCATCAATAATTAAACTTGTAATTTAATTATGAACTTAAGTTATGAAACTGATACCTTGGCTGTAATCAAACGAAACATTATTGAGAACCTAAAATCTAACATCAAAATGTAAATGTCTAGTCAAAGAGAGTCTAACTCAACTGACATAACGAATGTGTTAAGGACCATGAAATCTGTGGTTCGAATCTTCCAACTTTCTCAAACATTTTATATATTTTAAAGCTTAATTTTACTATTTAACTCAACTTGCATAGCTAAAAAGAAAAAATTCATTTTTTTTTTTTTTTGTATTTTGAAAATTTAACCTTTTTTCCCCCCAAATAGTTACAAAATCGTGCCTTGGAGAAGCTAATACTCTACATTTTTAGAAGGTACCAGTTTTTCAAAAAATATCATCGGAATAGATAATATTTATTTCTTACAAAAATCCAAATGAAATGATGAAAAAAAAAATGTTTTTAATATATACATACACCATTATTGTCTGTGAGAGTGGACAAACAACCACCATTTTGTGTGGCATTGGATACCTTATTTGGTATTTTTATTATGAATTCTTCCATATATGAAATCTATATTTATAATAAATGTCGGATACATTCATAAAAACTAATTTTCTATAAGTACGACAGAAATGTTTAAATTTGTATGAACTTTTCTTTTAAAAATAGCAACTTAATTTATGGAGGGTATTGATTACTTCTGGACCGATACAACTTTTAAATTTAGTTGGATATGATAAGGACAACCTATCCACAAATCTCTACAATGGTATAAGACCTTTTGGTGGAATCAAAAATAAATTCATGAGAGCTTATGCCTAAAGTGGACAATATCATACTATTGTGGAGATTTGTCGGTGTCGTTGGCATTATAAATTGGTATCAGAGTCATGGTGTAAAAACTTAGCTGTGTGGTGGAGAAATCCTCAAAGTGGAACAAAGATTAGTGAGCCTCAGTTGTACTCTATCTGGGTGTTCTTCCACTCGCTTTGATAAGAGCAAGTGTGATCCGTATTTGTATTCTATATGGACCGGTTGTACCTTGTCGGTTGTCGGTTGAGTCTTGTGTGTCTCGAGATGGAGTGCAAGCTCTCAGTTGGGAGTGGACGGATTAATTATTCGAGAGGAGACTCAAGTGTGGTATTTTGTTCAAGTGGAGGATTGTTAAGAGTGCTCATAATGCCCCACATTGGCTAAAAAAGGAAAACACCCATAATATATAAATGATGACAATTATCTCCATTGGTACGAGGGCTTTTGGTGGAACAAAAAACAAAACCATGAGGGTTTATGCCCAAAGTGAACAATATCATACCATTATGGAGATTTGTAAAATTGGTAAAAAGTAAAGATAAAATTTTAATCTAATTTTTAAATAAAAAAGAATAAAAATTATCTAAAACAATTTGAAATGATAAGATTTTTTTAGTAAAACAATGTTGAAGGGAAATTTTTTGTGTCTCGTGTTGATGATTACAATGAGTGATATGGTCTCCAAAATTATCTAATTAACTATTAATCAAAGATTATGATAACCTCTTATTAACACTTATTATTAATATTATTATGAAATAAATATCGAAAGTTACCAAAATGATTTGAATTGGTAAAAAGTAAAAGCAAGAAAAATAAATTATTTGTAATGATGCTTTGTTACACGATGTAATGATCATGCACGACCATGTATGAATTATTATTGAAATTTAAGCTTTTTGTAAAAAAAGTTATTGATTTTTAAGCTAATAATCATCAAAACCCCATGCTCTTAATCTCTTACCTAATTTTAATTAATCATCACTTAAGTTCCTATTTGTTTTTTTTTTTTAAAGATATTTGTCTTTTTTTTTGGAAAAATTATTTAATGATGTCACCAAGATCTAGCTACCTCATAATAACCATTACATGTTATTCAATAACTTTCATGTCTCTAATAATCATTGGATACTATTTCTCAATCCAATGGTAAAAAATTGTTAACCATATTTGTAACCTCACTCCATAATTTTTCTTTTTTCTTGATACTTATAACTTATAAATTAAAACATATCGATATTATACATATAAAACATTCAAATGTTTTTGTTTTATTTATAGAATATTTCAAATGATATATATTTTTAGTATTTGCACTTTGTAAATTTTAGTTAGGATTAGTAAGCGAATTTAAGTATAGTTTAGTAGATGAAAACATCAATTACCATTTTAAAGGTCAATATGATTCGATCCCCACTTCGGACTAAAAAAATTATTACTATTTACTTTTAATTAATCATTTAACACAATTTTTAAATTTGTATTAAATATACCTAACATATGACCCATTGTTACGCATATGTTGCTTCAAATAATTTGATTGTGTAGTCGAACGACTTTGAAATGACTGAGAACAATTTTTTCCCTAAAGTTTTTTTTCCCCTATAAGTTATTTATGGGAAAATGACTAATTAATTTAAATGTTTACCCCTCAAGTCACTTTAAAATATTTTAGGCTCCATTTAATAACCATTTGGTTTTTGAAAATTATGCTTGTTTTTTTTACAACTTTTCTTCATCTTCTCTACAATTAATTTCACCTTTCTTGAAGTACCATTTAAGTTTCTAGCCGAATTTAAAAAACAAAAACAAGAACAAGTTTTTGAAAAATATTTTTTTTTTTTTAGTTTTCAGAACTTAGTTTAGTTTTTGAAATCATAGGTACAAAGTACATAAAAAAACATATAAACGCATCGATAGATATAGTATTTTCAGGCTTAATTTTTAAAAACATAAAACTAAAAACCAAATGATATTTTCAAAAACGTAAAACTAAAAACCAAATGGTTATCAAACGAGGCTATAAAATTTACTATGGTAAATACCATCTTAGCTTAAAGTTTTAAATTAAAACTTGAACTATTAGGAGAATTTTGTGAGTCTCCATCTAATTAAACTTTGAAAATGATTGGGAAAAAAACATTTTTGACCCCTGAACTTTGCAGGTTGTATCAATTTTAACCCTAAACTTTCAATTTTATCAATTTAAACCTTAAACTTGGCAGATTTTGTCAATTTTAACCTTGAACTTTCAATTTAATCAATTTAAACCTCAAACTTGAATAAGTTTCAAGTTTGAGGTTTAAATTGATTAAATTGAAAGTTCAAGATTAAAATTGATACAATTTGACAAGATTGAGGTTAAAATTGATGAAATTAAAAGTTAAGGGTTAAAATTGATGAAATTAAAAACTAAGGGCTAAAATTGATACAACCAACAAAGTTAGGGGTCAAAATGGTTTTTTTTTTTCATAATGATTTTATTTAATTCTTAATATAACAAAGTAGTGTGCTTAACATATCTATTAAATAAACATTAATTAATTTAACATATAGCATGAAAAAATAGCAAATAGTTTAAAGTTTCATATCAAAATTTAGGTAACCAAAATATATTAGGATAGGATTTTAAGAAAGGGCAAAAAGATGGTGTGAAATGAGATGGAAGATTGGGACAATGAAGAAGCATAATGATGGTAGGAATGTAATTGTGTAAACTTCAACTGGGACAACCATAATGCATATGAGAGCCACAATCATCACATTTCATGAAAATTTTCATATTCTTACAAAATTTTACTCTCAAAATAATTCAATATAAATTAAAAGACATTTAAATTATGAAGCTTCCTATAAAATATATATTATTCCACTTGATTTATGGGCATGGGGTGATGGATAGCTTCAATCATTATTCATTATACATCAATGTAGCACTCTTCATTAAATTCCCTTTTTTATAATAATATAATATTAGTATGTCACCGCGAATGAAAATATATAATCAACTCACATAAAATATGGTACTATTGATTAAGTGATCAAAAGTTTTGAATTCTCATTTTACGTATTGTTGAATTAGTTAGGAAAATAAATATTTAGATCACTTGTAATTTTTTTTCCACCTTTAATCCCCCATAGCATTGAGTGTGTATATAGATTCTTGAGTAAATTGATGTGTACTAAAAAGTTTTTTTTTTTTTGAAAAGAAATGTATAATTCTTTATACTCTTATGCTAATTAATTCTTGAATAGATGGAAAATTAATTGAAAATTATAGGTATTTAATAAACATATTAATAATTATAAATACACGTGCCTGTCTATGAGAATCATTTATAAATGCGCAATCCAATAGAATGTGAACTTGAAGTTCAAAAGATAATTCATTTGTAAATATAGCAAATCAATTACAGGATGCATTCACGGATGCTAAAGAGTGACTAAATCATATATATCCCGACAAATGCTCCATCAAAATTGATATTCCACGGAGGAACAAGTTGTCAATAATGAGTGCAGGCACGCCAAAAGCGTGGTAGACCATGAGTTCCAAAGATAAAAATCCTCGAAAAGAAAAGTAGTTGAGAATCAAATGATTCAATGAAAGGTATGGATGTTCGGAAGAAATCCGAATACAACTACTCAAAGAGTATTGATGAAAATCAAGCGGCTTGAGGATAATAATGAAATTTCTATAAACTATGTTACAACAGATTGGAAGAGTGAAGTAAATGATATTATTGACAACATTTTTGCTTATAATGTTGCTCACGATATTATTCATGAAAGTGGCGATTTTGATCCAAAATCTATCGATGAATGTAAATGTAGAAGGATTGGTTGAAATGGAAAGAAGCGATCAAAGAGTTGAGCTCACTTTCAAAGCGTGAGGTTTTTGGACCGATAGTCCCTAACACCGGGAAGGTGTTAAGCACTGTGGGATACAAATGGGTATTTGTAAGGAAAAGAAATGAAAAGAATGAAGTCACAAGATATAAGCGAGACTTGTTGCACAAGGATTCATAAGGGCACGATATAGATTATGAGGAGACATATTCTCCTGTGGTGGATGCAATAACGTTAAGATATTTGATTGGCTTTGTTGATGAAAATCACGGAAGGATTTAAAATACGAGAAACATATGAATCAACTTCACGGGAATTGTATTCCAATAAAATTCTGAGAGATCATTATATGGATTAAAACAATCGGGACGAATGTAGTATAATCGCTGAGTGAATATCTGATTGAAAGAAGGATATCAAAATAATCCAATATATCAGAAGTGTGTTTTATAAAGAAATCTCGATCGAGATTTCTTTATTATAAGCTTTGTATATATTGATGACTTAAATATAATTGGAACTCTGAAGAGTTATCGAGGCAATATAATATCTTAAGAAAGAATTAGAGATGAAAGATCTTGGAAAAACAAAATTTTGCCTTGGTTTGCAAATTGAACATTTATGGATGAGATATTTGTTCATCCAATCAACTTATCTGAGAGAAAATCTTAAAAGATTTTATATGGATAAAACACATCCATTGAATATTCCAATGTCAAGGTTGGAGTTCTTGAAATAAACGTATATGAGTTGGAGTTCTTGAAATCGTATAGTAGAACCTCAAATTTACCCTCTCACATCATTATTGTTTAACAAGTTTTTTCTAAACCTAAACTTAGGGATGTGTACCCTGATTGGGTTAGATTGGATTGAGTTGGGTTGGGTTAGAGGGGTTTTTGGAATCAATATGAAATTTCTAATTAGTCGGATTGGTTACCTAAATGACACAATCAATGGTTACAATCAAATCCTAACCTAATCCTATATTTTCGAGTTGGGTTGGGTTGGATCGGGTCGATTCACTAGGTTTGTTTGTTTGTGTGTGTTTTTTTAAAATATTATTATCGAACTTTAAAGTTCATAACATCTTAATCTTCCTTACAATCCTAGATGAAAAACATTAAAAGTTCACAACCTGAGTTCGGGTTACTTGAGTTACCGAGTTATTTGTACACCCCTACCTAAACATGAAACACATGATTCTTAAACTTAATTACATTATCTAAATCCTTAACTTAACTTTCAGACCTTTTTCTTAGACTAAGAAAAGTATATTAAGAGAAACCGAATAAAAAATCAACAAAATAGAGCCCTCATAAAGAAAAGGGAGAACGTCATCTGGAAAAACATCTTTCCAGATCTGAGAGTTCCTTAAAGATGCCAAAACAACAAAGTTATGAGTTGCTTTGTTCTTCTCTCTAGAAATGTTAAAAACAAATGGAGTCCAATTGGTTAAAATATATATATTATTGATTAAAAGGTTAAAGTTTGAATCTCTCACCCTCAGAAATCAAACGAACAAAAAAAATTCTTGTTTTTGTATGAAATAGAAATAATCACACGTTTATATTAAATATGAATTGTATGACTATGAAACTTGAAATCAAATAATTCCATTCCTTCAACAAAATTTTCAATATTATTGTTCCTTGGATTCATCCTCTCACGATATTGTTCTTAATACAATGAACTAGTCTCAATAATTCCCTAACAAGATAGAGAAAGAAAGAAAGCCCAAAAATGGTTTTAGAAAATGAAAAAATAAAAGTAATTAAAAAAATAAAACATTTTTTTTTAAAAAAATATCATTTTAGTCCCTACATTTTGATGTTAATCTTTGTACTTTTAAAGGTTTAAATTTAGTTATTATATTTGTAATAAAACTTAAAAATTTTTCCTACTTTCAGTTTATTTATGGTTAAATTTTTTATAAAATAAATTAGATTCTAATTTTTTGTCTATAAATTTTGAGAATATGTTCGGTTGTATACTGTTTTTACATGAAAATTATTATCATTATCTAATCAATTTCAAAAAAAAAAAAAAAGAGAACTCAAAATAATGGTACAAATCAATTTTAAGCTTTATTAAAAGTCGATGACTAAATTTTCAAATACTAAAATAGAATAAAGCATAAAGTACAAAGACCAAAATGATATTTTAAACCAACAAGAGCATAACTCAATCGACATGAAGTAAACTTTATGATAAAAAACTCATAGGTTAAAAACTCTCCATCCCCAAATGTTGTTGAACTAAAAAAATGATATTTTAACTTAGTAATTTTTGTTAAATCACAAATTTAGTCCATGAACTTTGAGATTTGTATTGATTTGATCCCTAAATTTTTAAAATTACAAATTAAGTCCTCAAATTTTGAATTACTTTTAAAAATTCAGAGATCTACTAGATACAAAATTAAAATTTTAGGGATCCATTATACACAAAATGAAAATTTATTGATCAAATAGATATACGTCTAAAGTTTAGTGACCAACCCTTTTTTCTTTTTTTCTTCTTTTTTTTTTTTTGTAGTTGCTAATAAAAGAAGGATGTAGGATTCTAATTTCAACAACCTCTTAAAATTATGAGTCTCAGGTTTCTATGAAACTGCTGTGCTGTGCTGTTTCTCTGGCACTGGCAGTAATCTTTCTTATAATTTGAGTGATCCTTCAAAAAAATTTCCAATCTCTTCTTCTTCTTCTCTTTCAAATCCCAAATTTCCCATTTTGATTTTGATTTTGTTTTTGTTTTTTATTTTGATTTTGATTTTGTATGGAGTTGGGTTTGAGATTGGGAAATGGTCCTCATTCATTTGGGTTTCATCAGAAGCCTCCAGACCCAAATATTGTCTCTCACAGAAGCCTTGATTTTTGCCTTGGTTTTTCTTCTCTTCAACAAGATGATGATCCACAAATCCGTTTCTTTAATCCTCCGCCGCCGTCGTCGCCGTCGCCTCCGCCGGTTCTTCAGCTCGATCTTCTTCCTCGTACTCCTGTCGCCGCCTCTCGCCGATCTTCTCAAACTACTGGTACTTCTCCTTCTATTCTTCTCAAACCTTATCCATCCATATCTGAATGGAAAAAGGGACTTTTTTTTTTCTCTAAAGCAATTTGGTTCTTAAGTTTTAATTTCATTTTCTTTGCGGACTTGTTTAATAACCTTTACGCCATTTGATAACCATTTTATTTTTTATTTTAAGTTTTTGAAAATTATATCAATTTCTACGTTTTCTTATCTATTTTGTAACTATATGTTTGATTTGAAATAGTTTTCAAAAACCTGTTATTGTTTTTGAAATTTGGCTAAAAGCTTAAATGATACCGGTGTAAATTATTGTGGCTAAACAAGCCTTATTTTCAAAACTAAATAGTTATCGAATCGGGCCTTAGTTTTTTATTTTTATTGTTGAAAATTAAGATTATAAACATTACTTTTACTCGATTTTCTTTGTTTTGTTTGATTTCTATGGATTTTTTTTTTTTTTAAGAAAGCTAGAAAACAAAGATGACAATAGTTTTGGTTATAAAATTCAAATGATTTCTTAAGAAATATTTATTACCAATGATAAACAAACAAACATAATTTTTTTTAAAAAAAAACCAAATTATTAAACATGGCTCAAAAAATAGTTTTTAAAAATTTGTTCTTTTAGATCTTAACTCAAAATTCATTTTTTTTTTAAAGGACTAAAACCATGGTAAAAATGGTAGGAAAACAAGTACAAATTTAGAAAAATGAAATGGTTATTAGATGAGCCTAAAATTTTGATTTTTTTTTTTTAATCAAACTTTCAAAGATATACTTCAATTCTTCAATTCTATAAGTCCAGCAACTAATATTTAATTTAGTGACCTAAACTCGTTTTAATCAATGTATATAGCCTGATAATTAATTAACTCATTAATTTACATTTTCATAGCTGCATTTGTTCTATCAGAGTTCTTCAACGCTGAAAGTGTTTCTAAACTTCTCAAAAAAAAAAAAACTACCATTTTGATCAAATAATAATTTTGCTATTTACTTCTTCCTTACCTCTCAATTAATTTATTAATCTATGTCGCTTTAATATATGTTTATATTGATTACTAATGGTGAGAATTCGAGCCTTTTAATATGAAAAGAAGTTGTTTTTAGTTGATTACTTAATTAATAGACGGGAAACAAAAAGTAAGATTTAAAAAAAAGTCAGTGATAGGATCAAGAAAAGAGGGAAGTAAATCTAAAAATATATGCGTTAAAATAGGAGAAATTATTCTGTGATATTATTCTGTGACGCCGCCATAATGTGGCTGGTGGTTTCTCACCGTCGGATAGAGAGAGAAGTGCTCCAAATTTATATTCGAGGAATATTAAGGAGCATGAAAATTATTAGAACGGTTATTACGGGTCCGTCACATTGAATAATTTATTTTAAAATAGACATTTTTTAAAAATCCACCAAGGAAAAAATACAAAATAATTATGTTGAAGGTTTTTAATGGCAAAGAAAAAAAAAACCCATCTGATAAATGCATTGGTTTCTGAGAAACTACAAACAGATGTTTCAGAAGGAGCAGTAGCCGCTGGTTTTACAGATGGGGCTTCCGCGACGGCGGCGGAGGGCGGCGGAGGGGCGGCGGGTGGCGGCGGAGTAATTGAAATGGAAGAGGGAAATGATTATTATTATTATTATTATCGTGAAAGAGGAAGCGATGAAGAAGATCAGAATTTGGGTTCGAAAAAAAAACTGCGGCTTTCGAGAGAACAATCGGCGTTTCTTGAAGAGAGTTTCAAAGAACATCATACGCTTTACCCTGTAAGAATTCTCTCACCTTCTTCAAGTTTGGCCATTTCTCTCTTTTTTTTTTTTTTGATAAATTTTTGGTTCATATCTTGACTGTTACATAGAAACTATTTCACTGTTAATTCATCGTGTTTGTGACATGGAATGACATGACGATCACTCAAATGCTTGTCTGTATTAAGTTTGCAAGAATAACATTTAGCCATGTTGAATTTTTCGCACCACATTCTATTTGTTTTAAATTTTTTATAAGAAATTAAGGGTAATATTTTTTTTTCTTTTTACTAATTCATTTCATTCTCATTTTTAGTAAATAAATAGGGATTCATTGAAATTACTTAGCCTTCATTTGATAATCATTTGATATTTAGTTTTTTATGTTTGAAAATGATGTGTTTTTCACAATTTCTCTTCATCTTATCTACTATAATTTTCTGGTTGTACTTGGGTGCACCCTGGGTTGCAGTTGCAGCCATCTATCTATGGTGCATCCCATTTTCTAACCACAAAAAATTCTTTTAGAAATTTTTTTTTTTTTTTTTTTTTATTTTGCGGTTGTACCAAAGTATTTTTCATGACACCCATCATTCTTGAGGACCATTTAGGGTTTGTTTGTTATCCAATCCGGATTATGTTTTATGTTTTCGGATTCACTGAATTCAGTGAATTTGCGTTTGACAGATGTGTTTTCGAAAATTGTTTTCGAATTCTGTGATCCAAATAATAGAAATTCTGAAAAACAACATTTTTATGTTTTCATTGCATCCAAATTCTGAATTTAAAATTTTAAAATGTAGAATTATATTAAACAAAGATAAAAATCTTAATAAATACAATATTTCATATTATAAATTCAATTTACTTTTGTTAAATTAAAATATTTATAATATAATATATAATAAATTATATAATAGTATATTATAAAATTAACTAATTTCATGATCTGTAAATATGTAATAATATACACTTTAAACAACTGTTTAGAATGGAATCAAATTTCTAAATCTGCTACCAAACACATATCTGTAAATATGAAATACAACCATGTATTGCTTACCAAACATATCCTAATATTTTTAGGTTTAATTTTTAAAAACTAAAAAAAAAAAATGGTTGTCTCAAATATTAATTTTTATTATTATGTCAATTTAGTATGTATATTAATAAAATTAAGAAGACTCTAAATCTTTTAATTTTACATTCAATAAGCCCCTAAAAAATTAACAACAAAAGCCTATTACAGTTAAAGTTTAAAACTTTGATCTCCATCGTCCTGATATCTATCATTTCCATCGACATTAACACGAAATATAATTAAAATAGTAACAATAAAAAGCATTGGTTTTTATATATTTATTTATTTATTAAAAGGAAATGCGATTTGAAATTGCAGAAACAGAAGCTAGAACTTGCAAGAAGATTAAATCTTCGTCCTCGCCAAGTAGAAGTCTGGTTTCAAAACAGACGAGCAAGGTATATATAAAAAAAAAACCAACTTTAATTTAATTAAATTAAATTAAATTTAATTTGTAATGGATTTTAAAAATTACAGAACAAAGCTGAAGCAAACGGAAGTTGACTGTGAATACTTGAAGAAATGCTGTGAAACATTAACACAAGAAAACAGGAAGCTTCAAAAGGAGCTTCAAGATTTAAGAGCTTTGAAAGCCACTGATTATTCTCTCTTCATGCATTCGCCTGCCACCACTCTCACCATGTGCGCGTCTTGTGAACGCGCCGCCGCCGAGCCATTTTCACGAACTCATCATCTCTCTACACAGAATAAGTAGGGTTTACTTTTGATCTTCTTCTTGAGTTTTTTTTTTTTTTTTTTCTGTTATAATGTTGAAATTTTGATGCTTTGATTTGGTTGGTGAAGTTTTAAGGATTGCAAGAAATGGAAGAGAGAGAAAATGGTGGAGGAAGGAAAGAGATTTAATTTTACTTTAGAAGGGTTAATTATGTCCAATGACTTTTTAAAATATTAGAAATTAAATTATTTTTATTAGATCACAATTTTTTTTTAGTATAATAGGAGTTGTGTTAGGGGATTTGAATCATAGACGTAGTGGTTGAGTTATCTATTTTAGGTTTTAGATCACAATTTTTTTAAAAAAAAGAAGTATTTTTTTTTTGTCAACGTAATTTGGGTTGTACCCAAATTTTTTCTTTTCTTTATAATAATAGAGACTAAATTGAAAAAAAAAAGAATATGTATTTGCTAAATATCAATAACTTTTTCTAAAAATTTAAACTAAGTTAACATAAGTATAGATCATAAAGCATGTACGTCGTTCAAGAAGTAAGAGGTTTTTTTTTAGTACATTAACAATTGGAGTTGAGGATTCGAATCTATGATTTCTTGGTTATGAGTCATATTTGATGACGGATATTTTTGTTGACCAAGAAGTTAGAGGTTTAAATAATCCATAATGTTGTACTAAAAAGAAATTAAAAGAAAAGGTTGAAATGGAAGAGAAATTATTAGTAATTTACCCTATAGATATTATGTTTTTACCTTTATATACAATTTCAATTTTTTTCAATGACTTCGGTGTAAAAAAGAATTTGCAATCCAAACAATTTTTTTTCAATGGTAGACCATTTGTTTTTTCCACGTTAAAAGTACAATAGGACAAAAAGGTGAACCTTATATCTTCTTTTAAATGATAAAATTTAAATAGTTTAAATTATAGCAACTACAAATACCCTGAATTTTGGAATAGATTTTAATTATGCCCTAAACAGGGTTTCATTTTTACCTTTAACTTCAAATTTGTTCCAAAAAAATTCCAAAAAAAATATTCTTTTGTTTTTAAAATAAAGTATGAAAATTGGTGTGGTAATAGCCAATGAATACGAAAAAAAGTATATGTTATTACTTATAAGTTACAATCACTTGTACAACCAATTTTTATATATCATCACGTGAATCATGTCGTAAATAATGTCATGTATGTCTTCAAATTTTTATGCATTAGTTGTCGCGTCAACACCCATATTATTTATTGAAAAAAAATCTTAAAAAATTGCATCTTTTGGAACAAAGTTTCAAAGATAGAAATGAGGCTTTACAAAGTTCTAGAAGTAATAATTAAAACTCACTCCAAAGTTCAGAGATATTTTGTATAATTTAACTAAAATTAAATTCAATAAATTTTAAACTTTCAAAAATCATACAAGTCTAGCTAATTTATGAGACAAAACAACTTGTAATAATAATACAAGAATCAACCAAATGTAATAGGGACAAGAACAATTATGAACATAAAAAGAATATCCAAAAAGAGTACTATTGATATAGTATAAATAAGAGAGATAGAAAAGATGGGAGACAAAAGTTTGTAAAATTTCAAAGTTGTGATTATTATTATTACATAATGAAATGAACAAAATAGGCATAGGTTAAATTCTCTTTGTTGAAGCTTTTCGAGGCACAAAGGTTTATGATTATTGTTCAAAGGCATGGGAGCTTCCTTCTTCAAACCCAATCAAACCATATGTTTTATTTACCTCAATTATCATCATCCCAAGTTGTACTAAAATAAGACTAATTAAATAGATTATAATTCACTCACGATATTTTAAGAAGTTCGAGTTTAAGAAGTCATCATTATTTAATCGACTTTCAGGTATGTATCTATTTAGTCTCTATTTTTTTTTTAAAAAAAGTGTCTATCCTTTAAACTTTTGATTTTGTATTCAATAGGTCTTTGATCTTTAAAGAGCGTCCAATATAATAGATACTTAAGCTTTCAATTTTGTATTTGATAGAACTTTGACCTATTCAATATTTTTTAAAGTTTTTAGACCCACTAGACAAAAACTAGCTTGAAAATTTATAGTCCTATTAGACATCGATTTCAATTTTATTTTAATAGACTAGTTCATTTTTAAATTTTAAAATATGTTAGGGATCTTATAAGAAAAAAGTTTAGAAAGTTCAAGGACTTATCAAATATTTTTTAAGTTTAGAGACGCATTAGACACAAAGCTGAAAATTTAGAAAACTTTTAGATACACACTGAAAATTGGTAGCAATCAAAAGCTAAATTTGAAAACAATGAATTCAATGAAAACAAAGTTGTATTTCATGTTTTTGATATAATTTAACAAAATTAAATTGAGTTTATAACTTGAAATATTATATTTATTAAGATTTTTACCGTTGTTTAATATAATTATGCATTTTAAATTTTCAAATTCTTAACTGGACTAAAATTATAAAAATGTTGTTTTAAATTTCTACTTTTTGGTTTATGTAATGTGTTCAAAACAGGTCAAAGCATATTCTATGAATAAAAGGGTAATCTGGATTGCATAGCAAAAACTAAACTTGTATTTAACCTTAAAAACTAATTACTAAATATGGGTAAAGTTTGAAATTATGAGTTAACAAATTTATCTATACCTCTCAAGAAATTAGAAGATTAAAGATTCAAATTTTATTTAAATGCGACTACTATTATAAGGATTGTTGGATGTGGAGAAAGAATGTATGATTGACCTATAAGATTCTTTGTTGAATTTTTGTCTTTCTATATATGTTAGATTAGTAGCTATTCAAAAACATCATCAATTTGTATTACAAATACTTCAATCATCTCACTTGCAAAAGTAGTCTACACTTCAAGGTTACTTCAAAAGCACACAACTCAAAAAGGACCATAATGGATCACAAAATATACTTATTGCATTTTGTTACTTTCATATCATGGGAGAGAGGAGTTTGCTAAAGCCAATCTTACTCCTTGCTAAACACCATTTTGATCTTTCAAAAAAAAAAACGGGGTTAAAAAACACTTTTAGTCCTTGAACTATCATTGAAGTAACAATTAGGCCTTGTTTGACAATCATTTAGTTTTTGGTTCTTAAAAATTAAGTTTGTTTTATTTCATTTTCTCTACAATAGTTTTCATCTCTTATAAGGAAATATTTCAATGTTCAGTCAAATTTCAAAAACAAATACAAGTTTTTGAAAACTAAAAAAATACTACTTCTACTAATTAGGAAATATTTGATTTTTGGTTTTTAGTTTTTGAAATTTAAACCTAAAAACTACTTCTACTAATGAGTTTATATGTCTTCTTATCTACTTTGTACATATATTTTCAAAAACCAAACTAATTTTTGAAAACAAAAAAAAGTACTTTTCAAAAACTTGACTTTGTTTTTAGAATTTGGCTAAGAGTTCAAATGCTTACTTAAGGGAGATGATCTCTATTGTAGAGAAATTAAGTGAAAATAAGCTTAACTTTCAAAAACTAAAATCCAAAAACAAAATGGTTATCAAACGGGGCCTAAGAACTTGGTTTTTGTTTTTGAAATTTGGCTATAAAACCATTGTAGAGAAATTGAAAGAAAACAAGTTTAATTTTCGAAAACCAAGAACGAAAAACCAAATGGTTATCAAATAAGGTCTTAGTCTCTTGAATTTTAGTTTGTAATGATTTATCCATGTACTTTCAATTTTTTGACAAATTAGGTTTGATAACCATTTGGTTTTTGAAAATTAAGCTTAAAAATACTACTTCTACAAATAAATTTCTATGTTTTCTTATCTACTTTGCACATCTGTTTTCAAAAACCTAATTAAGTTTTGAAAACTAAAAAAATAGTTTTCAAAAACTTGTTTTTGTTTTTGAAATTTTGCTATAAACTTAAATAGTACCTCAAAAAAGATGAAAATCATTCATAGAGAAGATAAAGAGAAATTGTGAAAAAATGAACATAATTTTCAAAAATCAATTGGTTATCAAATAGGGTCTTAGTCTTTGAAATTTAATATGCAACAATTTAGTCCATTTATTTTAAAATTTGTAACAAGTTAGTCTCTATTGTTAAAAATATTGTTAAGATTTAAAGGAATTTTTTACGTATATGGATTGATAAATTGATTAGAGACCATATGTATTTATAAACTATAAAGACTAAGTTATGACATAATAAAAATTATTAACACTTAATTTGGTAGTTTTTTTCAATTTTCACAATAGAGATTAAATTGTTACAAATTTTAAAGTTTGAGGACTAAAGGGTTACCTACTAATGTTCGGGGATTAATTTATTGCTTTCATGAAAAGCTTAGGGACTAAAAGCTTAGGGACCAAAAGTGTTTTTTTAACTGTTTTTCAATCCTTAAGGTCAAATTTTTTTATCCCTTGATTTTGATGTATGCAATGAGATTTATGGAAAATTGAAGGATTAAAATTAATATTTTAGAATATTATTTAACCAAAGGAAAAAGGAAATATCAAAATCAAAATCATATTGAAACATATAGAGAAAAATATTACAAGGTGACAATATCTACTACATTTTCCAAGAAAGATCTTAAAATTTCATCATTGTGACCCCTTTGGGAGCATGGAATTTACTATCATCCATGGCTATTAATGTATATATCTATTTGTTCGATTTAGATAACTTTTTTGGTTTTGATGAATTCACTTTGATGTTTGTCTTTTGATGGTCAACTTTGTTAATTTGTCGATTCAATTAAAGGTTGTTTGAGATACAAGTTATAATAACATGTGAAATACTATGCACTCAAACACAGACTATTATAACTCTAGACTAAACAACTCTGCGTTTTAAACAATATTATATAATTTCACATACTATTATAATTCATGTTATTATAACCTATTTATTGTCTCAAACAACCCTTTAGATTTCTCACCAACTTGATTTCGAAGTTGATTTTTAATATTTCTTAAACCAATATGTCAATTCAACATTAATGATCATTAGAAATCAATTTGACCCTAATTATTGGTAGGGTAGCTTGTGTGGCCAACTCTAAACTCATTGCACCTCATCAGGCATGTAAGTTTTCTTTTTTAGAAGAAAGTGTAAAGATTCAAAGCTTTTGTTGTATTTTTTATTGAGCTAAAAATTAGTAAATAATTTTATTTTGATTATTTGTTTATTTAGATATAATCATATATATAATTTACCTATTGATAGTTTGCTTCAATATCCTTCCTTTTTCAAAAAGGAAAAAAAAAAGAGTAAAAATGTCTCTAAATATAGAAACATGGTAATTGCTAGTGCACAATAATAAACATGTTAAGGATATTTACATATTACAACCCTAGTTTGTGCAATCTAAAAAGTTTCATCGATGCACTCTAAAAATGATTTTAAGCACTCTTGTCCTTCATCTTTTTGTTAAATGACACTCTTAGTTACTAATGAAATTGGTAGATTTCTAAATTGGTTTTTTAATTTTAACCATTAAAATTAAAACGTTAAATTACAGGTTTAGTCCCTAAAGTATTAGATTTGTGTCAAATAGACCCTCAAACTTTAAAAAATGTTTAATAGGTCTCTAATGCTCCGTTTGCCAGATATTTGGTAAAAAATGATTTCAAATTCCAAGATTTTAAAATATGAAAATGATTTCAAATTCTTTATGTTTGGAACCAAATTGATTTGAAATCACCAAAATTAAAATTTCTTGTTTGGATGATTGAAAAGAAAGTATAACATTTTACTATTATGCCCTTATGGATTTTGTAGGAGATTATTTTAATTAATAACAAAATATTTTAATATCAAATAACATTATCAAATACATATCATCATGAAAACATACCAATAATCAAAATAAGTCAACTTATAAAATTAAAATTCATAAATGTTATCATTATTGTTAAAAATTAAAATAAAAAATTACAAATGTCTTAATTCAAATTAAAAAAAATAAATTCAACGAATTTAAACTAAATCCATAAAAGAGATTTGATTTATTTTGTCCGAGAAAAAAAAATCAAAATAGTCTTTTTTTTTTTCCTTGTTGATTTCTTCTTGAATTCAATGTCTAAAAACACAAAACCAAAGAAATCTACCAGAAAAAAATAGATTGAATCAATATATATATTAAGAAAAAACATATTATTCTTATCAAATCAATAAATTAAAAAAATTAAAAAGATGAACAAAGATTTTTTTTTAAGAAAAAAAAACCTTCTAGTTTGCTTCTTTATAAAAAAAATTACTGAAAATGTAAGAATTGCAGGGAAAAGATTGAAATTATTACTATCAAATTCTAAAAAATAGAAAAATACAGTGGAGAAGTAAAATAAAAACCTAACTTCCTAACTTGAGTTTTCTTTTGGCGTTGAGTTTGAATATAGAAAAAATATCGATAGTATGAAGTTTGAATAGAGAATACTTGTCCTGAAGAAATATTGTATGAGTTGGGATAAAATTGGAAACATATTTTTTTAAATTTAAAATCCTATCAAATCCGACCTATTTGGAATGAAAATTTTCTTAAAAATACAAGATTTGAAATCATAAACAATTTCAAATCCTTCACTTTTTTCATGGTTTCCAAACGTATGAAATGAATTCAAATCCGTTATGATTTGAAATCACCCCAAATTCATGGGTTCCAAACAAGGGGTAAACTTTTGATTTTGTATCTAATAAATCTCCAACTTTTAAAAAGTGTCTAATAAGTTTCTAAATCTTTTATTTTGTGTCTAATAGATTTTCGATCCATTCGACATTTTTTAAACTTCACAAACCTATTGTACACAAGATTAAAAGTTTAATGTCTTATTAAACACAAAGTTCAATTTTATGTCTAATAAATTAGTTAATTTAAAAAATGTTAAATATATCGAGTACCTACCATACACAAAATTGATAGTTATTAAATGCTTTTTGAAGTTCAAAAACCTATCAGACATAAAAGTTAAGAGCCTAAACTTGCAATTTAACAAAATTAGAATAATAATACTATATAATAGAATAATTTTGAAAAATAAATTAATTTCCAAAGCAATTTTCAAAAAACACATCCAAATGGACCTACCCTAAAGCATTAATTATAACAAAGAGAGTAAATGCCATCACATCACAGAAGTGAAAAAAGCTTTTGCTTAATTCATACTACCTTGAGATTTCAGACATCTCAAAATAAATCTCAGAGATGATGTTAAATGGAATTTTAACAACAGAAATTAGAAGCCTAAGATAAAAGTAATGGAGATAGGTACAAAAAAGGGGAAAATATGTGATTTACTTATCAATGTCTTCCATTTCTAACTTCAGTAAATGACTTCATTTTTTAACTTGATTAAAACCAACATGATACAAACTGATAGGAAGACAAGAATTACCAAAATCTATCAAATATCTATCTAGTCTTACCTACATACAATCCTCCGCGCTTCCGTTGAATGTTTCTCGAGTTCATCTGTAATTGGGAAGAATGATTTGGACAAAGTGTCCACAGGGAATTCGACGAGGATCTCGGGATGCATACTCAGCTTCCAGTAATATTATCAGTTCTCAACTGCTCGACTGGCGGAGGAAGGAGAAGAGCAAGCCTGGTTTTGTATCTTTCAATTCGTTGCAACCGTTCTTCCCTCAATCTGGAGGCATTACATGAACCGAAAGCAACAAAATTATATTCAAAATGAGAATGTACAGGTATCAAACGTCACAATTGAGTAAGAGGGAGTAAGAGAATTCGGTTCGAATCAAATTGACTAAATGTTTGTTAAAACCAAATGTCATTCAGATTTTCTGAACTACAGATGAAAAAACTATGGAAATGTCATTCAGATTTTCTGAACTATGGAAATGAAAATGGGTAAAGAACACGAACCGCGATCGAACTTTCTTTGCTCGTTTAACATGTCTTTTTAATAGATCTTGAGTTGACAAGTGCTCAATGGATCCCTCATCCTAAAAAGCAGAAAGACAGGTAAAGTTATATCCAATAATCCTTGCAGAACAACCTTTTGGATAAAAACATTTCTAACAAGAATTCATATTGTTAGTGAACTAGTGGATGTGCATAAGAGTGCAACCCAGAGAAGAAACCATAACAAGTAATGATATTTAAGTATGATTTTCAGTCGAGGGGTTGAGGTCCTATGTTTAGGCTAGCAATCAGGCACAATCCCCCCCTCCTCTTGACAATGGTACTAACTATCATCACTACTATTTATGCGATTTCTCTTCTCAAAACGTATGGCTCTTCAAGTAAATGTCTTGCATTGCATCAAATTCAAACATATATCGAAAAAAATGATCGAAATTCGTCAAAAATAAGTTGCAAACAACTATATACCCTCCATTATTTTTGTTTCGTACATATTGAATATGATATGCTAGGCGGTGAATGAAGATTATGAGATCAACAATACAACTAAAAGATTGTCAACAACAGAAAAACCTTCATTCTTTGAAGAAGGCATAAAATCAAAACATGCTTATCATCAATGATTTTGCATTTATAGATGTCCAAGTTTAATCTATTGAGTGCAAACTAGCCTCAACTATTCTGGCACCGTAATTTTTGTTCATTAATTTATTTTGATTTTTAAACCAAATCTTAAATTCACTGTACAGAAACGAACCTTATCTTCCTCATCAACTTCTTCTTCGATGACTTCCTTCTTCTGGGTTGGTACAGCACCAGCCACAGGGATGGGCAAAGGTCTCGGAAGAGATCTCAAAAAATTTCCATATTGTGGCTGCCAAGGGAATAAATTATTAGCAAGCATTTTCGGAATAAAACATAACAGAAGAATGAATTCCCCTATTCTTTCTTCATTGCTACTTTGTTTTTTTCATTTTGTTGGGGCGGCATAGCATCTACCATCTTTAAAAACACCGTAAATGAGAAGCACAAGTAGATGAGTTATCACTCATCATTTAGTTGATACAAATGAGTAATCGTGTGAATATATTAAGAGAGCAACAGCACAAAAAGGAGATCTGATCAGCCAATGGGAATGGAAAATAGGAGGGTGTATGAAAGAGTAAGAGCAATGAATTGCATTAAACTTAAGGTTTCTATTGGTATGGGAAGTCTCCACAGAAAGGAACATGCAATGCACCATATGATAAAGAAAAGAACTCTGCTTCAGAAAAAAAGAGAAAAGAACTTCTGCCATTAAATACAGAAAAGAATGCGTTGAAACATACTACTTAAGCAGGAGTAGATTAAGTAACCATTCAAAGCAAGAACATAGGGAAGACATGAGACTTCATAAATAAATTTGCATGCAACTAATGGAAGAACAAGGGAACAAGATCAGAGCAGTGCTAATGTACACTCCTCACCAAGGTTGTTCAACATTCTAAAACCGAAGACAAAGTTTCCCAAATCTACTTCTAAGTCAAGTTATCGACTTGTTTTTACCTACAGAGAGGAGATAAAGAATTTAAATAAACCAAATTTTGCAACAATGATGATGAAGAATCCAATATTGATATGAACAAAATATGAATGAGAAAGATACATAATAAAACGCTATCGGCTGTAAATAGACCTATAAGGATTCATTAATATCGATATGAACCAACACAAAAAGGAAAGATGTTGTAATCAGAACCAACACAAACCTGGCTTTCTTCTTGAGAACCATTCCTCAACCATGATCGACAAAGTGCATAAAGAGAAGCCCCATCAGTTATTCGGACCTGACAATAGTTACAATATTAGTACGCCATGTAACTGTACTTGCTACATTTATAAAAGCAAGATGACAATCCTAAGACAGAATTTTTTAAAGAGAATTGAGGATCTGATCGCATAGCATGCAAAACCATTGTTCAGCAATAAAGGACATGAATGTTGAATAATAATGAAGATGACCTTTATTTCATACTAAGAACATATCAAACATCCACCATCACTGTCGAATTAATCCCTCCCCCATTCATAAGTCATATTTTCCCTAACAAATGAATCAAATGCATCACCCCATCCTTGGTAGTGGAATAAATACGTCACAGTTTTCAATTTCATAAGAAATTGTACAAACATATCCACAGAATGACCGATACTCCAAAAGGGCAAAAATTCTTAGCCCCTTGTTTGTTTAGAGGATTTTCAAAAAAGTGGAACCTAAAATATTTCACACATCATATTAAAAATGTAAGTTCAACAACCTGAAACCAGCAGTAAAACAAGATGTGGAAGAATTACAAACATCAAAATCACATATATAAGCGCTCATCATTCAAACAGAAATGAATCTAGGCACTTTCCCATTCCACAAATGTTCCGAAGTAGAAAAATGAACAAACTTCAAAATTATAGAGCTTACTTTTCTATCTCTAACCACACAAAGAGCATCGTCTCTGATCCTGTCCCCAGACAACAGAAAAGCAGAATATCACACGATTAGAAATTAATGAAAGATATGTTATACAAGGAGCAACCATACCTCATTTCTTTACATCCATTTGACTCGTAGATTGTTGATGGAGGAAAAACCTAGAAAGGGTAACAGAACAAATTTAAACTATGAAAAAGATCTACGAAGGGATGTGGGGGGACACAACAAATAAAAGGGCAACAGGATCAGTAAAAATAAACTTGGGCATTCAAAAAATGATAGGAAAGAACCGACCAATTGAAAAAAAACAATAACTCCCCACAGTATAATTGAAAAGCCACATGTTGGTTAAACAAATAGCATGTAATTACTATCCCAATAGTTAGAACAGAAACAACTCCACAAGCATCCAACGGTCACACAATCCCAAGTTTAAATGTTAACTCAGCTGTTCAAGACTTCAAGTCACCATTCAGCAGAAAGAAATGGAAATTGATTGACAAAGCCAGAGAACCAACTCAAAATCAGATTTCTATCCAGCAATTCATGTAGCTAAGGAACCGAAACCCGAACTCCTTAAACCCGTCAAATTAACAACTCAAAAACTAAATCAAATTACAACCCAACAAACCTTTGGATCAGAGGAATTGGGGGCACCCTTAATCGAGCCCGAAATGGCGGACCCAGAAAGGGAAATCAACTGCTGCGGCAAGTTGGGAGGTCGCGCCAAGTGCATTGGATGGCTCATGGAGTCCAAATGAGGCGACCCAATCGGCCGATGCGAGAAAGTGACGACGGGGCGATGTGGGTAGCCGCCAGGGTTGGCCACCGTGACGGCCTGATCGGCGGGAAGGGGCCGAATGGGGCGAGGAACGAAGCCGCGGCCGGAGGAAGCAACAGGGTAAAGAATTGACTGAGATGCATCTTGCTGAAGCTTCGGCAATTGGTGGTTGGGAGTTCGAACGGGGATGGGCTGCGCGGCGTAGAGGGCTTGAGGAGGGTAGTGGAGATGGTGGGTCTGAGGAATTGAAGAAACGGGTCTCGACGGCGCTTGATTCGCAACCGGACGAGCAATGGCGGCAGTGGTGGTGGCTGCAGCTGTGGTTAGAGTGAATGAAATCGGAGCGACGGTGTTAGTAGTGGTGGCGGCCGTCGTGTTGGTGGGGATGAGGGGGGAGTCGACGGTCATGGTGGCGGGGAATTTGGGTGAATGTGCTTTGATTGTTTGAATATCAAATTGGCAAAAAAAAAAACTTGAATTTCTGTGAATTGACAGGATTGGGGGTTTAGAAATTGGACTCGTGGGGGCCGTTGAGAAGAATCAAATCAATTTTTTTTAAAAAAAAAAAAAACATTATTTTGATTTTTAAATTCACCAAAAATTTTGGACTTTATTGCTTTCATTCTAATCTTTAATGCTTTGGAAGATTGTAGTTTAGTTCATGTATTTTTGTGAAATGTGTTTAGATATTTTAAAGTTGGTATTTTTGTTCATGAGATGGAGATTGTTAGTGGATAAGTTTAGAGATTCATCAAAGATTTAAAAGGCTTCAATCTTTCTTCCAACTTAGTAGAATTTAATTTGTAATCCTTTATTTTTCTTCATTTACATTCTTAAAACTAAATATTTAGAAAATTTTCGTTTTTTGAAAGTCGAACTTGGTGGAACAACTCTCGAGATAGAGAGACATCTTATGAGACAACAAAATTTTGGCTTGAATAAGTTATGCCTCATTTGATAACTATTTGAACATTTAGTTTTTTATTTTTGAAAATTAAAGTTGTTTTATCTTCATTTTTTTATAATGATTTTCATCTCCCTCCATGAAGTATTTTAATTCTTAGCCAAATTTTAAAAGTAAAAACAAGTTTTTGAAAATTATCCTTTTTAGTTTTCAAAATATGACTTAGTTTTTGAAAATAAGTAAATATATACGTGATAATAGTGTTTATAGACTTAATTTTTAAAAATAAAAAAAAAATATCAAATAGAACCTTAAAGTTTGAATAGACTCTAACTTCGTATAATGAAAACTTCCAAGCACTTTTTCTTTTTTTTTTTTCCATTAAAAATGAGTTCTTGAACGATAGAACAAGGTGGGATGAATAGAAATTGATAGTTGATTTATTCTAGAATGCAGAATTTATTAAAGTCACTCTTACTAGATAATTAATCAACTATTTAATTTATTAAAAAAACATTTTCCTAAAATTCGTAGGATTTTGGTAACTATTCCAAATGATTTTTTTTTTTATAATGAGTTTGAGAAATAAACTATTTTGAGTTAAATACTTTCATTCAAATTAAAAAAAAAAATAAGAGTTTAATTAGGAATTCCTTCTAAATTTTTACGATATATGAAAATGACCCAAATATTCTTACACTACTTTTATTTTTCTATGGTTATCGTCGTCCAACACCAACGACGTTGTCGGCCACCATCTCACCGCCTACAATCACTCTGCCGACCCAAGGGTGGTCATAGTGTTTTAAAAACAAATTTGAAGTCATTAGTTCATAGTGTTTATAGTAGTTCTTTATAAAAAAAAAATAGTTCAACTAACATAAATTATGTGTTTATGATCAAAAGGTCATGAGTTCAAATATTATACTTTTATATTGTTGAAACTAAAAAAAAAAAAAAGTCATCCTCTATAGTAATTTGGCTTTTGAGAAAATGTAACGAAACATAGGAGTATTTTAATAATTTAGGGGGTGGTGGGGGATACTTGGAACCTTGATGTTACTTATTTGGACATGTTTATTGGAATAATGGATCGATTAAAATGAGATGGTGATAATGTTAAAATAATTCTTTCTTTTTTCTTTCCATATAAGAAAATCATGATAGGAGAGATTTGAACCTCTAACCTTAAATAAAGGAATACATGTCAATTTATCGTTGAACTATGCTCATTTTATCTATCGTGAAATAATTCAATTTTGGCCTTTCTACTTTGTAGTCGATGTAATGACCAGATAGAAGAAGGTAGAAGAAGCAAGTTAAATGCATTGAGTTGAGATGTTGTACCACATAAATTAGCAAAACGTGGAATTTAATTTACATAAATATTACCCGACACTTATTTAGAATGGTTATAGGTTGGAATTGTCACCCTCACAAAAAATGTCTTTCAATTCTAGAATATAATTTTAAAAATATAATGTAGAAGATTAGATCTAGAAGGTTAATGATGTTTTAGTCCATTCCCTTTGTTTGGATTTACAAATTATGTTACATTTGGTGGAGTGATTTTAGTTGTGGCTGTCTCAATTTTATTAATTATTTAAGTTTTCTTTTAAGGATGAAATTAGTTTTTTAATACCAAATTGACTGACTATGTTAATATAATTAAATTTGCCTTAAACTTCCAGGTTAAGGTTTTAGTTTGATTGGTGATTTAAGATCGTATCAGCCACAACTATGTTGATATAATTAAATTTGCCCCAAATTATATGTGGATAAAAAAAATAAATTTTTGTCAAAGAAAAAGGAGTCCTCCCTTGATTATAAACATCAACACTCTATTTGGTAGGAAATAATTCAAATTATTTCCCTCGACCATTAAAAAACAAAAGTTGAAAAGCTTATCTACCCTACCTCCCTTTTCCATTTCTTATTTCTTGATTTGTTTCGATCTATGGCCTAACACTTCTATATTTTTCTTCTTTACTCTCTTTTTCCATTTTTCAATCTATAAGACTATCCAATCCAATCAAGCTATATTGACTATAATAAGAAAAAAAGAAGAATAATAAAACCACTAAAGGATCTTAGAACTTAAATGTCTTAACAAAAGTTGTACATTAGTAATTTGAGTTAGTACATCTGAGTTTAACATACAAAAAGAGAGACATTTTGAGAATTTAGGTTATAATTTTGAGTACATCTAGTGGGAGGGAAAAGAAAGAAAATATATGCATTATTAATTTGTAGCGAATGAAGATTTTATTATTATTATTATTTTTTATTAGTTCAAATTAGTCTATTTGTTTGTGGTCAATTAAGAGGTTCCACCCCTCGATTGAAAGTTAGATAAATGGAGGAAAAACGAGAGTATCTATATAGAAACAAAATGAGGGTATTTATATGAGTTATTTTCAAATTGGTTCTTTTTCAATTCAAGATAACTTCAAAAACATTGACTATTTGAGTGTTGAAATTTCTTATATTTATGTTTGGGCCTACTTAGAAATGAGAGAGCTCCTCCGATCCTCTTTATTTGAAGTTCTAATATTTAAGAAGATAGCGGAAATGAAGAAAGTTGTAAAGATTGAAAATGGAAGAAGAGAGTAAGTGAGTACCGAAAAAAAAGGAGGAAATAAAGAAGTGTTAGACCATAGATTGAAGCAAATAAGTAGAAAGAGAAAAAATAGAAGAGTGAGGTAATGTGGTGTACAAACTATTCTTTGACATTTTTAACTTTTTTTAAAGGTTAAGATTATTATTACAACTTTTGAAATTTTAGAGTATTTTAAAATCGGGTACTAACAATTTTTGTTCATATAATAATGATAAAGGATATTTTGAACTTTTTTTGAGTTTAAGGGTATTAGTGAAACTTTTCAAAGTTCATGATTTTTGAAACAAAGTACTAATGGTTTTTATCCAAAACTATCGGTAAGAGTATTTTTTACAAAGTTCAAGGATATTTTCTATAATTTAGCCTATCAAACAACATAGTAAATCAATAATTGGGGGTGGAAAATTTGAACCGATGACCTAATGTTATGAGTTATACTTGATGTCAGTTGAGCTATGCTCTTGTTGGTTGGCATCAAATAGCATTATTAAATACATATAATCATGAAAATATGTCTACTTATTAAATTTAAATTTACAAATGTTATCATTGTTGTTAAAAATGAAAATAAGAGAATTACAAATATCTTGATTTAAATGGAAAAAAAAATTAATTTGTTTTGTAGACAAAATAATAAAAAGAACCATTTTTTGATTAATTTTTTCTTCATACCCAATGCATGAACACAAAACTAAATAATGTATATAGAAAAAAAATGGAAGGAAAATACATATTATTCTTATCAAATCAATAAATAAATAAATTATTATAAATTATTTAGGGAGATGAAGAAAAAAACACACCTCTAGTTTGATTGTTTATAAAAAAAGGTTATGGAAAGTTATCTTGAAAAGATTGAAATCATGGTCGTCAATTTTTTTTAAAAAAAAAATATCAGAGAGAAACAAAATAGAAACCTATTCTTGAGTTTGTGGCATTGAGTCTCAACATAGGAAAAATATCAATAGCAGAAATCGAATAGAGAATAAGGACTCGAATAGAGAATAAGGACTCGAATAGAGAATAAGGACTTTAGTTTGTGGCATTGAGTCTCAACATAGGAAAAATATCAATAGCAGAAATCGAATAGAGAATAAGGACTCGAATAGAGAATAAGGACTATCTATTATAAAGATGGGATAAAATTGAGAACAATTTTTTTTCTTCACAAAAACAAGATTTCTCTTTTTTTTTAGCATCCAAAGTATGATACGATTTAAAATCATAACCGAAAAACATCTCAAATGAAGGGTTACAAGCAAAGGGAATAAAGAAAAGAAAACCCCATGAAAATCAATTTTTCTCACAAACATGTTGTTCACGCGTGATTTCAACCAGAAAAAAATAGAAACAAGACATGTGTAAATGAATTCAAAATTTTATTAATTTGAATGTTGTGGAGTATAATATCTAATTTGGTCCTCGTCAAAAGTTTGTTCTCGAGTGTTGGTCGACCTTTTAGCTTGTGGAATTCACCTTTGACTTATTGACCGTTGGATCGACCTTCGCTTGTTGGTCGTTGGATCGACATTTGGCTTATTGATCGTGTTGGATCGACCTTTGGCTTTGTATTAGATCGGTCTTTGGCATATTGATTGTTGGATTGACCAAAGGACTTGTCTTAGAGGGTTTTTAGTCTTCTAAGAGTGTTCAACACTTCAAGGAGTGTCTAATACTTAAAGCTGTTTTTGAAAAGTCTTTGATTTTCGAGGATAGTTCAACACCTAAGAGCTTGTCTTGTAGGCCTTTGGCTTGTTGGATAAGCCTTGTTGATCCTGGGTCTTTTATCTTCAAAGAGTCTTTCGTCTTCATAGAACATCTAACACTTAAAGGCTTGGACTTGACTGTTGAATTGGGCCTATGGTTGGCATGAACTTGAACCTTTTAGACGAGTTTGATTGACTTTAAACTTGGTTGTAACTTGGTTAGATTTGAGTCTCCATTTAAACTTTGTTTACTATTGACCTAAATTTCATAACACTTAATTGTATATTTAAATTTATCTTAATTTAATTTAGAGATGTTGTTAAATTTAATTAATCCACTGACTCATTCCATAATTTCGAGTTCTTCTCCTTGCACAAATTTCCCCTTCTACTCTTCTTCTCTCTCCCCTGTGTTTTTTCATCTCTCATCTCCTTCAAGCTTCCATTCCAGAGCCATGATTTTCGTCGATGGAATACCATTCACCGTCGATTCATCTTCATCAAATAAGGTACTTCCCGCCTGAACCTTAACTGTATTGCATTTCCCTCTCCCCAATTAACTCAACCGTTCTCATGGACCCTTTAGCTTATCTATACAGTCTCCTCCCGTTTCTCGTCTCTGTGTTTGGTTTCTGTGAAAACGATTCAGAATTTGACCCCCTTTCTCGTTTAACGATGTGGGTATTTCCAATCGCCTCATGAGAACTTATTTTCCCACTTCAATTACCAAAGGAAAATGAGCTTGGATGGATTTTGAGCTGTTCATTAATATACGTTTGTTATTGTCTTTCTCTGATTGTATTTTTCATGATCAAGTCTCTGTACGTAGTTTGATTGTCAGTGTTTAACGTCTGTTGAAGGTGTAAAAGGTTTCAATGATTCATCTGCCCATGTTTGAATTTATCTGAAAGCAAAACCCAGACACTTACTTCTGTTTGCCCTTGATCATTATCATTGTTCTTGAGCGTTTGACCTTGGGAACGACATCTTTGACTGATTAATTTTCTGAATATGAGTGGTTTGGAGAAGATATTCAATCTCAATGTGACATATTAGCAACTGATGGCAAACTTTTTCTTTTAAATTAGATCACATGTTTTTAGGTATTCGGAAGCTTCCAAGCTTGAAAATGTTATGTCTTTGTTTAATCATTCAGAAAGGTAATACATCTAATGTTTTTTCTGGACAGGGAGCTGATATCCTGTATGCCTTAATGGAGTGTCCTTTTCTTGTTAATGCCACAAATTCATTCAAGGGTATTTCAGAGATGAAGTTCACAGTTTCTGAGCAGTCTGGTGTGGAGAGATCAACAATGAGTAAATGGGTTTATGTGTTTCAGAAAGAATATGCCACTGTGGATCCTGCATTGGTGGACGTATTTATCTTTTCCTCTCCCTCTCTTTGTTTAAGCTGCTCATTTGTCATTTGCTAATTTCTCTAACTGGATAATTGATATGAATAGCTGCAGAGTTATTAGATTATCTTTTTAACAGCTATACTGAAGTCAGCCATTGGATTAAATGGCTCGCAGATTGAATAATCTGTTTTCCTGCTTTTATATGATTCAAAAAGTAGTTGTGTTTCCATGAATTTGTTTTAGCCAAACATCTAAGGCTCTTGTGACACAACCTTACTTGAATGGGATCCATTTTATAGGCTATACAACTATGTCCTTGAGTTCTAAAAAAAATCTAATGCTTGTGTCCCATGAACTTTTGATAATACTCTAAGATTAGGCTTCTGAGATAACGAGAATCCACTAAACGATGCCAAAAGATTACAATATTTATCCTTAGGACGTAAAACAAGAACCAAAAGAAAGTTATTCCCTTACTCAACCATAAGTATTTTCAATTGCATTCTGGCTAGAAGTTAATGCTTAGCAGAATAATAAGGTATTAGACCCTCACGTCAACGTCTACAGTTGTAATGAATCTGTTAAAAGTAAATAGTTTTCTTCTTTAAGATGTATATTGTATTTTTTTTTTCTAACTTCATGTCTTTATGCCCTTAATGCATAACTAAAGTTTGTTGGCACCGATGAAGCAACAACTTGTGTGGGCATAGCTATTCGGAATCGAAAAAATGGAATGTAAGAATTAATGTGCAAAAATTATATGCATATTCTTCTGCTAATCCTGCCTTTGTGTTATGCTGGTTGTTAACTTATGCATCCTAATCTCATCTCCTGGATTTCAGGACATCTGTTGCACATATGGATTTTCCAGACATCATTGAAATTGCCCTCTCACAGATATTACCCCTAGTTGTCGATCCCGCTTCTGATGCTGAGTTAGATGTAATTTCCACGATGTCAATCCTGCTTATCTAACAAACTAATTGCTCTAAGCAAATGCTTGAGGACTGATTTTGAATCTATTACAAAATGCAGGTTCATTTAGTTGGAGGTTTTGAAGATGTTCTACTCAAAGTCTGGCCCAGGACCTCTAACTTTGTGATTGATTTCCAAGGATCCTATCCACACAATCAGAATGGTTGAATTGAATGAATTGGGGTTTGGTGCAGGAAAATAATAATATCACCCAGTCTGGAGGCCGTGAAAAGGAGGAGGGTTATTCGTTTCCTCTGTGCAACAAAATTATCAAGAATTTGTGGGCAAGGCCAGAGAAATTTCACCTTCAGACTCTCTGTATTCTTCGGCATAACACTCGGAGAAACTCTGAAGGCAATACTTGCCCTATCTTCCATGGATTTGTGGTCAGCCTTCGCTCCATCCAGTTTCATGTTCTGTTTATTTCCTTTTCTCTTTTTGGGCTCTGTTATTATATTTTCATCACAATTTATCAGCAGTTTTACGAACTATACAAGTAAACATTAAACATGCCAGGAAGACTAGCATTGTTTGAGTATGTTCTGAAAAACAATCTTTTACCTTTTAAACAAAAAATTTAGTTGAAATATGCTCGAGCGATTACGTTTAAACGTCATTTATTTAATACTGTTTTCATTGATTACTTTTTTACAGATTCACTTACGTTTTCTTTGTTTCAAAATCTTGTGATTGCGAATAGTCATTTAAGTCTTACATTGTGATGAAAATGTACTCTTGTGGATTTAATGCTGAATTGGATGTTATTCCTATCCCATATGCTACTTTTCAGTTTGCATTATGTGATTTTGCTTTTGCTAATTCAGGTGAGAACTTCTGATGGATCTGTGTTCCCTGCTAGCTTTGATAGTACTTCAAGATGTCCAGATGAAATTATTCGGAGAATTCGACTATCTTCCTCATACGAGGATCCAAATTTGACGGGAAGATTGCTGGAGACATATGAAACTCAAACTGATCAGTTCAAAATCGGACCATGTCGCTGGTAAACTCTTAACCTTTTAACTTGCAAATCCTCCCCATGATGTTCTTTTTCCTTGTTCAAGTCATGACGATTTTTTTACAATTTACTCGACTCGGCAGCGAATGATGTTCTTGTGATATAATAGGTCGCCATGGAAACAATATCAGGCTATGTCTTTTCAACGCCTTTCCGATTCCGAAATCCTTCAATTATGCTCTACATCCCCTTCTGCAGAAGGACCAGATTTTGTGGCTTATGAGAGAAGGTATAACATGTTATGTCATCTGCAATCATCTGAATTTTAAAACTTTTGTCCAATCAATTGTGTACCCTTTCCCTCCAATAATGTTACTAATAAGAATGCCTATCGCCTATCGGGATAGAATTAGGAATATGATTAGAGTATTAAAGGTACCGTAGTAATTAGTTAGGGAAGTAGTTATAATGATTTGTTATAAATAGAGTGAGTGGAAAAGGTTGAAGGCAAACCATTGTTTAGTGGTTAGATTTGAGTGGCATCTCGTCAACTTGAGTAAAACTCAGCTGATTAAGGCATATATCTTCGACCAAGAGGTTAGAGGTTCAAATCATCCCACCCCACATGTTGAACTCAAAAAGTGTAAAAGGCTCGAGTGACATCATAAGAAAGAGAGGATTCCAAGTACCTTGAACACTTGGGAGTTAGATTGTAAATCTTTTGATCTTTTTATATTACAATATAGTTGGGTTCTATTAGTTACATGAGAATTTTGTCTGATACGAGTCGATCTATAATTACGCAAATAACGCCCATGGGACGTATATATGGAATTTCTCTAACAGGATGTGGGCTTATTTAGTGGAACACCCAGATTGGAGAGAGACCTTCCCAAAGAAGAAGGCAAGAGTTTTTAGAAGGGCTGCTGATGGAGAATGGGAAAGGAGCAGTAACTAACTTCTTCTCTGCTGGTAACTTTGTATGAATTCCTGTAGTTTTGTTATTTTAAAGTAATTGGTGAAATTGTTGAATATATTTCCATTTTAAATAATGAGAGATTATATTGTTTTCCTTACCAAAATGAATATGGGATTTTGATTGCTTGGGAGGCAAATTTTGTATATAAATATATAGAGCTTTTTTTTTTTTTGGCTAAATTATATAAATTGCCACTTTAAAAGTTAGTTTCAATTATGCTTCTATGATTTGAAATGTTTTATCTAAACCTTTGAAATTAAGCTTCACAATTTTGACTTGGTATCAAGTTTAGATACATAGGGTTGGAGGAAAATAAAATAAATATATATAGGTGATTATTAGTGAAGAAAAATATGTATGGGTGATTACTAGTTTTCTTTTAGGTTAAATACAAGTTTAGTACTTGAATGATCATATTTGTGTCTAGGAAACTTTAAGAAATATCTAATAGGTTCTTAAATTTTAAAAATATAAAATAGTTCTGTGAACTTTCAATTTTGTGTTGATGGGTTTTTAGCATATTCAACATTCATTCAATTAACAAATCTATAAGATTTAAAATTGAATTTATGTCTAATAGGACATTAAACCTTTTATTTTGTGTCTAATAAGTTTCGAATTTTAAAAAGGATTGAATATGTCAATGACCTACTAGACACAAAATTGTAAGTTCAAAATCTTATTAAACACAAAATCAAAAGCTTAAGCTTCGTTTAATAACCTTTTGATTTTTAATTTTTTTTTGAAAATTGTGTTTGTTCTCTCACAATTTTTCTATCATGATTTTCATTCTCTACCATGTTTCCTTCTTTCTTAAGGAAACATTTAGGGGGTTGTTGGCCTCCTGTATTAGAATCAAAATCTTGGGGTTTGTTTTGGAGGGTTCTGAAGCCTGTAAATCAGAAACTGTGTTTGAAGTGTGGTGTTCTGAAACCTGGAAAAAAGAAAACAATGTTTTGATTGCAGTGTTCTGAATCTTGTGTTTATGTTGTTTTTTTTTCTCCTTTTTCTTTTAGTTTTATTCTCTTAATTTCTCTTATTTTTTAGTGGATGTTTTGTCGATTGTAGAAACTTTTGTATAACATAAATGAGTTACAAAATTAGAACTCTATTTTAGAAATTAAAATTTATAAAATTTGAAGTCAGAGAATTTAGAACTCTATTTTACATAGTATTTAGAAATGTATTTTTGGAACTCTATTTTAGAAATTACGAAATTGAAATTCTATTTAAGAAATTAGAGATTTAAAACTCTATTTCAAAAAATATTTAGAAAAGTATTTTGGAACTCTACTTTAAAAATTAAAAAAATAAAAGTCTATTTAAGAAATTAGAGAATTTAAAACTCTATCTGAAAACTATTTTTTGGAACTCTACTTTAAATTTTTAAAAATTATAAGTTTATTGAATGAATTAGGGAATTTGAAACTTTATTTCATAAAGTATTAAAAACTTATTTTTGAAATTCTATTTTAGAAATTAAAAAATTGGAAGTCTTTAAGTAATTAGGGAATTTAAAATTTTATTCCACAAATATCCAAAAATCTATTTTTAGAATTCTATTTTATAAATTAAAAACTTACAGGTTTATTTAAGAAATTGAAAATTTTAAAACTCTTTTTTCACAAATTATTTAAAAATAATTTTTACTACTGTATATTAGAAATTAAAAATTAAAAATTAGAAGTCTATTTAATGAATTAGGGAATTTAAAATTCTATTTCAAAGTATTACCCTGTTTTTGGAACTCTATTTTAGAAATTAAAAATAAGATAAGAAGTCTATATAAGAGATTAAGAAATTTAAGATTCTATTTAGTATTCAAAATCCTATTTTTGAAACTCTATTTTAGAAATTAGATTTTTTTGTTTAGTATTTATTTTTAGTTTAATTTTAACCTCTTCAAAAATTAACTAGGTGATCAAATGGGTGGTTGGGTCACTGAGGTGGTTGTCGATCGTGGTTGCAGGGTGGTTAAGTTTGTGGAGTGGACATTGGGTGGTCGTCGGTAGTGATTGTCGGGTGGTTAGGTCCCTAGAGTAGTTGCAGGGTGTTCATCAGAGTGGTCATCAAGGTAGTAGTGTTGTTAGGTGGTTGGGTCATCAGGATGGTCGCTAGAGTGATCAACAGGTGGTCGCCGACGGTGGTTGCTTGGTTGGTTAGGTTGTCAACAATGGTTGGTGATGGTGGTTGTCAGGTGTTCGGGCCACCAAGGTTGTTGGATGGTTGAGTCCTTGGGGTGGTCGTCGAAGTGATTATATCGGTGTGGTCGGGTCGCTGGGGTGTGGTCATCAGGTGCTTTGTCGACGGTGATTGTTAGGTGGTCGAGTTGTCAGGGTGGTCATCAGTGATGGTTGGGTTGTCGAAGTGGTTTATTGAGTGGTTGTTGGTAGTTGTTGTGGGCAAGTTAGGTCGTTGGGGTAGTTGATTGCTCAAGTGATCGAGTTGTTGGGGTAGTTGTATACAAGTCTCTTGAGTTTTCGTCGAAAGTAGTCGTTAGCAATGGTCAAGTCGTCGGTGTGGTCATCGGAGGTAGTCGTCAATAGTGGTCGAGGTCGCTGATGTGGTCGTCGGAGTTGTTGTTGGAGGTAGTCGCCAATGTGGTCGTCGAAGTTGTCACCGGAGGTAGTTGTCTGCAGTGGTCGAGTCGTCGATGTGGTTGCCGGAGTTGTTGTCGGAGGTAACTGTCAGCGGTGGTCGGATCGCCGGTTTGGTCACTGGAGTTATCATCAAACTATTGTTGAAGTAGTCGACAAAAATGGAAGATGACAAATAAAATAAGAGAACATGGCACAAACCCATGGGGTTGCACTGTTGTAATCCATGGGGTTGTATTTCAAAACCAAGGGTTTTGAACACATTGGACCAAAAATCCAAAACCATCCAAATTCAAAACAGGGAGACAAACGACCCTTTAAGTTTCTAGGCAAATTCTAAAAACAAAAACAAATTTTTAATAACCATTTTTTTTAGTTTTCAAAACTTGGCTTCATTTTTTAAAACATACTTAAAAAGTAGATAAGAAAACATGAGAATTCATAGGTGAATGTCGAATTTATAAGCTTAATTTCGGTAGATGTATTTATAAGCTTAATATCTAAAAACCAATAATAAAATGGTTATCAAACGGAATCTTAGAGATTAATTTGACATTTTTAAAGTTTAGATATTTTTATTAGACAAATCATTTTGACAATTTATTTAATACGAATTTAAAAGTTTATGGACTAAACTTATAATTTAACATTTTTTTTAATTTTCCCGTCCTCTCATTTTAAACCCATAGACAAAATAGAAAATTTTTGAAATGATAAATGCAAAAATGAAACCATCTTTATAATTCATGGGGGCATTTTATATGTATAGATTGCCCTTAATTAATTTTTTTTTCCTATTTAAACTTGATTAAAGTAAATAAAAGATGTAGAAAGCAAGCAACTATTGGGCCAAATGCAAAAGGGAAAATGAAAGTATGACCGAACGACACGTCGACTATTTAGGTCTGTCGTTTTCGTTTTCAAGCAATCGCCATCTTCTGCCAATGTAAACTTTTCAAGCCCTGAAATTACCAATATGCCCCTCACGCGGTCGGTAGATTCCTATTAAAGCCCTTTTTATAAACTACATTTTCTTTCCCACTTTTTTTCATTTTTAATTAATGCTTTGATCACTATTTAAACCCATACTTGAAATGTCCATTTAAAATAACAATAAAAAGTTGACAATAAAAAAAATATATATTTCATCTCAACTTTGTATTCAAATGAAACCATATGACATCACAAAATGTCACCTCAACTTTCTCACGATGTAATATTAAGGTATGATTGAAAGTGATTTTAAAGCGACTAAAATCACTTTTGATATGTCTAAAATCACTTTCCTACCAGAAGCGCGATGTTTGGTAATATTAAGCAAGTGGTTTTGGAAGATCCAAAATCACTTTAAGTGATTCTTGGTCAATCACTTGTGAGGTGATTCTCAAATGATTTTTGTCAAGTGATTGTAATTTAAAATAACTATTATTTCAATTTTGAAAATAATATACTTTTAATAACAAGTAAAAACCATAATCTTTTGTCAAAATTTATAAATTTTCATAAAAAAAGTGAATTTTCTCGAAACCAATAATTTTCTCTTTCTAAAGTTTTTAATAATACGTATCTTAATTTATTTATTTTTTTTGTGTTTTTATTCATATTTTTCACTTTACTTTTTTTAACTCTCCTTGAATTGCCAACAAGAGCGTAGGTTAGTTGGCATCAAGTAAGATTTATGAGCAAGAGGTTATGGATTTGAATTCCCCCATCCCAATTGTTGCTTTACTTCCTAACTAACTTTTTCTCCTCATTTTAGTTTTTCTTTCTAAAATTTTGATCATCTTACCCCTTTTTTTAATCTTTCTATGTTTGAATTTTACTCTCTTTATTAAAATTTCCCCTGAATTTTTTAGTCCCTCCCTTTAAAATTTATATCCCTTCGTATTTCTAATTTTTATCCCTCCAAATTTTAGAATAATTTACAACTAAATACTTTTTAAATAGATTAATAATAATTAAATCACTTAGCTTAAAACACTTTAGGTTAAAGTCGTTTACCAAATGTCTTTTAAAAATCACTTAATTGTATGAAAATCACTATTAAAACTGTAGAACCAAATATGAAAATGATTATATGAAAATTACTTTTAATAAACCAATTATAGGTAAATCAATTGCATTAAAATTGATATTTCTAAAATTATTCTCAAACATGCCCTTAGTTGTTTTTATGATGGTCACCATTTAATTAGATAATTAATGTTTAAAATTAAATTGATACATTAATAAAGATATAAAGATTACAACGAAACGATTAAAAGTACAAATACCAAAACATAGAATGACAAAGTCAAAAAGCTAAATTATAATTCAACCTTTCAAATAGGGCTCCAATGAGCTCATTTTTAGGTTTTAATTTCTCTTTCGAGTTACAATTTAATAAACATGTTTGTTATTCCCATAAACTGAAATAATAAAATTATATATGCACTAACTTTTGTTTTTTTTGTTTGAAAAATTACACAAACAACTCTTAAATAATTATGTTTGCTACAATTACCCTCTTGAATTTGATCAATAACTCCCCAAATTTTATTAAGTGTTGCAATTATACCCGTCGACTTTTAATTTGATCAATCAACCCATAAACTTTACTAAGTATGACAATCAACTCCTTAGACTTAATAAAATAATAGGGGGTTGATTGCAACACTTAATATAGTACATGAACTAATTGATCGAATTAAAAGTTGAAGTGTGTGATTCAACACTTAACAAAGTTCATAAGGTTGATTGATCAAATTCAAAATTCAAAGGTGTGATTATAACAAATTCCATAGTTTAAGGGTAGTTTGAGCAATTTTCCTTCTTTTTTGTACATAATACGCAACTTTAGTTTTTGTTAGAAACATCTTTTTTTTCTTTTAGTTCAACAATTACCACATGAGAGAACTAAATCATTTATCTTCCATATGGTAATTATGTGTTTTATGCACAAAACATATATATGGATAAGGCAATAAGTAACATCCCACAAGTCAAACCATCAGACCTCAAAAGAAAAAGTAAGTATTAATTATCGTTGAACTATGCTTTTATTTATTTATTGAAAGTCCTTTGACAAATATAAACCATTACTAACATATTTATTAGGGTAAATTATAAAAAATGCCCCTCAACTGTACTTTGTTTAAAAAATATCATGAACTTTCAAAAGTTTCATCAATACTCTTAAACTTTGAAAACAAAGTTCAAAAATACCCATATCATTAGTTTTGGATGGAAACCTTTAGCACTTGTTTCAAAAATACTCCAGAAAATTCAAAAGTTTCATTAATTCCGTTAAACTTTCAAAAAAGTTGAAAAATACTCTTACGTTTGGTATATGGACAGAAATCGTTAGTATCTCGTTTTAAAATACCCCTAAACTTTTGAGTTGTATTAATACTCTTAATCCTAAAAAAATTAAAAAAATACTTTTGTTATTAGTATATGGACTAAAAAACATTTATGTACACCTCATTACCTCTCTCTTCCATTTCTTCTGCCTCGATTTGCTTCAATCTATGGTCTAACATTTCTCTATTCTTCCCTTTCTTTTTCAATACCCTCTTTACTCTCTTTTTCCATTTTCCAATCTCTAAAATTACCTTATTCAATCAAGTTATATAGACTATAGCAAGAAAAAAGATAATAATTGAACTACCAAAGGACCTTAGGACTTTGGATTTAACAAAGGTTGTACATTAATAATGTGAGTTAGTACATTTGGGTTTAATACACAAAAATAGAGACATGTTGAGAATTTGAGTCGTAATTTTGAGGACATTTAGTGGAGAGAAAAAAAAACATATGCATAACTAAATTTGTAGCGGATGAAGATTTTATCAATCCTTTTTAGATTAGTCTATTTGTTGTGGTGAATTAAGAAGGTTACCCATGATTGAGAATTGGATAAATGAAAGAAAGTATCTATATGGAAAAAAAAATATATCTATATGAGTTGTGTTTCAAATTGATTCTTTTCCAACTCAAGATAACATCAAAGACATTGACTATTTGGGTATTGAAATTTTTTATATTTATATTTGGATATGCTTAAAAATGAGAGAGAACTTCTCGTTGTTTATTTAAAGTTCTTGGAGTAAGTTATAGAGATTGGAAAATAGAAGAAGGAAGTAAGAAGGTATTGAAAAAGAAAAGAAAAAATAAAGAGAAAAAATAAAGAATTGTTAGACTACATAAGGGCTTGTTTGGTACGCAATCTGAAAACAGAAATTTGAAAACAAGGGATTCAATGAAAACAGAGTTGTATTTCATGTTTTCAGATATGTGTTTTAGTAGTGATTTAGAAATTTGATTTCATTCTAAGCAGTTGTTTAAACTGCATACTCTATAACATATTTATAGATCATGAAATTAGTTGTAGATGCAAAACTAATTATTATATTGAATATAAGTCATTATTAATTAATTTAGGAAATGATTTTGCAAATTTTATAGAATTATCTTTTTATAATATAATATTCTATAATTTATAATATATTATATTCTACATATTTTAATTTAACAAAAGTAAATTGAATTCATATATACATGAAATATTGTATTTATTATTTTTATCTTTGTTTAATATAATTCTGCATTTTAAAATTTTAAATTCGAGAATCTGATACAATGAAAACATAAAAATGTTGTTTTAATTTCTACTATTTGGATCCAGAATCCAAAAGCATTTTAAAACACATTCGCTAAACACATATTCATTGAATTGGTGAATCCGAAAACATAAAACAGGATCCGGATTGCATACCAAACAGGCCCTAAGTGTTGGACTATAAATTGAAGCAAATCGAAGAGAGAGGAAATATAAGACGGAAGTAATAGGTGTAGATAAAATCAGTATACTAATAGGTAATGACATTTTTTAACCTTTATTTTTTAAAAGTTAATGATATTAATAACTCTGGATAGTAGCAGTATTTTTTTATTTTTCTTTAATTAAAAGATATTAATGAAACGATTATTTTTTTTTTAAAGTGAAGTGTAAGTTTCTATGAATCTTTTGAAACAAAGTAGATGGGCATTTGCTTATAATTTAACCTATTTATTAATTACAACAACATATTTGACCCACAAAAACAGGGCAAATACTAACGACTATAAATGTGTTGATTTGAGCATTATTCAGTCAAACGAACACAAATCCATTCCAATTGTTTGATTTTCATTTCCAATTTTGAAAAATATTCATCACTTTACTATGAAAGCTTCCATCGTCTTCCATGAAGATCAAAACCCTACTTTCAGAGCAAAAATCCCTCTCAATCTCTTCGGATTCCCCTTCCGTTCCGCCATTGAACTTGCAGAAGCCGACAATCTCTCCTTCACCTTCAGCACTTTCTTCAGATCCGGCCCTTCCTTCAACCTTTCTTACCGTCCCAACGATTCTCTCAATCCGTTCACTCTCGCCGTCAAGGCCGGAATCGGACTCTTCGGCTCGCCGATTGACGCTCCGATGAATTTCACGGCGGAATTCAACCTTCTTCCAGGTAACCAAGCCCCTCGGTTCTTCCTTCACTTCAGGCCTCAACTTGGCGATTTCACTCTCCGGAGATCGGTTCAATCGCACATCGCGAGTACTAATTTTCCCTATCTGAACTCGATTTCGCGAATGGATGATGATGTTGCTGCTTTGAGTAAAGGAAAATCCGTCGATGGCGGCGAATCTCCGAGAGAAACCGATGGTGACCTAGGGCTTGGAAATGCGGTCCTCTCCGGCCGGGAAATCAATTGCTCGCAGGTATTGAATCGTGTTGATGATGTGCTCTCGCGTGTGGAGATTAATGCGAGATCGACGTTTAAGGTCAGGGACCGGGCGGCAGTGAAATTTCGATGGTGCATGAAGTTTCCA
Source organism: Trichosanthes cucumerina (assembly GCA_036507285.1). NCBI lineage: Eukaryota > Viridiplantae > Streptophyta > Magnoliopsida > Cucurbitales > Cucurbitaceae > Trichosanthes > Trichosanthes cucumerina. Next base: position 83,456,379 of record CM071838.1, on the reverse strand, counting down.
GCGAGCATGAAGAAGGAAGATCTCACGGCGAAGATTCCGTTCTGCAAAATGCCATATCTGGCATTAGGAAAGATCAAAATCGAACGCGCAGCGGCCAACGACGGCGAACAAGAAAGCAAAGAGGCCACCGGAGCCGGAAAGTTTTCAGGTTTGAAGAAGCAGTTGGACGATTTGTGGACAGAAAGCCGGTGGTTGAAGAAGAACATAGAGCAACTTCGATCGGAGATCGGTAATCAGAAGGCTGCACCTGCACCGGCGGCTCCGCCGGTTGAATCTCGGAAGAAAAGGGGAGCTTGAAAAAAGCGTAAACAGAGTCAGACTTTTTTGTGGGCTGAAAACGGAAGTCACGTGATCAGGCCCAGGCCTGTGATTGTTGGCCCATTGGGCTTTCCGAGGGTGATAATGAGGCCTGAGGGACTGTTGGGCAATAATTGAAATGGCGAGGGTGGAGTTGCAAATTCCTTTTTCTGGAAAAGGAAAAGAAGAAAGTCACTTTGGACAAATTGCAATATCATGTATGACCTTTTTGTTTTATTTTATTCCATGTGGCTTTCAATATTTAATTATGGCCTTTTTGTTTTATTTTATTCCATGTGGCTTTCAATATTTAATTATTTTAATATTAGCTGATCTCATTATGTTTTTTTTTTTTTTTTTTTTGAGAAAAAGTTCTAATTGAGTTAAAATTAAAATCTTTGTACTCGATTTATAACTTTTTTTTCCATGTAAAGTTTGAGAAGCTAATTATAGCAATGATTTAAAAATGGTTAGTGAAAAAAGAGAAAATGAATAATGAAGACCCGTTTGATAATCATTTAGTTTTTGAGAATTAAGTTTAAAAATACTACTTCTACTGATGAGTTTTTATATTTTCTTATTTACTTTGTACCTATGTTTTCAAAAACCAAATTAAGTTTTGAAAACTAAAAAAAATATAGTTTTTAAAAACTTGTTTTTGTTTTTTAAATTTACCTAGAAACTTAAATGGTATCTCAAGAAAGATGAAAATCATAGTAGAGAAGATAGAGAGAAATTATAGAAAAACAAACATAATTTTAAAAAATAAAAAATCAAATGATTTTTAAACGGAGCTGAAAAAATTAGTGTCAAATGAATTGGAAAAAAAATCAGGTTTATTTGATCTATTTTGTTTTTAGTTTTAAAAATTTGTTTGTTTCCCTATAATATATTTTGTTTCTTTATAATATCTTTAGGGGAAAAATAATTTTTATTCTTAAATTTGTTAAGGTGTATCAGTTTTCATTATAAACTTTCGATAACTTAGATAAGTGTTGCAATTTTAACTTTAAATAGTGTTATAATTTAACCCTCTAATAATTTTTTTTGCTTTAAATATTGTTTTTAAAAAATTTCTCATACATCAATGAATTATAAAACAAACCTAATAGTTATTTTTTTTTTTAATGAAATTTATGATATTTGACCGAGTTATTCTTTGCATAGATTTTATTGAAATTAATGTATTTATGGAGATTTTTATAAGGGAAAATTGAACTAACCATAAAAATCGTAACACTTATTTAAGTTTAGGGTCCAAAAAATTGAAAGTTTAGGATAAAATTTTTGATATTTTCCCCTCATATATTTACCATACATTTCATCTTTTTAAATAAACATTTCAATTTTGGGTCAAATTCAAAAAAGAAAAAAAAAATCTAAAAACTACACCCGCTCCCCCTAGTTTTAAAAATTTTGCTTGGATCTTGAAGACATTTCTTGTAAAAAAAAAGGATAATAATACAAAGAAATTGAAAATGTGGAATAGTGTTTATTAAACTTAATTTTCATAATTAAAAAATTAAAAAACCAAATGATTGTCAAGCACGAGTTAAAATATGGGTTTTGAAGACTAAAGTTTATTGAAGTTAATAAAACCAAACCATTGGAATAACTATAATGAAAAGGTACTAGATAAACAAACTATTAACATTCTAATAACAATAGAAACTAATAGAACTACGATGATAATACCACAAAGCTAACGTAGTAACTCCAAGATCAGTATGACTCGTATTAAGAGAGTCGTGAGTTCGAATCCCCCACCTCCAATTGTTAATGCACTCAAAATAATTTTAATTTTGTGAAACTCTTTGTTTTTTTCATAAATAACTTTGTACTACTTGTAAGGAAAAGAACAAAAAAAAAAAAAAAGAACAAAAGCTCTTTTGAGATGTTATTAGATGACGACACTATGTCCTTATCATTACAAAGAAAATGGATCAACACCCTCAAAACTTCCTACATATATTTTGTTTGCTTTACATTTTCTTGTATTCCTTCATATGATTATGATATGAACTTGTGGAATGATCAAGTGTTGATGAGTGACTGTAATGGGTTTTGTCGATTCTCCCATTTAGCTTCGTCATTTCATGATTTCTATGTCTTTGAGGGATACGATATCTTTTCAGAAGCTGAGTCTCACTTCGACTCTTCGTTTGTATCTTTCAACACCCAAGATGATCAATATCACCTTCCTATCTCATCTTCTAGTTCTGACTCACCACATCATCAAGAAATTCAAGATCAGTTGAGCTATTGTCGAGAATTTAGTGGTGAGCGCTCTTGGTCATGGGAGGAGTTGATGGGAAATGAGAATAACAAGGTGAGTTTATAACTATACTTTGCTTGTTTTTCTTCAAAATTTAGTATAGAGATAAAGAAGATTTGAGTTGATAAGATCTTGTTTGATAACATTTCCCTAGTATGTTTCTTGTTTTACGCTTTTTAAGAAGAAATACAAAATGTGTCCAGTGATCATGTCTTGTATGTTACTGTTGTTTTTAGAAGAAATAGAAGCATGCATAGTCACTATGTTCGCAGAGAGTTCAATTCCTTGGTGGACGATCTTGCTCGGTTAGGTTTATCTAATTGTCCAATGTTGTGGACAAAGGATTATCCTGGGTGGATTAAGATTTTTTCGTCTAATAGTTTTACTAATGATGTAATAATTCCTATGAACCATTGTGATCAATAATATTGTGGCTTTTGCTAAAAAAAAATGTGTACAGTCAAAATCAACAATCGTTTCGAAGACGCGAATCAAATGGACTGAAGAACTTCACCTAAAATTTATCGATTGCGTTGATCAACTCGGAGGTGCTCAAAGTAAGTAACATATTTCATAAATGAGAGGATATGCCCATAAAAATTAGTAACTTTGTTTGTTGCAAAAGTGCAGAAGCCACACCAAAGCAACTCCTTCACTTGATGAAAACTAAAGCATTGACTCTCATCCATATAAAAAGCCACTTGCAGGTTATATGCAGGGGAAAAAAAACTTAATAAATTTTCACTGTCAATTTGTGATTCTTTTGACTAAGTTCTTAACCAAATGATTTTCCATTTCAGAAATACCGCACTTCTCTGCAAATTCAGGAATTTTCTAAAGGTAAAGCTTCTATTTCGATTCTATCTTCAAGTAATTTTCTTAAGAGATTCGTTACGTTGGATAAAACGTGTACCTTGTAAACGTATTGATTTAGTTCATAACATATGATTATCGAGATAAATACCTTGTAAAAGTTATATTCAAGTAGAAAGGTATAAGGACTAAAACAAAACAAATAATAACAGAAGGACCAGAATGTTAAAATTCTCGTAGGTACGCATACTAGAATTGTAATTTAACCGAAATTCTCAACGAAATCAAACAAATAATGATGTGTTCGTGAAGCAGGAAAATCTGAGAGAAAAACTAACAAGAAGGAACTGCTGCAGCCTAAACAAAACATGTAAGCTTCTTTACTTAGCTTGCATTTATATTAATCAAAACAAGAAAATGTTATAAACTTCCATCATTAATCCAAGCAGAGTGAAGCAGCTGATGGAAACAGTGAGACAACAACTTGATACTCAGAGTAGTTTGAATGAACAATTGGAGGTCTGATAATCCCATTCCAGAGTTTATTGATTTTAATGCTCTATTTTCAACAGTGTTATCTTCACTTCATATCTATAGAACCAATTTTAACTTTAGGAGCGCTTTAGCTGGTAGGTTTAGGCGTAACCGTGTAGCTCGAGAAAGTCTTGGTTTGGAAATTTAGATTGTGTGAAGGAATGAGTTTTAGAAGTCAGCCAAGAATTATGTAGAGCATGTGTCTGGTTTATGAGTTTAAAATTTATAAAAGAGTTGGTACATCGCTTATGAGTAAAAAGCTAGGATTCATAAGTTAATGTACCTTAGGAACCTATGTCACAAGTGAAACTAGCCAACTTCTTCTTTTTTAGTTCTAACATATGACAATTTAGTCAATAATTATGATAGCTTGCTTTGGTTGACAAACTAATAATTTTTTTTTTTTTGGTCGAGGGCATATGCTTAACAATTGAGTTAGGCTCATGTTGGCCAAAACTTAAGACTGGGATAATACTTAGATGATTTTAGGTAGGCAAGTGAAACTAGCAAACTCATAGAATAGTTAAGTTTTTTAGCACCAGACTACTCAAATCAAATCCTTTAACCAAGGATGCATTTAAAGTTTTAATTTCATCCAATACCAATTCAACTTCAAACATGACTAAATAATGAAATTAATGACCCCCCCCAAATCAAGGTTCTAAAGATTTACTGACAGAATTATTGTTGTTGGTGCTTCCTTGTTGGGTACAGGTTCAGAAGAACTTGATCTCGGTCATTGAAGAACAAATGAAGCAACTGAGAGAAGTTTTAGAACTAAGAAGGAAAACTGTTGTACTTGGAGATGACGAGGAGAGCAAATAAAATGGACTCTGTTCTTTCTACTGTCACCTGATTTTGCATGTCAGATTTTGGAAACTACATCAAAAGCAGAATTTATTTTATATATCTATCCTTGAATTATGAATTTTCAACAGAATACCACATTTAAACCCATAAATAAAGAGTAAAACAGAGATTTAAACAGAAATTCATGAGACAAGATCAAGCAGTTGTAGAAAATAAAAATGGTTTCAAGTCTAATGTTTGGAAAAAAAATGGTAACTTATTATATCATATTAGACAAAAAACAAGCAACACATGCAGAAGTTCCATCAAATAACTTGATCTTATAAACCACAACCACAAATACATATATATATTGGATTCAAATGAAAATGTCCCTAACAGTATTACTTATCTTTCAAGCCGACCACCAATTTGTATCCTTCCAAGCATCATTGCCTCGAAAAGTATCGCCACGAAACAAGAAACTGCACTCAAAGATCGCATTCAGCTCCCAACCATGACTGGAGGAACTAGAAACCAGCCCATCCAGCAGGTTGTGAAGCTATGTCAGTTTTTTTGGGTGCACCACCAATACGTTGTTGTGAACTATTCCTTTCACCGGTTAATCCGGATGAGTTGGAGCTTCCAGCAGACACAGCTGAGAAACTCTCGGATCCGAAGCCCCAGCTTTCGAAACCAGTGCCTTCTGGAGAAGCCTGCTTTCTTGGGAGGCTTCTAGTCCTCACAGATTTGATACCCTTTTCCAGCATAACAGGCTGCTGGTTTGGGGATTCTTCTGCAAAGGCCTGCCATGGATTTGCATCGGGGCTTGGAGTATTCAAATCAGCTTTTTGTACCTGAAATGTGAAGTTAACACCAATTATTTTACATTACATAAAGAGATGGTGGTTTTCCAGTTCCTTGTAATGCAGAAAACCAAATCCACAGGATGAAAAAGAAAGCAAGGAAATACCTGAGGCACAGCAGAAGGCTGAACATCTCGTGAATTATGATTTTTTATTTCAACTTTGTTTGGTGATGGACTCCTAGCAGCAAGAGCTTGCTTGAGCTCCTGTATCTCTTGCCTCTGAGAACGACAGATAGTAGACAGCTTTTCAAATTTGGATGTGATTTCAGCTTTCTCCACATATGCTTGCTTCAGTTGCTCCTTCAACTTCTCCACCTCAGCCTCTAATGCTACTTCCTTTCCTGGTCTGTTGTTAGTGACATCAGAACTGAACTTTGAGGTATCAAACTCGGCAACAAAATTGTTAAAAGTTTTGTCCTGGAAAGATGCACTCTCAGCTTTTACTGCTTTCGATGCATCAGAGCCACGTTCTGTTTCATTCTGGAAAAATGATAATTCAAAGTCTCTGAATGAACCACTATCTGTCACCGTCTTGTTTGACTTTTGGTTTATATCCCCAGGACTAGCATTCTTGGGCGTAGAATGATTATTTGGATTAATCCTATCACGTTTTGAGGTACCACGAGAGGTCGATTCTTCATCGAACCTAATTCTGTTTGTATCCTCATTAGTGGTGTCATTAGCATGTTGAGTAGACCAGAAAGCACCCAGCGGTCCTCCACCTCCCCCTCCCCCTGCGGCCTTAGGCGCATGTGCTGCTTGTGATGAATTTTTAACTGGAGGTGGGGGTGGACTTCTACGAGGCATAGGAGACGACTTGTTCACAGGGTTTGAAGTGCCTGCTAAGATATCATTTACATCAACAAACTTCAACACGAAAGCATATTTTAAACCATTCACAAACGTGCCCCACTAGAGATATAAACGACCTACTCTGCTTTCTTGGTAAACTATAATTAGATAACATAGAACGAGTAAATGCTCCTGAAGGATAATAAGATTTATTAGCTGCCATCATGTATGCTATTTGATACTCACTCATTAAAAAGTTTCTTTAGGAAAAGAGATCTAATGAAACTAACGAACGCTAAAGCTACCTTTACCCTCACCTTCCTGTTTGTCTGTAGACTGCATGTCAGGTGGCTGATCAGGTAATGACTTCTGTGATCCAACAGGTAGCTGGTCATTAACACGAAACCAGACCTGCCACAGCACAAACCAACCCCAAGATTAGGAAGGAATTATGAGAATCCTGACACCTATTATTGTCATGGACATGAGCAATCTAAACTAACCTAAATTCATGGAGATGAAGGGCCAATCAAGCAAAGCGCTTGCCTGCGTGATGTCTGGTCTGTCATTTGGGGATCCTTGGAGCATATCTCTGATTAGGTCTGTAATCAATGAGCTATATTTAGGTAACTCCGGTATTCGATAGTTCCCATTTAAAATTTGAAGTTTTGACTCTCCATCAAAAGCACTTTTGAAGTAACATATGCGGAAGAGAAGACACCCAAGAGCCTGTCATGTATTCAAATCTTGGTTATGAAAAGAAGATCAATCATTTAAACATGTCTAGAATTTGTAGGATAAATAAATAATCCTCAACATGTAGCTCAAGTTTTAATTTTTAGTGATTTGCTTAAAATTTTCGAAGTAGAAGTTTAGTGCTTGAATAGTATGCATTATCTTCCTCACTTCAAGATCAATAGTTAACATGGCAAGCCACCTTGTATTTTGTAAAATCAAAGTTGAGTTCACTTGTGAAGGAAAGAATTAATACAAGTGTACACATAAACTCTATAACACAATTTGAACTTCTGAGATCTGTAACTTGATGTTTTGAATAAAGAGGAAGACTTCACATACCCATATGTCAACTTTCTCATTTATAAGTTCTCTACGGAATAGATCCCACATCTGTGTCATAACAGGAAATAGATAAAAATTACTAACATATTGACAACCAAAGATCACAACTGCAAGTTCTTTTTCAAGATATGGATTTTTAATACCTCAGGAGCTCTATAGGCAGGTGTAGTATACTTCCTGATGTTATCTTCTTCAATGCCCATTTCCTCAGGCTTCTCAAAGCGCTTGTGATTTGTAGAAGTGCTTCCAAAATCACACAATTTCCAGTGGCCATCTGAGCCTAACAAAAGATTTTCAGCTTTCAAATCTCTGAAAATCGCAATGACAAGGGAAAAATCAATAATTAATAATCCTACTAAAGAACATCAATAAAACAATTCAAGATCTTAGTTAAGCCATAACCAAAAAAAAAACATATATCATACAATGATTACAAAAACCATACACCAATGACAAGTGCCTCCAAACATGGTTGGATTAGATCAACCAAAGCCATATACCACAACCAATAGAGTACGGTAATGACTTCAACACTATTGAATAGAGATCTCTTTTTTGCTTGTTAATTACAGAACTTCAAATTAACAACTAAGGCCCCGTTTGATAACTATTTGGCTTTTGGTTTTGATTTTTGACAATTATGTTTGTTTTCTCATCACTTCCCTATAATAAGTTTCATCTTTCTTAAGAAAAATATTAGAATTCTTAACCAAATTCTAAAAACAAAAATAAGTTCTTGAAAACTACTTTTTTTTTTTTTGTGTGGGTGTATTTTCAAAACTTGGTTTAGTTTTTAAAAACATGTGTGAAAAGTAGATAACAAAACAAGAAAACTCATAGGTAAAAGTATTGTTTATAGGCTTAATTTTCAAAAACTAAAAACAAAAAACAAAATGGTTATTTAATTTTCAAAAACTAACAACAAAAAAACAAGATGGTTATCAAACGAGGCCTAAACTTCTAGCTAAGAAAATCACTTCAGTTCATTAACAGGCCATGGAAACTGACAGAATCAAGAATTGCAGAAACTATCATAATTTATAAGAGGAAAATGTTGTTGGGATATAGACAACTAGCCACCATGTTTACCTGTGAGCAATTGGCGAGGAATGGCAATGCATTGCAAATACTGCATTGCACACGTCTCTGAAAATTAAGAGAACTTGACTTTCATCAAAGTATCCAGCTCCTCTACTCTCCAGGACATTAACCAAAGACTTCTCACAAAATTCCATCACAAGTAGTGCTTCCTTCGTTCGTCCCATATCTACGATGGTGTGTGCATAAAGCGTAACAACATTAGGGTGGCCTCGGAGTGATTTCATCACGGAAATCTCCTTCAACACCAATTCAAGAGACTCCTCATCATTGCATATAATGTGCTTCAAAGCATACTGTTTCGAAACGTGTACAGCATCCTTAGCTAAGTACACACAAGAGAAACCTCCTTCAGCAATGACGTTTCTAACATGAATCTTAAGATTACCAACATCAATTGAGCGACCCTCAAGACCAGATGGTTCTTTGTGCATGAAAGGCTTGAACCTCCACATGGTTTATAAATACACAGAGAAACTGAAAGAGAAATCGTTTAAATGAAATCATTAAAGATATAATTACACAAAAAGTCCCAGCTTTTCTAACAGAATGAACATCATTAAACGCATATAGGCACCCTTCTGAAGTGAACAACAAAAAGAACATTCACAACCAATTCCTCGATCAGACTGTAGACGACTTAAACCCTAAAACCTCAATCCCAAATCCCAATCATCTCCAGAAAAACAACATTCACATTCACTCATATAAAGCAGATCCAATACCAATTAACAAATAGCAACGCCATTACCAATGGATCTTAAGCTACAAAACAAAAATACACACAAAAACTCACAATCCAATCTAAAGATAACACTACCCAAGTCCAATCCAAACAAAGCCCCGCGATCTGGGAGAGCAGCACGGAACCCAATAACCATAGCGCCTTAAAAAAGCAAAACCCCAACACCATCACCCGCAAACATAACAAAAATGGGAAAAGAACAACAACCCAATTCGATTCCATGGCAAAACAGAATAGCAAGCAAATATAACAATCTGTAATCAACAGAACTATGAAATAACAAGTGGGGTTAGGGAAGCATACCTTGGATAGGCGAATTGTGGAAGAGGGGGAACGAAATTCGATGGAATTTAAGATGGAGGAAAAGGGTGGCGATTGAGATCTGGGAGTTTGCTTGTGGATCCAGAAAAATGAAGAGAGAGGTATATCTTACCTCCCGATGCAGACAGAGGAAAAAGAGAGGGTGGAAGATTGGAAGGAAGACCCTCTCTGAAGATTGTTAAATGTTTATATACTATATATAAACTTTTATATATGTGTATTAGTGGGGTGAAATGGAAGCAAACGCGGGCAATGGATTCGTTGGATTATCCTATGAGGCCTTTTTTGAGAGGGAAAAAAAAAATCTTTCTTTTTTTTGATATCCCAAGAATTCGAGAAATTATTGGATGGGTCTGTTTGCACCATTGGAGGCCAGAGAGAAGAACTTCGAAGAAATTGTCATCTTGTAATGAGCTTATTGAATAGTCTTTTTTTGAGGAGGCGAATATTTTTAGGTTAGATTATAAATTTCGTTTGTGCTTTAAATTGATAATTAATCTAGATTTCCTCCCATAACTATTTATTTTTTTATTTAAAATTAAGTTAGTAAAAAATCAAACCAACCCCTCGAAACTAAAAAATAATAATAATAATAAATAAAATTAACGGTTTAATAACTATTTGGTTTTTGATTTTTTATTTTTAAAATTAAGCCTATAGATACTACTTTTACATATAGTTTTATGTGTTTTCGTATCTATTTTTAAGTGTATTTTGAAAATCAAGTCAAGTTTTTGTAACTAGAAAAAAAAATTAGGTTGCAAAAATTTGTTGTCTTTAAAATTTAGCTAAAATTTATTTTCTTAAGAAATATGGAAATTATTGCAGATATTTATAGAAAATTTGTGAAAAAAAAACAAACATAATTTTGAAATGTGTTCGGCAGGCAGATGAACTTTTTTTTTTAGAGTTTGACTAAGAATTCAAATGTGTTCGGCAGGCAGATGAACTTTTTTTTTTTTTTGTAGAAAAATTACGAGAAAACAAATACAGTTTTTAAAAATTAAATGATTATCAAACAGACTTAGTCTTTGTGATTTCAATGTTTTGATCTCTTTTTTTTTTATTTATTTACATGGTAATGAGCTCAAGCCTTTTACTTTGGATGATTATGTTAGATCTAAGTAAAAAATAGAGGAGAATAAGTGCATTTTCAGGTGGATAAATATAATGTTTTAGATACAAATTGTGAAATTTAATTTAACCAAATAAATGTGGACTAAATTGGTAAAAAATTACAAGGAGTATATTAAAATTAAGTTTAAATCATAAGAACCAAATTGAAAATTTTAAAATTCTACGAACCAAATTAGAGTTTGAATCATAAGAATTAAATTGAAAATTTTAAAATCCTACCAACCAAACTAAAATAAGATTGAATTATAGGACTTAATTTTAACCTAATTCTAATCATTAATTTTCAATTTCATTAAACCCTAGACTTAAATAAATGTTATAACTGGAAGAATTAATTATATAAAATAAAAATGATGGTGATCCATTTAACATAAGACGACATTAAGATTAAACTTTTGTTGAAATTGGTGAGTTTCGAGAGATTTATCTAATCTTCACTTTTATATATTGGTTTTGTTAGAACTTAACATTGTGTATTGATTTATTTGGGCATCATCAATATTGTACATGTTCGTAGGAAAAAAAATAAGTCTCTCTTATATTATGTTGCATCAGGGGAATTTTTTTTTTAAATATATATTAAGCTTTCAAGACAACTATTTTTTTTACCAAACAATATCTAAGTTAATTAATGATTTGATCATTAAAGTGAATTAAAATCGAAGTAATGTAAATCAACCGTCATTACAAAATAAAAGCATGATAATTATTATGACGAAAGAAGATTGGTGATTAATAATTAATTACAATAACTTAGTCCTGATTGAAAACGATTTGATTTGTTTATTTTTTATTTTTTAAAATTAGGCCTATAAATACTACATTTATCTATAATTTTCACATTTTCTTATCTACTTTTTACCTATGCTTTAAAAAACCAATCCAAATTTTTAAAACTAAACAAAAAAAAAAAGTAATTTTCACAAAACTTATTTTTGTTTTTTGAATTTGGCTAAAATCTCAAAGTTTCCTTTAAGAAAAATGAAAACCATGGTAGATAAAAGAAAGACTATTGTAGAACAATGGTAAGAAAACATGCATAATTTTCAAAAATCAAATAGTTATTGAACTGGGCCTGAAATACCTACCATTATTTTTAATTATTTTTAAGTTCATTTCATGTGTCGTCATTATACTATTAAGTTTATGTCTATTTGTTCATTAAACTTTTAAAAAAGTGTCTAGTAAGTCCTTGAATATTTAATTTTGTATCTATAGATATATGAACTTTAAAAAATATCTTATAAATCCTTAAACTTACAATGTTGTATTTAATAGGTATTTTAAACCATTCATTAATTTTTTTAAAAAATATATTTTAAAAAATTAAATATGTAAACTTACCGAATACAAAATTAAAATTTAAAGATTTACTAGATAATTTTAAAGTTTAAAATTAAAAGTTAGGGACCTAGGTCGCGTTGCGTTTGTACGAGCAAAAATTGATTAGGGAAATCTTAACTCTTTAGATTGTTTAATAAATTTAATTTTTTTTAATCTATCAAAAATCATTTTTCTATCTCAACAAAAAAAAAATCACTTTTCAATTTACTTTGGTTCAATATACGCTTTTTTTTAATTAAGGTCCCGTTTGATAATCATTTTATTTTGGTTTTTAGTTTTTTAAATTTAAACCTAAAAATATTATTTCTACCAATGAATTTATATGTTTTTTTTTTATCTTTTTGTACCTATGTTTTCAAAAACCAAGCTAACTTTTGAAAACTAAAAAAAGTAGTTTTAAAAAACTTGACTTTGTTTTTAAAATTTGGCTAAGAGTTCAAATGGTTACTTAAATGAGATAATCTCTATGGTAGATAAATTAGGTGAAAATAAGCTTAATTTTCAAAAACTAAAAACCCAAAACAAAATAGTTATCAAACGAGACCTAAAAAACTATTTTCTCGAACTAAAATTTCAAAATTTCAAATCCATCCTTCTATATATATATATTTTTTTTTTATGTTTATTCTTCTCTATCAACAAAATTCTGGATTGATCCAATTTTGTATAACAATTATTTTCTAAACTTTTATCAAATAATTTAGATTTTAAACAAAGTTACATGTAATAAAATTATATATTTTTTTAAATAATTATCTTATCGTAGATTTGATATTAAATATCAATATAAAATAATTAAATAATATATCTACTATCGTCATTATAGCTAAATCACAACAATTTAATTGGAATTTACCAAGCGTTGTGATTTGCTTTTCTATCAAAAATTAAAATTTATCAAATATTAATCTAGGCTATATGATAATTGATTTTCTTTAAAGTATAATTATCAACCATTATTCTAAAAGCCATAGCATTCCCAAACGGACCCCAACTTTAAGTTTCTTTTTTATCATGATTTATAAATATTTTAGATTTAAGAAAATCAACCATTCAAAATTCTCCAAAGCCCGTAGCCAATGGGCCAACGTGGGCTGCCATAAACTTTATGGGCTTATGAGATATTGGCCCACAAACATGAAAAAATGGTGTGACAAAGACTTTCATCCATTGTCATATAAACTATATCATAAAGTTAATAGAATATTCAACTTTATCTAATTTTTTAAAATAAATAAATAAAAAAGAAGTTTTAATGTAATCGGCCTCATAGAATCAAATGTATATAAGATTAAATTGACCATTAATTGTTGTACTAAAAAAAACAAATGGTCACTTAAGCGTACGAAACTAAATATACAAAATTCTAAATGGATTTTATGAAGTTTCGTTTGATAACCATTTGGTTTTTTTTAGTTTAATTTTTTTTTTTGTTTTTTCACTCTTTTTCTATAATAGTTTCTATCTTTTTAGATAAGTATTATAATTTCTAGCCAAATTCAAAAAACAAAAATAAGTTTTTGACAACTACTATTTTTAGTTTTTAAAACTTGATTTGGTTTTTGAAAACATAGGTAAAAACTATATTTGAACATGGAAACTCATAAGTAAAAGTAGTATTTATAGGCTTAAGTTAAAAAAAAATCTAAAATAAAAAATCTAAATAAATATCAAACGAGCATAAACTTCACTATTGCCGACGATAGCCCTATCCCATCAATTTATGACCTATCCCTAGAAGATCAAGATGAAGTTTTTTGGGCCAAGTTTCTCTATTATTCAGGCCCATTTATTCTCACTTCAATAAACCCACGACCCACGATTAATATTTATGTAGGACGGTTTGGTAACTATTTCGTTTGTAGTTTTCTATTTTTAACCTGTAGGTGTTTCTTCTCAATTTTCCTACTTAATTTTCAAATCTCATCTTGCTTACAAAAATATTGAATTTTTTAGTCAAATTCTAAAAATAAAAACATATGTTTAAAAACTACTATCCCTTTTGATAATCATTTAGGTGTGGTTTTTAGTTTTTAAAATTGTATTTATTTTCTCATTATTTCTCTACGATTAACTTCATCTTTCTTAAGAAAATATTTGAAATCTTAGCAAAATTTTAAAAACAAAAACAAGTTTTTGAAAATTATTTTTTTTAGTTTTCAAAACTTGACTTGGTTTTGTAAGACATATATAAAAAGTAGAAAACAAAAGAATGAAACTCATATATAGAAATAGTATTTATAGACTTAATTTTCAATAACCAAAAAGAAAAAATTTAATGGTTATCAAATAAGACCTGCTTTTTTAGTTTTCATAATTTAGTTTGGATTTTGAAAACATTTTTACAAGGTAGGTGATAAAGCAAAGAAACTCATAGGTGAAGTAGTGTTTATAAGCTAGATTTTCAAAAGCAAAAAACTAAAGTCGCGTTTGATAGCTATTTTGTTTTTGAAAATTGTGTTTGTTTTCTCATAATTTTTCTACAATGGTCTTTATCTTCTTTACGATGATTCCATCTTTTCTAAAAAAAACATTTGAGAGTTTCTAACTAATTTCTAAAAACAAAAACAAGTTTTTGAAAACTATTTTTTTTTTTTTAGTTTTTTAAAACTTGGTTTGAATTTTTTAAAATATATGTAAAAAGTAGATAAGAAATTATCCAAACCCATATGTGGATTATCAAACGAGACCATAATCCTTCTTTTTTTAGTACCATAAAGGTTGAGGGATTTGAACCATATACCACGTAGTGGTTAATACATTCATTAAAAAAAATGAAACATACAATTTGCTTTTTTTTTTTAGTACATTAAGAGGTTGGGGAATTCGAACCCTACTCATGCAGGTTTAACTATCTTTCTTGTTGACGCTTTATTTTATTAAAAAAATCATACAAACTTAACCATTGAAAAAACACTTGTATATGTGAACTCAATGGGGGGGGGGGGGGGGGGTTGAAACATTAATTAGTTCACCTATAGTATGATTCAATTATTAGAGTTCTATTCCGTAACTATTTGAAAACGTGATTGATTTTGCAAAAAAGAATGGAAAAAATGACTATGAAAAGTTGAAAATAATAAAAATAAGGTTTTACGTTCAATTTTTTGAAATTGTTTCATTTTGGTCTATAGATTTTCAAAATGCCAGTTTTAGTCCTTAAACTTTTAGATTTGTTTCATTTTAGTCATCGAACTTTCAAAATGTCTATTTTAATATTTGGACTTTAAAAAACTAACTAATTCCATCATTATCATCACTTTATTGTTAATTATCTAATAGATAGATAACATGACTTTGAAAATGTGTATCTCAATCTATTGATGTAAGAATTTGTTAGAACCATATAGATTGGCTAAAGTGAATAACTGACGACCAATTATTAAGTAAAATAAATTAAACCTAAAAATCAAGTAAAGTAGGAGTGTACATAAGTCGAGTTGAGTTGGGTTGAGGGAATTTTTTGACCAACCAATAAGTTCGGGTTGGTCATTCCTTCAACTCAACCAACTAGAGAGTAACCAACCCAACCCAATATTTTTTGGGTTGGGTTGGGTTTGGGTCAGTGGATTATTATTTTTATTATTTTTATTATTTAATTATTTAATTATTTAAAATATTTTTTCTTGAATTAATAACTAAAATCACATAAAATTCAAATATCAAACTTCAAATTTCAAAACATCTTAACATTTATTAGAAGTTTAGGAGAAAAACATTAAAAATTGACAAATAACTTATTTATAAGTATATATGTAACACCCCGAAAAATTTAACACAACGACTCGAGGCATTACTTCCAAGTTATACAGTTTCATACGGAAATCCGGCAGACATAACTTGGCAAGAACAAAGGACAAATCGAAAAAATTTTACAAGTGCTCGAACCTAAACGAGAACACTTCAAAGACTCACGAGGTACCCGGCCTCCACCAAACTACAGAACAACAATACAGTGGGCTCCAGTCCCTCGGAGTTAACAGAAAATCTCAAACAACAAAACATGCTTTGAGTACGATAGGTAAAAACATAACATGCTTTGATTCAAGAAATAAACATCAGACAGAAATAAGTTTAAAACATGAATGGAAGCCACAAAACACAACGGAAGAAGGAAAAAGAAACGACAACTCCTAACTAAGTCCTACAAGTCTTCCATAGCCTCGCAGAGAGTCTAAATCGCGCGGTGGTCATCTCTTTGGTTTGCCTTACCGCACGAAAAAGAAATAAAGAAGGGGTGAGTATAAAAATACTCGAGTAAGTTGACCAGATTCGCCCAAGAATAAAGAACATAAAACGACCCTAGACTTAGCTAACACGACACCTAGCCCGCCAAACAACCTCAACACGCATCCTCGGCCCTACTATTGCTCACTTTTCTCGATTCTTGTCTCTACCCTTAGCTCCTAGGCGGGTTGGCAAAGACGTGGCCACACAGACTCATCTTCTGGACTGCACTAGGGCAAAGGACTCTATCCAACCCCTCTGACTCTAAGGATCACACCCCGAGTCGCACAACTGGATGGGGGCGGACCACCACATCCCATAAGCATCAAAGTGGTACTACCGCGCACGATCGACCTCGGGCTCATTCCCGGGCCTGCACTAGGGTGAAGGACTCTATCCAACCCCTCTGACTCTAAGGATCGTACCCCCGAGTCGCACAACTGGATGGAGGGCGGACCATCACATCCCATACATCATCTCGCCAACCTCGAGTCTCGGTTTACTAAGGTTACACAGATATTTAGGACTTGGGCCTGCACTAGGGCTAGTTGTGCTAACTACAATCCTAAGGCTCAATGGCACTTCCCGAGTTACTACAGACTAGGCACGAGGCGACTAAGGCTCGGGACCAATAGTCACAAAACGAAGAACGTTTAGGAACTCAGCATAAGATTACATCACCCCTACTAGTTATGAACACAAGCACCAACAGACAACCAGAAACCAGAAAGAACTACGAGTTCGAGTTCCAGCACAGATCAACATAACAATCACAAAACATGATTCAGGCATAACCGAACATCTCAACCTATCATGCTACTATCAAAACTTTACTTTCAATCATAAATTGCATGCAATACGCCCCTAAGCCCTACACTTAGGGGTAGTTTAAATCAACCGACTACTTACGGTGAAAGCTAACGCGTCAACGAGCGACTTTGAGTACGCGGCGTGCTCGGCGTACTTCAACTTCCCGGCCCTAACGAAACACACACAATTAATAAACTAAAGTACAAAGAACCTATCACGAGAAAACTAATTAAGAGGAGCGAAACTCACACACACGAGTGCCAAAACGGACTAAGGAACGAACCGAGGCGAAGCGGACGGACGGAAGAAGACGCGGTGGCGGGCTGGCGTGGCGGCGGCAGCGTGAAAGTGACGCGGCGGCACATGGGTGGCGAGATATGGATCCTCGCGCCCGATCTATATCGAGCCGGACTTGTTCGTCGGCCGGTCGAAAAGCGGCTCGAACCCATTTGAACCAAACGAGGGCGGCTTGCGGACACTGGCGCGCGGCGGCGGCTGCGGCGGCGGCGCGGCGGCGGTTGGGCCGCTACCGAGGTCCACGAACGATTGCGGCGGCGACGGAGGTAGGAAGGCGGCGAGGTTGAACGGCCTGAGATTAGAGAGAGAAACGGCGAGTGAGGGAGCAAAAACGGAGAGTGAAAGGGAGGAAGAAAACGGAGAGAACGAGAGAGAGAAGAAGAAGAAGTAATAAAATAAAATAAAAGAAAAGGCGTGGGCGCGCACACGCTTGCCGCCATGCTTGGCGCGAGAGAGAGGAGAGGGGAGAAGCGAGTCGTTCTTCCTCGACTTTAAGTAATTTTTTTTTTTTTTTTTTTTAAACAGAAAAGGACTGGGCTGTAACAATATATGTAATTAAAATAAAATAAAATAAATATAAATTTTGGGTTGTGTTGGGTTGGATCAACCTCAGCCTAAAAAGTACAATCTTAGAATCGATCTGAACTTTTCGGTTTTCCAAACTTTCAACTCAACTCAAACAAAAAAAACCTAACTCAATCCAACTCTTATGATTTGGGTTGGGTAGTCCGAGTTGCTCGAGTTACCGGGTTATTTGTATTAAAGTAAAAACAAAACTCTCCCTCAAATATTTTATATTCATAGGGAAGATGATGGACTTAAAACTCAATAAAATGAAATGAGAGAGAAGAGAAAGAAAAAGCAAAAAAAAAGATATATATATATATATATAAAAAGAAGAAGAAGAAAGAAAATATTTGGTGGATACTAAGTAAAGATAAGACAAATGAGAAACCAACAAAAAGAAATGGAAAACTCAGAGCTTTTTTTTCTTCTTTTTTGCTTTTACCATTTCAAAGTGAGCTTTGTTTTGATGACAAAACCAAAGTGAAAAAAGAAAACAAAATGGTCAGAGAATTGAGAATGAGACTTGAGCAAAATTAATGCTCACATGGCAAAGGAGACAATCCTCACATGATACAAACATGGTCCTTCCTCTTCTTTGCTTCCCAAATTCATAGCATTTTCTGTTTGTTTCCTCTCAAAAATTTCAACTCTCTCCTTCTCGTATGTCCCCTTTTCTTTATCTCTTAAAATCGTGCAATAATTTCATCACATTTCTTTCTGTAACCCATGGTACTCTTGTAAATTACGAATCATACTTCATTCTTTTAAATTGTTTTAAAAGAACTGTTATATACTCAACTCTCTGTTAAAAAAAAATTAGCAGAAGGGTATGACTTTAATTTAGATTTCGCGACAAATATAAGAATGTGATATGTATTTGCTAGTGAAGTTACTCATCAACTATCAAACACTTTCCCCAATGTTATATGTCTCTTTCACTCTAATCCTCCCATTTTTTTGGGACCTTAACTATGAGAAGGGCTTTTTTTTTTCTTTCATTTGGGTTGACTTTTCTTGCCCTTGACTATGGGAGAAATGAGAACAAAATACATATAATTCATGGGGAAAAGTGGGTTTGATGGTAATTTCATATTCAAATTTGTGACATTTCATGTAACCAAAAGTGCCCAACCACAAATTGACCCACATAGCATGTTCTTTTCTTTCCTTCCTTTGCTATCACAAAGAATAGTCCAATACAGTTGTGCCTTATGATTTGCTATTAATTGAGCAACCTATAAACTATGCATATTATTATTTGAGCCACAAAAATGAAAAGGAAAAAAAATAAAAAATAAAAAAGAAAGGAATTTTATTGTTTGCCTACCATATAGGATACAAGTAGGGTTTCAATCAAACACCCCAATTGACTTTTTTTTAATCCAATAAAAGGGTTGTAATATTGATGATATGATTTTGGAGAAATTAAATGCATATGATAGGGTGATAATTAAAATGTTGTATGTATTGATCAAATTCTAGAAAAAAAAAAAACTCTAAAGTCAAAATGAAGATGATAAGAATTACATTTATGTGGTTATTAAGGAGAATTTGAGTTTTTTTTTATTTGATCAATTTAACTAATTCTCTTTATAGAATTGTTGATGATATGGGGTTTTGCAATGTTAGTTACACAAAATTTTTGACATAAAATAACATGCATTATAGTTATAACATGTTATTTATATATGAAACCAAGAACAATCCAAAGAAAAAATTGATCTCTCAAAATCATCATATTTAATTGTCTTCTTTTTTTCGATGACATGATTATTAATTAATGATTATATTATGATCCATCAATTCATACTTTATTTATAAATAGTGTGAAAAATTACACGATATATATACAGACTTTGTCATCTTTAATATTGCAAAAAAAAAAAAAAAAAGTGTCCCTTTCGACAAAAACATGGAGAAAAACATTTTCAATAAAAATTTTACTTGAAGAGTAAATTTTGGTGATTTGATTATGTTGTGTGGTTAAAGAGAATTTGATCATTTTTGTTTGTAGGATTGAATATATTCTCCTAATTAAACCCCATAGGAAATTAAGAAGTATTTGTAATAAAAATTTTGAACACAAATACAATACTACTTATTGAACTAAAAACAACGAAAGTTATAGTATGTTATATTAAACAAAATTAGTCAGTTCAAAGTAAAAAAAATATTTTTTTAAAATAATCATGTCAGCAAATTGTCATCTTACATTAAGACGACACAATTATATAAAAGACTCTATATACTCGTCATCCATCATTTTTCTATTGATTAGTGGTTGAATAAAGTACATAAATGAATTGACATTTGAGTTTTTTTTTAAAAAAAAAAAAACTCCAAAATTGTTATTTTTTCTTTATCATTTAAAGCATTTTAACTATAAAGAAACAAATGATTCAAATAAGTGATCCCCATTAATCATCTTATCTATATAAGGATATGACAAGCAAAATTTCTCTCGTAACAACTTGGACAAAAATTGACTTTGAATCAATACCAAAGAGAAATAATTGATATTAAAATTTACCCAAAAACAATGAATTCAAAAGGTGTTTTTTAAAAATGCCCCAAACCCTAAATCCCATGTAGTTTTAGATATGGATGAACAAAAAATGCCTTGTAGACATCACATGGGGATGACCCCTAAACCCCTTCTAACCATTTCCCATCTATAATCCTTTTGATAAATATTTAGTGGCTCAAAAGCATTTAAAAACTTTGATATTATTGTTTTTATTGCTTCAATGGCTTTGCATGTGATGTGGGCAAAACCTTAGCTTACATTTTTAGACATTCAAAAATGTTTTAGTTTCTTTTGCTACACACCAAGTTTTAATGGATAAAATTAAAATGTGCATTATTTATGATATGTTAATCATTGAATCTTACAAACATCATTCATGCACAAGGGACCTAAATGTCACACCATTATTTTTTATATTATTGACTCAATTTTCTTAATCTCTCATTTTTTTTTAAAGCTTTATTTATGTCCCTAGATTTGTACATTCTTCTCTTCTCTTTGTCTCCCTATCCTTCTTTATCTTTTAGAGTCGGATTGGGGCGTTGAGTGGATTATAATAGTTTGTGAAGTTAAATAACTCTACACCCGAAATACAGACTATTATGACTCAAACTAAATACTTCTGCATTCTAGACATATATTATATAATTCAACAAACTATCACCTGAAACACAAACTATTATGACTTAGACAAAATACTTTGACATTCTAGACACATATTATATAATTCACAGACTATTATAATTCAAAATATTATAACTCACTCAACACCCCAAACACAACCTTAGAAATAAGTAATTTATTTTAGTTTTCAAACTTATTTAATGGAACTCGATAATTATTTTAGGTCAAATAATTAGCCATATGTAAGTTTTGTATAAATTAAGTAGCATGTGTGAATATTCAAAATTTCAAAGTTGTGTAATGATAAAGATATAGTTTAGACTTTAGGGTATATCTCTAGTCTAAGGAAAAAGATAATGTTGTATTTTTAGTTTAATTAAGATTTTGAAATATCATCCCTAATTTTATTTTCAATTAATTGACCACACATGGATGCCTTTACCTATGCTATATTAATTATATGATAATTTTTTTCTCTATTTTATGTTTATTTGGTGTTTACACAACCTTTTTCTCTTCTTTCCTTTTATTATTTTTTTCTTTCAATTTAAGAAAAGTCCGGTTTTTCTAATTTTTCATGCCTCTTAGAATGCTCCCAATAAATTTTATTTAATTTGGTAAAGAATGTTTTTTGTTCATTTAAGTAAAAATAGATTGCAAACAAATAAGCTAATTTATAATTTCATCCATAATCAATATTCATGGTTACTAAAAATTAAAGAAAAGATCTACAAAAACTCTTTTTCCAAAAAAAAGATAAGGTTCTATTTTTGTTATTCAAAAAAAATTGTGGCAAAAAACGACAATTGCCTAAAATTTTTATTAATGTTACATCACCAAATAAAACCACATAAAAATCTCATTATTAAATCACAATTATCAATGGAGTTGTTTGATTTATTTATTATTTTATTATTATTATTATTTTTATAAAGCATGGGTTGTTCAACTGATCTTAACTCATTTGATATTAACAATTCAACTACCATGTTGGTTGCCCAAGAAACCAAAAAATTAAAGGGTTATTATCATATAGGGCATTTCCTAGGCTATCTTAATTTTACTTCATTATAATTTGAAGTCCTTAAAAATTTGAGAATAAATAATTAGAAAAAAACCCCAATTTTGAAATTAATTACAAAATTCCCATATCCAAATGGTAGTTAATTATATATTCTGGTCTAAATTTGGTTTTTAGTTCTTGAATTTTTGTTAATACTCCTAATTCAACCCCTATTTTTTTTTTCTAAAGAAGATATCCACTTTTTTGTTTTGGTCCCTCTCATGTTTAATAATTATAAAAGGTTAAATGATGAGTTTAGTCCCCGAATTTTTATATTTAGTCCTTAATTTTTTAAAAAATATATAATAATTCTTTTCAATTTTAATTTGTGCCCAATATGTTCCTGGTTTCTCAATTTTGTATGGTTTATAGTCTATTTGATGTTTTTTTTTTTTGTTAAATTCACCGACCTAATTGATACAAAATTGTAAGTTTAAGGTCCTATTAGTGACATAAATTTCAATTTTATATTTAAGACCAATTAATTTTTAAAAACTTTGAATAACATCGAGCACCTATATATTGAACATGAACCTAAAAGTTTAGGCCCCATTTGGTAACCATTTTGTTTTTGGTTTTTAGTTTTTGAAATTTAAACCTAAAAATACTATTTCTACCGATGAATTTATATGTTTTCTTATCCTACTTTGTACCTATGTTTTCAAAAACCAAACCAACTTTTGAAAACTAAAAAAAAAATAGCTTTCAAAAACTTCATGACTTTGTTTTAGAATCTGGCTAAGTTCAAAAAGTAAACTTGTATGCCAATTATTGTTGAGCTAAGCTCGTTTTGGCCTCTAAATTAAAAAAATGATAATACTTAACATATAGATAATAAATAGAGATATTACATCATCTTTTTTTAAAAATTAGGTTTTTTTTTTGGGAGGGGAAAAAAATAGGTACGACTAGAGATTATATATATTTCATGAAGGTATATGGAAATTTAAAAACTAATGAACTAAAAAAAATAAATTATGGTAAGAATTGAAGTGCCAAACTGAATAGCTTGCAAAAGCTGATTGATTATATCCCATGGAAAATCAAAGAAAAAAAAAGAAACAAACATTGTTAATAAGAAAGGAAAAATTAAATCAATGAATTGAGATTAAAGAAAGAGGCAAAAAGGAAAAGGCCAGCTATTGGGTAAAGTACACCAACCATTAGGAGGAGTGCACCAAATTTATATATAAAAAAAAAATAATAAAAAAAAATCCATAGAGCTTAATTAAAATTCTATATATTTTTTAAAAGTAAGTTGTTATAATATATTTGCAAAGTTTGGTAATCAACAAACCAAATGATAACCCAATAAAATTCCTTCCAAATGAACTCAAAAAAAAAAAAATCCAATTAATAATTCAATTTTGATTTCATCACTAAATAGTTGTTAAAGAAACTTCTTTATTGCCCCACCTTCCTTCTCTTCAATCATTACCTAGTTTCATATTCACATTAGAGAGAGAGTTTAATTTCATAATTAAAAATTTAGTCTTTTTAGCATTTTCTTTGTGGGATTTTGTTATATTCTTCATAAATTTACAAGAGAAAGAAAATGTCAAAAAATAATGAAGAGAGAGAAGAACCAAGCTTATCATTAAAAAAAAATGTTACCAATATTAAAAATTTAGTCCTTTTAGCATTTTCTTTGTGGAATTTTGTCATATTCTTCATAAATTTACAAGAGAATGAAAAGGAAAGGGTAAAAAAATAATGGAGAGAGATAGTCCATCTAAATCATTAAAAATTTAGTCTTTTTAGCTTTTTTTTTTTTTTTTTTTTTTTGTGAGATTTTGTTATATTCTTCAGATATTTACAAGA
This sequence comes from Trichosanthes cucumerina, assembly GCA_036507285.1. Lineage (NCBI taxonomy): Eukaryota > Viridiplantae > Streptophyta > Magnoliopsida > Cucurbitales > Cucurbitaceae > Trichosanthes > Trichosanthes cucumerina. The sequence continues at coordinate 83,432,350 of CM071838.1, read as the reverse complement.
GAATGGGGAGAAAAGGTAGAAAATGATTAAATTACAAATTTAGTCCATAAATTATTATGTTTGTGTTTGTTTGGTCCCTGAATTTTTAATTTTGTGTTTAATAGGTTTCTAAATTTTAGAAATGTCTAATAGTTTGGTTCTTGAACTATTAATGTCGTGTCAAATAAGTCCCTGACATATCCAAAAAAAATTTAAATATATTAGTTGATAATTAAATATAAAATTAAATTTTATGTCTAATGGAATCCAAAACTTTCAATTTTGTGTTTAGTATGTTCATGAATCTTAACCAATATTGAATAGGTCCACACAAGATTAAAAATTTCAGATCTACGTATTGAATTCAAAATTGAAGGTATACAAACTTATTAGAATTTTTTTAGAGTTTAAGGACTTATTGAAGATGAAATTAAATTTGATTAAACACTAGTTAAAATTCAGGGGACTAAATTTTTTGTTTAACCCTATACAAATAATGAAGAGGGAGAGATTCAATCTTAAAAAGTGTAGTCTTTTTAGCATTTTTCTGGGTGGGATTTTGTTATATTCTTCATATATATTTACATGAGAGTGGAAAAAAAATTATAAATTATAAATTTAGTCCCTGAAACTTTTAAGTTTGTATCAAATAGGTCCTTAAACTTTAAAAAGTTTATAGTAGGTCCCTGAATTTTTTAATTTTTGTATTTAATAAGTCCCTTAATAACTTTCAATTATATATTTTTAAGTCCTTCAACTTTCAATTTCGGGTCTAATAGATCCTCGACCTATTTCGGCATTTTTTAAAAATCATGGACTTGTTGGACATGAATTTTTTAGGGACCTATTAGACATAAAATTAAAAGTTTAAAAACCTAATTATATATTTTTTAAAATTTATGGATTTATTAGACACAAACATAAGAGTTTATGAACTAAACTTGAAATTTAATAAAAAAAAAAAAGTGAAAGATAAAATAATATAGAGAGAGAACCAATCCTATCATTAAAAATTGAATCTTTCTTTAGCATTTTGTTTGTGGGATTTTGTTGTGTTCTTCATATATTTACAAAAGAGTGTGAAAAAGAAAGGTTAAAAAAAAATAATGGAAAGCATTGGCCATTTGTACTTGTAGTGGGTTTCACTTTTTTTTTTCAATTATTTAATTATTATTCAAAATGATAAAACCCCTGGTTTATTTTATCTGACCAGACTTTCAGTTCCATTATTTTTTAAATGAAATTAATTAAGATTGAAAAGCCTTATACCTATCTTATTAATAATGTCACATCAATTTAATTTCAAATAACTTTCTAAAATTTATAAAACTTTTTAATGTAATTTAATTTAAAGTAGCTAGCTAACAAATATATATGATGATGAAATAGACGGCAAATTAAAGTGAACAATTAAAAGCCGATGTTTCCTCAATAATAATAATAATAATAAAAGCCGATGTATTTAATTAATTGAAACTATATGTTAAGTACTGAAAATGAAAATGATTAATAACCGCAATAAAATATAAATTAACATTAATATATTGTTTATAGATCAAAACAAAATACAATCACATGATTAATCTTGCTTTATATATTTAATCACTTTTGAAGGCTTCTATCCTTGTACGTCATTTTTTGAAATAATATATTTCAATTGTTGGGAGAGAGAAGATATTTATAAAAAAAATTACATGATTAAAAAAACCTATTTAATTTTTCAATTTTTCGATTTTACTAATCAGTTGAAAAATTTTGAATATTTATGTTTTTAAAATTGTACAAATTGATGGCGTACGTAACTAATGATTAATTTTGATAATTCAATTAGATTTATTTCTAAGGATAATTACAAATGATTTGCTTAGTTTGCAAATCATGCTTATATATGTATTGAAAATAGTTTCGAACACTCGTGCAATTTGCAAATTTAATTAATTATTGTTATGTATGCCATCCCATGAAATAATTCAAGACAATTAATTTTCAGAAGTTTGGTATAATTTGCAATTTTCTAAATATCTACTAGAATAGGTAAATATAATTATTTGAATTTAGTTTCAAAAAAATCCCATTTTATTTTTTATTTTTTGGGTTTTAGAAATTAAGCTTGTTTGTTCATAAATTATTTTCATATTCTCTACAATAATTTCCATATTTCTTGAGGTACCATTTAAGTTTCTAGCAAAATTTAAAAAACAAACACGAGTTTCTGAAAACTACTTTTTTTAGTTTTTAAAACTTAACTTGGTTTTGAAAAAATAGGTATAAAATAGATAAGAAAACATAGAACCTCATTGGTAAAAGTAATATTTTTAGGCTTAATTTCAAAAACTAAAAACTAAGGCTCCGTTTGATAACAATTTTGTTTTTTGTTTTTTGTTTTTGAAATTTAAGCCTAAAAATACTACTTCTATTAATGGGTTTATATGCTTGCTTATATATTTTGTACCTGTGCTTTTAAAAACCAAATTAACTTTTGAAAACTAAAAGAAGTAGTTTGCACAAACTTGATTTGTTTTTAAAATTTGGCTTAGAATTCAAATGTTTCCTTAAGGGAGATGACTTTTATTGTAGATAAATTAGGTGAAAATCAAAAAACAAAAAACTCAAAACAAAAGGGTTATCAAACGACCTAAATGATTATCAAACAGAATCTTAAATGTTCAATTTTAGTCCTTGTATCTTTAATAACACTTAAATTTTGTTGCTATGATAAGTTTGAAGTTATTTTTTTAATCAAAATTAATTAAATTTTAATAATAATTTTAATACAAGAAAAAACACAAAATGAACACATACTTCAAAATTTTGTAGAGATAGGGATTATTTTTTTTAAAAAAAAATAAACAATAAAATAATATGAACAAATTTTATGTTTTATTGAAACTACATGAATTAAAATTAGACATGTAAAAGTATAGGAATCAAAATAAAATAAAATTTAATATATAGAGATCAAAATAATATTTTAATATAATAATAATAATCCTTCATTTTTAATATAGCCACTATTTGTCATTTGGCTTCCATTATATTATTGTATGGAAAAAAAAATGTTTTATCTCACCATTTCCAAATTCCAAAATTTCCCTAAAAAATCTCATCTGGCTTCTCTTGGATTCCGACTTTAAATTGTTTATAAAACAATTAGTTAATTCAAGCAATTAGTGACGGTTTAATCGAACCAATGTTGTCGCACTTTTTTCGACACAAGTAATAAAACAAGACCATCTTTCTCATCAAAATCAGGAAAAATGTTTTGTTTTTAATGTAATGAATTTTGGGTTTTCATATACTGCGAAAAATACATGTTCATTGAAAAATGGCTAATAAGATTGATTTTAAAAATAAGAGATGGAATAAAAATATAGTTGTATTTTATATCCTAATTTATTTCTTAACATAGTCAAAATTAAGATAATCAAAATTACCTATCAAATATGTTATAAGTTATTGATTAATGCGCATAGCTGAAATAATAGAGAACTATTGTCTAGGTCGTTATAACATGGAAGACCTACATATATCTAGCTCATCAAGACATTAGTAAAAAAAAAAAATTATAAGTCAAAAGTGTGAATTCATCGATATTTATCATGTGTTTACTCTCAAAAGAAAAGAGCAACCGTGGAGAAATAATTTGAATTATTTAAAAATTAATATTACATTAAAAAATAAAAACTTTGTAGATTTTAAATGTCAATTATTCTAATTGTTCGACGGATAATTTCATGATGTCGCATCAACTAATTACATTTTGAAAATAACATTTTGACATGATTTTTCTTTGTGTTAAAATATTATGTTTCTTGAAAAAATGCCTAATCAACTCCAATAATGAGAATAGACGTAATTTTAAAACGATCATTGCATTGTCATTTATATTTTTGTAGTTGAAAAATTGACATATATTTATTTCGTATTATAAAAACATGTAAGGATGATTCTATAATTCGGCTTGTTATAGATGTTGAAATTAAATATCAACATAAACATAAATTAACCGGTTAAAATGTTATAATCCTAGATTAAAACGTTAAAGGTTCAAATTCTTCACTCCCACACTTTTTTAAAATTTGCGTTCAACAACATATAGTTCAAATCTTTGACTTCTTATCGACCAGTTGAGCTATATATTTAAGTTGACACTTTCACTCGTTGTTTATTTGGAAAAAAAATGATAAAATTAAATATTAAAAAATAGGTCACATAATTCTGCATCATGCTAATAACAAGTGTTTAAAAAATATATATAAACTTTTGTATTTCAAGATATATATCTTTGGTATATTTTCATTTCCTTTGTATGATTGTTATCAAGATGTGCCATATATTATTTAATTTCATTTTCCCTCAAAACTCGCAATTAATTATTAAAGTATAATAATTAATTAAAATGCAAGTAAATGGCTGGGGAAGACCCAATTACTATCTTCACATATTTTATTATTATTTTTATTATTATGAATACTACTATCTTCACATAATTATAATCGAACTAAAGAAAAACCCAAGGCGTGATTTCAAATAAAAGATGATGTCATGAATGTGTATGGTATATCAAGAAAAAATCTAGAGAGAGAGAGAGAAAATTTCACAAAATAAACCCAAAAAAAATCCTACTTGTACCAGTTCAGTAAAAAATTCATACTTTAAAAAATGTTAAACGATACAAAATACTCCTAAACTTTATAATAATTTAGTAAGTTTCAATTATGCTATTAAACTCAGGTTTGTTTGTTTTTGAGTAAGTAGGTTATAATAACATGAATTATAATAATCAGTCACTGCAAGAAAATGGGTCTTTCCCGACGCGGATTCACGTCGGGATAGTTTATAATTTGCGTCGGCATAGGCTTTGCCGACGCCACGGTACGCGTCGGCAACGACGTCGACATAGCTTCGTCGGGAAAGGCATCGCCGACGTGCCATCTTAATGGCGTCGGTAAATGTCATCAATGCCGACGCGGATAAATACGCGTCGGCAGTGTAAAATTCGGGTACTATTTGTCGACGCGCCGATGATCGCGTCGGGAAAGACAACCTATGCCGACGCATACCTTCACCGCGTCGGCATAGGTGCAGACACGGACTATGCCGACGCTCAGCATCTGGCGTCGGCATAGACAATTTTTTTAGTTTTTTTTTTTATTTTTTTCCTTTTATTTAATTTTTGCCTTTTAATTTCTCAAATCTAGAAGACTAATATTTAACCCTGTTGAACGAAAATAAAATAAAATAGAATCCAAACATTATTTTGAAACATAATATGCACTAAATTAAAAATCAACTTTAATCCTTACAAAGTGGTTGTCATAGTAGAAATAATACTAAAGTATCATAATTCGAAATTAGATATAGATAATAAAATTACATAAACTAAACAAAAAAGGCACTCGTAGATCTTTCTTCAAATTTCCTCGGTCCTCAGAGTACCTAAAAATAAAAGAAATTCTTATTAATACTTTAGTTACAATAATTCATAAACAACCATGTATATTAATTAATTATAAAGTTTAAAATGTCATTAATAGAACATTTGGTATTCAAAATGAACTAAATAATGTTCGAAAGTTTATAAGTACTAAACCAAAAATCAATTAAAATAAACTAAACCTAACATTTAATAACAACTAAACATAACACATTCAAACAATCATAACAAAATCCAACAAACAACTAACCTCAAATCTATAAGTAGTTAAATTCAAATTGAAACTTTCAACAAACAACATATCTCCAAGTTCCAACACCTACCCTCAACAAAGAAATTAAAATCTAACTTGTTAAACAATCTCAAACTCCAGAAAAAACTAAACTCAAACAATCTTAAGCTCCAACAAAAGCGGTTTGAGATTGAACCCAACAATGCTCGAAATTTTAAAAAAGATAACGACATAAGTAGGAAAAAACCAAAAAATTATATAACCTGAATAAGAGAATACACTTCTTAACTTCATAAAAGGATGCCCAACCTCCCCCATACTTCAATTACAAACAGGTTGGGCTTCATATCCACAAAGTTACCAGAACAAATCCACGTACACAACAAATTTCTAAAAAAAACTAAGGTCACAATGACAACTACAACGTGAGAAAGGAATTTATACCTATGTTCATGGTGCTCCTCGTGACTCCATCATCTTCTTAATCATTTCTTGCATTTCGGCTCGATGTTGCTTCAAAATATAACATTTTAACTTCAAAGGGCTCAATAACTAAATTTAAATGTAAAATAAGTTAACAAAAACACAATGTAAGAATTCTATGTACCTAAAAATATTGAGAAAAAGAGAAAACCTAAAAATAACTAGATTGATATGAGTTAAAATTAAATAAATACCTTTGAAAATAAAATACACAAGCTTAAAATGGAACTAAACCTGAGAAATGGTATAAGGTAGCAAAACCCCCAAAATTTTCTCCCCTCAAAATGCCCAAAATCGGAACACGACCTCATGTCGTCGAAACCTACAAGAAAAATACCAAAAAACATAAGAGAAGGGGCATGAGTGAAAGAATATGAAAGAAAATTGACTAGAAGAAGAAGAGATGGGGAAGAAAAGGAGATTTTAGATGAAAATGGCGGACAGAAAACGAAGAAAACGAAGAGGGAAAAACAGAGAAGAAGAAGAGAGGGTTAGGGTTTTAATTTTTCGGGACTTTTCCCGACGCATTTAGAGCGTCGGCAAAGGTACAAAAAGCGTCGGGATAAGTCAAAATGCACGTTTCACTTAATTTAGTTTTCGCGACGCAATAAAGCGTCGGCATAGGTCCAAAAAGCGTCCAGATAGCCTTTGGCAAGCTACGTACACACAAATATCTCTCGACACAAGATATTTAAATAAGATAACTACTAACTTTTCCCGACGACATTTGCAAGCGTCGGCAAAAGTACACAGATTTCCCAACGCTTGCCTGTTTCGTCGGGAAAAAAACACTTTTCCCGACGAAAATCGTTGCGTCGGGAAAACTCTCGTCGGGAAATCTAAAAATTCTTGTAGTGAACCCTGACCAATTTTTCATTTGCTTCTGCCAGTTGCGCCTTTAACTCGTCAACTTCTCGACTTGAAGACCCACCTGATGAACTACCAGTTGATCTCCTACTTGATTTAGCGGAGCTTTGGTCCCCAACCAAGGCCTTTAACGTGGCTCGGTCGTGTCCCTAACACTGACTCACATATTTCTGCTTCCGAACGCGGTTCAACCTCTTCTTGACTAGAGGATTCTTGCAATGAATCATTTTATTCTTGCAATTATAATTGAAAATAAGTATATATATGATTTCCAAATGCTTCAATCGATAAATACAAATAACCTTTACTGAAAACAGACTTACATGTGCATCCTCCGCAGCAGATTGACCCACTTTCCATGTCTTGAATGTGTCAATTTGGAATAAGTCAATGAGTCCTATATCTCGACCTTCTTTCTCTTTCTACAACTCAAGTCAAAAGGAGATATATTAAAAAAGATAATGTAACTAACATGAAAGAATGAGAGTTTAGATTATTCAACTTACCGCAGCTTGTTGCACAGCGATGAAAGTCTTCGACCCACGTGTGTGGTTGAACGTTAACGTACGCCGAAACTTTTTGACTACTTTTAGATTTTTCCTAATGAAATAAATGATTAGTAAACAATGTAGACAATATAAAATATTACTTTTGTGAACACATACATACGAAATTGAGGTCCTCGAACCTAGTGCATAAAGCATGCGGTCTTCAATGGCATTCTTTAACCGCTTAGGTGGATTAGCACTGCCCGCCGCTCGGGAGTGTCAAAAGTCTTCAGAAGTGCTGTGTAGCTCAAAGACGATACTCCTTAAACGTCGTTTGCATTTGTCGTTCGATAAATTAACGACTTCTGGTTTAGAGAAATCAAAAGCGAAATGGTTCTAGAACAAAAAAAAGACTTTATTACAATGTTTAATTTACCATCATAATACTCACAACAAACAAAAAATTCAACTTACCAACAAAGTTGCTTTACCCATTTCTATTACGTTTCTTGGTACGTCCTCGATCGTTGCGCAACGAACAGGAAAAGAGTCCCTCACTGTCGAACCAATAGCCAAGCTCAATGTCGTAGCATGTGGCCCGAAACGCTTAAACTCGGGTTGATCTCTATTCGAATCCGACCATGTGCATTAACATATCGATCAAGCTCAAGCTTACGCATATACTCACGTCGATTTCTATTCGTAGAAGGACCATCTCAAGGAAACATTTCGATTTGAAATTAATACATATAAAAGATAATATTAAATAATGAAACAAATAGAATTATATACGAAAGTGTCGCTAGTGGATGATCCTCCACCAACCAACCGGTCGCTATCGAAGAATTCATCATCAAGCATCATTCATTCGCTCTCGCAGAGTACTCATTATCTATCTCTGGACACAAAAGTGATGAAGCTCAAAAATGATATATATAGTTGTAAGATACAAAAATATATATATATATAATTACATTGTTATTCACTATCATGAAAGTGTTCAATATCCTCTTCTTCATCATCTTCAAGAGATAGATCCATATCATCTTCTTCGTCATAGATGAAATCATCGACATTATTGGGAGGGGAGTGGACTTAAAGCGCTAGACAAAAGAATTGGTTTCCCTTTCTCTTGAAATTGAACTTCTAAGAAAAAGTTTTTTTTGTTCTTCAACAAACATAAATCTCTTTGAAAAAGTGATGCTAAGAATACCTATTAAATATGGGTCTTTTGGTTTGAAAATACACAACATTTAACCTTGGTTTTAGAAATGACAAAATACAAATGACTACTTAATCGACAACAGGGCAAGAATCAAGAACTAAACAAACACAAATCTAACCATTCAAAAACTAACATTGTCGACCTATTAATCCACAACAGAGCAAGAATCAAGCGACTGATTACAATCTACATATACCCGTACAATTCCAGATTAACTTAACAAGAATTGAAAAATATTAGATTCCATGTGCAGTCATAAGAGAAAAAAACTACATAATTTGGTCCCATAATGACCAAAACCAGAACATAAGATTTGCCTAAACCCTAAACAAGAATTGAAATATATATACTGAATTTATATTTATATAAAAATGAATTTAAATTTATTAAAAAAAAAAAGAAAATTTACCTCACCGTGGAGACTACCGGCGGCTGGCGGCGATCGTGGCGACTACCGGCGGCTGAGGCGAAGATCAGTCCCTCGATCAGCTGGCGGCGAACAACCTCACGAGCGACTGGCGGCGGGGAGGATCGAAGAGAGGAGGGGGTTGGGCGGCGGTGAAGGGCGAAGAGGAATAATCGGCTGGCGGCGGCAACAAAGAGGAAGAAGAGGCGTCGATGGACGGCGGCGGTGGAGGGCTGGCGACCGTCGGCTGGCGGCGAGGCAAGGGAGGATGGGTCGACGGCGGCGCAACAATGAAGAAGAAGAGGCGTCGATGGTCGAGGTTTCAAATGAAGAAGATGATGCATTTTTAAAGGTCTATCCCGACGCGCGCACCACTACAGCGTCGGGATAGATACCCTATGCCGACGCGCGTTGCCAACCGCGCGTCGGCATAGCTAACGCGTTAATGACCTATCGCCGACGCTCTCAGATCCGGCGGCGTCAGATAGTGGTAAGTTTTGACGCCAGTAGCAAGTCGATGCCGACGCGTATACATTCGCACGCCGTCGGCATAGTTGAGCTTTGCCGACGCGCGCGTCTATTATGCGTCGGCAAAGAGGATTTATGCCGACGCGCCAATTCTGCTGCGTCGGCAAAGCCCTTATGTAGCAACGATGCCGACGCATATGGTTGCGTCGGGAGTGGCGGCGTCGGCAAAGCATGCTTTTCTTGTAGTGAGTGAATTATTATAATCTGTATAATTATATAATATTATTTAAAATGTAGAATAATATAATCTTAGGTTATAATAAACTGTACTTGGGGTATAAGATATTCCATGAGTTATAATAACATATAACTTTTCCCTAAAAGGTTTCATTTTTATCTTATCACTTTGAATTTTGTTTAAAAAAACAATAGCCTTCTTAATCAAATAAAAAATGTCACTTAATATTAAAATAAGTTAAAATTATTTGTTTTCCATTTTTATTTGTTTTCCATTTACAACGTCATGCCATTTTTCTTGAGTCAACTAACTATTATTTGAATGGAGAGATCATTTAAACCATTTTCTAATCTCAAACACAAAAAATGTGAATTTTAAAATTATAGGGATTAAATAGACACTAAAATCCAAATCTCAAATGATAAACTCCCATTTGATAACTATTTAGGATCCGTTTGATAACCATTTAGTTTTTTATTTTTGGTTTTTGAAAATTAAGTCTAAAAATACTACTTCCACCAATGAGTTTCTAATGTTTTCTTAGCTATTTTGTACCTATGTTTTCAAAAATCAAGCTAATTTTTTAAAACTAAAAAAATAGTTTTCAAAAACTTGTTTTTATTTTTGAAAATTGGCTAGAAACTTAAATTGTGCCTCGAGAAAGATAAGAGTCGTTGTAGAGAAGATGCAAAAAAATTGTGGAAAACAAGTATAGTTTTCAAAAATCAAAAACCAAATGATTATCAAAAGGGGCCTTAATTTTTTGTTTTTAAAAATCATGATTGTTTTTCCACAATTTCTCTTCATTTTCTTTTCAATGATTTCCATCTTTCTTGAGATAACATAAGTTTCTAGCCAAATTTCAAAAATAAAAATAAGTTTTTTGAAAACATAGGTACAAAGTTATATAAGAAAATATAGAAACACATTGGTATAAGTAGTATTTTTAGGCTTAATTTTCAAAAACCAAATAGTTATCAAACGAGGCCTAAAGGTGTATTTTGTCCCAATTACTTTTTAATCCTAGAAACTAAATTTATAATATAACCTTAAAAATATTAATTTTGTTTAATGGAAATTAAGGAGAGATCATTTTTAAAAAATTGTAATCATTATATGAGTGGAAGAAGCAACCAATGAAGTCCACAAATGACAGCCATTCAATAGAACACTTGGTATTCAAATAGAGGGGAAGTCCCTTTCAAAATAATCAATTTCTATGGTTTTGGCTTAATGCTTCAAACTTTGGGAACTTTTTTTTTGGACTTAGTCATCAATCAAATGAATTTTTCACTAACTAAAATCTAAGTTCCCATCACTTTCAAAACTCTTGATATATTATTTTTACAACTATTTTTTAAAATAGTATAATATAATTTCTAGCAACCCATTTTGAAAATTTAAAAAATATCAAAATAAAAAATTGAAAGTAGAAACGGGCTCTTTCATGTGTTGTATTTTTTAAGTTAAAATATCATCTTGGTTATTGTACTTTGAGAATTTTCTATTTTAGCCTTCGTATTTTCAAATTTTAAATTTAATTCTCGTACTTTTAATAAATATTAAAATTAATCTCTACCGTTAGTTTATGATTATTTTTTTAAATAATTAGTCTCGATCCATCTTTTTTCTATAAATTTTGAAAACGCATTCACAGTATATTATTATTCTTGAACAAAAATTATTGTCATTACTTTTTGCAAAATTAGATACAAATAAGCTTCAAACTAACAAATAAAGACCTGTTTTAAGATTAATTGAAAAGTATAAGGTCCAAAATGATATTTTAATATTGTGATATATTAAAAAAATGTATTATGTTATCTTGTTGAGTAAATAATTTTGTTTTTTTTTTCCTTTAATTTGGTTGGTAGTGGGTCCAAGTCACCATTATTTCAAGTATTGGAAGGAGAAAAATATACTAGTGGGATGAGTTTATGGGGTGACCTAGGAAAAACTAATTAAAGGAGTAAAATACAATTTTGATTTTGACAATGAATCTTTTTTTCCCATGGAAAATATTTAAATCTTTCTAATAAAACAATTACCAAGTTTGGGATAGTGATGAAAAATATATATTTTTTTCCTTATACTTATTTTGAAAACGTTTACTTGAACATAGTAGTTATAAAAGTTTTTTAAGGGTTGCTTTGTTATTATCTCAAATGGTGACCAGTCTAAAAAAAACTCTTTTAACTTTCGAGATAGTAATAAGAGGAGGGCATGGTGTCACGGTCATGCTCGTCCAGGGCGTGTTGCCCATGGCCGCATGCCCGTCCAACCCCTTTTACAATGCTTTCATGTACTTACTTTCCCTAGTGTAGGTTGTTTACTTTTCCTTGTATTTTCGCGAGTGTATGACTCCTCGCCACTTTGCATGTTTATGCCTGTAATAGCTAAAATTTCATATAATATACTATAGGGGGATGCGACTAGTCGTCAAATCTTCCTACCCGGAGTTATATGCTATCGTGAGCGTGGTTGTCCCTTGATTGCTTGCTAGCCTATAACAATCTTTTCTCAAAATGCTTTTCCAAACGCTTTCCAAACTTTCTCTCGACCGTTTTGAAGTTTTTTCTCTTGAAACGGGGTGGAGGTTGCGAGATACTGGCCGCCGTTGTGCCACCGGCGATCCTTTCTCCGAGTTGGCTTACTTGTTGAGTGCGAGAACAAGTGCCGCACGATCACTCAAGACCCTTCAAAAAGTGTGATCGTGGCGGTTGGTATCGAGCCTAGTTGGCTCCTCATACTCGACCCGAGCGATCATGGTCGCCTCTAAACAATTGAACAAATCGGACAAAGAACGATTGGATCGAGATCGAAGAGCAAGCGCTTCTACCTAGTCGAGGTCCCCGGCGGTGATTCGGTTTTGGAGTCTCAAATGCGGAAGAGATTGCATCCAAAGCCGACACGATCGATGCGGTCGTTGGCGCTTGATGGGATGCCCATCAAAGAACTAATGATAAGAGTTGAGACCACGGAGGAGAAAGTTACCCAACGTGGTAGCTTGAGCGAGGTGATAGCTCATCGGGCTCTCTCGCGCCCAAATGGAGGAACGCTGCGTCGATGGCATGCATAGCGGTTCCCAAAAGGTACTAGGTCGGATGATGGTGACCTCTCTCAAGACGTAAAGCGACCCTAGAAGTTTGTAGAGGCGAGATGATGAAATAATCGACAAAGTTGAATGTTACCATGAGCGGTTGGAAACCAAGCCCCAATTGGGGCGGAATTCAATCCAAGAAATACAAGGTCCCCGAACAGAAACCCTTCGTGGGGTTCGTGGACGCCAAAGCCATAGAGAACTTCCTCTTCGACCTCGAAAGCAAGATTTTTGAGGCAATCGAGACGGTGGACGGAGAGGGCAAAGATTATGATTGCCACAATGCATCTATCTCGAAGATGCCAAGTTATGGTGGAGGTCCGGATCACGTGGACATCCGGGATGGTCGCCGCTTTCGATAGACACGTGGGAGAAATCGAAGCAAGAACTACGTTCTCGGTTCTTCCCGAGAATGTCGAAATCTCGCACGAAGGAAGGCTGCGGGAACTAAAACACACGGCAAAGATCCGAGACTATGTCAAACAATTCATTTGAATGATGTTGGACATCCGTGACATGTCCGAGAAAGACAAAGTTTTCTTTTTTTGTCGAGGGCTCAAGCCTTGGGCAAAGACGGTTATATGAACAAAAGAGTGCAAGACACGGTGTCCGCTTATATGCGTCGCCGAACGATTGTTTGACCTAAGTCATGAACCGAACCAAGACACGAGACGTAATCAATCGTCCTCCAGGTGGAGGACAAAGGAACACCCAGCAAGGTCCCCTGTAAGCGGGGAGGAGTCGAGCAAGGGGAGATCGCGAGACCCTCCCGGTATGAAAATGATGTGTAATTGGCGAGGGCCTAACGAGAACTATACACCGAGGGCCCCTATCAAGGTCCCTTCTCTTGTCTCATTTGCAAAGGAAACCACCGAGTAAGGATTGCCCTCGCCGAGCGAGCCTTCTTCAAGCCTTCACGGCTACCCTTGCTCCAAATCAAGAATCGAGACACACGAACACGAGGCGAGGAGATGAGCCATAACGAGGCGAAGACAACCCGCGCAGGGGGCACCGAAATTCCTATCCGCCTCCGAAGAAACCAGATCGAGCCAAGGCCAGGTGAGAGGGGCTTGATGTATGTGAGGCGTGGGTCAACCACACAGGCGGCCAAGAACACTATGGTATCACGGGGCTACCCACAACTTCATGAGCAGACCGAAGCCCGACGACCGAATTTCTTTATGGCACCGTGACTCGGGAAAAATGAAAGCCGTCAACTCGGCAGACTTTACCCATTTTGGGGATTGCGAAGAGAGCGGCAATAAAATTGGGTGATTGGAAAGGACAAGCGGACTTCGTGATAGTTAAAATGGATGATTTCGACGTCGTGTTGGGGATGGAATTCCTCCTCGAACACAAAGTCATACCTATGCCCCTGGCCCACTGCTTGGTGATTACAAGGACCAACCCCACGGTTGTCCAAACCATCATCAAACCACCACACGGCACGAGAATGATATCGACCTTCCCGGTGAAGAGGGCCTCATTTCGCAGCGAACCAACATTTATGGCCATTCCCTTGTTGGAAGAAAAAAGTGGGGAACGAGCGGTCCCAAGAGAAATTCGGGCGTCTTAGACAAGTATGTCGACGTCATGCCCGGCGACTTGCCTAAGTCCTTACCCCAGGAGGGAATCGATCACGAGATTGAGTTGATACCAGTGTCAAACCGCTTGACCAAAAATGCCTACACGGATGGCACCTCCCGAGTTGGTGAACTTCGCAAAACGACTCGGCGAACTACTAGATCTTTGGGTTCATTAGACAAATGTGAAGGCCCCCTATGGAGCCCAGGTCTGTTCGAGAGAAGAAGAAAGATGGCGGTCTCAAATGCGTGCATCGACTATAGAGCTCGAACAAGCTCACCGTCGAAACAAGTATCCATTGCCCATTATAATCGATCATTCGACCGTCTCCATGGGGCAAAGTACTTCACTAAACTAGACACGAGATCGGGATACTACCAAGTTCGGATTGCGAAGGGGGCGAACCTAAGACAACTGCGTCACCAGATATGGGGCTTTTGAATTTCTTGTGATGCCGCCGGTCTCACCAACGCTCCACCCACCTTTACGCACTCTAATGAACCAAGTGTTCCATGAATACCTCGACAAGTTCGTGGTGGTGTACACGGATGACATCGTGGTTTCTGACCGACATTGGAAGAACATCGAGTCCACCTTCGACTTGTCTTCGATAAACTAAGAGCGAGAATCGCTTATACGTGAAGAAGGAGAAATGCTCTTTTGCCCCGAGGCGTATAAGCTTCTTGGGGGGCACGCCATCGAGTGCGGAAAGATCGGAATGGAAGATGGAAAGGTCGAAGCCATACGAGGCTGGAAGGTGCCGACCTCGATCCGCGAGTTGCGATCCTTCCTCGGGTTAGCCAATTACTACGAGCGATTCGTGGAAGGATTCTCAAAACGAATGCAGTCCCCGACCGATTTCTTTGAAAGAAGAACCTCGGTTGGAAGTGGACAACAGAATGTAACGTCGCTTTGAAGACACGAAAAAGGCAATGATGGGAGGGCCCGGTACTCGGAATTGCCGATGTAACCAAACCTTTGAGATCGAGACCGACGCTTCGACCGCATTGGGGCGTCCTCTTGCAAGGCGGCCACCCCATCAGCGTCACGAGTCGAAAGTTGAACGAAGCGGAAAGAAAGTATGTCGCCTCAGAGAAAGAAATGCTAGCGATGCGTACATTGTCCGGCGAGCACGGAGACAATACCTCACTGGGGCCAAGTTAAGTAGTGAAGGCGGACAATAGTTCGATCTGTCACTTTTTCAACCAACCAAGGCTCTCATCTAAGCAAGCACGTGGCAAGAGTATCTAGCCGAATTTGATTTTCAATTTGAACATAAGCCGGGACGGGCTAATCAAAGCCGCAGATGCTGCCGAGTCGCAAGAGCGAGCATGCGCCCCCTGTGCATGTTAGCTCACTTGAAAAGCAAGAGAGTTAGATGGAGCGGTTCGCGAGAACATAAAAAGCTTCGAGAGTGGCGACCCCGCGCTTCGAGGCGACGATATGCAACTAGCGAGAAGGAAAAACCGACAGATTTTGGGTGGAAGATGACCTCTTGTTCACTAGAGGAAATCGATTATGCGTACCACGTTCGGGAACTTGAGGAAGCTGTTGTTAGAAGAATGCCACAACACGCCATGGGCAAAGCCACGCTGGATGGCGAGAGAACTTATGCCCTACTAAAAAGAGGGTACTCGGCGCCCGATCTACGTGACGACGTGATGCAGTTCACCAAGACTTGTCTAATCTGGCCAACAAGACAAAGTCGAGAGAACCAAGGTAGCGAGGTTTTGGAACCCCGCCAATCCCGACACTGACGGCCTGGGAAAGTGTCTCGCTAGATTTCATCACCCACCTTCCCAAAGTCGGCGAATTAGAAGCGATGATTTAGTGGTTGTCGATAGATTCTCGAAGTATGCGACCTTTATTCCGACTCGAGAATGTGTTCAGTGAGAGATGATGACCCACTTGTTCTTTAAGAACGTCGTAAAACTATGGGGCGTTCGAGAGCATCGTCGCCGCGCAGAGATGGGCGATTCACAGAACCTTGGGAGGCGAAGCTGCTCGTGTTGTTGTTAGGCTCCAACCTTAACATCTCTTCCGATTATCACCCTGCACCGAAGCGGACAAATCAACGCTTCAACGGCATGTTGGAGGAATACCTCCGACACTTCATTGATGCAAGATAGAAAAAGCGGGTTGATATGCTTGGCGTGGCTCGGTTTAGCTTCAATCGCCAATGAGTTCGCAGAACGGAAAAACCCCATTTGAAATTGTGAGCGGAAGACAACCGACAATGCCTCATGTCATAGATCACCCTTATGTGGGGAAAAGCCCTCAAGCTTATAACTTCACTAAGGAGTGGAAGCAAACGTCGGAAGTGGCTCGTGCTTATCTTGAGAAAGCGGCAAAGAGGATGAAGAAGTGGGCCGATCAGAAACGTCGCCCCTTAGAATTCCAAGCAGGGGAGAAAGTGTTGATCAAGTTGCGACCAGAACAGCTCCAATTTCGAGGAAACAAAGACCAACGTCTAGTGCGAAAGTACGAAGGCCCTGTGGAAGTGATCCAGAAAGTCGGCAAGGCATCATATAGGGTTCAACTTCCTTCGTGGATGAAAGTCCACCCTGTCATTCACGTAAGTAACTTGAAACCCCATCATCCGGATCCTGAGGATGAATCTCGCAACGAGGTATCCAGACCCCCTGTGACGATCAAGAACACTTCCGAGAAGGAAGTAGAAGAGATATTGGCCGGCGTAGCGCGACGAATCGGCAGACCAAGGAAAGACGTACAGGAATTCCTAGTGAAATGGAAAGGCCTCCCTGAAGCTGAGATCAGTTGGGAGCGCGCTGAAGACCTGAAGTCGGCCGCCGTCAAGATTGCCGAGTTTGAAGAAAGTCGGTTGACAGGGACGTCAACCAATTAAGTGGGGGAGGATGTCACGGCCGTGCTCGTCGGCGTGTTGCCCATGGCCGCATGCCAAATCAACCCCTTTACAATGCTTTCATGTACTTACTTTCCTAGTGTAGGTTGTTTACTTTTCCTTGTATTTTCGCGAGTGTATGACTCCTCGCCACTTTGCATGTTTATGCCTCAGAATAGCTAAAATTTCATATAATATACTATAGGGGGATGCGACTAGTCGTCAAATCTTCCTACCCGGAGTTATATGCTATCGTGAGCGTGGTTGTCCCTTGATTGCTTGCTAGCCTATAACAATCTTTTCTCAAAATGCTTTTCCAAACGCTTTCCAAACTTTCTCGACCTTTTGCCAAAACCGTTTTCTCTTGAAACGGGGGTGGAGGTTGCGAGAAACGGCCGTTGTGCCACCGGCGATCCTTTTTCTCTGAGTTGGCTTACTTGTTCGAGTGCGAGAACAAGTGCCGCACGATCACTCAAGACCCTTCAAAAAGTGTGATCGTGACACATGGCTTCCGCAAGGGCCTCCCCTCTTCCCGGTCAAGATAAACATTTCTATTTTAAGTTTTCAAAAAATTATAACTTTCTAGACGAAAATAATTTATTTGATCGAGAGTCTAAAAAATACTCTTAAAATATGATTATGTCTACCATAAATAAATTCTATACTCTAATTTTTTTCGAAAAAAATTATAATCAACATTGATTCCAGAATAGAAAATAGAAATAGATATATAGTTGTTTATTTATTTCATTTATAAAAAAAAAGTTTAAATTTTTACCCTTAAAGTGCATATTATTCCCTCAAATATTTTCTTCAATGGTTAAAAATAAAAGCTAACATGAAACACGATGAGAATAAGAATAAACATATAAACTTGCATTTCAATTTTCAACCCCACCCCGCCTACAATATTACCTCTATCACATCACATCAAAACCTTTCATATTATTAAATAAAAACTTACTTTCAAGAATAAAACATGTAACTTTTTAAAGTAAGAATTAATAATTTTGAAAAGAAAAAAAAAGTATAAATGGTCAAATTTAAAAATAAAATGCAAATAAAAAAAATTGTATTATAGAAGGATTTGGCCAATGGAATAATCCAAGGGAATAACCAAACACATCATCACAAGTTTTGGAGTTTGGCAAAAAAAAAAAAAACAGCTGGAGCCTTGTAGGCTCAAGGAACCCCTTGGGATTGGGTTGGAAATTATCAATTATCCATATTTGACTTCACCCACCAATCTCTTTTTAATTATTAGCCTTATTTCATACATAATTCGATTCTATATCATTTTTTGTCCATTCATTTCGTTTTATGTATAAATCATTGATTTATATAGAGACTGCCATAAGAATTATTAATTGCCTAAGGTAAGTTAAAATAAAAGTAGTAGATAAGCGAATAGTCACAAAAAAGAAAATCAATATATTGAATTTGCGTGGTTTACTAACGTTGTGTTAGCTATATTCATGGACAGAGAGATAAAGTAATTTTATTAACTGAAAAACGAGAGAACAATATTAAAGAGAACCAGATAATTTCATATAGGAGTTTAGATGGTTTATATATAGCATCTTTCCTAGACCCTAATATAAAATCACCCCAATTGACCCCTCTTACTACTTGGTCATTCGAACCACCAGTTAACAGATTCAAGACATCTTTACACATTAGAAGATGTCGTGCTATTAAGAAAGCAATCTCGCCTTTTTTTTTCCAACTATCGTAATTAACGTCTCGTTTGATAATCATTTGATTTCTTTGTTTTTGTTTTTTAAAAATTCTACTTGGTTTCTCACTATTTCTCTCCAATGTTTTATTATTCCCTATAATGGTTATGTCTTTCTTAAGAAAATCTTGGATAACCATACTGTTTTTTGTTTTTAATTTTTGAAAATTAAACGTAAAAATACTACTTATACCAATGAGTTTATATGTTTTCTTGTCTACTTTGTACCTATGTTTTCAAAAACCAAACTAAGTTTTGAAAACTACAAAAACTTTTTTGATTTTTGAAATTTGGCTAGAAACATAGATGTTGCCTAAAAAATATGGAAATTAGTATTTATAGGCTGAACTTTTAAAAACTAAACCTGAAAAACCAATTGGTTATGAAACAAGTTTTTAAATAATTAAGGTCTCGTTTGATAACCAGTTTGTTTTTTGTTTTTAGTTTTTTGAAGTTAAGCTTATTTTCACCTAATTTCTCAACATTAGAGATCATCTCCCTTGAGTAAGCATTTGAACTCTTAGCCAAATTCTAAAAACAAAGTTAAGTTTTTGAAAACTATTTTTTTTAGTTTTCAAAAGTTAACTTGATTTTTGAAAACATAGGTACAAAATAGATAAAAAGACATATAAACCCATGGATAGAAATAGTATTTTTAAGTTTAAATTTCAAAAACTAAAAATAAAAAACAAAATAGTTATCCAACGGGACCTAAGTTTTTGTTATAACTTTTGTCATATTACTGATTTTTTTAGTTTTTGTTTTTATATTTTTCATTTGCAACAGTAACAACTTTCATTGTATTTGAATGCTTACTTTTTTTTTTTTTTTTATCAAATTGAAAGTATATTCAACTTATGAACGTGTCACACATTTAAATATTAAATTTGGTGGGCAAAGGAAAGTATTAATTTCTTTGTTTTATGATTATTTTTTAAAATAAGTCATACTCTCTTGCTTGTAGGCAATAACAAAAAGTTCGTTATTTCGGAATATTTTTGTCCCATTGTTATATGTACTAAAGTAAACTTTTATTTAATTATTCATTGATATTCTCTTCCAATTAATCACTTTCCATATGTCACAACACAAAAAAACCTATCACTTGGTTTTTCTTCAAAATTATTATTCGTACTTGTTAATCAATAATACATTAAAAAATCTATTATTTTTTAATTTTATTTTGAGTTTAATTGTTAACAACAATACATTAAGAAAGGAAAAAAATGATAGTACTACCATATTATAAAAGATTTTTCATACTAGTCTCATTAAATGTTTGTCACATCAGCATTCCTTTGAAAATTATGTGGGGTCCACTTAGTATTAAAATATGGTGTGAAAATATAGAGTATAGTACTATCGTAGTATTAGAAAATTTTCCACTAAAAAAATCCATTACTTTTTATTTTTCTTTTGAGTTTAACTATAAAGAAGAGTAAAGAGTCAAACTTCTTATATTTTCTTAATAGATTGAAATATCATTTTGGTCCCTGAACTTTGAGCATTGTTCCATTTTGGTCCTTATACTTTCAAATGTCTAAATTTAGTTATTGTACTTTCAATAAAACTTAAATTTGGTCCCTACTATTAGTTTATTGTCAAGTTTTCTTAAAAAATAGTATCTATTAGCTTTTCCTCTACAAATTTTGAAAGTATGTTCACATCGTATCTTTTTTATATTAAAATTATTACTATTATTTAACTAATTTTGATAAAAAAATAATTTCAAACTTATCATAGGGATCAATTTTAAGCTTTCTGGAAAGTACAATTATTAAATTTTGACAGTTGAAAATATAAGAAAGAAAAATAAAGCGATCTAAAAAACAAAATGATCAAAATGATATTTTAATGTTATAATGTTTATGTTATTAAAAAAATTGAAAACTCTCTGGAAAATTGGTGTTGCTGAGGTGTACCTCGTACTAGAAACCTGATGGCGATGGGTCCACGAGAACAGTAGGGAAAATCGACGTGGCAAGTGAATGCCAGCGTGGCGAGGAAATGGATGCCAGCTGGCAGGAAAATGAAAAATAATTGAAGAGGGGTTTTTTTGATTGGATGAGAATGGCATATTAGGACAGGGAAACGACAGCCTGTCTGGGAATGGCGGCAGCATAATCACATGCCTTTTATCTTTCTTTTTCTTTTTTCTTTTTTTTTTCCCTTTTTTCTTTTATATAAATAGGGTTTAAATAGGATTTTCGTCCCCATACTTGGGGTATTTGTATGGATAACTCATTTTCCAATGCATTAATGTCATTTGACCTGACATTTCAAAATAATGAAATATGACCTATTCGACGTGGCAGAATGCGCGCATGAAAATGACTCATAAGGATAATATGAAGCGGTCTTTCTTTTTTGTTTCACGCCTCAAGACGTTGTTTCACGCTCCGCTCCCGTTGTCTCGCTCTCGCGCTCTCGCTCAAATGAATGGAAAAAATATAAAGAAAAAATGACAAAAAAGACAGAGAGAAGAGTGGAGTAGCAGAGAGAAGCGAGTCGGCGAGAATGAGAGCAGAGCGAGAGAGAGCTATGTCTTATTTAATTACTATCATGTGCGAGAGCGGCGAGAGAGAACGAGAGCTGAGCGGAATGCACAAAGATAAAAAAGGGATAGCGAGAGCGAGAGCGAGACTTGAACGAGAGCGAGAGCGAGAACGAGACTTGAGCAGGCGAGAACGTGACTTGAGCGAGAGCGAGAGAGCTAGAAGTCGATGATGATGCCCTTACGGTAATTTGGACGAAATGCACAGTACAAAAAGGGTCAAATGTTATTAATTTCAGAACATGGGTCAAATCACATTAATGCATGTGAAAAGGGGTTTTCCATGCAAATTTCTCCCCATACTTTTGTTTTATTCTATTTGAGTCCACAAAACCTAAAATTAAGATTAAATTATTATAAATATTCTTGAACTATGGAGTTAATTTCAATTACAACTTCAAATTTTAAAAAGTTTTATTTTAACCTTTGAATTTTGAAATTTGTTTCAAAACGATCATTGAATTTCTTTTCGTTAATTTCATGAACGGAAAATGATGTATCTATATTTGTATTGTTACTTATGTGAATATATTTGAGTATATATGTTGAAAAAAAAAAACCAAAACATATGTAACTACGTCATTTTTCTTTCATAATTTTAACTGAAAAAATCTTTAAAAGTTGTTTTTTAAACAAACTTCCAAATTAAAAGGTTAAAGTAAAACATTTCAAAATTTAAGGTTATAATTGAAACCAACTTCATAATTTATGAATATTTTTTATATTTAACCTAAAATTAATCTCTATAGTTAGTTTGAAGTTAATTTTTTATCAAAACTTGTTAAATAATAATAATAATTTTTATGTATAAAAAACACAATGTAAATATATTTTCAAAATTTAGAAAATGAAGGTTAATAAAGATTGAAAATTATTTTTATAAAGTTAAAATTAAATAAAAAATAGTGACTAATTTAAAACTTTATTAAAAGTATAAATGCTAAAATCACTAACATATAATGAAATTCAAAATATTTTAATCTATAATAAACTAAAGTATTTAAAAGAAAAAAGAAGAAGTGACAGCTGGCGAAAGAACACGACACGCAACCATATCGAGGAGTTAGACATTTCATTTTCCCACAAAGTTTCTTGTTTTCTATTTTTTTTTTAAAATTCTGTCTATAATATATTGCCCCCTTTTTATTGTTCCATTGGAATCTCCCTCGCTCTCTCTCTCTCTCAATAATGTCAAGTTTTTTAGAAAAATAAAATTATTGGAGTTTGAAGAAACATTAATTCGAGCATAAGTAGAAAATATATATTTAAATACTATTTTGATTTATACTATCAACTTTAGTTCATTTTTTCTTTGAATTTTTTAGGGTCATTTTAGTATTTGTACTTAACAAATATTTGTTTAATAATTTTACTTTTAAAAAGTAGATATTTTGAACTCTGTTTGCAAAATTTTAACACAAATTTTATAAGCAGTGACAATCCTTTGATATAAGGATATGACTATATTTCAAATACTTTATTGAATTTCACTCGAAATTTTGATTAGAAAATGAGATAAAAGAGAATGAATGGACAAAAACTGTAACTCTTTTTTTTAAAGAAAAATTGTAACTCTCTAACAGTAAAAGGACTAAAATAAAAATTTGAAAGTATAAAAGCTAAAATGGATAGCAATTGCAACTACATAGACCAAATTAAAAATAGCCGAAAGTACAAAGATAAAAATAACACCCGATCTTATTTATTATCTTTCTTAAGGTTTGAATTAATGTTCTCACATTAAAAAAAAAAACTTATAGAGAAGGTTACTAATGTACTAATTTGTCAAATAATACTCACTAGTGTTTTTTTTTTTTTTTTAAATAATGTAGGCTTCAGTTTTATAAACTTATACCATTAATTTCTTTATACACTATTTTTATTTAAAAGATTCAAAATCCATGAACTGGTTCGTATTCAATAATTTTGATTGGTTGGTTAATTAAATTGTTTGAAAACATGATGAAGTGATCGACAGTGAAATTTTATAGTGATGAAGGGTAAAAGGAACTCCTTGAATGAGTTTTAAAGTTTCATGAACAATAAAATTTTAGGTTCTGAAAAGTGAGAATTAGCCAAACAAAATACAGATATTAAATATCGGTCTAAAAACTTATGGCAAAATCTATAAAATAAAATAAAGAGACCTAAGAGAAAATCTCATTAAATTATATGTATTTAGATAGAAATGAATAAACTTCGATTTCAAAAAGTAATATATTCCACTCAAACATTTACCAATGAAACAAACACCATTTTTTTTTTTTTGAAAAAAAAACAGGTATTCAAAGAATATTTTCTACTGAAAAAAACAGGCATTAGTGAATTTAAATAATAAAATCATTATTTATTTATTTTGTATGTTATTTAATTTTGTTATAAAACTGAGTGAGATTGAAAATTTTAATTTACTATGTCATGATTTTACTAAAAACAATTTCCAACACAAATAAATGCCCTCTTTGATGTAGCAATGTGAATGGGCATGTAGTTGTATTAAAATTTATTAAAGTCATTGTGCTTATTTCTATTATTACATTCAAATAATTCAAAAACTATAAGTATATAAATTTTTAGGATTCCACTGCAACAACCATTAGAAAAATGTTGTCAATGTGGATATCAATGAAATTATTGATGTCTCAATTTCATGGAAATATCGATGAGAATATCGATAAAATATCGATGTCGATGGATATTTCTATTTTTTTTTTTAATTTTTAATTTGTTAAAATTAAAAAATAAACTTTATACACTTTAAATAAATGAAAATACTTGTTATAATATTATATTCACATTAGTTTACATTTTGTGGCTATTTTCTTTAATATTTCATCAATTTTGTACAATATAATAGAAATGTCTATTCACTCCTGATGTCGATGTCGAATTCATGGACATGTGAAAATATCGATGAAAATATCGACATGTTGACGAAAGTTTAATACCATGTGTCTTAGACACAACTTAATTGATTAAAGACATTAGTAATCTCAAAGTTTCGATAGTTTAGTCCACACCCATTTTTTGAATTAAAAAAAAATTAAATAATCTATTAAAAAATGTGATGTACCAATGTCTATTTTGTATGTGTGATAGCTCGTATTTTTACTTTTACAATTAAAAAAAAGTATAAAGTATCAATCACACTTTTACTCATACACAACAAAATTTCATCTTAGTCAACTACTTATCTAATACAAAAGATAATTTAATAATTTTACTTATGAATATTTAGACCAGGTGAACGATCCCCACATGTAATTTATTGAAAGTTAAAAAACTAAAACTAAGCTTTTAAAAGTCAAATATGTCTAGAATATGAAGTAGTTAAAGTTTATAGACATAATAATAATTCAAGACCAACATCATGTTTCAATTTGAATAGAAAAAAAATGTTGAATTGTAAATTTACTTCTAATTAAGATTTTCAACCTGCTATTTATTTATACAAAATTTTAAATCTTTTTTTTATCATCTTCATATCGATGTGACATATCTACTATATAAATTTTATTTTAAAGTTTGAAGTAATGGTTAGCAACCTAAAGAAAAATTCACGCAATAAATAGTGTCATAATTGTTGTTTCAGAAATCACACGTCTCAAAAATATTTTTAAAAAATATCATAAATAAGTTAAGATTAAAAAAAGGTAGGGGCATAGTTGTAGTTTCACGTATAAATGGGCATTATTAAATCTAATATTTTTAATTAATGAGTTATAAATGATAATTATGATTAAACCAATAATAATTATAAGCTTAAGCCAATATAAATAAGCTTCAGCTTAGCTTCCTTTGAAACGAAGCTCACCTTGAAAATCTCTCGTTCTAACACGGCTGCTTTTGGTCAGCAACGCGTAATTTATAATCAGAAAAATTCATTCTCCTCTTCCCGCCGCCCATTTTTCTCTCTCAACTGCAACAATTTTTTCTCTCTCTAATGAGATTTATAATTTGAGAGAGGATTGGGAAGTGGGTTTGTGTTGGAGCTTGAGGATTTGCAAGGGTTTGTCAATGGCGAAGAAGAACAGTAATTCCAAGAAGCAATGTTACATTTCTGTTCCATCTCAAATCATAAACTCTCTATCTTCCTCTTCTCTTCAATCCCTTCTCGATTCGCCTAAGAAATCTTCTAAAGCTTACAACAAGTATCTCAGTCTTTCCACGTACAGAAGCTCGAAGAAGCTATGGCTTCTCGCTATTTTCCTCTTTGGGCTTTTGGGCATGTTGAAACTTACTTTTAATCTCAGCCCTTTAATCGCTTATGTTTCTTACTCATGTTTCACGTCTCAATCGCTATCGCAAGGTTTAGTCTCTAATGGGTTTTTGAAATCGGGTGTAATCGATAGAGAAAAGGAAAATGTTCTTGAGGATGAGATTATGAACGATTCTGTTCAATCGCTTAGGCCGATTTCAAATGGGGTTTTGAAATCGGACGAGAGTTTTGGAGAGGAAAAGGAGAAGCTGGAGTTCTGGAAGCAACCTGATGGATTGGGCTACAAACCGTGTTTAGATTTCAGCCAAGAATATAGAAAATCAACCACTGGAATCGTTAGTGAAAGGACTAAGTATCTGATGGTTGTTGTTTCTGGTGGGATGAATCAACAGAGAAATCAGATCGTTGATGCTGTTGTGATTGCTAGAATTCTTGGAGCTGCTCTGGTTGTTCCAATCTTGCAAGTGAACGTCATCTGGGGAGATGAAAGGTATGAGAACACGATTGATATTTTGATTTGAAGTAGAAATGCAATTTTTCTCTCTTTGATTGATGAAGTCTCTGATTCATAAGGACTGAAATATATTCTCTGTTTTCTTGTGTTTATCAGTTGCTAAGTTTGTTTTTCTGTGTTCTGTTTGATGGTTGCAGTGAATTCTCTGATATATTTGATTTGGAGCATTTCAAGAATGTTTTGGCGGATGATGTTCATATAGTTTCATCTCTGCCATCGACGCATCTGATGACTCGGCCGGTCGAGGAAAAATCGACTCCGCATCATGTCTCGCCCAGTTGGATTCGGTCGCGGTACCTCAGGAAGGTGAGGATTGTCAAAGGAATTCTGGTGCTTGTTCTTCTAGCTGCCATAGCTTCTCTTTGAAGCTCACTGCTATAAAAGTGGCAGGCTTCTTGATTGATAGGAAAGGAATCTGTTGATAACTGCTTTGCTAGTTTTCATTATATCCTCACAATATAAATTTACTCTCTCATTACAACGCATCTTTGAAGATTGGGTTTGAATGTGTCACACAACCATTTGAACAAAATTATTACACATTTTGATGTTTGTCGAAGAGCTTTTGAGATAGCTCCATGCAGTTTAAAGACTAACTACTAAACTCGAAAGTTTAAATTGTTAGCTTAAAGTATATATACTCTTTTTATGTGTGGGCTCGGATGTTAATTTGATTGATAGAGCCTAACACATGAACTATTAATATGAAGTGGAGGAAATATCAAGTTGGTTTCGTAGATACTTTTAACTATAAATGTAAGCCCTGTTTGTTTAGGTTCATACATATATTCCCTGTCTGTTAAGGTTCACATATATATGCCCTGCCTGTTAAGGTTGACCAAACAGCTACATATTACCAACTAAAGCTTTTGTGGCATTTTTTTGTCCTTGTTATGTTTTTTTTACTAGACCTTTTATGTTCTTTAATGTTTAATCTTTACCACTAAAAAATGTTTTGGTTGGTAGCTTGATGATATTAACGTGTGTGTTGGATTTTGCAGCTTAGAAGAGAAGGGGTGTTGCTATTGCGCGGCTTGGACTCGAGGCTATCTAAGGATCTTCCTTCTGATCTCCAAAAGCTTAGATGCAAGGTATTATAGGTTTTTTCATCTTGTCACAACTCTTTTTGCTCTCTCGATCAGTTTCTTGTCACTTGGACTGGATCGGAGTGTATGCAATTTATTAATCAATTACTGCTTTCAATTCTTCTTATCAATTCAAGTAGTACATCTTGATCGAAACATATGAGTTTTTCTGTCGCTGCTTTATAAGTAATCCTTTTGCTATAGTGTAAATTGTTGTTCTTTTTCCTCCTTGGCCTTCAGGTTGCTTTTCATGCCTTGAGGTTCGCTCCACCAATTGTGGAACTTGGTAACAAGCTCACCGAGAGAATGCGAAGCAAAGGACCGTACCTTGCTCTTCATTTACGAATGGAGAAGGACGTATGGGTGAGAACTGGTTGTCTACCTGGGTTGAGCCCCGAATACGATGAGATAATAAACAACGAAAGAATACGACGACCCGAACTCTTAACTGCTAGATCAAACATGAGCTACCATGATAGAAAACTTGCAGGCCTTTGTCCCCTAAATGCCTATGAGGTTATGAGGTAAAGATTTCTTAACCATATGCTTGTCATTGTTAACCATTTACCGTTATGGTTCTGCTCGACTAAATTCTGGAACTTACTCAGGTTGCTGAAAGCTCTCGGAGCTCCAAGAGATACGACGATATACTGGGCCGGAGGGCAACCGCTGGGAGGAAAAGAAGCCCTGCAACCATTAACAGGCGAGTTCCCAAATTTCTACAACAAGGAAGATCTTGCTTTGTCGGCCGAACTCGAACCCTTCGTGAAAAAAGCTTCCTTTATGGCTGCTATTGACTATATTGTTTGTGAGAGCAGTGATGTTTTCATGCCTTCTCATGGAGGAAATATGGGCCATGCCATTCAGGTATATATTCTCATTCAGTTTGTCAATCCAACCAATTCTAGTGCACCATCAACGTAAAACCTTTTGCTTCTCGAGTCCGATCATAACGAGTCGATTGTTCGTTTTATTACAGGGACACAGGGCTTATGCTGGGCACAAGAAGTACATAACACCAAATAAAAGGCACATGCTTCCCCTTTTCTTGGACCCTTCACTCCCTGAAGTAGAGTTTAACAGGATCATCAAGGAGTTGCACCAGGACTCCCTCGGACAACCCGAACTTCGAACCAGCAAAGTCGGACGTGACGTTACCAAGTACCCTATTCCCGAATGCATGTGCAACAACAACTCTGTTGTTCATACCCTATAACTCAACAACTCATCTGTGGTGCCAAGATAGCAAAAAACCTTGAAGAACCATAGCTTGAGTCGACAAGACCTCGGAAATCTCGGGTCGATCCTTGAAGTTGAGCCCTCTTAGAACCATAAGTTGGGGTCGTCTCGGGGCAGTGAAGTTCTGGGGGATGAACAAATTGAAAGAGGAACTGCTTGCAACAACCAAATCAATATGCAACAGTAAACCAAAGAATGCAGCCCAGGTTTTGTGTAAATGAGTGAGAAAGATGCCTATATATTTATATATATCTATCTATATATATCATAAGAAATAAATTTAACAGTATAAC
The DNA here is from genome assembly GCA_036507285.1 of Trichosanthes cucumerina. Classification (NCBI taxonomy): domain Eukaryota; kingdom Viridiplantae; phylum Streptophyta; class Magnoliopsida; order Cucurbitales; family Cucurbitaceae; genus Trichosanthes; species Trichosanthes cucumerina. Next base: position 83,403,341 of record CM071838.1, on the reverse strand, counting down.
ATTGTATGATTCTTTGATTCTTTAAAGAATAAGTTCTTGTAGTTGGATATCTTATTGTAAACACCAATTTTTTTGTATGAAATGATTCATTGTTGTAATGATTTTAAGAATTTTCTCTCTTGTTGCATTGAGCTTCAGTTGGCCTGCAAGTGCTCTATTTGCTTGGACTTGCCTGATATGGATTGATAAATACTTCAATTTATAGTAGTATGGATATAAATAAATAATAATAAGAAGAAGAAAGTTTAATTTCCACTTTCTGCATATTGTTGGGTGTGCCCATTTTAATTTTAAATCCATTTCTGCCCCCATTCAAATCTAAATCTAAATTTAAATAAATGTTAAATTATAACTTAACTTTTCAAGTTTGTATTTAATAGGTCTCTATAACTCTCAATTTGTATCTAAAATCACTAACATATTGAATATTAAATTAATAAATTTATTATAACATTTAATAGAACATTAAACTTTCAATTTTATATCCAATAAGGTTTGTTAATTCTAAAAAATGTCGAATAAGTCAAGGACCTATCAGACAAAAAATTGAAAATTTAGAAGTTTATTAGACACAAAATCAAAAGTTCATACTATGAGATAATTTTTAATGTTTAGAATTTTTTTAGATACAAATTTGAAAAATTAGAAACCTATTTGAAAGTTATAATTTAATCTTAAATAAATGATAAAACTAACATCTTTTTAAAACTAAGATAATGAATAAAATCCAACCAAAATGGTTTCTATTCTCATTGAGGAAACATCCTAAACTCTTAACTATAAAAGGGGCTAAATTTAGGAAGAAAAAAGAAAGAAAGAAAGAAATGCCCAATATTTTTTTTGGACAATATGTTAAGATGGAGGATATGAAACTCTAACCTCTTAATCGAGAATAAATATTTTATGTCAATTGAATTATGTTCATGTTGATAATGTAAGTCCAACATTACGAGCTTGTTTTGATACATTTTTGTTTTTTCTATTTGGCTAAATTATTTTAGTGATACTTAAGTTTTCAATTATTTCCAACCTTTTAAAAGTTTAGAAACTTATTTGATAAAAGCTTAAAAAATGAGAGGCTAAACTTGTAATTTCACGTACAAAAAATAAAATGACATTTTAGTTCTTGTATTATGAGACTTGTTTCATTTTAGTTCTTGTACTTACATGTGTCAAAATGTGATCCATGTACTTTCAATACATTTCAAAATTAGTCCCCACAATTCATTTATAGTTAAGTTTGCTCAAAATATTCAGCCCCTATTAAGACTTTTGTCTAAAAGTTTGACAAACATATTCATATTATGTCTTTTTTTAAATGAAAATTATTATTATTCTTTTATTGAATTGGATAAAAATTAAGCTCAAATTACTAATTTTAAGGTAGATTGAAAATATAGAGACCAAATTTAGATATTTGAAATCATAATGCTAAAATAGAACAAGTCGCAAACTACAAGTAACAAAATGATATTTTAACTTAAAAAAACATAATCATTCATGTTCTTTTAAAAGATAAAAGACTATTGCTATAGGCTAATAATTTTACATTGTCGAATGTATATGAGAGAAAAATTGTAAAAGTATTTCACTTTTCCAATTATTTGTGAAAGAAATATTTTAAGATTTAAATTCGACAATTTAGGCCCCATTTGATAACCATTTTATTTTTAGTTTTTGAAATTCAAACTTAAAAATACTACTTTTATCAATGAATTTATATGTCTTGTTATCTACTTTGTACCTATGCTTTCAAAAACCAAGTCAATTTTTGAAAACTAAAAAAAGTAACTTTCATAAATTGATTTTGTTTTTCAGAATTTGACTAAAAGTTCAAATGATTACTTAAGAGTGATGGTCTCTATGATAAAAGATTTAGGTGAAAATAAACTTAACTTTTAAAAACTAAAAACAAAAAATAAAATTATCAAACAGAACATTAATTATTCCGTGAATGCACCCCAATATATTAGGGAACATGAAAACATTATTAAATAGACGTCTAATAATTTACCCTTTCTTTGTGATAGGACATTTCGTTGAAGTTCAAATTCAGAGTCTTGAATCCTTCACTTTCGTCCTTTGAACAGTGATTCTTCGATATCTGAGAATCAAGAAACAATGCCGCTGAAGCTACTGGAAGCCACCCTCTCCAACTTCAATGATGTATTCGACAAATTCCGATCAGAACTGCCAAACAATAAAGCTAATTTCATCCTCTTCTTGGCTGACAACGACCCTTCCACTTCTCTCAGCTGGTGTCCCGGTACAGAAATTCTGTTCAATTTCTTTGTTTTTTCCCGCTTTTTCTGTTACTTCTCAAGAAATTTTGTGGATCCGCCATTACCCATCTCGAGAGGATAATGAAAATCGTAAACATTACGGTATTGCTGTTTTGTCGCAGTTTTTTTTTTTTTTTTTTTTTTTTATGGAAATTTGTTGTAATTCTGGTTCTGTCGTTGCTTCTCGATTGTGATTGATTGCTCACGTTTTGCCTTTCTTCATCTGCCAGTTTCCCTTTTAATATTGAGAAAATAATTGTAACATTTGTTTGAATTTGAAGCTCCTCAAGTTTTCCAAATCAATTGGAGGGGGATACTGTTATATATATATATATATATATATATATATATATATATATAGATAGATAGATAGATAGATAGATAGATAGATAGATAGATAGATACACTCATACACACACATACACCACATGCTGCCCTAGAGACTAGGGCGTTGAGTATATTTCTGTTTTGAGATATTTATCGCAATGTCTATCAATGAAACTATATTTTCCTTTGAATGCAATAAAAGAGATAGTTGAAGGGATTAATTAATTGAAGAAATGAACTAGATTAATGAGTTTTGTATTTGATTTATGAGATTGTATATCATGGACCTGATACTGAGAATCAAAATTTGAAGATCTCTAGTGGATATGCTTTTGTGAGTAACCAGTTCCACTATGATCTTTACATGTATGATGAAATGTCTAGATGGAAAATTGCCTTGGTATTTTGGTACATTGTGAGTTTGGGTTTAAGAATGCTTATTTTGTACACACTCTTAAACCTGAAGAATCTTGTTTCTGGAGCTTTTATGTGGTCATTCACAGAAATCATTGAAACTGAGAATTCTTTTTACAGGCAAGTATGATGTTTTGTGTGCCACCACAGAAAAATTATTAATGTTGCCACCACAATGTAGCTAGCCTCTTAATACCTGGGTGTAGGATCAAAATACACATTTTAATCTCTCTTATTAACTAACAACTACATTGTTCCCTATCCCTAAAAACAATTAAATCTCAAAATAGAGACCATAGGAATTTTGACTCAAAGGAAAAAACCCAATCGGTCTTTTTTGACAATGTTCTTGACAATGCTTTATCTTGATGTAAAATGGACTATCTATGTTACTCTTATAATCTTCTCTCTCTCGTCCAATGGTAGATGTTTATTGTTACTCCTTTGAATGTGGGTTTCTTTTTTTTTTTCATATATCAATGAAATGTTTTCTTATAAAAAATAAATCCCTAAAAACAACTCTATTTTGTGGCGAATGCAAAAATACCAATCACATTGTTCCAAACCTCTAAAACAATTCTATTTCGTGGCGAGTTCATTTTCCATCCTCCCTTTTGCAAGCAGGGAAGGTTTTTGTGGCAAGTGGGAGCGTGTGCTATTTTGTGGATCCTTGGGGAGAGAGAAACAATAGAATTTTTAGAGGGTTCGAGAGATCTCCAAGCAATATTTGGTTCCTTGTTAGATTCTATATTTCTTTGTGGGTTTCTGTGACAGCTTTTTTGGGTCTTGTTTTACTTAATTGGAGGCCTTTTTTGTAGTTTGCCTCTTCCTTTACCTATTGTTTATCCTCTTGTTTGTCCCCGTAGACCTTCATTTTTTCTCGATGGAAGTTCAGTTTTTCATCTAAAAAAACAATACTCCTAACCCAAAATGTTGGACTAGGTCTAGGATAATCTTTTGCTTCACAGATCAGGTCTATTGACAACTACCCAATTAAAAATTCTTAGATGTACTAGAACTAGCAACTGCATCTTCGATGCTGTCATCGAGAAATCTTAACTGTTTGGTTTGTATGTCAGACTGTGTGAGAGCTGAACCAATCATCTACAAAAAACTTGAAGCAGCAACAGATGATATTGCACTTTTGAGAGCCTATGTAGGAGATAGACCAACATGGAGGAATCCCCAACATCCATGGAGGGTGGATTCTAGGTTCAAACTTACTGGAGTCCCAACGCTGGTTCGATGGGAGGAGAATGATAAAATCAGTGGTCGCCTTGAAGACCATGAAGCTCATGTGGAGCAGAAAATTGATGCCCTTGTTGCTGGTAAATGAATGTTAGTGTCTGCTCAATAAGAAACATGAGAGGTAACTTTCCCAACTTAATAATATGTATCATCTTTTTCCCTTCTCGAGGAACTTTATGTGATATCAGAGATAAGATTGGTTAATGATCATATATTGTTATCCCATCAATAAACCTACATGACCATTCTATCACTAATCAGTATATCAATCCACTGTTGGGTTGAAAAATCACCATTAAAAATATTATAGCTATTTGTGTTTTTTTTTTTAAGAAAAGAAAAACCTCTCTTCTCTTCCTTTTTGCATTCATATCTCATTCCTATTAAAATTTTGACAACTATTTATTTCGCTTTTTAGAGAAAAGAAAAAAATCTTTCTTTTATCTTCTTTTGTGCAAAAGGTTCGTCTTCCCATTTTTTGTACTGGTAGTTCTGGACAAGCTCAGAGGGAATAATATCTTTCTTATTTCTGCCTTTCTTTCCCATGACTATTAGGAACAGGCAAATAAAAAATTTCACTTCGAATTCCGAACCGAAGTAAGTATTATTCTTAGAAACATGGGCATTCATAATTGTCTTTAGTGTTTTCTGTTCCTTATTTACTCAACGTTGTTGAAATTGTATATAAATTTCGAAAGCAAAAGAACTTGATATTAGAAAATACACAAAGATTAGTTAAATTAATATTTTATTCTCTATTAATTTAATTCCTATAATTTCGTTAAATTTTGGCCGGATTATAAAAATATCCCTAAACTTTGTACTTTGTTTAAAAAATGTCTTGAACTTTCAAAAACTTCATTAATATCTTTAAACTTAAAAAAAAAGGTCAAAAATACTCTTGCCGTTAGTTTTGGATGAAAACCGTTAGTACTTTGTTTCAAAAATCTCTGAACTTTCAAAAAAAATTAAAAAATACTTAGTATATAGACAGAAAATCGTCGGTAGCTTATTTTAAAATACTTTCAAAGTCGTTTCTTAATCTTAAAAAAAAAGTTAAAGAATGTTTAGTATATGGACGTAAAAACATTTATCTATACCTTATTACCTCCCTTTTCCATTTCTTCTCTCTTGATGTGCTTCAATCTATGGTCTAACGCTTACCAATTTTTTTTTCTTTTCTTTTTCATTATCCTTATTTACTTTCTTCTCCCATTTTTCCATCTCTAAAACTAGTTTATTCAATAAAGTTATATAGATTATAGCACTAGATTATAGCACGAAAAAAGAAGAATTATGGAACCATCAAAGAACTTTAGGACTTTGGATTTAACAAAGGTTGTATATTAGTAATTTGAATTAGTACATTTGGGTTTAATATACTTGTTATTCTAACCCAAATTACCAAATTACTAACGCACAATTTTTGTAAAATCCAAAGTTTTAAAGTCCTCTGGATGCATTCTATATTGGATCTTCAACATTGTGACAGCATATCCAACTCTCTGAAATCTCTTGAACAAACTTTTGTCATACCTGCAAATTGATTAGTTCACAATTCAAAAATCAAACTTCTTAGGACATGTTTGAGAATGATTTTAGAAATATTGATTTTAGTGTAATTGATTTGTCTATAATTGATTTATTAAAAATGAATTTCATATAATCATTTTCATGTTTGGTTCTATACTTTTAATAGTGGTTTTGGTTTTGAAAAAATTCACTTTTTTTTTTTGTGGAAATTTATGAATTTTGACAAAAGATTATGATTTTTACTCGTCATTAAAAATATACTATTTTAAAAAATGAATAATAGTTTTTTTAAATTACAACCACGTGACAAAAATCTCTTGAGAATCACCTCCCAAGTGATTGAAAGGGAATCACTTTAAATGATTTTAGATTCTTCCAAAATCACTTGTTTAATATTGTCAAACATCATATTTTGGGTAGGGAGTGATTTTAGACATGTTAAAAGTGATTTTGGTCACACCAACATCACTCCCAAACATGCCCTCAGTTATTGAAGAGATTATAGTACCTATTTTTGGCTAATGGATACATTTCTACTTAAGTTGATGTACACTTCTATGATCTAAGCATCAAATAAACAACTCACATTGTTAAGGATATATTTAAACAAGCAAAGAGAATTAACATTTGAAAAACAAAAAAGGTCAGATAATTATCTACTCAACCAGTCCACATCCAATCCCAACAGTACACTAATGAAGATCAGTCTTACTAGAAAGAGTGTGTTGTTTTGGAAATTTTCCTTCTTATCTTTATAGATTTTGTAGTCTACCTCTAACAAAAAAAAAAAAAAAAACATAAGGTTGATGTCATTACATTTTTTGTCTTTTTTTTTTTAATATGAAATAGATATTAATTGAAAATAACAAAAAAAGGTGGACTGATTGGGGGTGAAAAGGAATATAGGGATAGTAAACAAGGAAAATTAGTTGAGAGTGAGTGTTTAAATTTAGGAGGGAAGTGAAGTAACGATATAGAAGTTTTAAGCTAATGTTTTGGAAGAAGAAAGTAGTTCATAAATTATCCTGTTATCTTATTTAGGGGTGTACATAAGTCGGATTAGCTTGAGTTATGTTATTTTTTTGGACCAACCAAATTTTTGGATTTGTCATTCTTTCCCCCCAAATAACCTTATTCATAAGGGGTTTCTACACAAATAGCCTATTTATGAGGCATAATTTACATAATCAACTCAATTTCACTATTTTTTTTACATAAATGGACAATTGAACCTATTTTTTACACAAATGTCATATGACTTTTACTTTTATACCCTTAAACTCGATTTTACATTTTAAAAAAAAATAAAAACAATATATGAAAACCTCAATGATTTATCAAATACCCTATTAGGAATAAATTCAAAAAAGGAAAAATAAAATAGTATCATTATGTAAGATTTTTGGATTTCTACATGGATAACATATTTATGAGATTCAATTTTTATATCAAACAAGAATCATTTTTTTTTACATAAATGAACAATTAAGTCTATTTTTTTACAAAAATGTTGTAGGTATTTTATTATTACACCCCAAACTTCAATTTGATAGTTTTTTTTAATAAAAAAAAATATGAAAAAAATAAATTGTTTCCCAAATCACTTATTTAGATGAAACTCAAATAAGAAAATGAGATTTGACTCGTGATTGAAGAAACAAATTTGGAAGAAAAAAACTGAAAAAAAACGAGATTGGATTTTAGACCAAAACAAAAAAACATATCTTATTGCAATTGGAAGAAGATGAAGAAAATATGTTTATGGTTGAATTCATTTCTAACTTATTTTTAGTTTTAATACAATTATACATAATATTCTCATTGGATTTCTTGTAAAATGAAGGAAGAAGATGACTTTCTGTTTTCTCATTTTCTTATACTTTACTGCTTGAAACACATAATCAACTGTATATTTCATATATATATGAACATTATAAACATCTAAACGATTAGAATAAAATACATTGGAAAGTGAAAGTAATAAAGAAGCCAACAAATAAAAATATGTTTATCACACTAGAATATGTGGTATATGTTCATGTGTGTTTATATATATATATATATATATATATATATATATATATATATATATATATATATGTATGTATGTATATTTTTGAAATTGTAGGATGAGAGTAAAACACCAAAACGATTTATTTAGGTAAGAACATTAGTGTGCCAATAATCTCGATATATTTTGTCGTCTATTTAGTTGACCAATATGTAAAGTTTGTAATGTACTGAATAACTCATTAGAAGAAATTAAGACATTGAACAAGAGATTGTACAATAGTGGGACAAACACGACCAATTTACTATATAACATAATATGTGGTGCATACTTGTTAGGTATATAATATATAAAATTATATATTTAAAAAAAATGTAAATATACAATCATATATCAATAATATGTATCAATACCTAATAGATTGAAAGCTTATGCAAACATATATATCGGTTGAGTAACATGACATATATTGCCTAACTCTTGTATGATACATTATTATAATTCAATAAATGTCATTCCATAATGTAATGATATCTCACATGCTTTGTAACCAACTCGTTTCAATACCCACCAAAAAGATAGATAAAACACAACTATCTATAGAATTTAAATAAAATACATCAGATGGTTAATATTTGATATATGAAGTTGAATATATAATATATACATCTATCTATCATAAATTAATGTTATGATAGATTAATGATCCGGCTGAGAATATCTATTGTTCATGGCGGTATATGTAGTTTATACATGATTTTAATATTTAATCAGAATCCTTCCAACATACATCATATAACATATGAAACAATACACATAATGAAAGATATATATAAGATCTATATTATTCATACAAAGCTGAATAGAAAACGAAAATGAATAACAGTTGCATTAATAAAATAGGTTGAACGTACCCATAGAAACAAACATAAATAATAGAAGAAGAAATGAAATGTACGATTTTTACACGCTCTGAAAGTAAATGGAGGAATGAAAAAAACGAGAATACGATATTATTTTTCCATAAATGAAATAATTGTGAAAATGGAAACTATGACCATAAATGATTAAAGAAAGTATAATTAATTGTATATTTAACATATATGGAAAGAATAATCGATAAAATCTATAATTATGTGATAATATCTAATACAAATAAAATATAAATAAATGTTCCTACGAATTTAATACGAAAAGTTAAAGGGTAAAAATGACCAAAAATCATTAAAAAGTCTACAATTGTAATAAGTATTCGTTTATAAATATTAATGTAAATATGTATTATAAAGTTGTATATTGGTGTAAATATTCATAGAATTTATCATATTATAATCTATCACAATAAAAAGGCCCAAAAAACATTCAAGCTTTTTCTATTAAAAAAAAGCCCAAATTCATTTTAGGGTTTCAAATATATATGCATACTCATTTAGGGTTTCGGTTGAGGAGAGGAGACGCTACCAAGTTTAGGGTTTAGGGTATAAATTTTCTTTTTGTCTTCCAATTTAGGTACGTATTTTCTTAATCTTCTTCCAATTGCAATAAGAGAAGCTTTTGTTTTGGTCTAAAATCATTCGATCTCATTTTTTCCAGTTTTTTCTTCAAAATTTGTTTTTTCAATTATGAACCAAAACTCATTTTCTTATTTGAATTTATTCTTAATAAAGGATTTGAGAAATAATTTATCTTTTTTATGTATGTTGTTTTTATTCTTCTATTAAAAAAAGCTAACAAATTGAAGTTTGAGTGTAATAATAAAAGACCTACAATTTTTTTTGGTAAAAAAATAGACTTAATTGTTCATTTATGTAAAAAAAAAAAAAAATTATTGATTTGTATGTAAATTGAATCTCATTAATAAGGTATGTAGAAATCTCAAAATCTCACATAATGATACTATTTTTGTTTTTTTTGAATTTATTCCTAAAATGATATTTAATAAATCATTGGAGTTTTCATATATTGTTTTTATTTTTGTTTAAAAACTGTAAAATCGAATTTAAAGGCATAAAAGTAAAAGACTTATGTAAAAAATAATGAAGGTGAGTTGATTATGTAAATTATGCCTCATACATAAGCTATTTCCGTAGAAAGTCCTTATCAAATTATAATCCATCACAATAAAAAGGCCCAAAAACATTCAAGCCTTTTCTATTAAAAAAAAAAGCCCAAATTCATTTTAGGGTTTCGAATATATATGTGTACTGATTTAGGGTTTCGGGGAGAGGAGACGCTACCAAGTTTCCAGAACAGAAGAAGTTTAGCAATGGCTCCCAAGACAGCAAGAGTTAGCCGAAACCCTGATCTCATTCGAGGAGTTGGAAAATATTCGAGGTCTAAGATGTACCACAAGCGTGGTCTTTGGGCAATCAAGGCCAAAAATGGAGGCGTCTTCCCTCGCCACGATGCCAAGCCTAAGGCCGACGCTCCGGCTGAGAAGCCGCCGAAGTTTTACCCTGCCGACGACGTCAAGAAACCACTTGTCAACAAGCGCAAGGCTAAGCCCACCAAACTTAGGTCGATCTCTCTCAATGTCTCCCTTTTGATGTTTGTTTACTGCATGATTTGGAACGTATATTGTTTGGTTTATTTTAACTTTGTTATGGTTGTGAAACTGAGGATTTTGGAGTCAACTAAGAAACAATTTCTTCAATTACATGAAATTACAAAATGAATGGGGCAGTGCCCTAGCCTGTAGCAGAGGAGATTGCCCAAAAATTAATCTCCAATTTGTTTTTGGTTTCCAGATTCTAAATAATGTTGCTCATTTTCCAAATAATAAACATTGGGTTCAGTTCAATCAAATGATCGTGGGGTGTATTCACATAACTCAGGTTGTCAATTTTATACTATTTGCAGGTCTAGCATTACTCCTGGAACCGTGCTTATCATTCTTACTGGAAGGTTCAAGGGAAAGAGAGTTGTGTTCTTGAAGCAACTTCCATCTGGGTTGCTTTTAGTTACCGGTTAGTATTGGCGATTTTCTCTAATTGCCTATCACATTGTGTTGGGGGTTGGGATGTTTTATTTTCTGTTCATGGGGAATTAGTTTTTTCCCCTCTACATTCATTGTGGATTTGTGTTAAATTTGCATTGGAAGTTTCATTTGTTATTTTTTTTGCTATCTTAACAATTGTTTGCCTTAGGGGTTTACATGTTATCTTAAATGTCCTGCCTGCATGAGTTCTCCTATCGAGAACGAAGAAACATGGTAATTGGGGTTTCGTATTTTGGCAATATTAATTGTTTAACCTCGCAGCCAGCTAATATTGGAATGTCTGATGCCTCCCATGCGGTCTACATGCCCTGCGAATGGTCTATTGAAATGTCTCATGCCTTGTTTTCTGACTATATGTTCTGAAAATTGTCCTTTTACATATCTTAAGTTTCTAAGATTCATTGTCAATACCTCTTACAGTTATCCTCTTGCAGTTGTGGGTAGGGTTGAGGGGTTGGGCTAGATGATGTGGACTGTTGTCCTAAATCTTTAGGAGAAAAGATGCATATAAAGTAGTGATTAGCCGATTCTTTGATTTTTAAATCTGCAATTCTCAAACCTCCAAGGGGTTGTCTAAATGTAAAGTTTGTTACTTTAGGACCATTCAAGGTCAATGGTGTTCCCTTGAGGCGTGTGAATCAGTCATACGTGATTGCAACCTCCACCAAGGTAGACATTGCTGGAGTCAATGTGGAGAAGTTTGATGACAAATATTTCTCCAAGGAAGTCCAGAAAAAGAAAAAGAAGGGAGAAGGAGAGTTTTTTGAGGCAGAGAAGGAGGTTCGTAGTTGTTCTCATCATGTTATTTTTTTCAAGTGATTCATTTTTCATCTTTTCTTTGACCTAATTTCTAGTCATCATTGTTTTACATGTAGGAAAAAAGTGCACTCCCACAGGACAAAAAGGATGATCAGAAGGCCGTGGACTCGGCTCTTCTCAAGTCCATTGAAGCAGTGTCAGACTTAAAGACTTACTTAGCTGCAAGGTTTTCTCTGAAGGCAGGCATGAAACCTCATGAGCTTGTTTTCTAGATATTTGCTGTTTGCTGTCTGATACTTCTCTTGTGGAATTGGTCACTACAATTTTCTTGTTTATGTTTTGCTATGAGGATTTTAGATTTGAAATTATCTCTCGCAATGAATTTTGCAGTGGACTTTTATTCATCAAATTTTGTTTATGTAGCTTCATTTGACTACTGATAGTGATAAGATTTGTAACTTTTCCTCTATTCCTATCATTTTCTTTATGCTTATAAAATGCTCAAGAGGAATCATTTGAAAAGATAGTTGACTTAACTTCAATGGTGCATATCCATATTTGATTAGTTTGCAATGAGAATACTACAACGAGAGAATTATCTAGCTACAGTATAAAATATTTGGACTTAGATTTTCAATTTGGTTCTTGATTTTAAATCTTTAATCATTTGTTTGGAACTAAGAAAGTTCCAGGAATGATTTTGAATCCTGTAATTTTAAATTTGAGACATGATTTTGCATTTTTTTTGTTATCTCGTTGAGATTTGAAATGAATGTATTTAAAATTGTGTTTGAATGACAATCAAAAAAATGAAAGAAAATTAGAAGTTTACTGATATAGGTTTTAAGGAGTGTTTGGGGTGCCGGTTATTCCGTGGAATATTTTGTACCCCAAACACAGACTATTATAATTCAAAACTATACTACTCTGCATTTTAAATGATGTAATATGATTTTATAGATTATGATAATCCACAGAATATTATAATCTACTTAGTGTTCTAAATAATTCCAAATTCTAATCTATTAATAAAAGAAATTGATTATAATAAAGTTAAATAAGTAATTTGATTCTAAATTCTATGGAATTTTATTTTGCTTTCACGATTTGATATCATGAAATCATTTAAGATCTGCTGTGGTTTGAAATTCCTTCAAATCCCAACATCCAAATACAACATATAATTTCAACAAAATTATGAAATCAATTGGAAAGATACTTGGGATTTGAAATAAATCATACATTTAGCAAAACAAGCTTATAGTTCTTTATGATGGCCAAAAAGAACTGTTATATAAGCAAGCATGGCCATAGATTTTGTACCCTATGGTTATGACAATGAAGAAACAAATTTCAATCATAAAGGAAAATATATGTTATACTTAAATATTGACATAATAAGTTATAACTCATAGTAAGCAGTCTGTTTGAGGAGGCAATCTCTTGAAGAAGTTACCAGGTACTGAGGGTAGCTTGCTGCGAAACCTTGGATGCCTTAAACAGTACAAACCTGCAACTAAAGCCACCACTCTGAAAGGTGTAGCATATAGCACAGCAGCAGCACAAACACAAAATACTATGAAAAGACTGGTGGCTCTAGGATCCCTCCAACTAAGTAGAGACTGAACTCTTTCTCCTTGTGTTGCTATGTCTCCCACAACTGTTTGAATCCTCCCTGCCACACTTCTCAACCTGTCATACCTCAGTCGAACCAAGTCATTTGGTTTGGATGTCGGGAACGTATCGAATTCTTCATCGAGCTCATCTGGGTTCACTGCTTCAGCCCAAGAGAGTTTGGTGTCCATATGAGGTGGGTGCCTTGGCCTGAATCTGTAGTTCCATATGCCAATGAGGAACATGTATAGGAAAATAGTGGGGAGTATTAGTTCGGGGTACCAAATCAATATAAGGAACAAAATGTGCACAAGCACAGATGTGATGGGGTTCCTCCAGTTGCAGACTTCACGAAACCATCGACTAACCGAAATCATTCCTGCAAGCAACGACATGATTCGAAAGAAGTTGGCTTTGCTTCTTCTCATACTCCATACGTGTGAATCAACATCTAACATGTATTCGACGACTTCTTTTCTTAGAGGCGGTTCAGCTCGACCGAGCCTCGATGCTACTATGTTCATAGCTTGGTACCTTAAATTTTCTATTTGGTTGACTGTGAAAGGTTGAAGGTAATGCATCTTTGGGAGCAATGGATTTCCATAGACATATATCATATTTGCCAAAGATAATGTAGTGAAGCGAACTGCAAGTTGGAGCTCACCCATCTTCTTCACTCCATTGGGGTGTAGAACCAGAAGTGGATAAGAATGTGTGTAGATTTTGTGAGCTTCAAGTGTTGATAGTCGAATTCGAACCTTTCCGATCCTCGAATCTCTTGCTCCATTGCTTCCATTATGTTTTTCACTACCCCCCAAATGGCAATTGTCAAAAACTCCCAACGTAATCACTGTACATGGATCATAGACTTCCCATGTGTATTGCTCATTCCATTTAGGACTGAAAGTGTTGAGAATTGTGCGAGTTCTAACCCATTTTTGACCATACTTAGCAATACAATAGGCATCTGTGCTTCCTCTCCCATCCTTTATCTTCATTGGAAGTAGTCCTTGAGCACTTAAAATTCCAACCTCCAATATTCCCACTGGTTGTTTCCATAGCTGCTTTGCAGTTGGTCGCTGGTCACTGATGTATAAAGTTGATTCATCTAGTACATGATATCCACCTTCAAGAGAAGCTCTCAAGTGAATCCTGCTTGAAAATTTGAGTTCCTTTCGCCTGTCAGCTTCTAGAACCCCAAAACCGTACTTCTCGAGGTTGAACCAACGCGAATGAACTGGCCTATGATCTAGCCGCTTATCAAACGCGTCGAGAGGGAGACTGATCTGCCCCAAGACATCTTCTTTTGAAGGGTGCACTCTGTCCTCAATGGTGATTAGCAACTGTTCTTCAAAAGGCTCAGCTACCACAAACACCAAATCTTCATTCCAAAATGGATTATTTGTGCTTGTTGAACTGATCTTTGTTCTTAGTACCTGGTTCCCAACTTGAGCTTTCACAAAAACATCAGGAAGACGGTTTCTGTCATTGGGGATTACATCTTGAGCTTCAATCACATTTAGCCTTAGATACCATAGTTTTGGAGAGACATAAACCTTTGATCTTACATTGTAAACACCCTCCCCAAAGACTGAGGCTGCATCAGAATGCCATGCCTCTGGGAAGGCTTCATCAGCTTGTGTTCCCATCCAAACTGCAACCATGATTTCCCCTCTTACCTTGCCCGTTCCTCGCCGGTCCTCCAATCGGTACCATTGAGGAGCCAATGGACTATCTGGAGGAACCCGAGTCGGAACCTCGTTCAAGTCGAACACCACACGGCCGAGGTACTCATCTCTTCCCAGCATTTCCTTGTCCTTAACAAAAATTTCAAGTGCAGAGGATTGTATGCGTTCTTTTGAGAAAGCAAAGACTTGATTCCATTCTGGATTTTGCTTCTTGTCAAAATGCCTTGTTCTCCCCTTATAGTTCCCAAGCTTCACTTCCACATAAGGATCACAGCCTCCAGTGATGGAACTGGGAGGAAGATCCCTTGCTTTCATAACTCGAACGTATAGATAGAACATTTGCTCGACAAGGTCGTAAGTGCTCGCGTGTCGCTCACTGCTCAGCCACCCTCTTCCACCATACGCTTCGTTATTTGGCCACTGCTCGCCGAGTTGAGGATTAGTGTCCCTGATCTCATAGGCATCTTGGTTGCTGAGATTAGCTTGTGAGTTGCTTGTGTTCATTATTGATGGAACATTTCTGTTCACTGAAGATGAAGCGCCTTGTGGTCGTTTCTGTACTACTATTCGAGGCCGCTGCATTGTTTGCTGCTTATATAGTTGTGTTGTCTCTCCTCTTGGCACGATCAGTTCTTCAATCTTTGCCTTTGGCTCTTTAGCAGGACCTCTGATAGGAAACTCAGCTACAGAAAAAGTTGAATTAGAATCTAAAACATCTTTCTTTGGTTTTGCTTGGATATCACAAACAGGAACAGCTTCTGCTTCAGTTACTGCAGCTAATGCTTTAGTAATGGGAGGATTTGGAACCTCTTTAGCTGAAGATCTGGTGGGAGGAGGATCAGAAATAGGGAATTTTTGAGGATTTATAGGAGATTTTTTTTGTGCTGAAATATAGATTTTCAAGCCAATCTCACCTTTGACAGCTGAGAAAAACCACTTATTTTCTAACTGGAATCTCTGATAAGTTTCCTCACCTTCCTTAGCAATGTCTGAGCAAGGAATTCTGACCCTCCCAAGAAAGCTTCTGCCTTCAATCAGTCCCTTTTCATGGTAAACAGAGATGTCAATGGCTTGGCAATGGTGATTCCGGATTTCGTCGAAATCAAAAGATAGTTTCTGATTCCAAATCGGGTCGAGGTTCTTCGGAACAGTTTTCGTGCGACTTATATGGTTTTGAAAATCAACTTCTACAAATGGACTAGCAGATCCTTCACCATCTTTGGGCATAAGATCATGAGCATCTATTACTTCCACCACCAGCTGCTTCATAATCCTTCTGTTTTCTCTTCAACTGCTGCAAAAAAATACAAGGTAATCACTGACCACAAGCAATCTGGAAACTCCATCCAGAAGCAAGGAAGTTCCATTTTAGAAGAAAGAAAAAGAAAATAAAGAGGAAAGAGTTGTAAGCTCTCTCTCTCTTTCTAGCAAGTGTTCTTTTTTTTTTTGCTATGATATTTGTGAAGAAAGGAATGGTTTGATGAAGAAGTTGGCAGTGAGCTTTGTGAAAACCCAAAGATGGAGGGAAAGCAAAAACTTTTTCCAAGAGCATTAAGGCATAGGCATTTCCCAAGAACTCAACAGTACTTGTTTCTCAAGTTTGCCAAAAAAAAAAAAAACTCTAAAAAGATATATAATTTTTTTTAAGAATTTCAACTGGGTGAGTAAATTCGAACCTCTAATCTTTTAGTCTAATGAATGAGAATAGTTCGATGAAATTCACAGAAATCTCAAGCTGCCAAGTGCTCAAACCAGGCTTTTCTTTTTAATTGGTAAAGTGATATTTCCCTCCAATTTTGTTGAAGGTTGCAAATTTTCAAGATCAAACTTGAAAATGAAAGATGCAATGATAGTAATTGTAGTAACTTGAAGAGGACCATGAAGCCTATAAAGATGCTACTATGAGGGTGAGCTTGACATACATTTTCAATAAATTTAGCATGACATTTCACGTACTAAATTTCTTAAAATGTAGCCATAAATTTGTATCAAAAGGATTTGCATTGTATATAAAATTTACGTTTAAATTTTGTAAAAAAGGACCAAACTAGTTTTTTTTAAAAGGGCAGGGACCAAAATGAGCATTTTAAAAGTACGTGATTGAACTTTTATTTTTGTTTTCCTTTAAACACTTTTTCTAATGGGTTTATCATAATCATTGTGTGTTTGAGAATATTTTCTTAAAAATGACTTATGTCACAAGTTTTGTTTAATTGTATTGCATCTAAAAGCGATTCTACAAATGTCAAATTGCCATGTAGTGATTCTGAGCAATCACTTTAAAATAACTTTTTGGGAAACCTTATATAAGGCAATTATTAAAAAAAAAAATTAAATCTAATTTAATTATTTCAAAAATGATTTTTATTGCTACCAAACACTCTAGATTTGAAAGGAAAAACATGATTGATTCTTCAAAATCACACTAAGAAAGGCTTTGAGGATCCTTTCTTCATGACCTAACTATAGCTACTCATCTAAACGAAAAGTTTTGTATCCATAGCTATAAATTATGAAAGTATAGATATAATTTTATTGTTTCATTATAAAATTATAAAGTATTAAATTATATCTTGTTGTACGAAAAAACAAGTACGGAGGGAGTACCATACTCCTTTATTTATTACTTGCCATGGGGTCCACCAACATTAAAAAATACTTGTAAAGAAAAAAATTATAGTGAAACGACAGAAGTATGATACTCACCTAGTTTTAAAAAATTTTCAAATGTTTATTAAGGTAACTCACATAATTAATTCCATATTAATTAATCAACTTCATGCCCAAGCATTATCTAGCAAAGATATGATTTATATTTGTTGACATTTTTCAAGTTGTTTTTATATATTTTAAGCACTTTTTTTTCAACTCTCTTTTATCAACTATTACAGATTCTAATGAAAACAAACATAGATTTTTTATACTCTACTAATTAAGAAATAACTATTTAGAAATTATAAGATTCTTATTATACCTTGTAAGGGGGCGTTTGGATCGCAGAGTTGAGTTGAGTTGGGTTGAGTTGTGCAGAGTTGTTTTGTCAGTGAGTTCTCGAAATCAGTGTTTGGTTTGCAGAGTTGAGTTGAGTTGAGTCAGGAAGTCAGTGTTTGGTTTGCAGAGTTATTATGTCAGAGGTATCTGATGCAGTTTTTTGTAAAGTAAATAAGTCTGATTTTTTGTGACTTTTTTCTTTACTTTTTTTGTTTCCACCAAATCAATTGCAAACATATTTGTTTACAATTTCAAAACTTCATTATGAGATCAATTACAAATTTACAATATATATTACCATTTGCAAGATATATGGGATATTTAGAACAATACTGAATATTGAGATTGATATCGATTTTTCTTCTCCCCTAAAAATCATTTTTATCTTATGTAAAGTGAAAGCTCTGATTTTTTTTGTGACTTTTTTTCCTTACTTTGTTTTCACAACAAATTAAATACAAACACATTTGTCTACAATTTCAAAACTCAATTATGTGATCAATTATAAAATTACAATATATATTACCATTTGCCAAATGTATGTTAGGGGTATTTGCAAAAGTAATGGATATTGGGTTTGATATCAATATTTCTTTTCCAATAAAATTCATTATTTAGAACTTTTACTCTTCAATATGAACTTTATTCCTTTTTTTTATGAACATGTTCACCACTACTTTTTTATTTTAATTTAGGTAGGTCTTAATTTAGTATTAATACTTTGCATATGAAGACTGAAGAGTGTTTATTTAAATTTGTCTAAACACATGCATTGTCTATGGACATCTTTATAATGGAATAAATGGTTTACATTGTGAAGATGTTAAAAATATGTCAACATACTTAAATATTTTATGTCATATTGAAGTTGCATATCTACAAAATATTAGATATGTCATCAAGGTCTTAGTAGCGTCATTATGCTATCGAAATTTTCGGTGTAGGCAATGTTGCTTAGTAACGTCCCTAGGAAATTTTTAGTTTGAAAAATTAGGGTTGTTACAGTTGGTATCAGAGCATGGGTCTTAGATTCTGCATACTCGCCTACATCGTAAGCAACGATCCTTATAGCCTCTCGCAGGAAGTCTAGTTAAAGTTATTTGAGTTGCTTGTGTGTTGATACTTGTTATGCTATGCTTTTAACTTCTTTGTTCTTGTGCAAATGTAGTTTATAGTTTAAGTTTAGATTATGACTCGAAGATGTGATCGTTGTAAAGTTCTAGCAACTTTCGAGGACGAAAGTTTTTCTTAGATGGGTATATTGTGGCGCCCCGTAAAATTAGATGCTTTAATTGTATTTGTTTTAAATTTGAATCTTTGGATAATCAGAACAAGATTAGAAAATGGTGTTTCAAAGTTTAAAAAAGGATTAGGATTTCTGTTTGTTTAGGATTTCTTTTTCTAAAAGGATTAGAATTCCTTGTTCTAAAAGGATTAAGACTTTTTGGTGTCTATTTAAACTAGAGTTTTAGCAACTTAAAAACACACTTCAAAACTCTCCTCATCTCTTCTTCTTTTCTCCACTTTCTTCATCTCGCCGGACAGTCGTCGGAGACTCACCGGACCGTCGTCGGAAAGTTGCCGGATCGCCGCCGGAAAGTACCGTACGGTTGAGTTAATAACTCAACTTCATGGGGTTGGGTTATTAAGTCACTGGTTATAATTGTTGGTGAAACAAACAAGGAGTTGGGTTATTAACCCAACTCAACTCAACCCAACTCCATAAACCAAACACCCCCTAAGAGATAATGCTTGCTTCGTTCATACTTAAATTTTATTACTCATAAAATAGACTCATAGTTTCTCATTTATGTTTAAAATAAAGCCGTAAATAGTTTCTCGTCTCTTGAAAATAGCTCACCTATAAAATTTAGGCCTCGTTTGATAACCATTTATATTTTAGATTTTGGTTTTTGAAAATTAAGTTTATAAATACCACTTTCACCTATAAATTTTTTTGTTTTGTTATCTATTTTTTATATATGTTTTCAAAAATCAAGTCATATTTTGAAAACTAAAAAAAATAGTTTTCAAAAACTTGGTTTATGTTTTTAGATTTTGGCTAAGAATTCAAATGTTTTATTAAGAGAGATGAAAACCATTGGAGAAAAATTGGAAGAACTAGGATTGTTATCAAATGAGACCTTAATTATAAAAACTAGGATTTGTTTGGGGCGCAAGTTATAATAACCCGCGGAATACTTTGCATCCAAACACAGACTATTATAACTACAGACTATACTAATTTTCATTTTAAATAATATTATATGATTCCACATATTATAATAACTCACAGACTATTATAACTCTCTCTTATTATAACCCACTCAGTACCCCAAACAACTTCAGACTATTATAACTCATGTTATTATAATCCACTTAACGCTCCAAACAATCCCTAAAACATAGGATAATTGCTTGAGATGTCCCTTTCTTGGGAAGGCAGCAAAGCCAAAGTGTTTGAGCAATAACAAGTAGTTAAAAGAGCAAATTTGGATCTAAAACAAAGCAAATTCTTTTTTTTTTTTTTTTTTCTCCTTGGGTGCTTTATTCCTTGCTTGCTTTGCCTTTCACACAACTTCCTTACTATACATCTCTTCAAGAGTTAAAAAATTTATGAAACTTCATCCTCTAGACAGCTCAATGTTCTTGTAAAGTTTTCTTTTGTTTGGTTGGAAACTTGGAACAACTTTCCAATGCCTTTCTTTTAAGGATTGTTCCAAAAAAGTATTAGGTTAAATTCTATTTTGGTATTTTTAATAACTCTTAAAAGTAGTCCCTGTTGTTAGTTTAGGACTATTGTTTCTAAAAATAATTAGTTTCGATTAATATTATGGTAAGATTCAGTTAGATAAAAAATTAGTTTTATAAATGTAAGATTCATTGAAAAGATAGAAACTAAATTTAAATATTTAAAAGTATACAAATTAAAATAGAATAAATTTCAAAGTACCCGGAGTGAAACACAATCCTCTAAAACTGCTTTTAACTAAATCTAAGCCACATCTTTTAAGATTGTTCAATCATTGTTTTCATAAACAAAATTGTCATTATCTTTTAATTTCAAAACGAAAAAAAAAACTAAATTATACTAAAAAAGCAAATCACATGTGAAATAAACTATGAAGAAAGTTTTTTTTTGTTAAATTATAAAAAATACACATGAACTATGAGATTGGTTCAATTATACCTCTGAACCTTGTAATTTTCATTCTAACCCTCACTTTGAAATTTGTTTTAATACAAACTTTTTCGTTAAATTCATGGACAAAAAAATGTTGTGTTTATATTTGAACATATACGTTGAAAAGAAAAATCAAAACATACACAAATATGTCATTTTTCATCCAGAAATTTAACGAAAAAAGTCGGAGTTTTCATATGGATAACCTATTTTCACGCGCTTTAATGATTGATGACATGCATTCTGAAAATAATGAAATATGACTTATTCTAACGTGTCAATGCATGCAAAATTAATCATTAGGGTAATATGAAACGGTTTTTCTTGTTCACGCTCTCGTTGTCTCGCTCTCGCTCTGCTCAAATCAGTGGCCGAAAATATAGAGAAAAAATGACAAGGAAAAAAGTTAGAGAAGAGCTAAAAGTAGCAGAGGTAGAGCGAGAGTGAGTCAGCGAGAGCGAGAACTATAGTGCGATTTTTGTTGTTTTTTCTTTTCTCCAGAATTTCGACAACTTCAATACTATCATGAGCGAAAGTGAAAATTGAGCGAGAACGAGACTTGAGCGAGTGCGAGAGAGCTAGAATCAGAGTATGATACCCTTACGGTAATTTGGACGAAATGCACAGTACAAAAAAGGTCATATGTCATTAATTTCAGAACATGGGTCAAATCACATTAATACGCATGAAAATGAGTCTTCCATGAAATTTTCTCAAAAAAGCCTCAGAAGTTATTTTAAAACAAACATCAAAGTTAAGAGTTAAAATAAAGCTTAATTATAGAAAATACCCCTAAACTATGGAGTTTGTGTTAATAATACCCAAAAACTTTAAAATTTTAAAAAAATGCCTCTGGTCTTTAAAAAAATTTAAAAAATACCTTTGTCGTTAAGTTTTGGATGGAAACCGTTAAAGTTTTATTTCAAAAACACCCTCGAACTTTAAAAAAGTTTCAAAAATATCCCTAGCCTTAAAAAACTTTTAAAAAAATGTTTCAATAATACCCTTGGTATTTAATTGTGTTCCTAAAATGCAGTTTTTACTTTTGTCTTCGTGACTTATGGATTATTTGCATGTCATATCGGTTGTTTAATTAATTGAATCATTGGTCTAGTTGATGAAATTAATTCCTTAAGATTAATTATTTTCTTCCTCATATATTTCATGTCTTTATTTTGTCTTGCTCTTATTCATCTTTTTTTTTTTTTTCTGTAAATAAAATTGAGTGATTATATTCATGATAATTAAGTGAACTAGAATACCAATCCTATAGACATACTCTAACATTCTTATACATTATATTAAAACTTGATCCATACACTTAGAATTTTATTTTTCATCCCCACTTTTTGATGTCAAACTCAAGCATTTGACAAATCTTTATATGGATCTGCCCATTTAGGTTTTCTAAACCTATCCCAACAACAATTTAGCCTTTTTTTTTTAATCTTTGGAAGGTACGAGGTAAGGTTATGGTTATGGAGTTTTTAGAGAGTATTTAGTCAAATGGTTACTACGACTTTTCAAATACTAATATTCTATTCATTCTCATTAATTTTCATGGAGTAAGAATCTATAAGGAAAATAAATAGTCATTTTTAAGTAAGAGTATTTTTGAAATTTTCTGAAAGGTTAAGGGTATTATTAAAATGAAACTCTAATGTTTTCCATCTAAAACTTAATTGTAAGTATATTTTTAAAAGTTTTTTTAAGGCTAGCCGCTAGGGGTATTTTTGAAATTTTTTTAAACAGAATTTAACGGTTTCCATCTAAAACTTAATGACAAGGGTATTTTTAAAACTTTTTGAAAGCTCTAGAGTATTTTTGAAACTTTTAAAAATTTAGGAGTATTATTGACACAAACCCCCCATTGTTTAGAGGTATTTTCTAGAATGTAGCCTTAAAATAAAGCTTTTCAAAGTTTGTTCATGGATATTTTTATAATTCAACCTCTTTCTTTCTTCATTGTTCCTGTTTTTTAAAGGATAATTACCTAAATATGTTTTTGCCATTTTTGTTCTATAAGAAACTATTTTCTGAAAACTCCCTCCGCAGAAGTGTTTAAGGAACAATTTTTATTCTAAAAATGCTATTTGCAAAAGCATTTTATATTCATTCTTACTCTTAAATGGCTTGGCCATTTTTTCGTTGGGAAAGACAATATCTCCTTTTTCAACCTTCTTCACTCCTCAAGAAGAAAACAAGAGCAATGTAAGACTCAATATAGATGGAATGCAAAAATTATAGCATGATTTCATATCAGTCCCATAAAACAAAGAAAAGATCAACCAAAATCAACGATACCATTCATAAGCAACCGAGTAGCTCTTCCCGAATCACTAGTTCCATTGCAACAATCTACAAAATGAACATAAAACCAGTTACGCAATTTCGAGATCGACTCACAGCTTGAAAGGAACAAACACTGCCTTGAAATGCTATGCTTGATCATGGAAGAGGAAATGAAGATGAAGATCATACCATATTACATACCGTACAAACAAACTAGATGTGCTACATTAATATGGTTTCGGAGTTTCGACTTGAACCGAGGAAAAAAAAGGATAAAAATGTGCTCAAAATCCCTCTTGAACGTCTCTAATTATTGGGAAAAGATTTAAGAAAAAAATGGAATATCTATAACTTCACTGGCACATCTAAACAAATATTTTTAGCAGCCAATTGCTAAAACTAACTGAACTCTTTACTCAAATGGACTCAGAAGTGTGTCATTATTAGCCAATTTAGGGAGTTACCTCCCTGTCACAAATAAATTATTTAATCCTCTGGCCAACTCAACAAAAATTTTCAACACTTAAGCTGCAGCTTTTGATTTCGGTCTTTGTTTCTTCGCATCCAAAGACGCTAAGCCAGAGCCTAATCCGACGGGGGCCTGATCTTGTGCTGAAGGCAATTGATCTTGTTTTCCTACCTGGGTGTCGTTAGAGGGGCTGGTGTTAACTTCTTTCTTCTCACCATCTGTTTCGCTACTATCTGCTGCATCTGGCGTCATGCCAGAATTGATGATATTAAGAAGCTGAGTAAGTGGTGGCATAGCTTGAACCGGGACGCCCGGCTGACGTATCAAGAGGCCTCTAGCTGCAGCTTTCTTTCTGACTTCAGCTGCAGCCCGAGCAGCTCTCTCATCTACACCCCTACCACGAGGAAGAGTTTCACCAATAATGGCAGCATTGAGGGATTTGTTCATAGCACCTCCAGAACCGCCAGATCCACCAGCTACTGCAGCAGCTTGAAATGCTTGTATTAAGTCGGGATGAGACTGCAAGGTATTCCGAAATGAAGCCTTAGAATTTCGTATTGCAAGAAAGATTATAACGTAAAGGGAAATACAATAACAATTCCGACGAGCCAAATCTTGAGCTTATTATGAGATGCCAGAGACGGTTACAAGGTGAAACGACCCGACTATTTTGGATAATTACTAATTCTTTTTTTTTTTGGCTTCCGCTGGAAAAGAAAAATGAGTTGCTATTATCCGAAAGGTTGAGTCATTACACATGGCCGAATGAAGCAAATACAAAATAATTAGAAGTAAATCCCCTTATCAACTATGTATAGTAGAATTCTTAACTATTCCTCTTGCTACAAATGTGCGATGAAGCTCTAATATCTTCATCTCTTGTAAATTTCATTTGTTTATAAAATTGAACGTCTTAAAAGAATACCTTCAGAATATCGATAGCCTTCTGAGCCGAGGCAGCATTCAAAGTTTGGCCCTTCTGTTTCTGAGCATTCATCTGTCAAAATACAATCTATATCGTTAGAGAAAGGACAAAAGAGATTTTTTTCTAGCTTTAACCTTTGTTTTTTCCCACATCTTTCAACTTACCTGTACCTCACGCATCTTAAATGTCTTCATCCAATTTTCTGAATCTCGCGTCCGTGAATCTTCTTCACCCAATTGTTTGACCAAAATGTCATAAGTTTTCTTCTCATGCTGCCGTGAGAGAGATGAAATCTTGGTCATATATTACAATGGATGTCAAACATTATTCAAAGCTTCTGTTCAAGGAATTACCTGGTGGGACAGTTTAAAGGCACCCATACAATTGAATGCAATAGCAAGAGCATGGTAGCAAACAGCTGTTTGAATATGTTCCTCGCCTAGAAGTCTTTCATTTTTCTTCAGTGCTTCTTGCAAATAACGTAGAGCTGTGTTCATCTTTCCAATATCCTGGTACATCATTGCAACATTTATGAAAGTTGCAGCAACATCAGGATGGTCAGGACCAGATGATAAACTCAGCAGCAGCAATGCTCGGGACATGTGTCGTAGTGCAAGTTCTGTTTGGTTAAGTCCATGGTAGAAAAGTGCCATATTCCCGTAACTACAGAAGGGAAGAAAATTCATATCAGGAAAAAGATAGGCAAACAGAATTAGAAGAAGACAACATACATGCATGGATACAGAGACAGGAAAGCACCAATATATAATCATTAGCATTGAACTAAAATTTGCTGGACATCATGCCTCGTATATTTAATGTCCATTTGGGTGTATAACATTCATATAACAGATGAACCCCATAAAATTATCTCACTTACACACACATCGTATAACATTTTCTATGCTTTCTGCAGCACATTCATCTTTTAGTGAAAGGAAAGTGAAGGAAGATAGTGACAAACAATATATAGTGTCCTCTTGTTGATACATTTCACCGGCCAGCTATACACAGAAGCAAATGGATAGCCTATGCTAATTGTAAAACCAGTTATTATAAACCTAACTTCCAGAGAGGATGGTCATGCAATTGCTTCCTATGAAGTAATGTTATAATCCCAAGTGTTGAGCATAGTTCGTGACTACTACATGTTGTGTAAAGCAGTTATCTCATTTGAACGGGGTAAAAATGAAGTTCACAAGAGGTTAGAGAATTTCAAGGTATTAAAGAAACCATAGATCTTATAATTTGGCCTATAACATCCTAGGTAAAAACTGAAGTATGGATGTGGAAATGCCTGTGGGCTGTGTCAGGATGATCCAGACCCAAACAACGTTCATTTATAATCAGTTCCTTGTGCTGTTGGACTATGGCTCCAGCCATGTCTCCTGCATGATACAAAACCATAGCTAGATACCTACAAATCCAAAAAGGAAAACGTTAGTTTCCATAGCATAATTATGTTAAATGTAGAGACAAAATATGCATGCTGGCATAGTCCTGATGTCTACCGGCAACAATTAGCAACCTCTCGATGCATTGGACCAGTAACCTGAAACAAAGATATTTTTTTTATTCATGAGATTGCTCCAACAGAATTCTCTCAGCAGGCAATGCCAACGAATGGACTATTATTACCTGCTGAAGTATCGAGACAGCTTCTGAAAATAATGCATAGGCTTCGCTAAGCATCCCCTGAAGAAAAAGATATTCAATAGTCAATTGATCTTTTTATAAAAGCAGGACATTAATGAATCAAGGTCATTTTGCAATTACACATCAGCCATTTTCTTGTTTAGTTCTTTTAAGTTCATCAAACATTCATTGTAGTACATGACAAGTCAACTCCTTGACAGTTTCAAGAACAACATAAATTAAGTAAACGCAGAAATTAAAATTTCATTTTCCAAAATAAGTAAATAATGATATCATAGAATATTGTTTAAGTCAAC
Organism: Trichosanthes cucumerina; assembly: GCA_036507285.1. Taxonomy (NCBI): domain Eukaryota; kingdom Viridiplantae; phylum Streptophyta; class Magnoliopsida; order Cucurbitales; family Cucurbitaceae; genus Trichosanthes; species Trichosanthes cucumerina. The sequence goes on along the minus strand of CM071838.1, from coordinate 83,376,654 downwards.
ACTATTCATTCAGTTTCAATTGTACATCTAAATAGTGGTCTTTTGAAGCTGTAACGGTTATAATTTTTGGTAATGACACTATAGCTGACCTCTGCCAACTTCAGCTTTCCTGTTTCAACAAGGTCCTTGGCTTCTGAACATACAGGAACTGAATGCTTAACAACAGGTTGGAGATTCAAGATATCTGATGTCTGGAAAGGTGCAGAAGAATTTAAATCATATTTCCTAGCAGCAACCGTGATTCCGACCTGTCAAGAACCCATTGTATGTTGAGCAAATCACTGATCCAATAGAAAGCTAAAAAGTCTTAAAACAGATATCTGGCAAAAGAAAAAAAAAATCAAACTATTTTCTAACTTATACAGATTTTTGGTGCTGTGCAATTTCTTGCTTTTTTTTACTAACAATTTCTTGCATTTAAGAGTTAAAATTATGCAATAGGGTGAATTGTACTTTATATTTATATCAATTACTATATTTTCATCCACAAGTTAAAGGTGTTAGCAGCTAAAAATTCCACCAAAACTTGAGGGAGATAAGGTTAGTAGCGTACAAGTGAAAATCCCCACTATTCAAATCTATAGAACACACGCCAATTAGAGAAGTTCTGCAAGGACTAAGTGATAATACAACCCAAGCATAGCAACTACAAATAAAAAAGTTGAAATATATAAGATGCATTTTGAAATTATATAATTCGATGGATAATTACCTTATGGCAAAGGTTCCGTACAACAGAAACTTTCTTTACACGCAACCGTGCATCATCCGGCAAGTCAAACTGCATTGAATGTGTTCCATTGTAAGAGAAATTACATAATGCCTAGATTAAAGAAATCATTATTAAAAAGAAAGGCATGCTTTTAATCATGGTTTAAAATTTTTATGAGGCTGAGAAGAAATAGAATTTTCATTAAAAACAGTGAAAAAATGAAATGATAGGAATGGCAAGTCACCTGATCATTTCACAAATTGCATTTATGAGGCTAAGACGGCCAAAAAAGATGGAGAAACTTAGTTTGAGTCTTCGAGATAATACTACAAGGGGAAGGGTGTGAGTCTTCTCATACAAATTATGGGGTGAGAGGAATGGATTGCATAGGGATGGTAGTAATTAAAAGTTGTGACATGGATAGGGTGTCAGGTGAATTGGAAGCCAGTAGAAGTTAGCAACTTTAGCTTTCTTCTTAGAAAGAGTCGGACCTCTAAAAAATCCAATAGTTTATTTTTCTTCTCCGCTATTTAATACATGTGTCAGATTTACATTTTTAGCTGTGTCATACCAATAACCAGAGCAAAACAGGAAAGGTTGAGCAGGAAACCGTCTCAAAATTATACATATTGCTCCCAAGTATAAAAAATGAAGGTAGATTCCTTTTTTATATCCTTTAAAATCAAAACCCACTATCAAGGACAAACTGAAAGTAATATTTTTCCTTTACGACTACCAAAAGGCCAGGAAACCTCAACATCATTAAGAAGCCATTCAGTGATTGATTGAAGATCACCTGATATTTGAGCTTTGCAAAATCCCGAATGTCAGACCAAAGAGAATCTGAACTAACATTCATATACGAGGATTGGCTCTTTTTTGCATGTGTTCTGCCTTTCCACCTGGCATGCCCCCTTGAAATTTTTCCTGAAGAATGATGGTGGCCCACTTGGTCCTGGAACATAAACGTGCGACATGATAAATTAACTTTAGCTAAATTAGTAGTCGCTGTAATAGAGTGCTGAGTGAGTTATTTAGTAGTTGTACAACATGATAGCGGCCATTTATCCTTTTTGTTCTGCCCTTTATCTTTCTCAAGGAGTACTCAAGTATAGTTTTTTATTAGCAGTAGTTGTATATGCTTATAGCTTCATGCATTAACAGCTAAACGTACAGTGTGAAATGAACTTTAAAGTCTAGAAGCTAGAAGAATATTTAATGTTAGCCAAGGGAATGGGCATACTGAACAATAATATAGTTTTATCCAGACACAATATCTGCATTGAACAAACCTTCTTGGGCGTTCTGGACTGCGTATTACTAGAAGCTTTTGTAGCAAGCACTTGACAACTTCCAAAGAAACAATTGAAGAAGTGTGAAAGTGCCATCCCTAAGTCATGATCTTCAGTATCTCTCAAAACATCCTGTACCATGAGTAATACTAGAGTGAAATACTACTAACCAGTTAAGTACTCAAACATCAGGCAACCTCATATTCTCAGTTTCTCAAGTACTCAAACATCATGAAAAGGAAAAATGTAATCATCATTGATTGCTACTAGAGAGTATTTATCGTACAGTATGGTTCACTCACTTTCCTATGAACATGTTATAATACTAAATCATTTTTGGTCATTTAACAACAAAAGGATGAGAGTGAAAAAAATTGTACACCAAAATCAATATTATCACTCACGTATAACAAGAACAATCACTCAGATAAGATGCAGAATGCCACTATGAAAAATACTAGACCATGAACGACAACTGCATAGATTTCACTTTGATTAAAGAATGAAAAAAGGCCAACCAAAAATGTTCTTATGAAAAGATAGGTCGGAATTGAGTAAGACAATTCAACATAAGAAACAGTCTTAAAAGCCACAAATAACTATAACCTATGTATCAAAGATGGGGAATCCATAAAATTCTACATATCAGAATAGCCTTCAGAAAGTGCATAACGCCCTTTATAGCATGAAAAATAGGAAATTACAAGGTCGTCAAACTGACTATAAGATGCAATGAAAAATAGGAAATTACAACATATTCAGAGCAAGAAAAGGAGCAATAAGTTAGAATTAGCACCTTGAGAACGTGCTTTGCAGATCTAACTGCAATCTCATTAGAACAAAGGTCCCATAAATGGGGTAAATGTCTAGTGCCCTCAGCAATCTGTTGATAAAAGTTCCAAATATCGTCAAAAATCTCCATTCATGGGCATACCACCAATACAAGGTCGTCAAACTGAGCAATGAAATTGTTATGCCTGTAGATACTCACTTTTCCAATATATCGAACATTAATTCCATGAGCATGGAGTGCCTCAGTCAATGTCTGGCCATCCATGGGTGAGACTTCCAGTGTGCAGAGATCTTGAATAAATTTTGGAAGCACAACATTTATCAGGAACATACTGGCTCCCCTCACATTATCTTCGTCTGCTTCAATCTCCTGGTGAACGCAATATTAAGAGAACTGAGCACATGGGCCTTTAAATAGCTTCCAAGCAAAACATATGCAAGTTTAGATCTTACCTCTGGACTCCCAGCCAACTTAAACTCAGTAAAGACATTAGGATTAAAAAAAAATTCCTTTTGTGATTGTGAGTTCTCCTTGAGGTCCTCAGTCTTCTCATCCTTGCTTGTATCCTAAAAGCAATATAATTAAGATTTCTCAACCATTTACCAAGATCCAATCACTTGGACTTTCATCTATTGATACAATGAAAGATCCTAAAAAAGCATAAAACTGGCATTTACATAATAATCTCAAATATGAAAAATGAGTTGACATGCAAATCCAGCACCCAAATCCAGGAAGAAATACAGATAAATACAACGATTGGGTAAAAATGCTTATAGAAGGCCCCATTGCTGTTTATATGTACTGATTGAAGCATTTTTCCAACAATATTGTGATTTCTTAATTATTTATCTCTGCATTGTGATCTTATTAAAAAAGATTCTTATTTTTCAAATTTGGAGTAGTTGATATGCATAATGGACTGATGAGCTGGATAATCCAGAAAGAAGCCTAAGTTCAGCCTAAACCAAGTGAAAATCTGAGCATGAGCCAAAAGGCTCATTTGAAAATGTAGAAGCTTACCTCAACCTAATCCAAAAGTAGACTTGCTAAACCAATAGATTGAATCTTTAAATTAAATTTTCGGAGTCTTAAATTAGCCTTTGAAAACAATTTTTATTCACTAAAAAGAAATCAATTTTTGTAAGAAAAGTAGAATTACAGTAAAATCACTACAAATTCTGGAATGACTAGCAGTCACTCACAATCTTAAAAGGCTTGAAAATTCTAAATACAACTTTCAGCTACCACAATAAAGAAACAGGGCAGCAAGAGACAAAAATTATTAAAAGAAATTACAATGATTAAAGATTTCACAATCAATATGATTTTTTCATAGAAATTTCCAATACCCAAACCTTTTTTTAAATTCCACTTGTCCTTTTCTTCCTGACCGAAAGGCTATTTTGTCACTTCCTGGACCTAGGTAAAGGCTTTTCTTTTTTCTTCTTGGTCTTGTTGATTTCTTATTTTCAATGTAATAGTTTCTTAGACACTAATGCCTCTTATACATAATTCACTTTATCAATGAAATATGTTTTTCCAAAAAAATAAAAAGTTTCTAGACACTAATAATAAACCATGTCATATATGCGCACGTACAGAACCAGATCTTGATCATTGAAGCATGATCTAATTATCCTAAGAGGAAAAATACGAAGCATATCAACCACTAAAGCATTATTCCACCATGAGTTCTTCACAACAGCACATAGCATGTTACAACTTATTTGTTACACTGCTTCATTCTCAATGATAGTTCAGTTGACTTTATTTTTTATTTGGAAAAGGAAAAAATGAGAAGAGTGGGAGAGATGGTATTCCAACACTACTACTTTGTCGGACTCCAACCCACAAATGTCGTAAGGGAGAACTTTGTTAAGTTTAAGACAACAGAAATGTAAATAACTAACACGAAGTAATACATACATCACTAGCTACAGCTGAAATTTCCTCTTGTTTTCCAGAATCAGCCACTTGAGGAGAATCAACTACGCTAGCTCCTTCAGGCTCAACCTTGGACTTTAACTGATCTGCAGCCCGAGCCTTCTCACAAAAAGAGAATCTTTATATATAAATATAACATGAAAAACTGAAGACACATCATTTTTCCAGCAGTTCATTATAACTTACCTGGCAAAAAGCAGTAATTAGCTCTGGTCTTAGAATACAAAATCGAGATCCTGGCCCAGTATAGTTTGCATCACGGGGAGTTACTCTCATTAAGTCTAGAAGATAATGCCTAAAAAAATAGATGGAAAAAAGCTAAATCAGAAATGAGAAAATTTAAAAGATTTTATTGTCTCAGACAAGACAATTGCTGAACATATATTTAAGTAGCTGACCAATAGGCTTTTTGTGCCCTTTTGTGTTCTTTAATTTTATCTCAATGCTTCAAGTCAAAGAAATCACCTGTCATCACTACCTACAATTCCCTTGCATTCCACTGGTGCAGCTAACTTGAAAACATTCCCAGATCCATCAAGGACTGAGTGTTCCTTTAAATGCAGACGTTTGGCAGCTTCCAGCACCTAAGCATAACCATTCCTTGGCACTTTTAGTAAGGTGATATAATTAAACAAAAAGAAACCTAGAAGATCAACGAATATTAAGAACAAAGAAGTAATTCCAATAGAAGTAATATCCCTAAAAAACATAACTAAGCATCATAATTTAAAAATTTTAAATGATTCAAGTACAAACCAAACCACATTTGCTTCCTCACCTTGGCATGGAAGTCTTCATTCCAGTTGATTTTCTTACCATTGTCAACAGAACCATACAGAAGAGAATCAGATTTGTCCCCTTGAAGAATTCCAGGAAGAACACTCTGAAACAAGCAAGGCATAAAGAACCAGAGAACTGTTAGGATATTGTTAAAAAAAATGCAAAAAGAAACAGAGACATTAACACCATTGTCCCTAAACTCAATGACCACTTATGTATATAGGCATGCTTAGCTAAAAGCCTCCAATCCCAAGGAAAAAATTTTGGAAGTTAGAGAAAGATACATGTGTTAGGAAGAGAAAGATAAGCTAGAGGGAAATAAAAGTTAGAGAGATTAGAGAGAGACATATATATAAGAGAAAGGTAAGCTAGAGAGGGAAACAAAAAATACAGAGAGAGCAAAACTTCAAATAGAGAGTGACTTATAGAGAGAGAAATTTTAAATAGAGAGACTTGAGAGAGGGAGAGATCTTCTGGAGAGAAATAAGTTAGAGAAATATTATAGAGAGGGAGAAGCCTTCCTGTGAGATACATACATAATACCAAGAAGAATACATGAGATTTCAAAAAACAGAATTCTTTTTTTTTTTTTTTTTTTTTGGGGGTAAAAATTTAATTACAAATTTAAAAATGTTATCAAAATCTAAAACTTGAAACAGAATGGGTTATCGATGAAAAACCAAAAATTGAAATCAAAATAGTTACCAAACAACACCATTATTTGACCCCAAGGTTATCTTAACAAATAATAGAACTATCCCAAATAAACCATCACACCCTACATCAGAACGGGAACAAAGGAACACACGTTCTCATCCTTCATTCTCAATCCCAAGGGATTCAATTCAGACTTTGATCCACATCCTACACTCCTTTTTAAAAAAATAAATATACAAAATAAAAAGAAACTCAGTATTCCAAGGAGATTGGTAAATCCTTGCAAGTGGGAGCAGAGGGTAACGAAGCAGATATTAAAACAGGAGAAATTAACATTAGTAAATAAATAAGTGTACCTGCGCTACCACCCTATGGCCCCTGTAATCAATGATTGCCATAGCAAGATTGTAAAGGCCAGGGACATCTGCTTCCTGATATGCTTTGGTGCCTTTCAAATCGTTATTTGCAGAAGCATATGTAGCTTGCTCACTTTCAGTCAACTGCGTCTCAGTTGAACCATCAGGAGAGGATTCAGTTATACCATTAACTTCCAAAGTACCAGATGAATTACATCTTTCACCATTAGAAAGTCCAACGTCACCATGCAATGAACTATCAATAGCCCTCCCTGAAGGACCATGCAAAGAGCTTGTGCCCTGGACTTTCGAATTACCATCAGATGCAGATTTCTTGGATATGTGTTCAAGGTCCGCATCCACAGCGAAACTGAAGAAAATATTATTGTGTACATACCTGAAATTCAATGAAGATATAGCCCAATATCAATTCAACGATTCATGAATAGGATAACAAACCAAATTATTTGATACAAACTCAACATGCAGATTAACGAGCCAACCAGTTATAACATATGCACACAATACCCGTACATGCAATATATTTATTAACTATGTAATGTATACAGAAAGGATTCAGTAAAGCACGCAATAGGAAGCAGTTATATTGTATGATGATGTGGGAACTAAAGTTCAGCTTCCTGACCTGGAAGAGCATTTTGAGCATTAAAGGGAGAAGTAACAAGTATTGATAATTTGATATCTTTTAATAAAAAAGAAAATATTTGCAGACGTGCCACATCGCACGAGGAAATATCTTCTAACAACTAACATGTGGAAGCATTCTGGATCGGTGGGATTTATTGGGGGTATGCATCTGCTGATGACTCCAATAGCACCACTAATAGCTGCATCAACAAAGTCTGAAGTTACTTTGTAGAGAGCCCTATCGCGCAAAATCCTGCATCGTATATCCTTTGTTAAGAATAAATCACAAAAACAAATTGTCAAGAGAAAGAAAGAGGAAAAGACAGGCCTATTAGCAAGGAGGAAATTATACCTTTCCTGCGGAGTTGTATGAGGAAACTCCCTACAAGACTGCAACTCCTCATTCCAATCCCGTTGCATGCCAATCAGCTCACTACCAAAGGAAAGGGTTAGTGCATCTTCTGCCCTGGCTGCATCACGCTTATGATCTACAAAAATAGAACTCAAGTAGAATTAAATATATCAAACAAATGAAACAAAGATCGAGAAGCAAAGCAACCTATTTCAAACAGAAATAACACCAAATTGCAGAAAGTACTACTTTTTTTCCACATAATTCTAATACAGAAATTCAAAACTACCTTTATCCAGCTCACATATCATGTAACCATTACATTTTCAACAAATGAGCTACTTCAAAATAATTATACATAATGTAACCATGTATATACTATACAGTATAGGCTAAGTATTATGCTATCTCTAAATTATTGATATTAATTAACATTAATTTGATGACTTTTATTCCCACCTAGATAATGATAGGTAAATTTGGGTCTTTTAAGAATGGCATGGAGACCAATGGTTACTTAATATTTCTATAAAGAGTTCATTACTTGTTAATATCATGAGTGTTGGGATGCGAACACACCTCTACTAATCTCAAAGGGCAAGATATAAAAAGGGAACGTTCTTCAAAGAACCAAAGTAGAAGGTTTGAAGGTTTGGTATATATACCAACACATGCAAATTCATAACAGCAGAAGAGATACCCCAATACTTCACAATAGAAGAGAATGACCTGCTATATCACACTTTAAGATCCTAAAAAACTGGATGGGCTGGATTCAAGGATGAAGCAACTCACCAGGCACAGGATAGACTCCAAGCCATGAATTTGGGGGCAGCAAAGATTGAACATTCTCAAAAGGATGTGCAGAGGCTCTCTGTTCCAGAACTTCACGGAAAGCTTTAAACAAGAGGAGAAAATGTGAGAGTTTAAATATCAATTAGAATGGTATAGTTTCATCAATTGGATGGTTCCAGTGAGTAGCGACCAAGTGTTGCTATACCTTTTTTGAACTTGGAGCTGATCTTTTGCAACAGCCCAACCAGTGTACTAGCTTCATAAGCAGTTTTGTATGGCCTTGGGTCAAGAACATTTCCTGTGCTTGAGTTGACATAAAAAATTTTAGCAGTTCCTGTTATACAGAACTTATTACCCTCCAATGTAATCACATCCAAGTATATCAAATCTCCTGTGAGCCTGGAAGTAACATAAGATGTTTTGTTCATGAGCACCCAATGGACCAGCAAAAGCAACAATCTTCTATGAGCATATAAAAAGAGATCGTTTAAGTTTACCTTCTATAGCTTGGAGGAGGATTGAAGGATGAAAACACAATGCTCTCTACGCATCTTACCTCTTTCGAGGATGATGATAGAAAACTGCCAAGTGAACCAGAAACATCTTCCATGAAACCAAGACTGTCAAGCTCTGGGACCTCCGTTTTCACAGTATCTGAATCAAAGTAGAATCCAAAAGCCTTCTTACGATGAGAACTCCCAAATGATATAACATATTTAAAATGCATAACAAGCAAATAAAAGAAACAAACTCATGGAGCTGAACATCCAAACCTCCTGTAGTTGCTGCTGCATTTTTTTGAGCCAGCTCATACTGTAGTGCAAGAGATGTTGACAGTGATGCATGAAGAGTGGAAAGGGAAAGCATGTCTCTGGTACGATGAACATGGGCCCTTATCGATCTATCATCATATAATGCTGTGAAAACAAATACCTGAGAGACCAGAAATAGATCGTGTATCACTTAAGATGAAATAGAAATTACCATACCGGGTACCATCTCTAATGAGCAACCACCAATTGTAATATCAGCTACTTCTGAAATTTCATTATAATCTTCTAGTTGGTGAGTGGAACCATCCTTTGTGTGCAACAATAAGTCATAACATGTGAAATAGCATGTCTCAGGAGCATCAAGAAGGAACTGTCTGATATCCATAACAGAGTCTCCTGGATTGAGCTGCAAATTGATTAAAAGAAAGTATTATGCATTTCATTATGCAACAAGTACCTGAGAATGAGATGAATTGAATTTCTGAAGGTACCAAATGGAGGGTTAGACCACTGAACTAACCAATGAATTGCAAGCAAGGAAGAAAATTCATAACAGGCAATTTGTTGATGTAAAATTTCACAAATATGATATATGATTGAACAATTACAATATCAACAAACATATGATATATCATTAACCTCCTCTCAAGTTGCATGCAATAATCAGAGACAAAACTATTTAACAATTAATATTATTATTCACTTCAGTCGGAGCTTAATTTTAGAAGGCACTCTAGAGAAATAAAGATTGTTGGATTTTTTTTTTTTTTTGGACAAGGAAACCAAACTTTCAATGAGAAGAATGAAAAAATATACGGGCATACAAAAAGAAAGCCCACAATAAAAAGTGGCTCCAATCAAGTAAAACAAGACTCAGAGAATAATTACAAAAAATCTTCGACATCGAGGCCTAAAAAGAAATATAGAATCTAACAAGGGACCACACTTCCGAGGAAGAGGACTCTCTTCCTCGAAAGACTCTATTATTTCTCTCCCTCCACAACCCCCACAAAATAGCACACACCTCAGTTTGCCACAAAAATAACCATTTCCCACGAAAAGGCAGCCCAGTGAGAAGTTCCGTGAACATCACCCAGATATTCGGATTACCCACAAAACTAAAGTTGAACTGCTGGAAGAAGAGGCTCCAGACTGCCCTCGCAAAATCACACGACCACGATAAATGATCTAGGTCTTCAGCTGCCCTCCTGCACATAATACAATAGAAAGGACCTGAAGGGAACTCTCTGGCCATCAAACGATCTAAGGTGTTAACTCTTTCGTGCCAAACCTGCCAAACAAAAAACTTAACCCTCTTCGAGACCTTAATCTTCCAAAGAGAGGAGAAAGAGGAACCCCCTGACCCTTCAGAACCAACAAGGCACTGAAAAAATGAGCTACAAGAAAAACCTCTAGATGGGGAAGGAGTCCAAAGACGGGCATCCCGCCGATGAGGGCTGAAACGGAAATGGTAGATTAAAGATAGCAAAGAGACAACATCCGCCGATTCCCTATAGGTTAAAGCATGACAGAGGCTAGAGAAGGAGACAGACTAGCTTTAGGGGAAGAGGAAAAGAAAGGCAAAACCGTAGCTACAAATTGAAGTTTAGTCGACGACAAAAAGTATAACCTAGGATACATAGAGCAGAGGGATTTATCCCCCACCCAATGGTCCTCCCAGAAATAAGTATCCCTCCCATCCCCCACAACACACCGGACAAACTGAGACAAAACAGGAAACTCAGAAGAAATCTCTTTCAACAGGTTCCTGGAAGTGTCGCGAATCCCCCCATCGATCCACTCAAAGGGGTGAGGGCCATACTTTCTAACTATGACCTTGTGCCATAAAGTATTGGGTTCATGATAGAATCACCAAAGCCATTTAGCAAACAAAGCCTTGTTTCTAGATCTCAGATTACAATTTCCTAACCCTCCTAGAGCGAAGGGTCTAGAAACCATCTTCCAGTTTAACAAGTGAGCACCTTTTCCTTCATCCACCCCTTCCCATAAAAAATCCCTCATAAGCTTTTCCATTTCTTTACTCACCGAACAAGGGACTCTAAAAAGAGATAAAAAATATAAAGGAATATCACTCAAAATGGACTGGATAAGGGTAAGTCTTCTCCCTTTTGAGAAGAAGCTTTTCCTCCAAGACACTAATCTCTTCTGAATCTTAGCCAAAACCGGATTCCAAAAAGAAATACTTTTGGGGTTGTTTCTGAGGGGAAGACCAAGATAGGATGAAGGAAGGGTACCAATCTCACAACGCGCAGAAGAAGCCCAACGAGCCAGCTTAGAGGACTCACAATTCAAACCCAAGATCTGACATTTGGCCCTATTAATGTGAAGCCCCGAAATGGACTCAAAAAAATTAAGGATATGATTCAGATTAATGAAGGAATCCTCCCTACCGGAACAGAAAAAGATCGCGTCATCGGGAATTGAAGATGAGAGGGAATAACCTTATTTTGCCCAACCAAGAATATTACTCTCCACCCCTTTTGTAATAATCCTGCTCAGAGTATCCACCACTAAAAGAAAGAGGAAAGGAGAAAGAGGATCACCTTGCCTCAGGCCTCTAGAAGCGTGGATCCTTCCCCTAGGAAGGCCATTGACTAGGATGGAGTACCTAACTGTCCGAATACAACTCCAAATCCAAGACCGCCATTTGAACCCAAAACCTTTTTTTTTTGCCATAACACTATCTAGAAACTCCCAATCCACATGATCATAGGCTTTCTCGAAATCAATCTTAAACAAGATCCCCTCTTGCTTCCTACTTCGATAATCTTCGATTGCCTCATTGGCAATTAAGGCTTGATCCAAAATTTGTCTCCCAGCTAAGAAGGCTCCTTGAGCATCGGAAATACTAGAGGGGAGAACCTTTCTAAGCCTATTAGCCAAAACTTTGGCAATGATCTTATAAACACTAGAAACTAGGCTAATGGGTCTAAAGTCTTTAACCTCCGTGACTTTATCCTTTTTAGGGATTAAGCACACAAAGGTTTCATTCATAAACTAATCCAGAATGCCTCTCTCAAAAAACTCGGTAAAACTTTCCAAAGGTCCCCCTTTAACAACTCCCAATTATCTAGGAAGAAAGCCAGAGAAAAACCATCGGGCCCCGGAGCTTTATTCCCATCACACTAAAAAACAACCCTCCTAATCTCTTCCAAAGAGAAGGGAGAGTCCAGCAAATCTTTAACCAAGGAAGAGATAGGACACCACTCCACCCCTTCGATAAAAGGCCTTGGTTCTTTCACCGGATCATAGAAGGAGGTGTAAAAAGAAAGGATTTCCTTCTCAACAGCCTTATCTCCTTGTAAAGAAACCCCAACCTCATTTTCCAAAGAATTAATAAGATTCTTGCTTCTTCTGCTACTAGCTACTCTATGGAAATAAGTTGAGTTACAATCCCCATCCTTTGCCCAAGCAACCCTAGCCTTTTGTCTCCAACTCACATTTTCTTTCCAAACAAGCTCCTCAAACTCTAACTTCAAAGCCAACTGTTGCTCTTTTTGAGGAGCATTAAGCTCTTGAATCCTATCCTCCAGTTTGTCCAGCTCATTAATCCTCCCCATAACCTCTCGCTTCTTTATCCACACATCCCCGAAAACCTCCCGGTTCCAAAGCTTCAGCGCCCTCCCGGTTCCAAAGATTGTTGAATTGTCCTCACTTCTTAATAAAATACACGGCTTTTTATCCCTAACTGATGAAACTAGAGTCTTGTAGAGGGAGCGATCAAGTATTCTTCTAGTAAATCCCTATTTTACCTATAGTCACCTTGCTGGTCTGTTGCTCTTGTAACCATGTTACTCCATGTTGTGTTGTTGTAAGACACTTGTGTTCAACATTTTATTTCTAATTCTATGGTCAGAAAAGCTCAAGATTTTGTAGAATGATGTGATTCTCGCTATTTGTTAGCCATTGCCATTTGAAATTTTCTTATTCCAAGTATAGAGTACTATTAGGTATCCGCTACTTACAATCCCTGCACACAATAAATATCACGCAAAACCAGTAATAACAACAGAATAATATGGAGTCAACCTTCCCCGTATTGAGAGTTCCGATGAGAGTTCTCCGACAAAAAGATAACACCTCCCTCAGCTATTCGAGAGGCTGGGACTCTCCTTCACTACCACCTTACAAATTCCTCGACAAAAACATACAGGAAGGTACTAACTAACATATATCCTCCGGCCCATGATCCCAACAACGTACACTGCGCTCCCTCACAAGTGGACCCCTCCCCCTTTTACTCGTTTACATTCCCCCTTTTACCCTTCCTTTCGTAATATTTAAATATAGGAGGTCTAACAATACCCCCGGGGTGCATGACCACCTTGTCCTCAAGGTGGAACTCAGGGTGAAGGTCCTTGAAATCCTGGTACGTCTCCCACGTAGCCTCACTCTCTGCGCGGTCTTTCCATTTGATCAAACATTCCCAGGTGTGTTTTTCATCGTTCCATCGGGCTCCTATAACTGAGTCCGGTGTTCCAGGCCATTCATACTCGTCTGTGAAGGAGGGCGCTTCATTTTGAACATTCGTATGCTCCCCAATCATCTTCTTCAATTGAGAGACGTGGAATACCGGGTGAATGCTTGCAGAGTCAGGGAGTTTAAGTTTATAAGCCACTTCCCCTACTCGTTCTATCACCTCGTACGGGCCGAAGAACTTCGGAGATAATTTCTCACAGCGCTTTCTGGCTAAGGTCCTCTGTCTATACGGTCGTAATTTCAGGAATACCATCTCTCCTGTTTCGAATTTAAGCTCTCGTCGTTTCTTGTCAGCTTGTTTCTTCATCCTTTCCTGAGCCAGTCTCAACTGCTCCTTAAGAGCTAATAAAGCACGGTCCCTCTCCATCAGCTGTTGCTCCAAGGAGTCATTTGATGTTTTCTTCTCCCCATATGAAATTAAGGGTGGGGGTTGGCGCCCATACACAACGTTGAATGGGGTGGTGTTTAATGAGGCATGAAAGTTGGTATTGTACCAATACTCTGCCCATCCGACCCATTTCTTCCAACTCCTTGGCTGCTCATTACAAAAGCACCTCAGATAAGTTTCTAAGCATCGATTGATCTGCGTGTCGTCATCCATCCGTTTGGGGAGGAAATGAAGTGCTTTTTTTAAGCGAGAGTACACGTATTCTAAAGCGATTCGCTCCAGAAATGGCTGAGGAAGATTGTATCTCTATCCGAGGTGATGGATTTAGGAAATCCGTTAGTCTGACAATCTCGTGAATAAATTTGGCTGCCACGTCTTTCGCCGAGAATGGGTGCCTTAACGTGATGAAATGGCTATACTTGCTTAGCCGATCAACCACCACCAAGATGACATCGTCTCCTTGCGACCTGGGCAAGCCTTCGATAAAATCGAGGCTAATGTCTTCCCAAATTCTATCCAGTATCGGAGGGGTTGTAGCAACCGGTGGTAAAGCGACTTCCGTTTTATTCTTTTGACAGATCAAACACTTTTCAACATATTCCTTTACGTCCCTCTTCATTCCCTTCCAGTACAATTCGCCAGTAATCCGTTTATAAGTTCTCAGAAATCCGGAGTGTCCACCCATCACAGAATCATGGTAAAGTTGAAGGATAGAGGGAATCATGGAGGAGGTGTTCGAAAGCACTAACCTGTCTTTATATCTCAGTTGCTTCTGCCAGATAGAGAACTTAGGATGTATGGTCGAATCTTCCCTGACTTCTTGAATAATCTTACAGTAGTTAGGATCTTTTCTACCTCTTCCTCAATTACTTTCACATCGATAATAGCTTGTTGCCATGATCGTGGCCAACTCCGGTGAGGTGATTCTTGACAGCAGGCGTCACCGCTTTATTCAACAACCTGGATTGTATTTGATTTCAAAGTCATACCCGAGCAACTTGATTAACCATTTCTGGTATTCGGGTTGGACCTCTCGTTGTTCAAGCAAACTCTTCAACGCTCTTTGATCAGTCAGTACCGTGAACTTTTGACCCAGCAAATAGTGTCTCCATTTCTGTACAGCGAAGACAATAGCCATTAGTTCACGTTCATAAATCGATTTCAGTTTACCTCTTTCCGATAGAGCCTGGCTAAAATAAGCGATGGGCCTTTGTTTCTGGGAGAGCACCGCCCCTAAGCCCGATCCCAAGCATCGGTTTCGGTATGAACGGTAATGAAAAATCCGGTAGGCCAACTGCAAGCTGTGGTGGTCATTGCTATTTTCAACTTTTGGAAGGCAACCTCAGCTTCTAGTCCCCACTGGAAGGAATCTTTTTTTAATAATTGGTGTAGGGGAGCCGCTATTGTTCCATAGTTCGATACAAATCTCCGATAATATCCTGTCAATCCGAGGAATCCTCGTAAATCTCTCACCGATGCCGGCCTGGGCCATTCTATCATGGCGCGTAGTTTCTTCTCGTCCGCTGAAACCCCTTGTCCCGTGACCCAATGCCCCAGGTACTCGATTCTGTTCTGCGCGAACACACATTTCTTTCGGTTAAGGACTAGTTGATTATCCTTAAGTACATTCAGGACTGCGTCTACATGTCGGATATGGGATTCGAGGTCGGTGCTATAGATGAGTATATCGTCAAAAAATACTAATACACATCTCCGTAAGAAGGGCCTAAAAATGCGGTTCATCAAAGCTTGGAAGGTGGCCGGAGCGTTCGTCAACCCGAATGGCATGACTAAAAATTCATAGTGCCCCTCGTATGCGTTACGAATCTTGTCTTTCTCACATCATCTTGGCGCATTCGTATTTGATGGTACCCCGATTTCAGGTCCAACTTCGAGAATATTTGTGCTCCTCGGAGCTCGTCCAGTAACTCTTCGATAACGAGAATGGGAAATTTATCCGGAATCGTCACTTGGTTAAGAGCTCTGTAGTCTACACAAAACCTCCACCCACCATCCTTCTTCTTCACTAGAAATGCACAGGGCCGAGAATGGGCTCGTACTCTATTTGAATGATTAAGCGCCAACATTTTCGTCAATCAGTTTCTCAATCTCGTCTTTCTGCGCATGGGCATACTTATATGGGCGAACGTTCACTGGTGCTTGACCTTCTTTCAAAGTAATCTTATGGTCTACTTCCCTCTCAGGGGGTAGTCCACTTGGCGCGCAAAACAAGGTCGAGTAGTTATCTAGGACCTCTCTAACCTCGTTAGGAATTTTTTCATCT
This sequence comes from Trichosanthes cucumerina, assembly GCA_036507285.1. Lineage (NCBI taxonomy): Eukaryota > Viridiplantae > Streptophyta > Magnoliopsida > Cucurbitales > Cucurbitaceae > Trichosanthes > Trichosanthes cucumerina. The sequence continues at coordinate 83,360,377 of CM071838.1, read as the reverse complement.
CTTCCCATGATTTCCTCTTCCGTTCGATCATCCTCTTCCGTCAGTTTCAATTGTCGTAGCTCGACCCAAAATCCCTGGTCTTCTGGGTTCCAATATTTCATCAACATTTTCAGAGACACTTGTGCCCTGGTCAAAGCCGGGTCACCTTTCAAAGTAACTTGTTCATCATTCGTGTTGAAGGACATGGTCAGCTCGTTCCAGTTCACTTCCATCGTTCCTACGGTCTTCAACCATAGCATGCCCAAAATAACATCTACTCCCCCCAGGTCGAAAGGAAGGAAATCTTCTTGAATCGATATCTCGGGGAACTCAATCGTCACATTCTTGCAAACACCCTTCCCCTTTTCTGTCGTTCCATTTCCTAAGGAAATATGGTACTGTAACGTGTCAATCGAGAGTAGCCCCAGCTCAGCCGCCAGATGTCGATCAATAAAATTATGCGTGGCGCCACAGTCGATTAACACCACTACACTCCTCTCTTTTACCTTGCCACGCACCTTCATAGTACTAGGGTTGGAAATTCCCACTACTGATTTCGCATCTAACTTAGCTTCCCCAACTTCCAACACCCTGAATTCAGTTTCGGCTAAAACCCATTCCTCTTCTTCCTCATTCTCCGGTTGCCTCACTTCGATGTCTCCGAATTCACTCTCCCAGATGACCTTCAGCTCTCTGAATTCCACTTTCTTACAGCGGTGATCTTTTGTGTATTTTTCATCACATCGGAAACAAAGTCCTTTCTCCCTTTTGGCTTGGAACTCAGCATCCGTCAGTCTTCGAGGGAATCCTCCCCTTTTACTGGGGCTAGCGGTTTCTGGGACAGACACTATTCCCCATCCTTCATTAGGTTTCGAACTGTTCTTGGTGCTCCCTATCTCATTGGGCTTAGGTGCCAGTTCGGGCCTTAATGGGCTTGGTTCACTTGAGTTCTTACTTTTTGGGCCCCCGTCTGCGATTTTCATTGCGGCCTCACGATCGGCGATCAGGCGGGCCTGTTTGATTGTCTCTTCTAAACCCTGAGGTTGACGACTCACGACGGCGGCCTTGATCTTCGGCCTCAACCCATTGAGGAAGGTATTTTCTAGTACATCTTCTGGTAGGTCCGGTAAGGGCCCGGAGTAGGATTCGAACTTGGCGATGTATTCCTCCACTGTACCCTCCTGTTTGATAGATAAAAAACGCCCACATAGACTCCCTTCCTGAGTTGGACGGAATCGATTGAACATTCTCTCTTTCAGGTCATCCCAGTTCACGATCTTTCGTCGGTTGTTTGTCCACCGGAGCCAGTCGATAATCGCTGGTTCGAAACTAACGATCGAGACATTTATTTTTTCCAGGTCGCTGAGTTGATGAACTTCAAAATATGTTTCTGCTCGGACTAACCAGGCGTCCAGGTTGTGACCTGAGAAAACCGGCATTTCTAACTTCTTAAATTTACTCCGGTCAGAGTTGGGTTCCATTCGCTTACTCAGGGAGGACTCCGCTTCTTCTTCCTGCTTCCTCTGGGTGGGTTCATCCATCAACTTGCCTTTTCCAGCTTCGGAGTCAAATTTCTCTGACGATCTTCTACCGCCAGCGCTTTCTGCTAACATCATCACTAGCGTTTTTTGGTTCTCCCTAATATCGCTATTCATTCTTTCCCATCCTTTTTCGAAGGATTTTTCTAGATTTCGCATCGTCTCCTTTATCTTCGCGATTTCTTTTTCTGCTCCCGTGAGTCGTTCATCCATCGCCATCTTCCTGGTCTTCCCCAGATCGACGTGCTCTGATACCAATTTGTTAGGTATCCGCTACTTACAATCCCTGCACACAATAAATATCACGCAAAACCAGTAATAACAACAGAATAATATGGAGTCAACCTTCCCCGTATTGAGAGTTCCGATGAGAGTTCTCCGACAAAAAGATAACACCTCCCTCAGCTATTCGAGAGGTTGGGACTCTCCTTCACTACCACCTTACAAATTCCTCGACAAAAACATACAGGAAGGTACTAACTAACATATATCCTCCGGCCCATGATCCCAACAACGTACACTGCGCTCCCTCACAAGTGGACCCCTCCCCCTTTTACTCGTTTACATTCCCCTTTTTACCCTTCCTTTCGTAATATTTAAATATAGGAGGTCTAACAGTACCCACAATCTTAGATTTAGTTTGCTTTCCTACTTAAAAGATGAAATTTTCTAGCTGAGGATTTTTTAAATTATTTTCTTTCTCTAATTAAAGTCCATTGAAGATCCTTTATGTTCTATCATGTGGCATTTGGGGGAGGGAGGGAGCATATTATACATGTTTTATTTTCCTTTTTGTTGAATGAAATGTTTCTTATGCACACGGCCCCATAGAGGCGGCCTCGTTGGCTAAGGCCTGTGGTCTCTAAGTAATGCCTACCCAAAGGATGTGTGTTCAAATCTTCGGGCGGGTTTAATAAAGAAATTCTTAATGTCTCGGAGTCTAGGCCATGAGGCGAGCATGGACTTAAAAAGAAATATATATATATATATATATATATATAAATATATGTTTCTTATCCACACACCTTTTATTGGATAGAAAACAGTACTTCCATGTTTGCCTCCCTCAGCTATGGTTGATTGTCAGAAGCTCTAGACAGAGGTGGCTTTTTTAAAGGAAGGACTACAGTTTTATGGAGAATTGGTGTCAATTCTTCGTTGTGGTGCTGTTGGAAAGTAAGAAATTGAAGGACTTTTGAAGAGAAGTTTGAGCAGTTCAATAGTTTTTGCTTCAGTGTTCAGCTCTTGCTTCTCTATAGAAATAGCAAATTCTTTTGTAATTATCCTCTTTCTTTGATTCTTCAAGATTCTATTTTTTTATGTAAGAAACGATGATTGGAAAGCTCTTTTATGATTACTTGTTTTGGGAGGGGGTTCCCTCTTCCCCTGCCCATTAGGTTGTATTCCCCCCCCCCCCTCTTTGGGGAGGGTTGTTGGAGTCGAGAGAACTCTTTTTCCATATTTGGGTAGCTACACCATGGCTCCTAAAACAGTTCTATTTTATGAAAACATTAATACTTCTACCAAAAAAAATAGATATTCTAAAGAAATGTCACAAGTATAACGTATATTTTCTTTATTAGTTCCAAGCAATAATTAGGACAGCTTTGAAATCAATTAGTTGCTTATCAATAATATGAAGAATATGACAACCTATATTAATATGTTGTCATGTTCAAATTGACTTACTTGTAATTCAAGCTTTTCACCACTTTGTGTTTTGACACACATGGGATAAAGATGAAGTTCACCTGCAAATCGATTGGTGGGGTAAAAAAGAATGAGATGCAACATCAAAGTTAGTGATCAAGTCCATTATTGCATTCAAATTTGAAAGGATATCATCACTTCAAAAAGCATTGTGGTTGAGTCAAATATGACTATGCATGTACCATATTACAAAACATATGAACTAGTGACCAAAAGCTTATCCCTAGAGAACATATGATAAAAAAGAATTGAAAACAAATAGATCTTTTCATGGACTCATTGTTATTTTGTGCATCAGAACCACAGTTTGGAAACCAGACAATGAAAGATATTTTCCCCCATGATGTTGAAATCCAAAGAAAGACCACATTAAGTAGATTGGGGTCTAGCGGTGGAGCATGCTTCTATTTTCCTTGTTCTATGACAAAAAAAACTGTGTGTTAAAATCAAGCTCCAATTTTTTAAAAAAAAACACGTTCGAATATCTATATCACATTGGAAAGAAAGAAACTTCTCAGACATGCTTTGTGCTCCATTTCATATGTTTTTAAAATAAGGAAAAAAAAACAAAAACAGTAACAAAACTCTCAATTAATGTCAAATTCCACGTTCAAGTATCTCGAGTTCTCCACGGTATGGCACTACTCGGACTAATCATGAAAACACACCCTGCTTTGGCTGACTTTCTTCTGGAGTAGCTGTTTCAGATTCTTTGATGTCTGCCTTAATATCTGATGATTCCTCGACCAATTCAACAGGCCCTGCTTTTGACTCCAAAGTACCATTAACATCTTTTGAAGCATCAGAAGAGACTACTGCCTCAGAAGAATTTGTAGTATGGTGCACTCCTTTCCTATTCCTCCCTTTACTTGATTTTCCCGCCATTTATACTTCCTAGCATTCCAGAAATGGTAATACATTATAAAAAGTAGAAGACAGCCTAGACGTTAAAAACCTATAAATTTCAAAGCTTATGGAATATAATTACTCAAACAGCACATCAAGTTGCCATGTGAAAGAAAGTATGACGCTTCAAAATAAATAATAGTATCAAGGTGCATGTCTGCTCCTTCGAAATTTTAATACTTCCATCAGAATTGGATAATCAATTACTCCATCTCTAATCTTCCAAAAAAAAAAAAAAACTTACCCTATTCCAGTCTTCAGTCAACTATGCTTTTATAAGAAACAACAGTATTGAGAAAGAATCAAAATTTATAAATGGAAAGAGAAGTAGGGGTCAATTCCTACCACATGGTAGTAAAATGATAAATAATTTTATTTAAAACAAGAAGCTCTCTGATTAACCAACGAAAGGAGAAATGTGTCTGAGCTAGCGCACCTTAACTATTCTCATGGGACAACTATATTAGAAATAAAAGAAACAATTCCCATCAAATAGGTATTATGGTCTCAGAATCTGCTTCTATCCTAGCATTGTTTTTTTATACGAAGCAACCAAGCTTTCATTGAAAAAGAAAGAGAGGAAGGAAGAACAAAAAAGAGCAACCAACAACACTATCCAGCTTTCCAAAAAAAAAAAAAAAATAGCAACAGCATATCGCCGATTAGTTTTGGCTTTGTTTTCTACTCTTTATTTTTGCTAATGCATAAAATTAGAACAGTTAACATTCCCGCTTGAAACAGATATATACGACGTAACATTGATCATGAAATTACTAACTGAAACTCACTTTCGAAGGCAGCTAATAACCTTTCCCCTCCCCCAACAAAGCGTTAGAGAAATGCAAGTGCTTGCTTCATTTACTGATATAACATTAATTAAAAGAACCCAAAGAGGAAACTCAATAACTAAAACAAATAGCAGAGAGCAGGTGGAAAACGCCATAAACAACGACTGATTACATAAAAAAGGCAACAACCCATTGAGCAGCAACAGAAATGAAATCATATAAACATAAACAAAACAAAATAACAAAAACCCAGCTAGAAGACAATCGAATAATCAGAAGAAGGAGACAGAAAAACAATGAAATAAAGCATTTCAAATTCTCATTTCCATTCGTCAAAATTGAGCAGAGCAGCTGAAATATCTAAAAATTTACCGAAGTTTAAAAGCTGCTTTCGAAGTTAGAATCCAAAGGGGACGGTGGTGGAAGGAGAAAGAGATAGAGATAGAGATAGAGAGGTTTAGAGAGAGAAAGTCCGGCGAGTGTGAGGTTTAAGGGAGGGGGCGGGCGAGTGATTAGAGGAAGTGGCTGAGACGAAAGGCGGCGAAATTTCGCCCTTTCTCAAAAGGAAAACGGAGCCTTCGGTGATTATTCTCCGACCCAATTCGTTATAGGCTTTTGGGCCTTCCTTAGGTTTGGTTGGTCTTTATGCTTATACCTACTTTTTTCACCAGCTAATTCTTTTTTTTTTTTTCCTTTCTTTTTTGCAAAAGTCATTTTATTAGATTTTTTCATAAAAATCATAAACTAATAATTATACGATTAAAATTATTTACTAGAACTCTAAATTTTTATTAGTGCATCCTTCATATTTTATTTTAAAAAATGGTAGTTCACATCCATTGAAATTTATAATTTTATCAATTAACTCATAAACTGTCATAATAAATCAATTTAGACTCTCAATTTAAAAACTGTTCATACATCAAATTGCATCCATGTGTAGATTTCTTCAAAAATCTGCACCTCCATCTAAAAATTGTTCGTTATTTAATTGATATAATTAGAAATTTGCACATTGTAAACTAAAGGAATCTAATTGATGGTGTAAATCCAAAAAATCTAGAGTTTAAATTGATATAATTATTAATTTGAGGTTTTTATTGACTTCTAAATTTTAAGAGTATAAATTGATTTTTGTCCATTTATTAATCTTGTTTATTTTGGTTTAAATCTCATTTTAGTCTCTTTATTATTGATTTTTCTCAATTTTAGTTTATGTAATTTTAAAATGTTTATTTCAGCTCATATTATTTGTTTGATTTGTTTTAGCTCTTATATTTTCAAGATATTTATTTTAGGGACTTTTTTTTTTAGTACATCAACATTGGGGGTGGGAGGATTCGAACTCATGTTCTTTTGGTCATAAATCTTACTTGATGTCAGTTGAACTGTTTTCAAAACTATCCCATATTTATCTTTTTTTTATTACACTATTAAACAAATCCCAAAATAAAATTCAAATATGTTTAGTTTAATTAGTTAGTCTTTAAAAATTTTTGGCAAACCCTTTTTGTACTAAAAATTAAAAAAACAAAAAACAAAAAAAACCTTTTAAAATATTTTGTATTTTTATTTTTTATTTTTAGTGGTTTGAAGTTGCTATTTTAGTCTTCAAATTTTGAGTACTTGTACATGATTTAAAAATAAAAAAAAAAAACTTGATTTTGTTTATGCTTTAGTTAAAATGAAAACCTCAAAAAGTTTCATGGCCAAATTTAGAATTTAAAACAACTTTTTCCATGACATAAATAAAAGTATTATTTGATTCTTTTTTACTTCTAAAATGCCTAATAAATATCTAAACAATTATATAACTTAAAATTTGTTTATAATTAGTTTTAAAAACTTATTTTCATATAATTTATTTACATTGTTAATTTAAAATCTTAGAGAATAATAAACCAGTAAGGGGTTGTAAACATTTTTTTTTAATAAAAGAGAAAGAAACAATAAATAAGAAGTAGTTATCAATTCACTTTTTATTTATTAAAAAGATGGAAACAAGTAACATTACCAAATTCGCTTTCCATTTTCTCATGTTTCCTTTATTCTACTTAAAATTTTAACATATGCAGGTCAATGTTGATATGTTCAAGCAGGTCATCCCAAAAATATGGAACATTCTCACTCCTTTGGAAATACAGAAAGTGGGAACAAATGTCTTCCTCTGTGTTTTTCAGAGCAAAAGGGAGAAGGCAAAAGTTTTGGACAACTAGCCATGGTTCTTTGATAGAGCAATTTTATTGTTGGATGAGTCGAGGAGTTGCTGCCGTTTTGTGGATCTAGATTTCAGATTTGCAACATTTTGGGTGCATTTCATAAGCTCCCACCTGCAACACAAATGAAGAAAATGGCACAAGAATTGGGGAACTGAATTGGTGTTTTTCGGAGAGTGGGAGCAGATGAAAATGATCTTTGTTGGGGTGACTCGTTAAGGATTCGAATTCAGATCGATGTTCAGAAACCATTGAAGTGTGGGATAAAGGTGAAATTCGAAGAACTTTCAGAGGAGATTTGGTGTCCAATTACTTATGAAAAATTACCTGATTTCTATTGTATTTGTGGGTGCATTGATCACATGGATCGGGATTGCAACTTTGATAACAAAGGGGACATTGGAGGCTAGCACGGTTCAGGGATGCGACACCCAGTATCATCTATGGGGATCTCGATTCTGACGAGGAGTACAACTCTGAGCAATCGAGGAAGGGGAAGCCTTACGCGAGGCAGAGGAAGTTTTTGTGATCAACGTTCAGGTTGGGCGATGGACGCTGAGGAAGTTTTCGACCAGTCGCTAGAGCTCAATGTGCAGCACTCACTGGGCGACGATCGGAACGACGGTGATGTTGGGTTTTATGCCCTAAACTTGCGTAGTTTTGTAAATTATTAATTAAATAAATAAAGAGTCATTTATTTTGATAATTATTGTATTCTTGCACATAAAACTAAATCCAATAAACTAAGTTCCAAGGTTATAATGATAGATCTTGAACAAATGTGTAGTGTTCCAAGGTTATAATGATACATCTTGAACAAATGTGTAGTGGATACAAGTTGGATAATGCTCAAGTATATAACTTAAATGGTCTATGGTACATGCATGAGGTTGAGAACCTTATTCTAGTAATACCATGGATGCGGTCCGTTTTGTAATTAGTACAAACGAGGTAATCCAACTCGTTCATGTGGTAGACATGCGAGTGGGGGCATCATGTACGATGAGATCGTACAAGGTCGGACTACAGATTATTAACCTATTTAGTGTAACACTGTTAACAGGATAGGTCTAATAATTTATAGATGATCATTAGTGACTTGACCTGAATCCTGAGCAAGTTACGAACTCCTGCTTATAGGGGTTTGCCCTTAAATTAATATGGGTGAGAGTGGTTTGTAGCCGACTCAATATGTCTACCTTCTCAGGGACAGAACCTTGTAGGTAGCTAGAGACTTAACTCTGCAAGGTGGAATTCACTCATTCCTGAATAAGGGAATTAGATAGGTTGTTCTTTTAAGAACTGAATCTAGGTCTTGAACAACGGGGCCTCACCCTCTTACTGGGCTAAGAGTGATTATATTTATGGCAGGATCATATAGACTTGTTGTTCATTAGATGATCAACAGTGCTTAAGGAGCAAAAGGTGACCACAAGGGTAAAATGGTAATTTGACCTAACTGTGATTACGAACAACCTGTGAAGGGTCAACTCACAAGTAGTGATTATATCAATGGACACAACACAGTCTGCAGCGAGGAGAGTGCAACTGTGAGTCTATAATGGAGTGACTCGTAGTTAATGAATGTTGATTAATTAGATCAAAGAGTTTGATCGATTAATCTCGTATCATTGGAGCTCATGATCTGTAGGTTCATTAGGTCCCTCCGTTGACTCGACATGGAAATATAGAGGGTATAAAGTTTGAAGTGAAATTGAAATGTTCAATTCCACACATAAGGAGATATATCAAATATATGAGATATAATTGACATAACATACGGTTTAATGTGAATATGATTCATAATAAACTATATATATTTATGAGAGATATGAATATTGAATATTGATTCAATTTATACATATTATATAAATATTATTTATATAACAAGGTATAAGATACCTTATGAGCATTAGATTGTACAATAGGGATATGATGGTAATTTCCATCATATTTTCCTATAAATAGATGCATGAGATGCACCTTTTGTGAGGCCATTCTAGAGTAACCCTAGTGCTCACAAATTGGTGAAAGAATTTCATCCCTTCTCTCATACTTTCTTATCTCCAAGAAGAGGAATCGTATCTTCCTCCCTCTCCGAGAGTCACAATGGAGAAGTTCTAACAGTGGTGTGTCGAATCTGTTCGAAACTCGTAGAGAATGCAAGATTGTTGAGATCATGAGGAGCAAGGAGCACTAGAAGAATTTTGATCTACAAAGGTAATATGATGTTGTTCATCTTTCTATTATATGCTTAATCGTTGTTAGTTCATGTTCTTGATTTGATTTACGTAACAAGTTTCAAGAACACGCGACTCAATTTGCTTCCGCTGTGGGATTCGATCCTATCAGGTGATTGACTCTGATGAGCCGTTAAAGGAAAAACGTAAAGGTAGTGGCGAAAATCTTGGGAAGACGAGGAAGATTTCCGTTATGGAATTAAATTCTGAAACCAGGAAGGAAGGGAATCATGGAGATGCCGAAAATCACGAGAAGGCACAGTTGGAAACGAATGTTTTGATTACTGATCAATTAGGGCTAAAACCGGTTCCAAAAGAAATCCCAACGACAATTTTATCAGGAGTAACGAGGAGACTGACCTTTCTTGAGGACCTGGAACATTCGCTTAAAACTAACACTGAGATACCAGAATTCCAAAATCTGATTTTTCAGTTTTGCGAAAATTGAGGAAGGGTGGATGCCCCATTTGCTCTTTCGAAGGGTACTACAACAAAGAAGATGATAGAGCCAACGACTGGTTGTGAAGGGGTTGGATCTGGGTTGACTACTGATCACGTACAAAATGGGTTTAGGCCCATAAATGGACCACTTTATGCAACAAATGGGTCGATTTTCGTTGATCATGCTGAGAAGTGTTTGGATGCTCAAGAAGTCTTATCAGAAAAATCGGTGGTTGGTGCTATTTTGGGCCAAGATGAAGCCCAAAACCTTAGTTTCTGCATTGGGTTAGACACAAAAGTTAAAAAAACGACAAACAAGGTTGGGATGAAGGACAAGAAAGCTTCTACGATTAGGGTTGATGGCTTCTTTAAAAACAACAAGAGTGTTTTTCCAATGGAGTTCTACAATGGAAAAAATGTCCTTTTAGCCATGATTACCCGAGAGCGACAAACAATAAACATAGGGGAGAGCAAGGATCAACTTCATGTAAAGAAGTAAACAGTCCTTGGCAGAGGTTGCAGTGCAACCCCACCATCAATCATGATTATTCTATGTTGGAATGTGTGGGGATTGGGGAATCCTCGCACATTCCGAGCCTTATGCAATGTTGTGCAAAGGCAAAAACCTCATATTATCTTTCTTTCTAAGTTAAAGTCTAATTTACTTTCTTTAAATAAAATAAAGTAAGGGTTAAAGTTCGATTATTGTTTTTTTTGTGCCTAGCAAAGGCAAAAGTGGTGGTTTAATGTTATTATGAAATAATTATCTATATTTGAATATTCACTCTTTCTCCCTAGGACATATTGACACAATTATAAAAGAGGGAGAGGACATGTGGCGTTTTACTGGTTTCTATGGAAACACTGCGGTTGATCAACAACAGCATTCGTGGGATTTGATGAAAAAACTCAATACTCAATTTCAGGGACCCTGGATGATTGAAGGACATTTTAATGAGATCTTGGCAGATTCTAAAAAACGGGGTGAATCCCTACGTAATGAGAGTCAGATGGAAGCATTCAGGGATGTTATGGATGAGTGTCAACTGAGAGACCCAGGTTTTCAGGGGCATGATTTTACTTGGGTGCGACATGCTAGAGACAACAATCCTATTTGGGAACGATTGGACCGATTTTTGGTTAACCAGGATTTTATGGTGGCGATGGAAGGGATTTAGGTGACCCACCTAGGTTTTTACACGTCAGACCATCGAGCAATTATTTGTAGGTGGAATGAGTCGGACCACGGGCAGGTAAAGCAAAGGAAGGTGGGAGCTATTCAGTTTGAGCCTAGTTGGGTGAACCTGACAGACTGTAGAGAAGTACTTGTAAATTATTGGGGTCAAAATGGGTCATATAATGGTACATGTTATAAGAGGAAGCTTACAAATTGTTTGAGGGAGCTAAAAAAATGGAATATCCCACGGTTGGGTGGATCTATAAAGGAGTCATAGTGAGAACCGAGAAGGAGATTTGAGCTCTTGAGGAAGATTTGGGTGACCATAACTTTGGTGAATGGTGGTCTAAAGTGAAAGATTTTGAGAAGTTAATGGAAGAGGATGAGAGCTACTGCGACAACGATCTAGGGAAGATTGGCTTAAATGGGGAGATTCAAATACTAAGTGGTTTCACATACGAGCCTCTCAGAGGAAACGACGTAATAAGATGATATGGATTAAAGACGAACAGGGTGTGTGTAGAGAAGAAGAAACAAATGTGGGATTGATAGTTACACGCTACTTTCAAACCCTTTTTGCTTCCTCCAACCCATATTTGGAACAAATCGAGGAAGTTACGCGGTGCATTAACCAACAATTATCAGTGGACGACAATAAAGTTTTGACACAACTCTATACTAGGGAGGAGGTGGAACAAGCCCAGAAAGAAATGTATCCCCATAAAGCGCCAGGGGCGGATGAGATGCATGTCGTGTTCTACCAAGCCTTCAATGATACTGTTGATGTCTGCCTTAACTACCTCAATAATAACGGACAGGTGGAAGAACTGAATAATACGTTGATTACCCTGATCCCAAAAGTAAGTAATCCGCGGGGAATTGTTGATTTTAGACATATAAGTCTATGCAATGTGATTTACAAGTTGATAGCTAAAGTACTTGCAAATAGATTAAAGGATTTCCTAAATAAGATTATTTCTCCAGCACAATCGACTTTTATCCATGAACGTTTGATATTAAACAATGTTATGCTTGGTTTTGAATGTCTACATGCTCTGAAGGCAAAGCGTTCGGGGAAACACGAGGTGACCGCTTTAAAATTGGATATGAGCAAAGCCTATGATCGGGTAGAATATAAATATTTGCGTAAGGTTTTAGAGATAATGAATTTTGATAAAAAAAAAAATGGATAGAGTTGGTGATGGGATGTGTGGAAACGACGAGTTTTTTGGTGCTTATCAATGGTGTTCCTCAGAAGACGTTCAAACCCTCCAGAGGTCTGCATCAAGGTGACCCTCTTTTGCCATATTTATTTCTTTTTGTGCAGAAGGCTTTTCTAGCTTACTCGATAAAGAAGAGAGTGTCAACAATTTTCAAGAGTTGCAGATCAATATGTATTGCCCATGTATTAATCATTTTTTTATGTTGATGACAACCTTCTCTTTTTCCAGGCTACACAATAAGATAGTACTATGATTACAAATATTCTTTACACTTATGCGACAACGTCTGGTCAATTGATTAACAAACAAAAATCAATGTTTATGGTCAGTGTGAATTACACCTCAGGTTATGGTGGAGAATACATGAAGAATTTTGCAGGTGCCACACACAAATGCTTTGGGTTGTTGTCTGGGATTGTCATCTCAAAATGCCAAGAATAAATCTATAATTTTCAAGCCGATTAAGAAACGAGTATAGAAGGCTTTTCAAGGTTGGCAATCCAAATTCTTTTTATCGGGAGGTAAAGAGGACCTTATTAAAACTGTTGTGCAAGCAATTTCTATCTATTCGATGAGTTGTTTTCAACTACCTCAGAGTTTATGTAAGGAAATAAATGTCATGTGTGCTAAATTCTGGTGGGGGACCACGAATTTAGATCGTAAAATTCATTGAAAAAGTTGGGCACGTATGTGTACAAGTAAAGAGGATGAGGGTTTAGGCTTTCGAGATATTATGTTGTTTAATCAAGCAATGTTGGCAAAACAGTGTTGGTGTTTGGTTTGAAGTTCTGATAGCTTGTTATATCGAATTCTCCAAGGTTGTTACTTTCGAAATGGGAATTTTTTATGGCTTCGATTGATAATAATTCGTCATATACGTGGCAAAGCATATTGTGGGGCCGAAATTTATTTCTAAAAGGGTATCGATGGAAAGTGGGTTGTGGTTTGCAAATATCCGTTAAAAATGACTCATGGATCCCCGATGATGATCGGAGTAAACCTAGGGTGGGACATGATCTTGTTGAGAAACATGTGGATGTGGTAATAAACGTTGATAGGACTTGGAAGACTGAAGTTATTAATGATAACTTCCTACCAGAGGCAAAACACATTTGTTCTATTCCACTGTCTGGTAGACAGATCAAAGATGAGGTTATCTGGAAGCTTACGCCAAATGGGATCTTTTCTGTAAAAAATGCTTATAAACTGGTCATCAGTTGTCGCGATGCAAATCTTCCATCTTCATCGAACTCGGTTTATAGGGTAAAACTTTGGAAAGGTATATAGACATCTCTGGTCCCGACAAAAATGAAGATCTGTCGTTGGCGAGCTATACATGAGATTTTTCCTACGAGATGCGTCTTAATACAAAAAGGTCTTTCTATGGATCCATGGTGCCCTTTATGTCATTAGAGCCTGGACGCGATTGTCCACGTCCTTTGGGGATGACGGTAACCTCAAAATTTTGGAATTTTTTCCTTCCAACTTATGTAGGGTTGTTTTATGCACACACGAAAAATTGGAGTGTGGACGATTACTTTGCTTGGATAACAGGAGTGGACAATATAGAGGTTATTAAACAATGATGTTCCTTGTATGGCGGATTTGGTCATACCAAAATGGTATAGTTCATTGCTTAGCTGATGGGCAAGAGGAACAATGGAGCATGATCCTGGAGTCCATAAAATTACAACTCAATGAGGTGCTACATAATAGACAACCTGTGAGCCAACCTGAAAGCCCTTATCATGAACGATTACTGTGGCAAAATCCCCCCTCATGGGTGGTGGAAACTAAATGTGGATGCAACCAGGAATGATAATGAGGCCCAAGGTGGTTTGGGTTGGATCTTGCGAGATTGGCATGGGAGTATCTTAGGTGCAGGTTACAAATATTTCGATAATGCATGGCCTGTGTTAAATTGTGGACTAGTTGTTATTCTTCTTGGTTTGTCAAATGTCAACGATCACGTGGTGCCTTTGGAGGTTGACTCATACTCTCTTATTGTTGTCGGTCTTATCAATCAGACTCGGGTTGATTTAACAAAAGCTATAGATTACACAAACGGGGTAATAGAGATGGGGCAACGATGGTGTGCGATTCGTTTCATCTATAGCTCTAGGGATACAAATATTGCAGCTCATAGATTAGCACAACGGGCGCAACACATCCGAGATTCTCGTATGTGGGTAGGAGAGGAGTGTGATGTTGTATACGATTTCTTTTTATATTAACAGAATTTCTCGTTATATTTAAAAAAAAAATCAATTCAATTGTAATCCATTAATATTGATTGATTACGAAATATACTTAATTAATTCTTATTGATAAGTTATTAAATTGATACAGTTAAAAGTATTTTATTGAAAATGTTAATTAGTTACTAATCTATTAACTCAAATTAAACCACTTAATATGTTAAACTAATTTGCTGTATGGGCCTATGGGGTTGTTTAACTGTTGTAATTGATCGTTCAATTAACAATATTCAGCTATGACTTGTAATTAATTAAATTACCATTTTAGTGCATGGATTGATTGAATTATATTATTTATTTAAATAGTAGTTCATTAATTTGTATGAGGAAGGAACTAACTCAATTATCTTTGGGAACTCCTCTTATATCAAGTGACCCCCAAAACAATAATAAGATAACCCCATAATTAGTTAATAATGCAACCCCAAGAAAGTTAAACATATTTTTACTTATAAATTTTGATAAATGATAAAGAATAAAGGAGAATGTGTTCCTATCTTCACGATTTCGAACTCTCCACAATCTAATGACAAAATGACAACATATTTATACTAATTGAAGGACACATCTCTTCACCTATATAGTCTCAATTCAACCCCAACTCTTGAAATCTATACATGCACCATATTAAATGCAAATACTTGATTTTAAATAGGTACATAATATATTAAATATGTGAATAAACCTGAATTCTTAGTCCTTCGATTCATTAGGGGTGAAAAAATGCATTATCACACTTGAAAGGGTGGAACTCTCCACTTTGCATAGACACCTTAGCTTGAGGTGAACATTTAATGCTTCTTGAAGTCTTTTAGCTCTAGCTTTTGTCATTGGACCTTGTGGCATAATGATTGCCTCGTGATTAGATGTAATTAGAGTTGACTTCCATTGACTTAGAGTACGTTAATTGAGCTAGTTGAACTCGGTATTCATCTTGTGGGCCCCTCTCGTTATCTCCTTGGTCATTTATTTTCTTATCATGTTGTATTATGGTTATTATAAATATTGTGTACTAATATCCTCAATCAAATACAAACCTAATTTGTTTTTATAATTTTTTCAATAATATTCTCACCTAGAACTAAATACAATTATCTATGATTTCCAACAATCTTATTTCAACGAGCATCTAGTGAAATTTTAAACAAACGACCGGTGAGTGTCTATTAGACAAACTTTTGAAATAAGTATACTTTTAGGGGTCATTTTGTTTAAGGTTTTATTGGGTACCCATAGGTAATAAATGTCTATGAATAAAATGTTTGAGAATAAAATTACTGTGTTTGGTTTTACATGAAAATGTTATCATATTTTTATATAAACAAATGATATTTATATTTGTTTGATGAAATTATTATATAAATCTTATGTAATATATAATTACGATATATAAATAATGTGCAAATTTATTTTATGAGATTGATCTTATAAATCTTATATAATTATTATCGATTATTAATAAAACAATAAAAAAGAATTTAAAAAAATATAATTTTTTAAAAATTACTAATTAATTGTTTGTTAATGAAAAAAAATAATTATTAATTGATCACAAATAACTCATGAATATTTAATTATAATGATTATCCTCACCATAAATTAATAGCATTCGTAATTAATTAGTTGAATATAATATTAATTAGTGATTTAATATTTTAATAATGAATGTTTATGCTTATTTTATGAAATTAATCCTAAAACCATTATTTTGATACACAAAATTAATTTCAACTAATAACAATAAATTAATGAATTATAAATATTTTAATTAAATAATTAATTATGATTATTGAAAATGAATATACACATATACACACACTTAAATGTTAATAAATAAGAGAGAGGGGAAAAGAGAGAAAGAGAGAGATAAATGGGTATAAAGAAAACGGAAAATTTTTTAGTTCTACGGTAGTATGGAAAATTTTCCACTACTCTCATTTATTGCTCACCACGTCAACTTCTCTTCCATAATTATGTGGGGTCCATCATAAATTATGTGGAGTTCACTAGCACTAAAACATAGTGTGAACATAGGGAGTATGGTACTACGACACTACTTGAAATTTTCTGAAAGAAAACCATGAAGAAATTATTGAAGGGTATAGAAAATCCATCAATCATGGAAAAAAGTGATGCATGAGAATAAATAATACTCACGTCCATGCTTACCAACCTTGTACCAAACAAGGAGATCTAAAACCTTTTATCCATTCTCATCCTCATTTTCCTTCATCCAAATGACCCCTTATAGCCATAAATATTAGGAGCTAAAGCCAACTTAAATGCATGTGGCTAATTTTGAAATACAACTATCTTTACATACTAAATTGTTGCTATATATACATATTGCAACAGTTTGTTCACAACGTTTTTAAAATTGTTGTGATATATATTCAATGACAGTGATTCGCTAATGACATATCAAGAAACCATTACAAATATATCTATTGCAACGCTTAAATTGCAACATTTTTAATAATTGTTGTAGTAAAAATCTATTGCAACAATTAAGTTGCAGCAGTTAAAAAACCGTCACAATAGTTTATTGTAACTGCAACATGTTGCCAATAATGCATAAGAAAATTGTTGCAGATATTACGATTGCAGCAGTTTTGTAAAAGTGTTGTTTAAACTATTACAAAAATTTGTTCATAGTAAACAATTTGTTACTACTCCAAGTTTTTGTACAATTACATAAGTGATGTAGCAGAGATCTATAATAGGCCAAGATGAGGTTGCACCCTCAAATCAAGAACATCTTTTATTAGTTTGAATAACTGCAATGGTTTATTTAGTCTATAGCAGTGGACCAGTGGTCTCATAACCGTTGACAAAATCGGTGTTGAGAGGTCTATTATAATAGTTTTTAAAACTACTAGAATTAAAGATGTAAACCGCTACAATATCTCCATCTATAACAACAATTTTTTTGGGGTTTATAACAACAAATGTTTCACTCCAACAGTTGGTGTGCTAACAACAATTAAAAGTTACATATTGCAACAACATTGAAACGGCTGCTAGCGAAATAATTTAGAATATTTTTTAATAATTAATTATATAAGAAGCTATAATAATTACAAAACAAAAATATATAATTATTATTTCAAGTTTCATTTTATTTGTTATATATCTATATAAATAATAGGTTAGAACATTTTGGGACTTGTTTTATTTTAATACTTTTAAATGTCCAAGTTCAATCATCGTATTTTCAATAAATATAAGAATTAGTTAGTCCTATCGGTAATTTATTGCTAACCTTTCAAAAAAAAAAAGTTTGTATGGCGTTGGTGATAATAGCTACTTATAAAATTTATTGACTACCTATATAAAATTTAAACATTTTAAAGTAGAAAGACTAAAATGAAATGAGATATAAAGTACAAGTACCAACGTGATATTTTAGCCTACAAAAATTTCTATTGAACCTACTAATATCAAAATATATTGAACCCCCGACATAAAGTTATGGGATCTGCCATTGATTACAGGCTTCCACTCAATGATGGTCAATAGGCGGTAGTCATAGTGTTTAATACCCGTCATTTATAATAATTTGACATTAGTAGAAGCATTTGAGTGTAGAGCAAACCAAACAAACCTGGGTATAAAAACACTCTCTTAGAAAATATAACCAAATATACGAGTATTTTAATTATAAATGAATTTTATAAAAAATGCTTAAAAAATGCATTTTAAAAAAACACTTAAATTAGAAGGTATTCCAAATGGCTCACCATCTCCTACTAAATTTCATTCTCGTTATGTTTTGATAAGATTCAAATCCAATTCTTAAATCAGTCGTATGAAAGACAACCAACTCCACTATCAACAACGAGGTGACAATTTGGATTGACCATCTTCTCACATTCTACAATAACTTGTATTTCCAGCACTTTAGGGGTCGTTTGGATGGAGGAAAATGAGAATAGGAATGGATAAAAGTTTTAGATCTCTTTGTTTGGAATAAGATTTGTAAGCTTGAGCATGAGTATCATTTATTCACATGCATCAATTTTTTTCATGATAGATGGATTTTCTATACCCTTCAAGAATGATGATGGATTTTTTTAAAAATTAATATTCAAGTTTTACACACACATATATAATAACCATAATTATTTCTCTTATTAAAAATATTCATAATTAATTAATTTAGTTTAATTGGTTGAAATTAATTTTGATTAGTTCATAAAATAATGTATCAAAATAATGTTTTTATGATTAGTTTTATAAAACAAGCACAAACATCCATTATAAGATTCATTAGGAAAATATTAAATCATTAATTAATATTATATTTAATCAATTAACTACAAATATTATTAATTTATGGTGAGGATAATCATTATAATTAATTATTCATGAGTTACTTGTGATCAATTAACAATTAATTTTTACTTTTTTATAAAATTATATTCTTTTTTAAATTTATTTTTATTGTTTTATTAATAATAGATCATAATTATATACGATTTATAAGATACATATAAAATAAAATAAGATCAATCTCATAAAATAAATTTACAAATCTTTTATAGATCATGATTATATATTAATGTCATTAAACAAATATAAATATCGATTGTTTACATAAAAATCTAATAACATTCTCATGTAGAACCAAACACAATCATTTTATTCTTAGATATTTATTATTCACATACATTTTATTTCCAAACATCTATCACCCATAAGCATTCAATAAATTCTTAAACCAAACGACTTCTAGAGGCCGTTTGGGATGTTGAATATGTTATAATAGCATGTGTTGATGCTGGAATTTGGATTGTCGAGTCCGCTGTGAAATTTGTATTATCGGGGGAAGAATTCCAACAATTGACATGAAATCACGAAAAGACCTAAGAATTGGTGTGGTGCTAAGTCACCTACACTCCGACGCTCAAGTTAGTATGAACTCAAGAAAGTCTAGAGAACAGTTGTTGTGTGTTGAAGAACTTACTATTTCTGAATGAATTCGTCGATTATATAATAATCGGTTTTGTAACTGACGATTACCGATCAATTATTACTATATAATTGCTTGTGCTCGTACTCGTAACGATTGTCCGTTACATGTCTAATTCTTTCGTTACGAACTCAACCGATCTTCCTCTCCTCCGTGATCGACTCACACGGACTGTTCCTAACATACTTGGTCGACCCACACGAATCAGACTCCAAGGGCCTAAACAACCTTCAACCGACCCATGAGGGCTGGCCAACTAGGTCATGGCCGACCCACTTGGGTCAGGCTCCAAAGCCTCTTGCCTTCTAAATTGGTCTCTCCAGTCCTTCGATCCGTCCTTTCTCATTCCTAAGCCCACCTGTGGGCTTGAACTAGTTTTCAGATTACTTAGATAATCTGGGCCTTCGGTATTGGACATAGTAAAATTTGGCCATAACAACCTAAATTATAATAGTCTATTTATCACTGACTTAAAAAATGAGTTATTAATGGACAAAATTTATTAATTTGTAAAGTAGAGAAATTAGGTAAGCGATCTTCCCTATTAAAAGCCACTGAGAGAGTCATATTGCCCATAGAATAAGCAAATATGATATAAAAAAAAAGGGATCTCCTTACGCAAATTGCCATGAGGATTAAAAAACTTTTGCACGTGATCATTGAGAAGCCTATGACAAGCTTGATCCATCGACTAGAAAAACACATCTTTCCCATTGCCTCTTTTTTTTAATAGTCCCACACCCAACCCGACATACCTCTTGCTCATATCTAATTTCATTACTAGAGTATCAATTTTTTTTTGTTTGTCTAAAATTTATTACATAGATACATTCGAACTCAATGATAACAATGGTTGAAGTGCGCTGTTTTGTAATATAAATAAATATATAGGCGAGAGAAATAATCAAATCATAACATGATTGATGGATAAACACTATTTAATTTGACACAATATGATAAATAAATGATGGAAGGAGGATGGCAATCAGAACAAATAAAGTATACCACATGCAACATACCTTTTTTTAAGTAAAGTACCAAAGTTCTTTAGATTGCGTCACTCTATTTTATTTTTCCTGCCGTTTGGTTATTTCTTTCTTTTTGCTCAATATTTGTAAAGTAGAAAATTAAACCATCCACCGTCTAAGCGATGATGATTTATATCTTATTCATTGAATTGGTGAGATAGACAATAACATTTGGTTATCAAAAATACGTCGAAATGTCAATAATAATTTGATTAGAGGGACAAAGTAAATATTTTAAACACGAGTATCGTTATTATGAGCTTAAACCTGAGACTTGAGGGAGAGTTGATGACATATTTACCACTATGCCAGAAGGTTTTTTTGTTATTTAATCTGATTTTTTCTATACATATTATTAAAGGTAAAAAAATTTGAGGGGGCTCGAACCCATGGTAAATCTTCCCCTGTGAGCGAGAGTGCGAGGTCCATGAGAGAGTCAACATGAGTGAGTGATCTTTGCATAAGTCGTATTGTGAGCGAGAGCGAGAGTGGAAGGTCCATGAGAGGGAGTCAACGTGAGCGAGTAATTATTTGCAAAGTGGTATCGTGAGCGTGAGTGAAAGCGAGAGCGATTCCACGAGAGCGAGAGTGTGAACCTGCAAAACGAACCCAATACTACCCTTCTTAAGTAATTTGTCGTCCCTTGCCCAGTCAAAATAGATTAATTTTCATTGTTTTGAAGCATCAAGTCATATCGCATTAAACCGAAAAAAAGGGTCCTCCGTACAAAAATCCTATATTTTTACTCAAATCTCAATATAATCATTAACTAGAAAATACTAATTCATCGTCTTTGTGAATAAAAAAATGTGTAATACATATACATCAATATGCTAAAATGAGTTTAGCTTTGTGGTAATTGACATATGTCCTCGACTGAGAATTTGTAACCTCAAATGACATCGTTGAACTTAAAAAAAACACTTTGGGCATCAAACCTCATGGCTTTGCTTTTGATTTCTCCAAAAGACCTCATACCAGTGGAGATAATTGTCATCACTTATATATCATGAATTTTTTTCTTTCCTAGTCAATCTGGGACATTATGAGCACTTTTAACATGACTTGCCAAAACGAACATAGCTCAACGAGTAATTAACATGTATTATCGACTACAAGATCATAAGTTCAAACCCTTCTCACTTCCAAATATTGAAATAAAAAAAATGTGAATACATAAAAAAAAATAGAAATAAAAATGATAGAGCTTTAGAGAAAGTTGACACTAAAGTACC
Source organism: Trichosanthes cucumerina (assembly GCA_036507285.1). Lineage (NCBI taxonomy): Eukaryota > Viridiplantae > Streptophyta > Magnoliopsida > Cucurbitales > Cucurbitaceae > Trichosanthes > Trichosanthes cucumerina. The sequence goes on along the minus strand of CM071838.1, from coordinate 83,338,666 downwards.
GTTTACTTGACACTAAAGTACCGTTTACTTTGATAGTGTTTACTAAAATAAAGGAACGAGAATGAACATTTTCAGATTTTTTGTTTTAAGAGAGGTATATTACAAAATGATAAAGTTTTAGAGAAAGTTGACACTAATATCCCATTTACTTTGAGGGTGTTTACTAAAATAAAGGAATGAAAATGGAAATTTTACTTCTTTACCGTGTTTACTTTGTATAAAATAAATAAAATTTAGGGTGGCTACACTTTCGTCATAAGTAACTCACTTTAACACCATTAAAGCTAAATTTTTTTATATGATATTGAAGTCGGTTGCACAATACTTGAATGTTGATAAGTTTCGTCCAAAAAATAATTTGCTAGTACCGTTGAAAATCACTCCCATAAAAAGGCTAATTATATTCTTCTAAAAATCCTCGTCAATTCCCATCTCGTTTTTTTTTTCTTCTAAACCATCCCATGACCAAGGGGTGGGGCTGGGGAATGACTTACCGTTCCTGTCCCCGTCTCCCATTTCATTCCCCGTCCCCGCGAAATTTCCCATTTAATTTTACGGGGAACGGGGCGGGGATTCCCGAGGAATTTGCAGGGATCGGGTTCCCCGCGGGGAATAATTCCCCGTTTACAATTTTTATTTTTCCAAACTTTATTACATCATTTTTTTTTGAAAAATTTTATTTAAATGGCTAATTACTAATTAGAAATTTCTATTTAAGAGATTTTTTTTTTAATTTTCTTAAAAAAAAAGTAAAATGATATTTAATAATAATTTAGAATTATGGTATATTATATACACATAAATATATATATATATATTTAAATAATAATAATATATCGGGGCGGGGACGGGAATGGGGACCGGGACGGGGAATACATTCCTCGTCCCCGTTTAGCCAACAGAGAAAAAATCCTCCCCGCGGCGGGGAAAATGAACATCCCTAATTTTGGTTCCTTATTTTTTTTTTGGGCCTTACAACTTTTTCATAAATTATTTTATAATTAAGCGCGTGTTTGGGCACAGGTTATAATAATCTGAGGAATGCTCTGCACCCAAACATATATTATTATAACTCCATACTATACTACTCTACATTTTAAATAATATTATATCATTTCACATATTATAATAACTTACGTACTGTTATAACCCACTCAACACCCAAACAATCCGTAAGGGGCCGTTTGGATTGAGGAGTTAGGAGAAGTTAATAACTCCTCAAACTTCTTGTTTGGTCCAATGAGTTATTAACTCCTATTTGTGGGTCCCACATATTTATTAACACCTTCTTCAACTTCTTCTTATGGGCCTACAGATTTATTAACTATTTCTGCAACTTTTTGCCCCAAACACAGTTTCTCAAAACTCCAAAGTAAACAACTCACCCCAAATACAGACTTCAGAACACTCGAGACTTTTTTTACTCCTACTCCCTGCAACTTTTACTTCTCCAACTCCTCAATCCAAACGACCGTTAAGTCTTTAAGTTTTAACTAGACTCAACTATATTTATTTGTAGAATTTTATGGATTTTAAAAGTTTTATTTAATAGTAGATATGGTGCATTTGCCAAACTTAATTGCCACCCAAAATTTGACATTGCATTTTGTTAAATAGGGAGTGAACGTAGCCGAAGTTGCAAAAATCATAAAAATTACCACATTTCTTCACATCTATGATGTCATTTCACAAACTTTTATTTTTGGTACCATTCGAAAAATTTCAAAAGTATTGTAAATATTACACATAATAGATGCCCATGCAATGTGCCCTTCAATACTCATGCCAAATGGCAAAGCCTCCATAGCCATAGTGTCCTCCATGTGTCCATCTCTTACCAATGCTTGGTGTCCAATTGTACCAACACACCCTTTCTAAATTGCCTATAAATAGTGGCTTTTGGTGGAAAAATAAAGAACATCCATTGGTGAATTCTCTCCAATTCTCTTCATTCTCTCCCACTTTCTCTTTTAGTCTTTATTTAATTTTCCATAAATTTCTACTATCTCTTTATTTATATTATATATATATTGCCCCACTTTCCAAACACTTGTTTTATTATTATTATATTATATTATTATTATAAATATATTATTATATTAGTATTTAAATATTGGTAAAATTATACCTGGTTTCCATCCTATTTTTAGGACACGTTATCAGCACGAAGCTCTGCCGATTTTTCCACTGAAGGTAGGTCCTCGGGGTAAGCCATTTTTTTAATAATAAAATGTTATTTTGCATGTCTAATTGATTTCCTAATGTAAATGCAATTTCTTTGTATATAGTATTACTATGGCTAATCTTGCAAAATTAGAATTTGCGTACCGGATATTAATGGAAATAACTACTTGTCATGGGTCTTGATCTTTGAGATCCATTTAGACTCCATGAATCTTGGAGAAACAATTAAAGAAGGAAATGATGCATCAAATCAAGAAAAAGCCAAAGCTATGATCTTCCTTCGCCATCATCTTCACGAGGGATTGAAAATGAAGTATCTTACAATAAAAGATCCCTACATTCTATGGCAAGGCTTGAAAGAAAGGTATGATCATCAAAAACAGCTTATTCTTCCAAAAACTCGTTATGATTGGATGCAATTTGAGGTTGCAAGATTTCAAATCGAGAAGTGAATATAATTCCGCACTATTCGTAATTAGTTCAAAATTAAAATTATGCGGAGAAAAATTATCGATGTTGATATGTTAGAGAAGACATTATCCACTTTTCATGTCTCGAATATGCTCTCGCAATGACAATATCGAGAGAAAGGCTTTAAAAATATTAGAACTAATTTCATGTCTTCTCGTGGTGAACAAAATAACGAGCTACTAATGAAAATCATGAATCTCGACCAATCTGGAGCAACACCATTCCTCGAAGTGAATCGTGAATTTCAATAATCGTGGGAGGTCAGGTCGTGGTCGTGGTCGAGAGTCGGGACCGCGGTAGAGGAAGAAATACCTATTTTCGTGGTGGGCATTATAATTTTAAGAAACCCACACGAATCGATGATCATAAAGGAAAAGCTCCACAAGATAGGAGTTCAAAAGGTGATGAACATAAATGTTTAGGTGCGGAATGATGGAGCTGGTCGCGTCGCACGCACTGCGTGACGCCAAAACACCTTGTTGATCTCTATCAAGCTTCCTTAAAGGAAGGGAAAAGGGAAGAATGTGGAGGTGAATCTTGCCATTCAAGAAGATGATGTGTTTGATCCTCCAATATGGTGCATCTTGATGTGGTGATTATTTTGAATCTCCGGAGAGAAAATTGATGCAATCAAACAAGTAGAGGATACTCTGATATGAAGATATATAATTAAATATCGCTTGTAATTATAGTATTTTTTCCTTTTCTTGTTTTTGTATATATATTTAGGACTTTTTGTAATCGTTTTTCTTTTCTTATTAATGAAGAAATATGGACAATTTCAATATGTTGAGTAACCTAGAAAATGAGCAATGAGGATTTATGTCTAGTAGATCGCGCAACTACGCATTACACGATACTCATAAGCAGAAAATATTTTTCTAAATTGACAATCTTTGGAAGCAAAAATCAATACTATATCAGTTCTCGCAGACTGATTGAAGGTTTTGGAAAAGCAAGTTTTATCTTGCCTAGAGGAACAAAATTTTCAATTAATAATGCTTTGTTCTCAAAGCAAATCAAAGAGAAATCTATTGAGTTTCAAAGATATACGTAATAATGGTTATCATGTTGAAACCGATCGTAAAAATAATATAGAGTATCTCTATATCACATCTATTGTTTCACATGAAAAACGATATTGGAAACAACGCCGACTTTTTCTTACGGATTATATTATACTCATATACGAGTAATCGAAAGTTATGCAACAATGAACCGTAAGTTCATGAATCCGTAAATATTCGGTGTTTGGCATGATCGATTGGGTCATCAGGATCAATAATGATGAGGAAAATTATTGAAAATTCACATGGACATCCTTTAAAGAACCGTAAGATTCTTCAATCCAATGAGTTGTCATGTGATGCTTGCTCTCGCGGAAATTAATTATTAGACCATCACCGCAAAAGTGAGCATTGAATCACCTACATTTTTAGAGCGAATTCAAGGTGATATTTGTGGACCTATTAACCCACCAAGTGGTCCATTTAGATATTTTATGATATTAATTGACGATCCAAAGCAGATGGTCACATGTATGCTTATTATCAAGTCGAAATCTTGCATTTGCAAGATTACTTGCTCAAATAATTAAGTTAAGAGCACAATTTCGATTATACAATTAAGACAATTCGACTTGATAATCTTTGGTGAATTTACATCCCAAACTTTTAATAATTATTGTATGTCAATTGGGATAAATGTTGAACATCCTATAACTCATGTTCATACACAAAATGGTCTAGCGAGAATCATTTATAAAGCGCGCCGCAATTAATTGCAAGACCATTACTTATGAGAGCTAAACTCCTACATCGGCCCTGGGGTCATGCCGCTTTTACGCTTTGCATCATTATTACGTATTAGGCGGTAGCCTATAATAAATATTCCCTATGCAATTAGCTTATGACCAACAACCAAATGTATCCCATCCGAGAATTTTTGATGTGCGAGATATGTTCCAATTGCTCCACCACAACGTACTAAGATGGGTCCTCAAAAGAGGTTAGGAATATATGTTGGATATGATTCCCCATCAATTATTAAATATCTTGAACCACGACGGGTGATGTATTTATCGCACGATTTTGTTGATTGTCATTTTAATGAAACAAATTTTCCAACATTAGGGGAGGAATTAAGAAGTTGGAAATAGAAATTACGTGGAATGCATCATTATTATCTCATTTAGATCCTCGAAGAGATCAATGTGAACTTGAAGTTCAAAAGATAATTCATTTGCAAAATATAGCAAATCAATTACACGGATGCATTCATAGATGCTAAAAGGGTGACTAAATCATATATACCAAAGAACAAATGCTCCATAAAAATTGATATTCCACAGAACAAGTTATTAATAATGAGTCCTGGAGCACGCCAGAAGCGTGGTAGACCAATAGGTTCCAAAGATAAAAATCCTCGAAAAGAAAAGTAGTTGAGAATCAAAATGATTCGATAAAAGGTATGAATGTTCCAGAAGAAATCCAAGATACAACTACTCAAAAGAGTATTGATGAAAATCAAACGCTTGAGGATAATAATGAAATTTCTATAAACTATGTTACAAGAGGAAAAAGATGGAACCAAAATGATATTATTGTTGACAACATTTTTGCTTATAATGTTGCTCACGATATTATTCATGAAAGTGACGATTTTGATCCAAAATCTATCGATGAATGTAAACGTAGAAAGGATTGGCTGAAATGGAAAGAAGCAATCCAAGCAGAGTTGAGCTCACTTTCAAAACGTGAGGTTTTGGACCGAAGAGTCCTAACACCAGAAGGTGTTAAACCTGTGGGATACAAATGGGTATTTGTAAGGAAAAGAAATGAAAAGAATGAAGTCACAAGATATAAAGCGAGACTTGTTGCACAAGGATTCTCGCAAAGGCCTGGTATAGATTATGAGGAGACATATTCTCCTGTGGTGGATGCAATAACATTAAGATATTTGATTGACCTGACTGTATATGAAAAACTTGATATGCATCTAATGGATGTAGTCACGACGTATTTATATGGATCTCTGGATAATGACATTTATATGAAAATCCCGGAAGGATTTAAAATACCAGAAACATATGAATCAAGTTCTCGGGAATTGTATTCGATAAAGTTATTCTGAGAGATCATTATATGGATTAAAACAATCAGGACGAATGTGGTATAATCGCCTAAGTGAATATCTGTTGAAAGAAGGATATCAAAATAATCCAATATGTCCGTGTGTTTTTATAAAGAAATCTCAGTCAGGATTTGCTATTATAACTGTATATGTTGATGACTTAAATATAATTGGAACTCCTGAAGAGTTATCCAAGGCAATAGAATATCTTAAGAAAGAATTCGAGATGAAAGATCTTGGAAAAACAAAATTTTGTCTTGGTTTGCAAATTGAACATTTTAGAGATGAGATATTTGTTCATCAATCAACTTATATACAGAGAAAATCTTAAAAAGATTTTATATGGATAAAACACATCAATTGAACATTCCAATGGAAGTTCGTTCACTGGATGTAAAGAAAGATATATTTCGACCTCGAGATGATAATGAAGAACTTTTTGGTCCTGAAGTACCATATCTTAGTGCAATTGGTGCACTTATGTATCTAGCTAATAACACAAGACCAGATATTGCATTTTCAGTAAATTTATTAGCTAGATATAGTTCATGTCCTACAAAAAGACATTGGAACGGAGTTAAACATGTACTCCGATATCTTCGAGGGACGATTGATATGGGTTTATTTTATTCTAACAAATCTAGCTTTGATCTAGTTGGTTATGCAGATTCTTGTTATCTATCTGATCCACACAAAACTAGATCTCAGACAGGTTATCTATTTACATGTGGAGGAACCGCTATATCATAGCGATCAGTAAAACAGACCATCACGACCACTTCTTCGAATCATGCTGAAATTCTCGCAATTCACGAAGCAAGTCGAGAATGTGTATGGCTGAGATCAATGACACAACACATTCGTGAGACATGTGGCTTGTCTTCGAGCAAACCCCTTCCAACAATATTATACGAAGACAACACAGCATGTATAGCTTAAGTCAAAGGAGGATATATCAAAGGAGATAGAACGAAACATATCTCTCCGAAGCTTTTCTACACTCATGACCTTGAAGAAAATGGCGAGATCTCAAGACAATGTGATTTGTTCGAAGGATAACTTGGCGGACATATTTACAAAAGCATTACCAACTACAACATTTGAGAAATTGGTTCACGTGATTGGGATGCGAAGACTCGAGAGATCTCAAGTGATGTCGTCATGAGGAGAGTAAATGTATTATATAAAATATGTACTCTTTTTCCTTCACTAGGGTTTTTATCCCATTGGGTTTTTCCCTAGTAAGGTTTTAACGAGGCATATTTTATATAAATGGGCATCTAAGGGGGAGTATTGTAAATATTACACATAATAGATGCCCATGCAATGTGCCCTTCAATACTCATGCCAAATGGCAAAGCCTCCATAGCCATAGTGTTCTCCATGTGTCCATCTCTTACCAATGCTTGGTGTCCAATTGTACCAACACACCCTTTCCAAATTGCCTATAAATAGTGGCTTTTGGTAGAAAAATAAAGAACATCCATTGGTGAATTCTCTCCAATTCTCTTCATTCTCTCCCACTTTCTCTTTTAGTCTTTATTTAATTTTCCATAAATTTCCACTATCTCTTTATTTATATTATATATATATTGCCCCACTTTCCAAACACTTGTTTTATTATTATTATTATTATTATTATTATATTATATTATTATTATAAATATATTATTATATTAGTATTTAAATATTGATAAAATTATACCCGGTTTCCATCCTATTTTTACAACAAAAAGTTTATAATAAAAATAGATACACATTTCATTCCAAATTTGCGGTAAAATTTTAATTTTTTTCCTCTATTAATTTATTCTTGGTTAAAATAACATTTTAGTTCATTCTATTTTAGTCCATTTACTTTCAAAGGTTCAATTTCAATTCCTCTACTTTTAATAAGACTTAAAATTGACCCCTATCAGATATTTTTTTCCAAAATTGATTAAATAATTATCATAAAAAGAATAACAACAACCATTTGACAAATTCAAACTTGCCAAGCCATCGCCCAACATTGATGGCGAAATTATATTTAATTAGGGATTGATGAAATTTGCACGCATCCCCAAATTAAATTATGACAAACCCAAAAAAAAAGTGGGTTCCTTAAAATTTGGGAGACAAAAAAACCTAAATTAAAGGCTCAATTAGCAAAGTCCAAGCCCAATCTAGAGACATAGACCCAAAACCAATTAAGCCCAATCTAGGACAAAAAGCCCAAATCAGTCAAGTCCGAAAGGGTTGACCCAACCCAAAATAGTTGGCCTAAACCCAACCTGGCCCGATCCAAAGGGTTGGCCCAACAAGCATCAAACCCAACCCAATGGGCCTAAGCCCACCTGGAGGCCCGGAGGAAACTCTCACTCTATAAATAGAGAGTTTCCTCCTTGATTTTCAATGTTCAAAAGTTGAAAACTTCAGAGAGAGAGAGAAAAATCCATGGAGAATTCACAAATTAGAAGACTCTTTACACTCTTGAAGATCAACATACAAATAGGAGAGAGAATCAATGATCAAATATTAGAGATTGTACTCACAAAATATTGAAAGTAATACAATATAAAATTCATTCACACGTGTCTCATTCCCATTCGTTGGTTGAATTCTAGTGTGAACATCAATAATAATAATTTTCATGAAAAAAGATACCATGCAAAACATATTTTCAAAATTTATAAAAGGAAGATTAATATATACTTATTTTTTTAGAAATATTAACAATAAACTAACAATAAGGACCAATTTAAGCATAGATACTAAATTTGAACATTTAAAAATATAGAAACTAAAATAGAATAAATTAAAGTAAAGAGATCTAAATGGTATTTTAACATTTAGGTTAAAATATCATTTTGGTTTATGTACTTTGAACTTTGTTCCATTTTAGTTTATGGACTTTTAAATATCGAATTTGAGTACTTGTCCTTTCCATAAAACTTAGTATTGGTCCGTATGAGAAATTTGAAGTTTTTTTTTTATTAATTATTTTTAGTAATTTGAATACAAGAAAAGACATAAACATAATTCCAAATTTGTTAAACGAAAAATTAATTGGGCATGTTTGGGCACATGTTATAATAACATGTGTAATACTACGCACCCCAAACACAAACTACTATAACCTCATATTATACTACTCTCCATTTTAAATAATATCATATGATTTCACATATTATAATAATCTAGAGGTTGTTTGGGGCGCTGAGTGAATTGTAATAACATATGTTATAATAGTTGGTCGGTTATTATAATTTGTGGAATCATATAATATTATTTAAAATGCAGAATAATATAATATGAGGTTATAATAGTCTTTATTTGGGGTGGAGAGTATTGCACATATTATAATAACATGTGCCTCAAACAGACTCCATAGAATATTATAGTTTGTGTTATTATAACTCACTCAACGTCCCAAACAATCCCATATAGATTGTTTTTTTTAAATCAACATCAAAGTTATCCTAGGCATCAATTTTAAACTTTATTTTTTAAAAGCTCTATTGAAAGTGGAGAAATTAAAATTCGACATTGAAGAAGGGAGATACCAAAACAGAATAAAAAAAAAATTGGGACCAAAATGCTTTTTTTACCTAACATTTATTATTATTTTTTAAATGGAAGTTTCGACAGCTGCATATTTTGTCTTGCAGAGAGAGAGAGATTAATAAAATTGCGGAGACAAAATTTGCGCAGCAAAATCTCACTGCACTCTCCCGCCATTGCCAAAAAACCTCATAATCTCTCAATCATCTGCAACTATTCTACTTTCTTCTTTATCTGATTCGCTTTTCCATTGATGGACCTGCCCGTGATTGATCTGGCCCCATATCTAACGGCCTCGTCGGAACTCGCCGGCGGTTCTCCTATCGACTTAGCGCCGCAACTCACCGCTCTGTGCGAGGAAGTGAGTCGGACTCTGAAAGAAACCGGCGCGCTCCTGGTCAAGGATCCGAGATGCCCTGCCGAGGACAATGATCGGTTCATTGATATGATGGAAAGGTTCTTTGAGAAGCCAACTGAGTTCAAGCGTCTTCACGCGAGGCCGAATTTGCATTATCAGGTGAAATTGTCTTTTGATTTGATTATGAGATATTGTTTTGTTTGATCACTGGGAAAATGTAGGTCGATCAGAAGTTAGATTTTGTGTTCTTCTTGGAAAGTTTGATTTCTTGTTTGTGTTTTGGCTTCTTTTAAAAAGCATTAGAGACGCGTTTTATGATTTTTCTGCGGATTAGAAAAGATGGATTCGTTAATTGGTGTAGAGTACTTCTTTTCAGTGTCAGTCTCCCGCAACTTTATTTTTTTCAAAGTGACAAAAGATCGATTGATGCTTCACCACGCACAGTAATTAAATTCAACAATGAAGAATTGAATAAAAGAAACTTAATACTCAAAAAAAAGAGAAAAGAGAAGAAAAGAGGAAAATGGAAAAAAGAGTAAAGGTGAACAAGAAAGAAAAGGGAACAACTTCTCGAATATGTCCTTGCTTGACTTCATCAGTTTTGAATTATTGTAGATGTTCAGAGTTAATTAAGTGATGAAAATTAATGCTATCAGAAGGAAAATAAGCTTCTTAAAGAAGAAATGGATTTTTAGGTCCCTTTGTTCTGAGCTGAAGTATCAATTTTGGTTTAATTTTAAATTTTCAAATGGAGATACCAGGTTGGGGTAACACCAGAAGGTGTGGAAGTCCCAAAAAGCCTGGTTGATGAAGAAATGCAGGAAAAGATAAGAGCAATGCCCAAGGAATTCCAACCATTACTTCCCAAGGGGCCGGATCCGAAGTGGCGATACATGTGGAGAGTGGGTCCTCGCCCTTCAAACACCCGATTTAAGGTCTTATCATCTAATTTACCCTCTCTTTCCTCATTAGTCGCGTCTTTCCCCTTAGAATTTTTATCCCTTTTGTGCAGGAACTCAATGCTGAGCCGGTCATCCCTGAGGGTTTTCCTGAATGGAAGGACACCATGGATTCTTGGGGTTTCAAAATGATATCAGCCATAGAGGCAAGTAATTGGATGAGGTATCTCCAATTTTCTATACTGCTCTTGTACATAGCATTTAAAATTTTCTTTGTTTCAGGCTGTTGCTGAAATGGCAGCAATTGGATTTGGCTTGCACAAGGATGCATTCACTTCTCTGATGAAGCAGGTATTGTCTGTTTTTAGTATGTCACATTCTATCTGTATTCTGCTTTTATCTTTTAGATCTCCTTCCTTGCTGCAATTCTCTTATTATTAGACATTAGATAAATGAAAACTATTCACTGTCTAATCAGAAAGCAACAAGAAACGAACCCTGTTTATATTCAAGAAAGGGAAGGAGTGTTGTTCTGATCAGAAGGAATGATTCTGTAAATATTATATTTCTCTTATAAAATATGAAAGGAGCATTATTATTTATATATGGCTACTACTTGTTATGAATTTCTCCAAATGGAATAAAGAAACAGGACCTAAAGGTGTGTATATAGTTTACGGTCATTACTTCCTAGAAATTTCTTTACATGGAGTGTTCGAGGGTTAATGCATCCAGTTCTTTGTCGTTGAAGGCATGTTGGCCATGGGGGTGCTAAAGATTACTATATCACGTGCAATAGTGCATTTAGAGTACATCCATCATCAGTTTCTGCACGTGAGAATATCTTTACTGTTGAAAGACCTGCTGAACCTGCCCAACCCCCTCCAATATCTGGTCTATCCTATGTTTTTCTTTTTCATATTATCTTACTAGGCAAGAGTTAGACGACTTATTTACTTTTAATTCCTTAATGAAAAAAATCTTATTTGTTTCATGAGAATTCTTGAGTGATTATTTTACTAGACCTTTGATTATTTTTCTGGATATTCTGTTATAAATGCTATCAAACATCGTCTTTTTTTAATTTCTTTGAGTGTGCCAGAGAAAGGCCTGTCTTGATTATATCCACTGCCGACTTCATTTTGTCCTAAAAGTTCTTTTTCCTTTAAATATCAGGGACCTCATCTTCTTGCTCCAACAGGAAGTGACCTTCATCGTTATGGTCATGAGGGTACTGTCTTTGCTGGGTACCACTACGATCTTAATTTTCTAACAATCCACGGCAGAAGCAGATTCCCTGGTCTATATATTTGGCTTAGAAATGGGCAAAAAGTTGAAGTCAAGGTTCCCATTGGATGTCTTCTCATACAGACTGGAAAGCAGGTAATATAGTCATGGTTGAAGATTAGGACCTACAACCAATGCTGTAGTTTACAGCTTTTTGACTGTGTTAATCTACTATCTACCATCAGTTAGATTATCGCTATAGCAAATGCACAGTTGACTGTCAAAGAAAAAAATTTTAAGTCAAAAGATTGCTGATTCTTTCTCAATGGTTATTACCCAATCAGCTTGTGTGTTTAAAACTGGGATTATGCAGCCTGAATAATCATGCTTTTATCACAGTTGGGAGACTTGATTTGGTGAATGATAGGACATTACATGATGAAAAGAGAGTAAATTACGCACCTTGAGTCGAATGAATTATGATTAATCTTCTGAGATTAGTAAGTTGCACTTTACGAATGGTTTCATTGTAGGGGTATGCTCTATTTTTCTTTACCATAGGCCTCTAGGTTGTAGAATACTATTTAATTGATTAACTACTAAGTCATGCTACTTCCATAAAGGTTGGGGAAACGTTTATTCGTGTTATATATTGGATGGTTCGAAGATGTGCAATTTTCAGCAATAATATTTACTTCTAACTCCATTTCGCTTGAGCAGATTGAATGGCTGACTGCTGGTGACTGCATAGCTGGCATGCATGAAGTAGTTGTCACAGAAAGGACAAGGGATGCAATTAAGCTTGCATCAGAGCAAAATCGCAGCCTCTGGAGAGTCTCTTCAACTGTAAGTGAATCCGTTTATGTTATCATTGTTTCTTTTACGTTATGAGCAAACTAAACTTAATTTCATACTTATTCTGGAGGATCTAAGTTTTGGTTTCATTGGATGTAGTTATTTGCCCATATAGCTTCTGATGCTGTCTTGAAGCCTCTTGGCCACTTTGCTGAATCTCCACATGCCAACAAGTATCCATCCATGTTGGCAGGAGAATATGTTGAGAAAGAGCTTGCAGTGATTAATCTAAAAGGAAAAAAAGAACCTTTGTAATCAACTTCTTATTCCTGTTCTACCACAGATGCCAATTTCAGATTGTTCGCCGGAAAGGAATCAGGAGAAAGAAACTTCAGCTAAACATTTCTACATTTCTCTGTAAAATTGGTCTAATTTATTGATCCACCATTCACTCATGTGTATTTTATCTTTCAAACCCCCTCCCTCCAAGCATCTTTGAAATCAAGAATGTTCATTGAAAATGTGCGAAAACAGAAAGCTTGTTATGAAATTATGGTTGGATACTCCACTGTTTTAATGTGCGACAGTCAAATTGATTCTTCAGCTCTGAAATCACTGGCACACTTGGTGTATATTTAAACCGTACTCAGCTTGGCGAAGAGTTTTAACTCTTCCATTCATTTTGAACTGTCATAAATTTTGCAGATTTGAATATTTTGTAGGATCACAGTGAATGTAAAGATGACCAATATCCTTCCCTAATCCTTGCAGGCTTAGGGGAGGGAGTCACAACTCACAAGTGATTGATGTTTCATAACAATTTCAGTGCAGATAAATCATTACTTCTGTATGTTGGAGAACAGAGACAAATCAACAGCAGAGGGAGACCTAAACTGGCAATGGACGTGTGATCGTGTGTTAGGATGGAGGCGCAAAACGGTACGTACCACAATCTCTTATAAATTTAATGCCAAAGTTCATTACTTTTCTTACTACAAGCGTTGATATTACTGAAGTTGAAGCCTTGGGGGGTCATTTTATTGTGTGAGAAAATGGGGTTTCTAGGCATGAAATGTGTTTCAGTTTGGATGTTTTTATTGGCGACTGCAAGTTTAGCTGAACAAAGCAAAGGCGAAACTTGTAGTTTCACTTTCTTTTCTTCCCTTGTTAGGCTGATTCCTTGCAGGCCATCGGTTGCTCCATTCCGCCCCATTCCGCCGACCGTGGCCTGCTGCAATGCTGTCAAATCTCTGGGCCAGTCTTGCTTGTGTGTGCTTGTCAATGGCCCTCCAGTTGCCGGCGTTGATCGCGACTTGGCCATGCTGTTGCCGGCGAAATGCACTGCCAATTTTGGCCCATGTACACTCTCTCTATCTCCTAATTATTTGTGTTTTTGTTTTGGGAATGTCAGTACTCAGTAGTTAATTAAGGCGATTTTGATAACCATTTTGTTTTTAAAATTCGTCGGGTTCATTTGCAACTTTTTATAGTAAGCTTTTCACCTCTCTTCAAGTCACATTGGAATTCTAAGGAAAATTTTAAAAATAAAATCAAGTTTTTAAAAACTATTTGTTTTAGTTTTCAAAATTTGACTTGATTTTTTAACACGTTTTTAATAGGGGATAAAATCAGAAAACTATACGTGAAAATGAAAGTAGTGTTTAACTTAATTTTCAAAAACAAGAAAATAAAAACAAAATAGTTATCAAATTGGACCCCTAAAAAATTGCAAAATAAAAAAGAATAATGTCAACGTTAGAACATAGCTTAATGATAAAGATATGATCCACTACTGCAATTGTTAAACTAAAAAAAAAAAAGAAAAAGCTAAAGATTCCATCACGACAATTCAGAGTAGGAATTAAGAAAAATTACTATTATTATCAACATCAAAATAATTAAAAATTTGTCAATACGAACACAGTTTTGTAGTTTAGTGATTTTTACCTTTCTTAAATGATTGCATATTCGTAACTTCACGTTCGCAATTGTAATTTAATATTCTAAATAAAATGACATTTTAGCAATAGAGTATAAAATATATCTTATACAAATTTCCTCTCTTTTTCTGATTCATAATTGTCAGTTTTTAATTGTGCAGGTGAAATCATGAAATAAAATGGAGACTTGTTTTTGAGTATGAAATAAAATGGAGACTTGAGAGTTATTTCAATAGACATTTTCAGTTCAATAATAAGATGATATATGCAGGAAATCTGAGGTCTATTAAGCTTTGATGTTCATGGTCTATTCACGTGCCTTATTTTTCTTCTATACTAGTCTCTGTCTGTAATATCTAAGTGACTGTACTTTTCTTGATAAATAAAATAGCAATAATATTAGTAATTTAACCTTTGAAAATTGTAACTAGTTACTATTTCAAGATTAATTAGTTACTAATGGCTTGGAAAAAAAATGATTTGATTCTTAGAAAATGATATGTTTGTAATGATTTTTCAAAACTATTTGTCTGTAATTGTGGAGCAATCGGCAAATATTCAATCAATATCCTGCTTTCGGCCCACTCAAATTAATTTTCTTAATGCTATTATTATTATTATTATTATTATTATTATTATTATTATTTGAGTTTGCAATTTCTAAAATTTATGGATTTTTTTTTAAAAAAAAACTTGGCAAGACGTAATCGCGAATCCAGAAATTTTAGGGGTTGTTTGGGGCGCTGAGTAAGTTCAGTTATAATAACAGGGGTTATAATAGTCTGTCAGTTATTATAGTTTGTGAAACATATAATATTATTTAAAATTCAGAGTAGTATAGTATGAGGTTATAATAGTCTGTGTTTGAGGTGTACAGTATTTCACAGGTTATTATAACACGAATTATAATAATCAGTGGGCCAAACATGCCCTTAAAAGCACCCTTCCAACCATAACGATGAAGGTCACTTCTTGTTGAGATTTCGAGGAAGAAAAGAACTTTAAGAATGAAATCAGTGGATATGATTATTAAGGAAGACAGGCCTTTTTTTGGTACACTCAAAAGAAATTAAAAAAAAAAAAAAGATGATATTTGATAGCATTTAATTATAACAGAATATCCAGAATAATAATCAAATATCTAGGAAAATAATCATACCGTCTCCAGAAAAGAATTCTCATGAAACAAATAAGATTTTTTCATTAAGGAATTAAAAG
This sequence comes from Trichosanthes cucumerina, assembly GCA_036507285.1. NCBI lineage: Eukaryota > Viridiplantae > Streptophyta > Magnoliopsida > Cucurbitales > Cucurbitaceae > Trichosanthes > Trichosanthes cucumerina. The sequence goes on along the minus strand of CM071838.1, from coordinate 83,322,899 downwards.
TAAATAAGTCGTCTAACTTTTGCTTAGTATATGATAATATGAAAAAGAAAACATACGAAAGACCAGATATTGGGAGGGGGTTGGGCAGGTTCAACAGATCAGGGATATTTTTTATTTTTATTTTTTGAAATTTAAGGATATTAATGAAACTTTTAAAAATTTAGATATATTTTTTAAATAAAGTACAAAATTTAAGGATAGATTCTATAATTTAGCTTTAAAAAAAAAAAACCTCGTATCTAAGGAAGAGTAATGATGCAAACTTAATAAAAATCACCAAATGTTGTAACTTATAGATTAAAATAACATTTTGATCCCTGTATTTTCAAGTTTGTTCTATTTTAGATCCTGTACTATTAGATGCCCAATTTTAGTCTCATACTTTCAATAAACCTTAAAATTGATCCCTATGATAAGTTTGAAGTTAATTTTTATCAAAATTGAAAACATAATAGCAATAATTTCAATGCAAAAAACTGCACAATGTGAATATACTTTCAAAATTTATAGAGAAAAAACTAATAGTGACTAATTTTTTTAAAAGAAAAATTAACAATAAACTAATAATAGGGGCCAATTTTAAGCTTTATTGAAAATACATGGACTAAAATTGGACATTTGAAACTTCAGGTATAGGGACTAAAATGATATTTTAACCTAACTTATAAAACCTTTAAAAAAAATTAAAAAAAGCAATGGCGGATTCAACATATTATGTGCTCTTGAGACTTTTTGGGGTTGTTTGAGACGCATGTTCGAAATCAGAATTCTGGGAATCAGAAGCCTGGGGGATTTGCCCTGAGGGGTTCTGAAACCTGTGAATCAGAAAACTGTGTTTGGGGTGTCGTGTTCTGAAGTCTGGGAATCAGAAAACAGTATTTGAGGTGCAATGTTTTGAAGCCTAGGAATCAGAAAGTTGTGTTTTGGGTGTAGTTTTCTGAACTTTAGGTTCGGTACAGTTTTGTTTCACATTTTTCATTTTAGCTATTTTATTCCTTTCAAATTTTGTAGTGTGAATTGTAGAATCTGTCTAACATGAATCAGTTTTTTAAGTAATTATTCAATGAAACTTTCAATTTATGTTGTAGTTGAAGAATAAAAAAAAGTTTTAAACATTTAGAACAATTTTTAACACTCAGAGAGAAGAAAACATAACATGCCAAGAGTTAGAGGTGTTCGTAGGTTGGGTTGGTTGTCGAGTTATATACTTAATTTTTTTTTTAAAGTTAAGTGTTGATATGTATATATATATATATATATATAAATTTTTTAATATTGAATTAAGATTAACAACTTCATTTTAATTTATATTATGAATTTTTACCTTCCAAAAGACTAAAAAATTATTTTTAAAAGTTATTGAAGAATAAAATAATCTAAAAATAAGTATATGTACATATAGTTGTAATATAAGTACGTACAAAAATATTTTTCTAAAATTGATATAAAGTTCAGGTTGGTTCAGTTCTAGGTTCAACCTAAACTAATTTTCCTGAACCCACGAACCAACCCAACCCATAAAGTTTTATTTTTTTTAACCTAACCTAACCCAAACCATAGAATTTGGTTGGGTTGATTGGGTTCTTCGGGTCATCAGGTTTTTTGAACACCTCTACCACGAGTTTACACATACAGTTACACAGTCCAAAAGCTTTGCATCTGACATGAAACAAAAGTGCATAACACGCCTCGAAAGAAAAAAATATTTCATTCTTTTCTAACTTTTAAAAAAGAAATTACAAAATTGAGCCATTTGAGTGTACATTAAACAAAAAAAAAAAAAACAAAAAATACAAAGTTATTTTTCTTGTCTTTTTTGTAAAAAATTTACAAAATTCAAAGGTTTTGAAAGTATAATTGCATATTATTATGCAAAAAAATTGTTTAGTAGCTATTTCTTAGTTTTATTTTAACCATTTAAAAATTTGACTAGATTCTCGAGTTATTGGGTTGGTTGAGTTGATGAAGTGGTTAGATTGTCAAAGAGGCCACCAAAGTTATCTGTCGGTGGTGATTGGATGGTCGTCGGAGTTGTTGTCGAAGGGTCGTCGGAAATGAAAAACCAAGTGTTCGCTTGAGGTAGTCATCAATGACGACGAGAGCTGGTGTGGTCGTCGGAGTTGTCGTTATTCGTGGTCACAAGAGTTGTCACTGGAGTTGTTGTCAAAGTGGTGATAAAAATGGAAATGACAAATGGAAGAAAAAATGAAAAATCAAGTGGTCGAAAGAGGCAATTATCAGCGGTGGTCGAGTTCTCGGTGTGGTGGTCGGAGTTGTCGTTGTCGATGGTTGCCGGAGTGTGTCATCAGAGTTGTTGTCGAAGTGATTACTAAAAATAGAAAACGACAAATTGAAGAGGTAATGGAAAATCAAGTATTCGCTGGAGGCAGTCATCAACGGTGGTCGAGTTGCCGATGTGATTGTCGGAGTTGTCGTTGTCGGTGATTGTCAGGTGGTCGTCAGAGTTGTTATCGATGTGGTCGTTGAAAATGAAAAACCAAGTGGTCGCCGGAGGCAGTCGTCAGCGATGGTCAGGTCGTCGGTGTGGTCGTCGGAGTTGTCTTTATCGGTGGTTGTCGGAGTTGTCACAGGAGTTGTGGTCGAAGTGGTCGCCGAAAATGAAAAATCAAGTGGTCGTCTGAGGCGACATTAGCATTGGTCGAGTCGCCGGTGTGGTCGTCGGAGTTTTCGTTGTCGATTGTTGTCGGGTGGTCGCTAGAGTTTTCACCAGAGTTGTCGAAGTAATCAACAAATGAAGGAGAAAAACATGGAACAAATTCCATGAGATTGCACTGTTGAAATCCATGGAGTTGCACTGTTGAAATCCATGGGGTTGCACTGTTGTAACCATGGGGTTGAGTTCCGAAGCCAAAGGTTTTAAACACTTTGCTCCAAACATGAGTTTGGGTTCCGTCCAAATCCAAACCCATGTGCCAAACACACCCTTTTGGTTTGTCATCACCACATTATTCTCCAATACCTCTTCTACAAACCTTCCAAATCCTCAATCCATAGTCGGACGCCGCCGAGTCTGCCGCCGATCGACCACCTCCACTGCTTCTCATCGTTCATCTTCAAATTTTTATCAAATAAGGCTTGAACTTTGATTGACAAATTATTCAGGGGCGAATTATATTTTAAGAATGTTCAAGAGCATCAAATGAAATAGGTATAAAATAAACCATGTTTATTAAACACAAAATTGAGAGTATAAAAATCTATTAAAAATCATCTCAAAGTATAAAATACAATCAATGATAGATGCATAACACCAACTGATTTAAATATTTTTCTTCAATTGTGTAGCAACATTATTGCCTATAAAATATGTGACTTGACATTAGAGTAAAAAAAAAATTGGAAATTATTGATAAATGATTTTAATGATTTTTCTCCATGAATTTTTATTTTTGTCTAATTATTTACTATGATATGGAATCATTTTGATCATCAAAATTTTTCTAAGACATCAATAAAGAGTAAAAAATATGTTTTCTTAGCTAAAGTGAGCCCTAAGCTTAACGGTAATTGACATATCGTTAATCAAGAGTCTTCATCTCTAAATGTTTTTGAATTTTTTTTAAAAAAATTTCTTTTGACAACTCATAATTTGAAATTTAATTGATTTAAATATCGTAAATAAAATCCTCCCACTTTAGACATTTTTTTATTAATATTGTAAGTTACATTTGTAAACTTGTTGTAAAAATATAACGTTTCAAATTATTTAAGAAAATATTGTAATATTAATTAAGTGGCTGAAGGTCGTCGACGACGTCGTGTTGCCAACTATTGTAAATTAAAATAAAATATCATGGGTCGTCTCCGAGCTTCACAAAATTTGTGCAAATCACTCTAGTTACTTTAGTGTTTTATTCATTAAGTTGAATTGAACTCTAGTTACTTTGTAGTTTTTTAGTCGTAACTACGCTATGAGGCTTGAACTCACCCCTATGCATTTTAGCTTAATACTTAAGCAACTAAACAAGCTGGAGTAATTTACAAAAAAAAAAAAAAAATGTGTAGAGACGACCTATGATAATTTTTTTTTTTAAATTTACGACAGTTGGTAACATGTCGTCTCTTCAAGGGAATGACATGCTGCCACGTGACAAAAAGCCAAATAATAAAAAAAATAGAATGTAAATTGCCTTTTTTTTAGTTAAGGTTTTTCTGGAATGTCTACATATGATTTTATGCTAAAAAATTCGAATTATAGGTGTGAGAAATAAACAAAAAACATAACATAAAGTACCAACTTCTTTTATTTATTGTCTTATTTTCTTAGGTGCGAGACAACCACAAGAAAAAAACAGAATGCAAATTGCTCACCTCTTTGTTTTTTTTTTTTAATTTTATTTTTTTTATCTATACCAGTTTTGTTATGGGTTTTCTGTAATGTCTACTAAGGGTGTACATAAGTCGGGTTGGGTTGGGTTGGAGTTTTTTTTAAAGGGCAAAATAGTAATTTCATACCCTTAAAAGTTCTACAATTCTTTCAAAATAAAAGTGATCCCAAATCTCTTTAATACCCTTAAGTTTGTCCCATTTTCGACAATTTTCTATTTTTTCTTCGAGAAAATAAGCTGCACCCATATTTAATGTGTTGCCCACTTCATGAATTTTTTTTAGTACTACCGTAATACCATACTTTTTTTGCTCAATATAAGTAGACCTTACATAATTTTCAAAAGATACTAATGTGACAAACAATAAATGAGAGTAGTATGAAAAAATTTCATACTAGGGTAGTATTAGTTTTTTCCCCACTTCATGACCACATAATTTTTTTTGATTTTTTTAATATGTGGTTCAAAATGAGGCACTAACTGCACCCAAATTTTCCTTTATTATTATCAATAGTTTAACATGGATGAAGTTTTTAACTCCTAAATTCTTGGTTGAGAATATAAACCTTTACCAATTGAAGATCATGTATGCCTTTAGTGCTATGCGCAAATCGACTAAATATATTATTTAGACTTCCAGTCATATTTTAATTTTAAAAATTAAAAAATCGGTGTTGAAAAATTAATTAGTTAAAATGTTATTTTGTATGTGTTAGGAGTGCAACATCTCGATAAGAAGAGAAGATAATGAAGCAGAGAAGATAAAAGTATCGGTAAAAGATACGGTCGAGACGCGTCTCACTAAGTTAGCTAGCTTGGAAGACAAGCAAAGGGATGTGGCATTATTGAGGTATGGTGAGATTTTGGAGAAGATATTAAGGCTACATGAAGAGAGAGCAAAGAAAGAAGGCTTTCACTACACCAAATTAGGCTTTCTATGACACCTCATATAAACAAAAAATGTGAGAAGAAGTAAAAAAAGTGTCATAAAAAGTCTGGAGGCGCGTTTTTGGCGGGAAGCAGCGGAGATTCTCAGTTTACGAAATTCATGACACTTTTTTAATATCATAAATTTATGACACTGTTTTCATATCATAAATTTATGACACTTTTTCAATGCCATATTTTAATGACTTAGATATGTCATAGATGACTGGAGGTTCAGTTTTTGGCGGGAAAAGACGTGTTTTGGGTAGGAAAAGACGTGTTTTTTGGCGGGAAAAGTCAAGAAATTTTTCAAGATTTACATTTTTTAGTGTCATAAATTTATGACAACGTTTAAATGTCATTGTTATTTGGTTCTATTAGTACTTTTCATTTAAAAATGAAAGGTAAAAAAAATTAAAGAACAACAATTAGTCCTAATTTTTTTTTCAAATATTTCGCTAACGTTCCTATCTTCCTATGTATACATTAAACACTCTGTACTAATTCCTCCAATTGCTTGTTCACATTTGCTTCTTACAATTTATAACTCGAGGCTAACAATTTTGCAACCAGTGCAATCTATTCACAAACATCGACATTAGTAGTCAAGACCATACAAGTTTATAAACAATAGTAAACTCAAGAAAGTCTAGAGAACAATTGTTGTGTGTTTTAGAAATTACCATTTCTGGATGATTTCGTCGAATATTTTTATCCCTATATTTTCTTATTTTGTTACTTATTTTTTTTACCTATAATTTAAAAAATCAAGTCAATTATTAAAAAATAAAAAAAAATATTTTTAACCCTAAAGTCCACCTTCTTCTTCTTTTTTCCCTAATTCTCTTTCGCAGTGGATCAAATCACGCTCTTCAAGTACTCTTCAATTTCTTTGCAATGGTGATTTCCTTTTGTTTTTCTTGATTCGGGTTTTTTTTTTTCCTTAACGTTCTAATTTAGAAAATTAAGTCATATTTCTTCTTATAATTGGACTTAATTTTCGTTAACGTTCTAATTTAGAAAATTAGAATTTTAAAGTTTAGTTCCTTAAGCTTGGTGAAGTTTAATTTGTAGATTTTGAGGAAGAGGGTTTTGAATTAAATCCTTAAGCCTAAGTTTGAGAAGTTAATTTTTGAATTTATTCTCAAGTTTAGAAAGTACCAAAACTCATTTTTACTAGATTTTATCTCAAATATTTGGATGCCTTATTTGAGGTTTTTATTTAGGAAAAAAAGATGGAAATTTGGGAATTTAAAGTTATTATGATTTTCCTTCCTTTTTATTTTTGGTCTATTATCTTTTTGGGCAATTAAAAGAAAAGAAAATCAAAAGAAAGTAACCAAAAGTCTTCTTCGACCAACACTGCCCATCAAACATTCTTCTTCGCGCAGACGCCGGCGTCGACCCACCCTCGTGTAGCAGAACGTCGTCGGAGTTCCTTCGCGCACCCTCGTGTAGCAGAACTCTTCGTCTTCTTCGTCGACCCACCTTCGCGCACCCTCGTGTAGCAGAACGCCGTCGTCCCACCCTCGTGTAGCACAACTCTTCGTCTTCTTCGCCGCGCGCGTAAGCGGCGTCGGAGCTCCCTTCGCGTGGGCGTCGGCGTCGACACAGTGAGTTTTTTTAGTCTTTCCATTTTTTTTTTGTTCAACCGGTTCTTGGGTTTCTAGGTCGGTTCTCACGATTTGGAGTTTGGTTTCGAATAGATCGGTCTACGGGCATTCCAGATCTATGCCCCACTCACCTTTGCTCGTCGGAAGCCGCCACCGCTCGCCGGAAGCCTCTGCCGCCGGTTATAACTTAAATTATTTCATTCCATTCTTCAATTCTTTTGCTAATTTAATTTCCAATGATTTGCATGTTTATACATATGGTCAAAAGGTTGTTTATATATATGTATTATCAATTCATGTTTTTTTATATACTCTGCATTGATTGTTAACCCACATTAAATAGTATGGAGTCCAACATTATTATGAAAAATTATTTATACATAAAACATGATACTTTGAATTAAGAGAGTTAGATTGATGACACATAATTATTAAAAAAAAAAAAATTATCTAATGTAAATGAGATTTACAACATGTTATGATGATTGTGTGGTTGAACCTAAAAATGGTGATTGTGTGGTTGATATCCCGAGAAAAAGTAAAGATGGAATCAAGGCTAGATTAGACATGGTTCAAATGAAGATTAGACCAGAATTAGCACCTAAAATCAGAGGGAACAGAACATACATACCTCCAGCATGTTATACATTGTCAAGAGATGAGAAGTATCGTTTCTGTAAGATTTTATCTGAAATCAAAGTTCCTTATGGGTATTCTTCCAATATCAGGAGTTTGGTATCATTAGAAGACTTGAAGATTAATGGTCTCAAATCTCATGATTATCATGTACTATTGCAACAATTGCTTCCAATTGCACTCCGTTCAATCTTACCCAAGAATGTGAGGAATGTTATCACTATATTGTGTTTCTTCTTCAATGCAATATGTTCTAAGAGTTTGAAGGTATCAGATTTGGACAAGTTGCAACATGATGTTGTTGTTACGTTGTGTTTATTTGAGAAGTACTTCCCACCTTTTTTTTTCACAATAATGATACATCTTATTGTTCACATCGTAAGAGAATTAAAACTTTGTGGACCTACCTACCTTCGGTGGATGTATCCGTTCGAACGATATATGAAAGTGTTGAAAGGCTATGTGCGTAATAGAACTCGACCAGAAGGTAGTATTGCAGAGGCGTACATAGTAGAAGAAGCTGTTGAATTTTGTTCAAAGTTTTTACCCGAACTAGATTCAGTTGGACTTGGCTCTATCAAAACAAGGGAAGTTTTATTTCGTGAAAGGCCTTTATCAGTTGGATCTTGTATTAGACCAACAGTGCAACAGTTGAGACAAGCTCACTTCTACATATTAGAGAACTCTAATGAAGTTCAACCGTATAGAAGGTAAGAATATTTAACTTGTTCTCTCCCGTTAGTGCACAATGTTCATTATCTTTCTAATGGCTAGTACATCTTGTAGACAACATTTGGATTATTTAACAAATGAAAATCCAAGGACGGCTAGGAATGAAAGGTGGCTACAAGACGAGCATAATCGTAGGTTCGCAAGCTGGATACGTGATAAAGTTACGCTCAATATTTATATTTATTTTTCGTATATTCAATTTATCTGATCTCTAAATATTATAAACCAACTCATCACAATAGGTATTAAGCGAACTACACATCGGACAAAATATTTCCAAAACTATACGATGGATGGCACATGGTCCACACCCAGAGGTGATGACGTATGAAGGTTACAAGATAAATGGATGTTGTTATAACACAAAATCTCGTGACGACAATCGAACTGTTCAGAATAGTGGGGTGAGTTTAGTTGCCACAACAATGCAAGTGTCCAGTGCAAAAGATAAGAAGCCTATAACTTCTGATATGTCCTTTTATGGAGTCATCCAAGAGATCTGGGAGCTTAGTTACAATACATTCAAATTTTCAATATTTAAAGTGACTAGGTTGAGAATCACAGCGGAGTTCGGATAGACGAACACAGATTTACATTTGTTGACTTCAGTCGTATTGGACACTTATCAGATCCATCTTAGCCAGCCAAGCAAGATAAGTTTTTTATGTAGAAGATCCAGTTGATGCACGATGGTCGATTGTTATCACACCACCACTAAGGGACTTTGCTGACACATGTTTTGATGATGATCTTGGGGACACTTCTATGCATTGTCCCTCAACTTCAGAATGGACACTACCAAATGATATGGATGAAAATGAAGTCTCCTACGTGCGGGAAGATTGTGAAGGAACATGGGTTTATAATTAGGGGTTTAGTTTATAAGCAATATATACTTGTTGTTCATTAGACTGTGGAAAATCGTGCACAATTAAGTGTTCATTATCTGTTCTACTATCTTTGCATTCGACACTTTCTTTTAGTAATTGTTTCATATATCAACAATATTTTTTTTCATTCAACGATGTATTGTTCGTTCAATTAACGTTGGTTTATTGCAAAGACAGTCATACTTTTATCAGATGGAAGATATACGTGAAGGTAGCGTGGATAGTGGGGACTCTACACTGCCACCTGATGAAGAGTATTAAACAATGAGTATGCGAACACGTGGACCTACTGGGATGCATGAGATAACTCGTGTGAGCAGCGAAAGACATCGACTTGTGATTCAGTATAATGAAGCTGGTCAACCAATTGGTTCAAATGCGGCCAAGCTAAAAAGTTTTATTGGAACATGTGCACGTTTTCATGTTCCAATCATATATGACAATTGGAAGGTGATGCCATCTGAAACGAAAGAGAAGATTTATGATTTGATCCAGGTATAATTACAATGGTTCTTGTTCTTAAGGTTATAGAGTTTGTTTATGTAAACTAACATTATCTATTTCTTACAAATATACAGGGTGAGTTTGTGGTTGATCCTAGATCCAAGAAGAATATTATTCAAAATACAGGGATAAGTTTTCGTCAATTCAAGTATTGGTTGACGAAGAGGTATATAATGCCTTTCAAAGACGATCCAGAAAAATTAGCATCTCCTCCAATTGGATATTCACATATTGAACAAGCACATTGGGAACAGTTCGTGAAGTCCCCACTCACAGAAGAGTTTCAGGTATACAAGCAGGTTAATATATGGTACTGTTTTATTGTTTTATATGACTGATTCTTATATATGATTAATTCAAATTATGCTTATGAAGGAGACAAGCCAAAAGAGTCGGGAAGTACGACGAAAAAATATGTATAATCATAGGATGTCACGAAAAAGGTATGCCAATCTCGCTGAAGAACTGGTAAGAAAAATAGATGCGCATTCAACTACATTTTATCGTTTGTAGATTCATGCTAAGTAGGTTAATATTAAATTGTTTTTCAGAAACAAACATCACCTCATGAAGATGTAACCGATCGATGCATTTTATGGAAAAAGGCTCGTATGGATTGAGAAAGAATAATGATTGTTGACAAGTGTACCCAAGAAGTTGTCAATCGTATTGTAAGTATTAATTGAATCTTGTTTATTACAACGATTACACTCAATTTGGTACTTATTCTTGTCAACATAGGATGACATCTTGCTCACTCAAAAACCCAATGGTGGAAACACATCTACGAATGAAGATGTTTTGGCTACATGTGACTGGGTACCAAAGATCCTCCAGAAAAGTTCGTCTTTGTAGGTCAATTTATCACTCGAGTCTCAATATTTTCATAAGCCTAGACAAACACGAAAATCGAAGGTCCAATCGCACGAGGCCGATGCACAAGAAAAAGCTAAAATGGCGGCAAGGATTAGAGAGTTGGAAGAAGAATTGGAAAAACAGAAACAAAGTTCTCACAAATCAAAAAGTGATGGTCCATCAGAAGATGTTAAGGAGGAGGTCGTCGAAGTGAAGGAGAAGGTTACATTAAATTACGTTTTCTTACTTATTGCTATATCCAAAAACCGCTATATTTTATGGGATATCGTTCCTTGTTTTTTTATATCAAATTGCAGACACCCATGAAGGTTGATTCCAAGAACATGACGAAGTAAAAAAGGATTAAGGTATGTCTTCACTTTCATTCACTTAAGTTTCAAAATCATAATATACGAATCCATTTAGATTGGTTGAACAATTACACTCAAAATAATGTAATAGGTTAACAATTACACTCAAAATAGGAGGGAACATCTTGTCGTCTAGCATTTGGGTCTATTAATAATGTTGTCGCAATTGGGACAATATTTGAATGGGACATCGTTGGGGACAATGTTAAAGTGGCTATTGATGTTGTGGTCGATGGTGATTGTTCTATTCCCATACCAACGAAAGAAGGAAGCAACATACTTTCGCAAGAAGTAGGTTCACATTTGTACTGGCCACGACAACTTGTTACCATTAGGGATGTCCATTTTCCCCGCGGGGCGGCGGGGAATCCCCGTTTAGGCGGGGAATGGAGGAGGGAGCGGGGAGGATTTTTTTCCCGTTAGCTAAACGGGGATTCCCCGTCCCCGACCCCGACCCCACCCCGCTCCCCGTCCCCGCCCCGATATATTATTATTATTTAAATATATGTATATTTATGTATATACAATAAACCATAATTCTAAATTTTTATTAAATCTCATTTTACTTTTTTAAGAAAATTGAAAAAAATGTCTCTTAAATAAAAATTTCCAATTAGTAATTAGCCATTTAAATAAATTTTTTTTTAAAAAAAAGAATTATGTAATAAAATTTAGAAAAATAAAAATGCTAAACGGGAAATTATTCTCATGAGGGAACCCGATCCCCATGAATTCCCATGGGAATCCTCGCTCGCGTTCTCGCGAAATTTTAAATGGAGAATTTCACAGGGATGGAGAATGAAATGGGACGCGGGGACGGGGACGGTAAGTCATTCCCCGGTCCCGCCCCGCCCCGCGGACATCTTTAGTTATCATTGATAAAAAAAAGGTAATATGTATTCATTATTCATAAAAACGTGTTCTTTCATATGCCAGTTCTAACCTGATTTTATTTCATAATGGCAGGACGTTCAACAACTCAGTAAAAAGAACAAAGTATTAGATGTGTCCTCAATGACACTTATGGAAAGTTCTCTAGTTGCTTTACGTTGTTTGCTTCGTGAACTTGAGCATATTGGGTCATCAATACAAATGAAAGTGCCTGTAGAAGTATTTGGAGTTGAGCGCAAATGTTGCATAATGTTGGAGGTGTTACGAGATTTTGTTCATATGCGTCCGATATCAAATGCTTGCCTTGATGCATACATGATGTAAGTGTTTTATTTTTTGATATGTTATTTCGTGTCCGTTGGAATGATATTTGTTATATATTCATATTTTATTACACTTATAGGTATCTATACAAGCTTATTGAAAAGTCAAATGAATTAAGTTTGTACAAGTTTTTGGATGCTAGTACAATTTCATTATCTAGATCATCGACAGAATCACGAGCCCAACTTTTGATTGCACGATTGGGTGAAATGGATCCAAATCAGATACTCATTTTTCCTTATAATTCTGGGTATGTTATGTTCGTATACATTGATTACTTCTGTCTATGTGAGTTATTGATCATGTGTATTATCCTAATTGGTAGAAATCATTGGACTTTGATCATCATTGACCACACCAAGGGTGTTGCATTCTTTATGGATCCATTAAAAAATCGACTTCATGAGGACATCATTGTTGTAGTCGGCATGTAACTTGAACTCATCCTATATTTTAGAATTCAACCCTAATTAGATTATTTGAAAAGGGTATAGACTCTTATATTCATCCACTTGTAGGGTATGCAAAGTTGTAAAGAAGAGAAAACCTATTTGGAAGTCTGTTAAGGTAGGTTATTTAATAAATAACAACTATTATTCAACATACGTATATTCGTTATTGAGACATTGATGTTTTGATGTTATACGACAGTGCCCCAAACAACCAGGTGTTGTAGAATGCGGTTATTATGTTATGCGTTTTATGCGTGAGATAATCTACCAAAAAAATACTCCAATCATTGATCTAGTAGGTATATTCCTTAAACATTACAATGATTGATATAATAAAAGTAAGTTTCTGGTTTTCAATTGTTCATTTCTGTTTTTTTCTTGTTTATAGATGAAAGTTGCACCGTCTACTTATACACAAAGTGATATCGACATTGTGAGAATTGAGTGGGCGGAGTTTGTAGGAACGCACATATTATTTGTATAATATATGTGCATCAGTTTTTTGTGTATTGGACTTTATGATATTCCCTTTTTGTGGTCCACCATTTTTGTTGCTCGCACTATCTCCTAGTGTTTTTTGTTACCCACTAAATGTTGAATGCATTGAATCGAATCATGTGTTTCAAGATATAAATTCTTCCATCGGTAAGATATTGATTACTTTATAAACTCATTATTTTATGTATACAAATTTGTCTCCACCTTCTAAGTTTGTTGAATGAGGATTGTGGGAGAACAAACTTTTGATGGAGTATATTGATAGAGGAATAATTCCTGAACAAACTTTTGTGTTCTAAGAGGTAAATTCTATTGCTTTGAATTTTGAAAGTGTTTTTCATGTGTCACTGAAAGCTAATTAAACTGTTTGCAGGAAGACTTTGAGAGGTTGTGGTTGGAGATATAACCACATGTGTCCATTGCTTACATGTGTACATATGCAAGATTAGGTATTGATTCTTGTTTTGCTCATTGTTTGTTGGTTGTTTTATCTAAACTTATAAATGTGTCTAACTTTTTATTCTCAAAGTTAGATATATACAATGCTTAGTTATAAGTATTAGTAAACTTTTTTTAGGAAAGTCATACAATTGTAGTAGAAGCATTATAACCTTTTTTAAATAACTCATATTGGTTTGAATTGTTGTTGATGGGAAGTTTTGAACCTTTAATGATTATGACGATGGAGTTTGGTTTGGTTATCTAGTTATTGGGCTGTTATAAGTGTGTATTTACTTGAAAAGGTACTTGTAAAAATTTTGGGTATTATTGTAATTATATGTTATGCTGCCGAAATTTTGGTATTATGTAATTAGAAGTAGGTACACCAAATAAGATATCATTTCTTCCCCTTAAGAGAGTCTACTATTCTTTAAATGGTTAAGTTAAATATTTAAATGAATATTATTTTGTCCATTGCAGGATCAAGCAGAGTTGAGCACGAGCACTACATAGTGGAAGAAACATATAACATGTAAACACATTAATGTAATATATACATTATATTATAGTTTGATTGTAAACAGAATTATTTTTGAATTAATGAGTGATAACTCTTTCGTTTCATTATAATCACTTTCATGACATTCGTTGACAAATACGAAAAAGAAAATAAATCTTCCACACGTGAAATATATCATTCATTTGCTGTTTGTTGACTAATAAAACCCATCAAAGAAAATAATCTTTTTTTAGAAGTAATCTACTATAATACTTTTCTTGACAAATGGAAGATGTCATTAAATGATCTTTCTTGACACTTACAACTATCAAATTAACTAAATACATGACAATTCAAAACTGTCACCGAAAAATCATTTATGACAATTAAAATCTATCAAAGTAGGCAATATTATGATATTGAAAAAGTGTCATCTAAACAACATGCTTGACACTAATTGTCTGTCATAAACATAATTTCTATGACATTTAAAATCTGTCATCGTTTGATATATCTTGACGGAAAATTAGGATGAGCGGGTTATTTCTTGACAATGTTTAATTGTCATACAAAAGTTTACCATGACACTTACCAAATGTCATGTATACAACTTTCTCGACAAGATAAAATTGTCATAGAATACTTAATTATGACAATTTTTTAAATGTGTCATGTATGGAGTTTCTATGATGGTGGCTTCTATGCCTGATATAAAGTGTCATAAAATGTGTTCATGACACTTTTTCAATGTCATAAAATCCCGAATTTCTACTAGTGTTTGGAAAGAGCAGATAGAGATTTAATGGACATTTTGATTTTGTTTAGGGTTTATCATTTACAAAAACCCATATCAAGGCCTTCTAATTTCTTGTGTAAGTGTTCTTTATCATCTTTCCCCTTTTGACAATTTTTGCCATTTTTTTTAATAATAGAGAGGATGAAAGTTTATTCAAATTGTTACGATCATCTATATTAATTTCTACTATATTACATATACTTATTCTGAATTAAATATTTTGTATATTTCAAATTAATAAATAATAAGAACGATAATGTCACTAAGTGTGGTTTCCTTTTTTTTTTGAAAAGCCCATTAATTGTCATTTTAATTCACTCTTTTTTATATTTGTTAAATGACTTCAAAGATATAAAAATTTACATACGATTAAACTACAAAAAATTATAGTACCTAAGTTTTCAATCTTAAATTCTACCTAACAATGGATCTATATTTGATAAAATTTAATTGATGTGACGTGATGTGACAAAACTACAAATAGAGAAGTTGGACAAAATAAGATAACATGGTCTATAAAAGTGATATGATACGATACTTAAAAAAGAAAATATATTACATATGTTACTTTATTTTGTTCAACTATTTCTTACATCATTATCTAGTTAATAAGGAACTAATAACTCTAAAGAATCATAATTCCAAAATAAGTAAATAAATACAATTGTAAAACTAACTAAATTAACATCAACAAGAGGTATCACAATGGGCAATGATGAATAATTCCAAAGTATTCAACAAACTCATAAACGAAATCAACTCGGTCGTCAGAACAACCGAGTCGTTACGATTGCAAGATCGATGGCTTCGACAAGATATTATGGTTGTAGTCAACCTATTCGTCAAAATGGAAAAAATTTCTAGTATTACGGTAGTACCATCCATACTTTCTTTATTCATATTATGTTTTTTAGTTTTTTAATGCTAGTGAACTTACATAATTTTTAAAAGAATGTTGACATGACAAACATTTAATGGGAGTACATAGTATGATAAATTCTCTATACTACCGTAGTATTAGAAATTTTTCTCTCATAATACACAATTTTATCATGCTTGCCCAAACTTTTATGTTTATTTATTTTTTAAATGTAAATGCAGTGTTTTGGTTTTTGAGCATTAAATGAAAAATTGTTCTAGCCGTTTCTAATCATCATAAATTTAAATTTAATCAAAATCAAAGAAATTAGAGTGAACTATTCTAGAATTAAAAAAAGTTAAATATTATAAATTTGATCCCTATGCATATGGTATGGAAAAAAAAATCAATTTGGTTTAGTTTCAATTTAGTCTCAATGGTTTTAAAAGTTTAAATTTAATCTTTATAGTTTGGTCAAACTTTATAAATTGTGTTTGATGAGCTTTTTACATGACAATTTTTTTTTTTTGGGTAATTGTGTTGGTTGAATATTTTATGATGGTTTAGGCTTGAATAAAAAATGAAGAAAATAGGTAGATTTTTTTAGTAGGTAAAACACAATTTAGGAATGATTTATATAAGGGTCGCTATTGGAATTAAGAAGCTCAAATTATATAGGAACCAAATTACAACTTTTAAAATTACAGGGGCTAAACTCATGATATAAATATTACTACCCTATTCGAAGGACTCATGTCAAAAAGATCAACAAAACTGTCCATTATTATAAATGGAAGTTGAAGGAGTTCATTTCACTTGTTTTATGCCAAAAAAAAGTTTCATTATAGAGTTGTATTAAATAAAATTAATTTTCACTTATATCACTCTCAAGTTACACTAACGTAACGTTAAATGAAGTCAGGTATTTATTAAAGTTAAAGTTTTAATCGAACGAGTTCTAGTCTAAGTTGTGAGGTTTAATCATAGGACTAAGTTAAAACTACATATAGACTATAGGGACTAAATTAGAACTTTTAAAATCATAGAGATAAAATTGAAACTTTATCAAAATCACAAAGGACTAAATTTGTATTTTTTTTAAAAAAAAAAACCACACCCGCATAGGAAACTATTACATTATAGAGCATGTTTGGGAATGATTTTAAAAATATTGATTTTAGTACAATTGATTTGTTTATAATTGATTTATTAAAAGTGATTTTCATATAACCATTTTCATGTTTGGTTCTACACTTTTAAGAGTGATTTTCATATAATTAAGTGATTTTCAAAAGGCATGTTTGGGAATGACTTTAAAATAAGTGTTTTAAGCTAATGATTTATAATTAATTTTTTATAAAAATTATTTAGTTATAAATTATTTTAATATTTAATTCAAACCTTGTAAAAGTGAATTTAAATTTAATTAAAAATATTTTTTTAAAAATGATTAATGTTTGTTTTCAAAAGGGATTTTATAATCATCAATTCAGAGATATGAAAGAATTAAAATATTAGAGAAATAAAGATAGAGAGATAAAAAAAATTGGGTAAGATGATAAAAATTTTAGGAAGGAAAATTTATAACGAGGGTTGAAGAGAAAAAAATTAAGAGTTAGGAACAAAAAAGTACAAAAACAAAAATGGTAGATCAAGAGATAAAAAACTTAGTGAGAAAAAATTTAAAAATATACGAAAATGATAGGGAGGAACAAAAAAAAATTTAGAAATAAAAAAATTCAAAGAAAGTTAAAACCATTATAGAGAAAAATGAATGAAAAGATAAAAAGATAATAAAGTAAGAGATACACATTATAAGAACTTTAGAGAGAGAAAACTTGTCATTTTGTAAAAAATGACGGATGAACTTAATGGTGACGGTTTTGAGAAAATTCATTTTTTGATGGAAATTTATGAATTCTTACAAAAGATGACGGATTTTACCCGTCACCAAATGTATACATTTTAAAAAAAAATGAAATAATAGTCATTTTAAATAACAATTACTTGATAAAAATCACTTGTGAATCACCTCCCAAGTGATTGATAGGAAATCACTTCAAGTGATTTTGGATTCTTCCAAAATTACTTGTTCAATATTGCCAAACATCACACTTTTGAAAGGAAAATGATTTTAGACATGTCAAAAGTGATTTTGGTCATTCCAAAATCACTTCCAAACATGCCCTAAAACAAAAAATTGTTGCATCAACTCGTTCAAGTCAAACACTATAATTTTACACAAAACTTCTAAACTTCTAATTTTAAATCTTTTGAGAATATAAATAAACTTGGAGAGAGTTGAAAAATCGATGAAACATATAATAAAATATAGGGGAATTGTAATGGGTAGCAAAAAATAGTAAGATATTTGCAAATCTAGCCATAGTTTTTTAGATTTGCAAATATAGCAAAATTTTTTAAAATCTAATTTTCATTTTTTATTATTCCAAATTTACCCTCATTGGTGTATCAGTAGGATATCTGATATACTTAATATTTGGTATATCAACAGTATATCAGTAGGATATCTGATATACTTAATATTTGTATATCAATAGTATATAAGTAGTATATCTGATATACTTTATATTTGGTATATCAGTAGGATATTTGATATACTTAATAATTGGTATATAATAGTATATCTGATATACTTTATATTTGGTATATATTAATCAACTAGTATATACCTATATATTTGTAACGCCCTAGGCCCAGGATTCAGATCAAGATTCACCTCTTTTTACACTATTTCGGAAACCCAAGACCCTAACATGAGATTTCTCCAAGCCAAGCATGCTTAACTTTGAAGTTCCTATGATTGAGCCATAGAAAATTAGGAAAATGCATCTTGCTGGTATATCAATTCTTGTGAGCCTTTTTCATCCATATTTTCATAACTTCGAGATCGCTCTCATTCGGATGTGGTCTCGGTTCATTCATGTACCCTTCTTCTTCGGACATCACAATATTAATTGTATATTACTGATATACTATCGATACACTTCTTTTTAGGTATCATTTAAATGATATACTTTATATATATTGTAGCGTATTATGAATATTTTGCATATTTGATATATCACTGATATACTTCATTTTAGGCATATTTATTTCATCAATATATATAATATTGAGTATATCAGTAATATACTTCATTCTAAGTATATCGAGTATACTGACTATGAATTTCTCATATACTACTAGCCAAATGTATCAATTAAAAAAGTCTATTGACTAAAAACTAGTGAATACAAACCATTAATAAAATAAATAACTAAAATAAAGTATATCAGTAGTATATCAATGATATACTTAATATTATTTATGTCTTGTATATGAGTTACTGATAGACTATTGATAAACTTTAGACAAATGTCAGTAGTATATCACTGATATACTTTATATTACGTATTTCTCATTTCATTTTGATACAAGTGAAATGTATCAGTAATAGATCACTAATATACTTCATATTAGGTATATTTGATACATTGGATATAAATCACTATTATACTCTTGATATACTTCATATTAGCTATTTTTGATATACTGTTGATATACTAAGTACCAGAAATTCAAGTTCATTGATATACTTAAGTAAAGTGTATCTGTAACGCCCCAGGCCCAGGATCGCCTGCGACCTGGCTGCGTCACCATATCATCCATGACTGCTTGTAAGAGTGTAACGCCCCTACTTCTCTATGACTAAACTCTTAGGGACATTACTACACATGCATGCATTTATAGGCCAAGAGATAAAAAGATCTTTAAAACTCCAATGAAAAATAATTTGTCTTTAGGGATCCCAAATAAAAACATTCAAAACAGATAAAAGGAGCAGTTTAACATGGCCTATTTATGATCTGTAAAGTAAATTTAAACTTCCAAAAACATAAAGCAACAACATCAGTTATAAAAGAAATGTGCGGAAAACATGTCTATTCCCATGGTCCTGACAACGCGCCTCCGTCACTCGCCCTGCACGTCCTTGGCTTTACCTGAAAAACATTTTTTTAAAAGAAAGGGTGAGTATTGTAAAAACAATACCCAGTAAGTGACCTCGCTACCGAGGTTTGGGATATGCATACACATACAATCATGACTTTTAAACTTGTTGAAATATACATATGCGGGACTAAAACTTTCTCATATTGTCGGTCTTTAATCCATGACTTCCTTTTTATTTATGTGGCCGACTGGTCATCCTGAGTCATTTCATTTTGAGTCCCTCACAGACCCCTGTAATAATTTGATCCCTCACAGACCCCTGTAATTTGACCCATAGGGTCTCTATTGCATGTTTGACCATGCACATAATGCACTCAGGAGACCAATGTCCACACTTTTCATCAATTCATTTCATGACATACATAACATGCATGAGGTCCCATCATTCATCGTAACTATAGTGTACATGCCACAACCATTATCATTAATATGCAATTCATGACTTTTCACATCAGATGGGGCGTAATACTCGCGTACAAAATCATGCAATATTCTCATAGATAATACTTTACCATCCTCACATGAAATACTGGAATATCCTTACATAAAATACAAAGACATTCTCGCATAAAATACTAGATTATTCTCGCATAAAATATTGAGATATCTTCTCATAGAATATCAAAGTATTTTCACATACAATCTCGGGATATTCTCGTATAAAAATCATTAAATCCTTTTAAGTAAAATATCGTACTAATTTCACATAAAATATTGAAATTCGTTTTCTTTAATCCCATTTAAAAGATTCGGCACAAGGTCCCTTACCTTAGCTCGAACTCCTTAAATTCCGCTCCTAACTCAAGGTTTCGCTTAGTCGTGCTCGATAGTCGAATCCCCTAAATCAATTTCATCAATTCCTTAATTAAATTTCATAATTAGAAACTTATTTTGAATCCAATCATAGCGAGGTTGAGTTACCACAAACGAACGCTTAAAGCGAACTCGGGAAAGCGGAATTGATCGGGCCGGTGACTCGCGGCGGCGTGGCGCGTGGCGGCGGCGGCGGCGCGGGCGGCGGAGCGGCGCGTGGTGGCGCGTGTGGTGTCGAGAGCGCGCGCTCTGCGGCGCGTGGGGCATGCCGTTGGAATCCTCGTGGCACGATCTACTTGGAACCGACCTCCCTCAACCAAAACCGATCCAAGACTACCTCAAAAGCCCGAACCAAGCGTTGAACCGGTCACAGAAGGCCTCTCATTTCGCAACCTCTGCGTGCAAATCGATGGTTAGCTGCGAGGCGACGAGCCGCTTTCGAGTACCGGGCAGGTGGGCGGAGGACTTCGTGGAGGTCGGGACGCGACGAAACGAAACGCAAGCAAGCAAAAAAAAAACTTTAGTGGGCGGCGGGCGTTCGGAGGCTGTGTGCAACCTTCCCATGCGATAGCGATCGCCGCGAACCACGCAGCGCTTCAACCGTCAAGAGATGGAACCTCGATGGACAAGCGGACGACTTGAACCACGGCGGCAGTGGTCGATCGGTGACGGTGGCTTCACGGCCGCGGTACTTGACTGCAATCTGAATCCGAACGGCTGGGAGGGTGTCGGCGGTGAAGGAGGAAGAAGAAGAGGCTCCTCGATTTACGTGCACCCTAAAGGACAAAATGTCCTTTATGAAACCCTAAATCCAATATTTACCAAAATACCCTTCATTTTAAACAAAACCTCAAGAATGTCTATACACTTAAATAAATAGTCCAATTCACTCAAAATTGCAAGACTTAATTTAAAGTAAGAAACTTCAAGGCTCGAGTAATTTAATTTCCATTAAATTAATCCAAGTAAAACCTAAGAGGTACTTAAAATCTTGGGACGTTACAGTATCAGTAGTATATCACTGATATACTTCATATTAGGTATATTGTAGGTATATCAACAATATATCATCAATAGACGATTGATATACACCATATTACAATCACGTAAGATTACACAAGAAGGGCATTTTGGACATTTCGCTGAGTCCAAATTGAGCTGGACCAATTTTTTTTGGCTATATTTACAATATAAACAAATGGTAGACATGCTTGCAATTGAATATTTATTTTTTGCCATTTGTGCAACTGGCCCTAAAATATAATATTTGCGAATCGTACTAATAAACGCCACAATTTTGAATATTTACCAACTAATATTTTATAGAGTTCCATTCTAATAAAGTTTCATTTTTTTCTTCAGGGCATAAAGTTTAAATTGACCAAGTCAATATTGGAGGCCACGGCTATGATTTGCTACATATGAACCCAAAAAAACTTTCCACCATAAACTTTAGTGGAATTTTCTCATATAAAAAAAAAAGATTAAATTACGAATTTAATCCTTAAACTATATTGTCAGTAGAAAAAAAAAGAAGTTAAATTACGAGATTTAAAGTTGGGTATCTTACCATTGGGACAAATCAACATTTTAATGACTAATATGTATATATTACATAAAATAATATTAGAACCTGTTGTTAGTTTTTTAAGACAACCAACATATACTATTATGGTACTAAGTTCAAAATTTTGGGGGGCCATGGCCCAACCTTTTC
Source organism: Trichosanthes cucumerina (assembly GCA_036507285.1). Taxonomy (NCBI): domain Eukaryota; kingdom Viridiplantae; phylum Streptophyta; class Magnoliopsida; order Cucurbitales; family Cucurbitaceae; genus Trichosanthes; species Trichosanthes cucumerina. The sequence continues at coordinate 83,300,718 of CM071838.1, read as the reverse complement.
TCTATATAGATCCGCCCATGGTCAAGACTATTTTGATTATTATATCTTTTAAAATTTTGTTTTCTTTTTGAATAAAAGGTATATATACGTCATCTAGAAGTTAAATAAAATTGAATTCTCCATTTCCTCCTTTCCTATTTGTTATAAAAAGGATGAAATTATGACATTTATCTAAATGGTCTCGAATTATGGTTGATTCATTACATGTGAATTATATGCCACACTCAGAAAAAAAAAATTGGTTGATAGGTGGGTTGGATTTTGAAGATGGATAAATTGGAGTTTATGTGTTAATTAGCATGGGAGTGAGTAAAAAAAAATCGAAAATCGACATGACAAATCGAAATCGATGCGTCGGTTGTAGCACAGTTGTCGGTCGAGTGGCAAAACCGACTCTTCAAGCCCCGAACCGACCAAATCAACTAATTTTTTTAAAAATATATAATAATAATAATAACAATAATAACAACACAAAAATGTTAAAAATTATATATATTTATATTATATGTTAAATATATTAAATATTAAATAAATATAATTAAATAAATTAAAAAAAGATTAAATGACCACATAAAAAACGACTATTGATTGAGGTAGTAAACCGACCCCAACTGACCGATGATCACCCCTAAGAGTGAGTGTGTCTGAATATGTTAATAAAAACCAATAATTTAATAATACAACAAAAATTTATTAATAATTTTAAAACTTTTTTTTTACAAAATGACAATATTTTTTAGGTTAAAATATTATTTTTGTGCATATCCTTTGGACTTCATTCCATTTCAATTCCTATACTTTTAAAAGTCAAAGTTAGTCCCTATACTTTGATTAATAAATCTTAAAATTAGTTCCTATTGTTAGTTTGAAGTTAAATTTGATTGAAATTGATTAACTAGTAATAACAATAATTTGATTAAAACCATGGACCGAATCGAACAGGCCGGTTTTTCAGAGTAATGAACCCAAAAAACCAACTTCTATCGATTTCGATTTTCGAATGGAACCGCCTTGACTCAATTCGGGTCGATCCGGTTCAGATCGGTTTCTGCACACTCCTAATAACAATTTTCATGCAAGAAAAGACTGAACATATTTCTAAAATGTATAGAGGGACGACTAATAAAAGATTAATTTTCCTAGAAAAATTTACCATAAAAGGCAATAAAATAACAGTAGAGACCATTTTAAAAATTGCCAAAAATATTTTGTCGGTCAAACATATGCTGACACTTTTGTGGTTTTTTTTTACCAAAAATGACGTTAGGAAAATTCGAAATTCTGGTAGTGTTTGTGGTTTATTGAAAGTGATTGTATACTAATTTGAACATTTTACTATATAAACTAAAATAGAATGAGATTCAATCTTTTTTACACACAAAAAATTGAGAACTTGAAAAAATAATTGACATATACATCAAGAAATCATAGGTTCGAATCTCTCAACCTCAAATATTGAAGGCCACAACCATGATTTACTATATATGAACCAAAATTTTTAGGTTAAAATATAATTTTGGTCCCTATACTTTGGTTTCATTTTAGTCCTCGCACTTTCAACAGTCTAAATTTAGTCTCTACACTTTCAATAAATCTTAAAATTGGTCTTTATCGTTAGTTTTAAATTAAATGTAATCGAAATTGATTAAATAATAATAACAATTTTCGTGTTAGGAGAGACATACGTACATATTTTCAAAATTTATAGAAGAAAGTCTGATAAGAAATTAATTCTTTTTTGTTAGAAAAGTTAACAATAAACTAACACTAGGAAACCAATTTAGTTTTATTGAAAATATGGAACCTAAATTTAAACATTTACCAATACCATGATTTTAAAATGAAATGAAACGCAAAACATAGAATCAAAATGATATTTTAATCTATTTTTTAATATAGAACAAAATTGAGAACTTAAAAAATATTGACCATCTGCCATATTTAGTCTTAAAAAATTAAGTTACATTTAACTAATTCTAAATATTAAGCGAACAAATATTACCAAAAAAGAAAAAAAAAATACACGACTTATAATGATTAAATTCATTTTAAAACTCATTCGTGAAAGGCGAGTCATATTATAATTCTAAAATATTATTCCCAAAATTATATATATTAAAATTTTTAATTAATAGAAGACTTAGTTCAAGCAAGAAGTTGAAGAACCTGAGAGAAGACGAAAATGGCGGATTCAACCTCTTACATTCTCTACATTACTCTCTTCTTCGTCTTCATATTTCTCCTTCAATTTCTCCTTCAAAGACCTTCAAAGAGCCTCATCCATGGCCGTCGCCGGCCGCCGAGTCCACCGGCGCTGCCGCTAATCGGTCACCTCCACCACTTCTCGCCGTCCGTTTGCAAATCGTTCCACAATCTCGCCGCCAGGTACGGCGATCTGCTGTTCCTCCGGCTCGGCAGCGTCCGATGCGTGGCGGTTTCGTCGGCGTCGTACGCGGCGGAGATCTACAAGAATCAGGACGTCACGTTCGCGTCGCGGCCGAAATTCGCGTTCGCCGATGAGCTGTTGTACGCGAAGGTCGGATTCTTCGCGGCGGAGTACGGCGATTACTGGAGATTCATGAAGAAATTGACGATGACGGAGCTTTTGTCGCAGCGGCAAGTTGAGCGATCGCGCGGCGTACGGAGAGAAGAGATGATGAGATTATTGAGGAAATTGGCGGACTCCGGCGAGAAGAAGGAGGCTGTGGATTTAGGGGCCGAGCTTCTCAAACTCACCAACAATAGCACTTGTAGGTAAGAAATTAACATTAATTATATGCATTTCTCATACTATTTTTTTTTTTCACATTTAATAATATATTTTTTTTCAAGTTTAACAAAAAAAAAAAAAGGTAGAAGTTCGAACATTTAACTTCGAGGTCAAGAAATTAATAGTGTTTGAGCTTAACCGAGCTCTTATGTTGGCAGATTTACGCATATATTTGAGTTCAATAATATGCAGGTGTGTGTACATGAAAACATTTGACTTTTTGGTTTAGATTATAATGACTTAATCAATTAAGTGATGTTTGAGTTAATATTATAGAGTAAACTACATGGACTCATCTCTCGGAGGAGAAGAAAGAAGAAGGATAGGGAAAAAAGAGAGAGAAAAATGATTCATACACTAAAAAATAGAATAATTTTTCAACTCATTAAAAAATGAGAAATTATTTGATGAAACAACTATAGTGAGTCTGATAGTTTTGTACCATTAGATTAGATGCAGGAGAGAGAATGGTGAAAGTTTTATATCCAAGGTTATTGGAGGGTAGACAAATTTTAAGATCAATATCAGATGGTTTTAAATTTGGCCACCCATGCAATAATTTATCTTAAAAATCATGTCAACAAATTATCTTAGTCAATTAACTGTCTAGGGACTTTGGGACTAAATATAAATGTATTCTCAAACCTAGGGGCCAAATATAAATTTATTCTCAAATTTAGGGATAAAGAATATATTTCATCCAAAATTATAAAGCCACAATCTACTTTAACTACCCACGCATTTGTTGAATTTTTTTTTTTTTAAATACCCAACCAACATAATTAAGCATATAAATTAGTGTATTTAAGACCTGATTTGCTTCTCCAAGAAGTTGTAGGTTCAAGTTATTTTCCATGTGTCGTATTGATAAATTATTTGAGGAACTGTCACAAATCACGATATGAGACTAATATTTTTTCTTGGATGTATAAGAGAAAGTTGTGTAAGTACCTCAATTTTGTATTCAACAATTATTAAGAGCAGATAAATTTTAAGATCTACGCCTTTGATGATTTTAAAGAGACAACCATATTGTGACGATCTCATTAAATAATTTGTCATGTTCGTATTTATGGTATATGCTATATATATATATATATATAAATTTTGTCTCTTGATTAAAAAATTTCTTGTATTAAAAAAAGAAGATAATGGTCATTTTAATGAGTGAAGATATATATATATATGGACATTAAAATGGATATTGAAAAACTAAATAAATTATGATATTGGATTTTTCTTAAAAGAATATCATTTTGGCTCATTTTATTGTTTTTTGATCTCCTATTTGCATTTAATGGATTTCAAATCGCATTTGTTTTTAAACTCTAATAACAAATTTAATGTGCCTTAAAATACTACTTTATATGTGATATTATGTAAGATAATATGAAATGTAATTTGATAAAAAATGACCATCAAAATTTTATACAAAGTTTAGGAATCAAATAGAATATTTTAATATTTATAAGGATAAAAATTAAATAAATGTGAAAAAGTTAAAAAATTATATATTTATTTTTTTAATTTAACAATACGGGAGGGGAGAAATTCAAACTTCTGATTAAAGTGTTAAAAAACTAGAGAAAATTTGAGTTCATATTAGTTTGAATCAATTATAAAATATATGATGAATAATAGATGCATAACACCAACCAAATTAAATACTTTTCTTCAATTGTAGCAACATTATAGTAAAAAAAGAAAAATCTGGGAAGCTATTGATAAATAATTTTAAAGTTTTTTTTTTTTGGTACAGATTCTTGTTTTTGTCTAATTAATAACTATTGAATATGGAATCATTTTGATCCTCAAAATCTTTTTAAGACATGTCAAAGAATAAAAATATGTTTCTTTGTGACAACTCAAAATTGAAGTTTAATCGATTTTAAATATCGTAAATGAAATTCCTCGACTTGTATTCAAGTTTTTCAAATAAAATAGCATATAACTTGCATTGACTTCTTATATTGAACATTTTGTCTCCACAAAATGGAGGAACATTTTGGCTCTGAAATATTATTTATTTACACTTCTAGTCCTATTATTTATAAAAACATTTTGTCTCCACACTTGTAGTCCTATTGAAAAAGATTATAAAAGTGGTTTTAAAAATTAGAAAACAAAACAATTAGAGAAAAAATTATTTTTAATAAAACAACCTCAAATTCCAATAAACTTTTCTTTTGTTTCAAAGAAATGAATTCATTTTACACTTTTATTATTGATATCAAAGATTTTATGATTAACAGGTTGGTGATGAGTACAAGGTGTTCGGGTGACGACGATAACAATGAAGCAGAGAAGATAAGAGTATTGGTAAAAGAGACTTTCGAAATGGCTACGAAAGTATCGTTCGGGAATGTTTTTGGATGGCCTTTAGAGAGGTTAGCCTTTTGGTTATTTGGAGGACAAGCAATGGATGTGACAATGAAGTATGATGAACTTTTGGAGAATATATTAAGGCAACATGAAGAGAGAGCAAAGAAAGAGGGTTTGGATAGGGAAGATAGAGATTTGATGGACATTTTATTGAAGGTTTATCAAGATGAAAATGCTGAGTTCAAGATTTCAAGAACAAATATCAAAGCTTTCTTGCTTGTGAGTGTTCTTAATTTATTATCTTACAACTTTTGCTTATTTTTTTTAGTATTGTTTGTTTATCGATCTATTTTTTTGCTTCAAAATTATAGGTATAATTGTTTGTTTGGTTAAATTCAATTATTTGAAGATCGTAAATTTATTAAACTGGCCAAATATTCTTAGTTAAACTATATAAGTTTCAACCATATTCCAAACGTTTAGGGTCAAATTTATTCACAATTTTCTTTTGGATAAAATAAATGGAAGTATGGAGATTTGATCATTCAACAACTCTAAGGAAAAGAACATGCTAATTATTAATTATCGCTAAGTTATGATAACAAAGAAAAATATTTAAGGAAATATATATTTATTTACTGTCATTATTAAATTAGAAAAAGTAGTTTTAATATTAATTTTTTATTTGGATGAAAGCCCTAATTCAACTTTGGAGCCTTTAACATTTACCTATCCGTTTTTAAGAGTGTAATCTTACCTGATTTTTAAAAGAGCACAACTTGGATGCAACCTTGAGTACACCTAAGTCTTGTGCAACTCATTTTTTTAACACAAAAATTTTCTCTTTTAAAAAAATATTTTTTTTTGTAATTATCAAAGTGGGCTGCAAAATACATGGTGCAACCTCCAAATAATTTTTTTTTAAAAAGAGTTGTGTAAAACCCTAATTCAACTTTGGGAGCTTTTAACATTATTTACCCCTAGAATATAATTTAAAGTTAGACGTATAAAAAAAAACATGCATATAAAATGCAGTAGTTTTGCAGAAGTTATATAATTACTTTACTTTTATATCCAGTCATTAAAATTAGACATATTTAAAGATTTACATCGGATGATTATTAAGAAGCATCCATCAACCTGATTGAATAATTTGTTGTGTATAGGATCTATTTTTGGGCGGCACAGGAACATCGACGGAGGTATCCCAATGGACAATGGCGGAGCTTCTCAACCATCCCGATGCATTCAACAAGCTTCGCGACGAAATCAATTCTGTCATCGGAACCACCAGACTCGTTGAAGAAGACGACATTCCAAATCTCCCATACTTACAAGCCGTCGTCAAAGAGACTCTCCGACTCTATCCCGCCGTCCCTCTCGCCATGCGAGCCTGCCGTGAAGACTGCAAAATCGATGGCTTCGACATCCCCAAAGACACCATGGTTGCAGTCAACCTGTTCGCCATAATGCGCGACCCAAAAATCTGGCAAAATCCCAACGAATTCGACCCCGAACGATTCACTGGCGATGTTCGATACGAGATTAAAGGGCAAAAGAGTTTCAACTTTGTTCCCTTTGGTGGGGGAAGAAGGGCATGCCCTGGCTCCACTTTAGCCTTCAATTTCATCAGCACTGTGGTTGCAGTCATGGTTCAGTGCTTTGATTGGAAAATTGGAAAAAATGGCAATGAAAGTAAAGTGAATATGGAGATTGGAGCTGCCTTCACTTTGCCCATGGCTAACCCTCTTGTTTGTGTTCCTGTTGTTCGTTTTAACCCTTTTGCGTTGGCAAACTGATGGGATTCTATAGACTGAAATTAAAGTTGGGAAAGACTATATGTTGTTATAGCTTATGTATTAATTTTTACGGCTTACTGAACTAAGAATCATAACAACAAAACTTATAGTGATTCATGTGTTGGGTTTGGGGGCAGATTTACCATGGGCCCGGGGGCTCGAGCCCCCTTTCAAATTTTTTACTTTCTATAATATGTATAGAAAAGTCAGATTAAGTTACAAAAAAGCTTTTTGACATAGTAGTTAGGCTGTCATTAGCTTCTCTCAAGTTCAGGTTGGTCGATTATCTTGTGGGTGGTTGTACAGAAGTAGATTTGAATTGTTGTCATGGTGTTGCTTTTACAACATGAGTGATTTTTTTTTTTTTTTTTTTTTTTTGTTGCTGACAGGAAGTAGTCATCATTCTACAATACAAGCCAAAATTATATAATTAGGAGCATATAACATATTGACAACACTTAACAACACAAGTACACATCAACGTGGTACATAATAAGAAATACAACTGTACCGCTTCAGCCGTGAAGTAGGTGCATTCAAAGTTCCAAGGTTTGAACGCAATTGGTAGGGAGAATGCGAACAGGTAGGGGAGATAAACCACATTTCAGGTGCACAAATACATCTTTTAATTAGTTTTTATATTTATTTAACATGGGTTCTGTGGAATTCGTGCCACATTCCAATGAGTTTGGTGGTGTATTAATTGAGCACCATTAGACTGTTTTTTAATGCATGTGAATTACCATCAATTATCTAGCCTTGAAATTTCAATATCTTATTTGGTAGATGTAGATAAGTTTATATGCACATGTTTACAGCTATTAATTATTTTGTGTGTTACTCAAATTGGTATATTGAGTTCACAATTATGTTCATTTATCTATTCTATTTTTCTTTTCATCGAGTTGTGTGTTGCATTTTTTTTGTTCCTTTATTGAACTCCATCGTTTTTTCAATCAAACAATATATTTGAATCTTTAAAATATATTTATTTACCTTTTATTTATCTAAAAAAACTTCCCCTTGATTCACTCCTATTTGTTAGCCTTTTTTTCTTTAGTCATATTTATAGGTAAAACTTTTAAATATCTACATCAGAGGTATTTTTGTCCCAAATGATTTTATATAACGCAGAAAAAAATTGTTTAAACATTTTTATAATTTTAAACTAATTTAGACATTTTTCATTTAAGATAAGTTAAATTTAGACATTTTTCTAGTTGTCCAAAAAAATTGAAGGCAATGGGCTAAGACCCTTATATGGGTTAGGTTACTTTTGTGAACAATAGTGTATTACCACGTGCAATGCACGTGTATTTTAAAATTTTAAACTAAATTATTTTTTAAAATGATAAATAATATTTTTGTGAAAGATTTAATTATAGTAAAAAAAATTAAGTTTCATTTTCATACTTCTTATATGATATTTATTTTATTTATTTGGTCGAACAATTTTATTTTAAATATTATATTTTTTATATATTTAATAATGATGTAATTATTTAAGTATTATTTTTAAACTTTTTCTTTTAAAAATATGACATTAAGATTGAAAATGAAGAATCAAATATTTATATGGGTTATTTTTATTATTTTTTTAGGATTGATTTTATTAATGTTTAGCATAAATACTTAATTTTAGGCCTTCAATGAATTTTTAAATTTTTATAATTAATTATAATCCCGGGAAATAAACCTATTTTTATACAAATAAATCAATTAAATAGTTCTATATATAAATTATTATTATTATTATTATAACTCATGTTTGTTTAGTATATACAAACTTATATGAAAGAGGACATAATGGATGTTTTTTTAGTCTTATATGTGCAAGTGGTAATGGACGTATTAGAGAATTTATAGAAGATTAATTTTGATTTAAATGTAAGATCATATTAGCCCAATTAAACATAACTCAATTGATTAAACCATCAATAATCTTTTTAGTAGTACTAAATTTGTTTAATTATGCTTTAATAACTTAATTTATATATTCTCATTATTCTTTGCTTACTCTTCAATATAATATTTTTTTAACCTCTCACCTCCCCAATTATTTTTATAGGAGAAATTAGGTAGATCGCTCTATCAAATTCTCATTCAATTTTTATTTAAACATTAGCTAGAATTTTAAAACAACTTATTGACAATAAAGTTAAAATAGGTTACAATATTTGTTTTAAGAGTTGTTAGTCATTCAAATGAAATTCACTGTGTTCAACATGTATATAACTTAAGGACCCATATAATTTTTAATAATATTTTAATTATATAGAGAGATAGATAGATAAATTGTCCATATATAAATACAAGTATAAAAATAAAGATCAAAAGCTACAACAACCACTACAAGAATTTTGACATTTCCCGACTCGAGAAATGGCCTGGAAATCCCCAAAGTATAGTCGGCAAAGGCATTTCAAGCGGTTAAAAGCTCGTCGGGAAAATGGTGGCTTATCCTCGTCGGAAACCTTCTCCCGACCAAATACATTTATGGTCAGCGATTCTTGAAAAGCCGACCAAATGGTTTTGGTCTGGCGATTGCTACAATGCCGAGCGACATATGATTTGATCGGCGATTACGCTAATGGGCGACCAAACGTTTTTGGTCGGTCGTTCGTTATAATGCCGACCACATTTCCATTTGGTGGCGATTCTTTGCAGGCGACCAACCAACCTTTTTGGTCGGCCTAGAAAAGCAATGCCGACCAAATTATAAAAGCGGTCGGCATATCTAGTATTGCCGACCAACTTAGTTTTGGTCGGTATTGCTTGGAAATGCCGACCAATATTTAATTTTGGTTAGGCATATATTGGAATTGTTTATGGCTTTTATTTGATATTTTACCTATTCAAATAGGTTATTTATTTGGATTTTCACTATAATTTCAAACTTGATGTACATGAAATAAAATATACACAAATTGAATAAAAATTTTACTTGCATTAAATTAAAGTTCATTACACTTTGTTCATACAAAATAAAAGTATAGTTTTGACAAAATAACCCAATCTACAAACAAAATTTTATAAATTAAACTCAAGGTAATTACACATTATCTTCATGGCGATCTTCAGTGTAGTTTTGAAATGTTAGAGTCGATCCACCTATATGTAAAAAACATGAACCTAAGATCAAAACTATATAAACATATAACAACGAAAACTAGTAAACAAACCTAACATTTCAAGATTAGTAAACAAACATAACATTTCAATACTAGTAAACAAACCTAACATTTCAATACTAGTAAACAAACATAACATTTCAAAACTAGTAAACAAACATAACATTTCAAAAGTCCTAAACTAACATTTCAAACAAACTAACATTTCAAACGTACTAAACTAACCGAACATGACATTTTCAGTTCAAGTAAACAAACATAATATCTCAAGAGTTCTAACGTAAACTAAAATAACATGTCAAATGTACTAAACTAACCTAACATTACATTTTCAACCCTACTAAACAAACATAACATTTCAAAAGTTGTAAACAAACATAATATCTCAAAAGTTCTAAACTAAACTAAACTAACCTAATACATAACATTTTCAAACGTACCAACCGAACATAACATAACAAAAATATTAAACAAACATAACTTTTTAAAAGTAACTCCAAACTAAACTAAACTAACATAACAAGACTCCTAAACTAAACAATCATAACATTTCAAAAGTAATTCCAAACTAAACTAAACTAACATAACAAGACGACCCTTAAACTAAACTAACCTAATATTTCCTAAACTAAACTAACATCTCAAAGTGAGAGAACACAATAGAATTCCTTAGAACTTAGATAAGACACATCTTAAAATTTGTTAATATAAATCACATTATACGAACTTAGAAAGAACGAAAGCATATTAGTTTGAAAATGAAATAACACTCTAAAGCAAATATCTGGTGGAAGCAGAACATAACAAACATCTCCATCTAAAGACTCTAACCTAAACTAAACTAACATTCCAAAACATTGTGTGAAAACGTACCAACCGAACATAACATCACAAAATACTAAACAAACATAACTCTTTAAAAGTAACATAAACTAAACTAACATAACAAGACTCCTAATCTAAACAAACATAACCTTGCAAAACTAAATACTAAATAAGCATATAAACACTTCAAAGTAAATCAACTACGCCCAGCCTCCTCCGAACTACAAACAAATCACTAGGTGGGCTCCAACAGAGTCCTGAGACAACATGAAAAACAAAACAACTCGATGACTATCTTTACTGCAGGATAGTCATCGACAACATGTAGTAGTACGAATATTACCTATGTCGACGGTCCTCCCTGTGAGTTTAGTAGTTGTGTAAGCATTGATCGAAGGCTGGCCAACTCATTTGTATGTCGGGCTTCAACTTCATCTAGTTTCGCTCTCGTACTCGTGATTTCATCCTTGGCACGATCTAACTCTTCCTTCGTCTCAGTCAACTCCGCCTTTTGATGTGCATTCTCATCTCGTAATTTAGCCAATTCTAGGCCCAACTCGTGTTCTCGTTCGGACTCTTGATGTTAGATGATGAGTTCTTTTGTCGTTTCAACCTTGACCCCAACCCATGCCTTTCACTTGAGTGGATCCACTACCAAGGATTTGTTTGGACAATCGCACTCTCCGCAAGTGGTGGTACGACCCCTTCTTGAGTGGATTTCTCCTGCAACTCTATCATTTGACTCCGTGGACCAAATTAAAATAGGTATTATTCAAGATACAAGTTTATAATGCAAGTTTATAATGTAACTCTAAAAGTAGGAAACTTACATGAGCATTACAGTTCTTTGGATTCACCCACCCTTTGCCTTCTTTATACCGGTTTGTTTGAATAACTCAATGGGTCCTACGTCAACACCTTTTGATTTTGTAAATCCCAAAAAATACTAAGTTATTTCTAATGATGGTAAACAAGAAGTAATGAGTGAAACATTTGTCTAACTCATTTTGTTTTTGCAACACGTGCATGAAGGACTTAGACCAGTGCAATGGTTCCAGGCGAACTTCTCGGATTCTTTTTGTTTGTCTCCATAGTTTTCTAACAAAATAGATTTTGAGTAAAATGAACCAAGATATACGCTCGAAAGTGACATATTTGTTAAGAAATGTAAATAACGTACCTTACATTGAGAGACTCCCATCCATCACATAGGAAATGCCAATCAAGCAATGTCGGTCACACGTTTATGTGGTGTTGTACGTCTTGCTTGTGAGGCGTATTTCGATAGTGCCTAGACAAGTCTCCCTAAACTCCTTGAACGTACTCGTATCTCATGATCAATAAACCTATGAGCGACCGGTCGAGATAAATCTAGCTCGAAATGGTTCTCAAAAAAAAAAAAAGAAAGACCAAGATATTAACTTTAGATCAACTCGACATGATAGATCACAAAAAGAACTAAATGATAAGCTTACCAAGAGTTTGTTTTTCACATGATCCTTTTAGTCTCAGAGGCACATCTTTCCACTTCGTTATGCGTCATGGAAACGATTCTCGAACTATCGTACCAATTGCGCTTTGAATCTTGTGGCAAAATCACAAAACAGCTTCTCCATTTCATCGATTATTTCTATTGGAATTCTCCCATGGATGCTGACATATCTATCAAGCTCTTTGTTCCTTGAGAATCCTCTCACTCTACGGGCAGAACTATCTGAAACACAAATCAGTGAACCAATAAGTAAATGTAAAATTATTAACGAAAGTGTATAACTAAACTAACTTTCGAAGTCTCGCCGTGAGAAGACACTCACGTGGCGGTAGGGTTAAGCGCTAGTCTTTGGGGCGTAATTTTCAAAAAGGTTTGCCGCCTCATCTTCTAACTCTCTGCAGAGCGCACCATTTTTCCTAGCACACATCAAACATATAAGTGATATGAAATAATCCAATAATGATAAAAAAAAAAAAAAAGTTTTGAGAAGTAATGAACGAAACATATAATTACTTATAGTATTAATCACTATCATGATCTCGAGTCCAGTCGAACTCTCATCGTGGCTAGAATTAATCTCGGGAGGAGGTTCGGCGCCCTCATCTTCGTCGTTTATGAAATCATCATCACTATCATGATTTGCTAATATCTCTCTACTCGGTTTCCTTCCACAATGGTGGGATCAACATCGACTCTACACAAAGCAATATCCTCAACTAATTCATCAACTCTTATTTCACCTTCAACGGTCGTCAATTGAAGTTGATCATTTGCAATATCTTCGATCTCTGGTATGTCCCACAATCGCTTATTGCGTACTCACTTGCACCACCTTCCGGTTATTACCATATTTTGGATCGTCAATGTAAAATACTTGTTGTGCTTGCGTAGCAAGGATAAATGGTCATCAACATACCAATAGTGTGATGTGTTTATTGATCTCAACCCTAAATCGAAATGTGATCTTTTCTTTTTTATCGATTGTCAAACCATTTACATTTAAAAATCATAACACGTCTTCTCTTCACATACTCTAAGTCCAACACCTCCGTCAATACACCGCAGTAGAAATTCGCTTCATCGCTTCTGACTCTCACTTTCTCCCAATACTAAAACTCCACTATTTTGTGTAGCCCGACGATTATCCCGCACTATTGTGTGAAAACGCATTCTATTAACAATGCATCCACTATAAGATCGCACTTGAGAACTAGGACCAACCGCCATTGAGTATAAATCATCAGACATATTTCCATTCTCACGTAGTGAGAGAACCTGTCAATTCATTTATATACGTTATAAATATTAATCATGATTGAAATTAAATTTATGAACTCTTATATAACATGGAACTTACATGAGATTTGAACCACGTAGGAAATTGGAGTTGGTGTCTTTTATATAAATCGTTGGCAGTTTGAGCTTCAGGACGTATTAATTGCAAATGTTGTCTATTGATAATAAAAAAATAAAATAAACACATCAAATTTAGCTCATTCGTATATACAAACTGGGATTAACACATAGGGTATTCGAGACGTACATACGATATGACTTTATTTCATCACAATTGTTCAAAATATACCAATGTGCTATCTGTTTCTCCTCAGCTGATAAGGTTCTTGATGTTGCAACTCCCAATGGTCTTGCACTTTGTTTAAATACTTCAAACTCACCCCAGATCTCGTTCAATGGAAGTTGGTCATCATTTCGCTCCTCTCTATTGAATCTCGTTTCAATTCCACTTAGATACAATGAACAAAAATTAATTGATTCGTTCATTACAAATGCTTCTGCTATTGAACTTACGGACGCGCTTTGTTTCGCGCACGTATTGTTTCAATGTTCGTAAGCTTCGCTCAATAGGGTACATCCATTGTAGCTAATGGGGCCTACAACTCGGGTTTCATATGGCAAGTGAAGCTGCAAGATGCACCATTACATCGAAAAATCTTTGGCGGAAATATTTTTTCCAACTTACAAAGAACCACCACAATATCGATTATGCGATCCAAATCACTAATACGTATCGTTTTCGCACATAAATCACGAAAGAATGTGCATAACTCAACAATAGTAGTGCACACATCCTTAGGTAAATACCCCCGAACCCTGATAGGGAGAAGTCGTTGTAGAGAACGTGAGAGTCATGAGTTTTCAATCCCCATAGTTTTCCATCATTTACACTTACACATCTTGATATGTTCGACACAAATCCATCGGGGAAATTTCACCGATTTCAAAATTTACAGAATTCAATCCTTTCCTTAGTAGTTAATGCGTATGCAGCATGTGGCTTTACGACCCTGTTGCCTACCTTTTGCAAATGTAGTTCTTTCCGTATATTAAGGTCCTCTAGATCCAATCGTGCCTTCGTCGTGTCCTTGTTTTTTCCTTCAATATTTAACAATGTGCCAACCAAGTTATCACATATGTTTTTTTCAATGTGCATTACATCCAATTTATGTCTTAGCAAAAGTTTTGACCAATAAGGTAGTTGAAGAAAATACTCTTTTCTTCCAATTAAGATCATTTGTTTTCCTTTTTTGTCCTTCTTTGTTGGATGTTTACTGAACACGGGAAAATTGAGCATGTTAATTTCTTGTAAAATCCCATCTCCATCCACTACAATGGGGGGAGGTCTAAGTTCTGACTTCCCGTCAAATTGCTTACTTCTGCGCCAACTGTGACTCGCTGGAAGATAACGTCGATGACCCATATAAGAAATCTTGCCTCTAATCCTAAAAGATGACGTATCATCTTTACAGATGGGGCATGCTTGGTAACCTTTCGCATACTAAACCGGATAAGTCGCCGTATGCAGGAAAATCATTAATGGTCCATAACAAACTTGCGTGTAGTTGAAAATACTCGCCACTAGCTGAGTCATAAGTGCGCACTCCATTATTCCATAACTCTTTCAACTCTTCAATCAATGGTCGTAAGTAAACATCAATTTCTTTTCCAGGAGACTTCGGTCCAGGAATAAGTAAAGACATAAAGAAGTTGGTTTCTTTCATGCATTTCCAAGGTGGCAAATTATAAGGAACTAACACCACCGGCCACATACTATATGAAGTACTCATATTCCCGAATGGATTAAATCCATCTGAAGCTAACCCCAATCGAACATTTCTTGCTTCCCTAGAAAACTGAGGATATTCACGATCAAAGTGCTTCCACCCTTCACCATCAGCTGGATGTCGTAATATACCATCTTCCACGACACGTTTATCCTTATGCCACCTCATTTCAGAAGCAAAATGTTTGGATGAAAACAATTGTTTCAATCTTGGTATCAAAGGAAAGTGACGTACAATTTTATGTGGAATTTTTTTCCTTTTCCATCGTTCAATCAGATCGGGACTCTCCACATGTTGAGTAATCGTTGGCAATCAACAAATTCTTTCCAATACGATATGCAATCATACTTGCATACATGAATTATCTCATGCATAGCCTAGCCCTAAGTCACGCAACTTCCTCTTCGCTTCATAGAATGAACTAGGTATACATGCACTTGGGAATGCTTCTTTTAACAATTGTAATAACATATCAAACGATTTGTTACTCCAATTGTTAAGAACCTTAATATGCATTAATCTCACCAAAAGTTCAATGATGAGAATCGTGTACAACAGTGGTATAATTGATTGCATGCTTCACTCATTAAATCCTCAAATAAGGTTGGAGTATCCGTGTCATGGGCATTAAGGGGAACCTCATTTTCAATATTGTTTCCTTCATCCACATCTGCTTCGCCAATTGGGACTTGAAGATCATTTAAAAGATTAAACATCTCATTTTCTTCTTCGAAATTTCTCGAGTCGATAGTATTTGATCTAGAATCGTATCTCGACTCAACCATTATACGTTCAAACATTGGAGGGTTGACAACTTCTCCATGATATACCCGATCCACGATAAGAGGAGATATTCCATTCATGAATAGATGTCGCTCAACTCCATCTAAAGATTGCCACATCGCATTCATGCAATTTCTACATGGGCATCTTGTTTTTCTGAGTCATTAACATGAAACTTTGCCTTCTCTAGAAATTGAGTTACTCCTTCTTTATACTCGGTTGACAACTTTGTCTCTAAGTTTAATCCAATTTTTATTCATCTCTACCCTAAATTATTATACTTTTTGAAGTCCACTGCGTATTTCTCAGTAATATTCACGTATACTTTAGACAAAAAAACTAAATATGTGAGAGTTAGGATTTGAACACTAACATTTTGCATATTGATATACGTCTTGATACTAAAACAATATTTTAAACTATCATTTTATTGATATATGTGAGAGTTATGGATTTTAGACAACACCCTCTATGCCAGAAATTTCGACAAAGATAACGACGCTACTTTACGTAAATCCAAAATTTTTCTTAACTCCAAATAAGCTCGCAAACACTTCAAAATAGTCCGAGTATGCCCAACCTCCTCCAAACTACAATAAATCACTAGGTTGGGCTCCAATAAAGTCACAACTAGCAGGAAATCAAAACAAACTAGATGCAAGTAGAAACCAACCATGATATGCAAGTAGTAAGCATATAACATGTTGCACACAAACAAACAAACTCACCTAGTATAAACTACTTACAAGATATCTTAAATCACTCCTAAAGCAATCCAAAAAGCATCCTAAAACAACCTTAAATTGAGTTTGAACAAGCTAAAACTAATTCAAATCCTAAAATAGAGAGCCTTGAAGTGTTAATAAGTTTTTTTTCAGCTGGATGGAGAAACATATTTACTCTAAGCTCTCAAACATTTAATGTATATTGCACTCGATCAATCTATCAAATATAGCTCAATCATTTTGAACTGTGAAACTTAATGAACATCTCCATCACAAACATTCATGGTCATTCAGTTTTAAACCAACCTAAATCGATTATACTCATAATACTTTGGTTAAGTTCTTATAGAGTTCATAAGGCTAGGCTACTATGGAAGCATAACACATGATCGAGACAAAGTTATAAACAACAATTATTAACAACACATCATTATTAACAACATATAAGGATAAATCAAAATTTCTACCTTAACGAATCTTACCGAGCGAACGAGGCGGGAGGCGAGCAGGCGAGCGAGCGAACGAATCTTCTAATACTTACCGAAGCGGGCGGGGGCGTGGGGCGGCGAATCTTCTTTAACAATTTCTCCACTTCCTTCGACGGACTCACTTTCGAATTCGGCCCAATCGACGAACCCCACTCCGATATTCTTCAACAAGAGTCTTCAATCGCCAAAACCCAAATCAGAAATCAATCAAATGATCGAAAACAGAAACACCCACTTACGATTTTGAAATACAAAAGATGACGTACCAGTAGAAACCTTCGCGGCGGCGGCAAAGCGGCGGGCGGAGCGGTAGGAGCGAGCGAGCGCGAACGGAAGCGGCGGCGCGAACAGGCGAACGATATTTGAAGCGTCGGGATTACTGTCGTCGGCAAAACATTCTTTTCTAGTAGTTAACATTCAATAGTATTTTTTAAATTGTTGTTTATATGCCTTCAAAATCTTAATTTTTTTTCTTTTAACTCATTTCACTTTTACCTTAACTCTGCGAAAAACAACCACCTCTTATCTCTTACTATACAAACACCTATCTCTTTTTCTTTTTCTATTTGTCTATCTCTAGATAAATAGTCACTATTTCTCTCATATTTTTTTATTCATCATAGTTAGTGTCTGTATTGATCAACTTCTTTCACCCTTGGTCAGTTACTGCTTAAGTTCTCTATCTCTGGCTTAACCTCTCTCCCCCTGATTTACCTCCCTATTTATTCATCATGTTAATTTTTACTTGATATTGTCATTCAAAATCATCTAGATAATCTTCCTATCACCTACACTCTACTAAATTTAGATAGACTTATTTATTAGTAACCAAATTGAATCAGTTTGATTTTCTATATTAGTCAACTTAATTGGATTAAAATCAAAACTATATGTTATTTCATGATATTTTTTCTTTGTGCGAGAAGTATGAATAATGTAATGAGAGAGAAAAACTCTTGAGTAGTGACAATTCATAATAATGAAATGAAAGAAGAAAGTAGTCTATTATAAAGGAAAAAAAATAAGGAGTGCATGAACTAAAATTAAAACTTTATCTAATCTCATTTCCCATACAAATATACAAATAAAATGAGAGAAGAAAGAAAGAAAAAGGTTGAATGAAATGCATACCTAAATCTTAGCTTACTAATTAGGTTTTAAGATAATTGCACTACTACAAATTTGGCCTTCATTGACGCATGACTTAATATAATTATTGACGTTTGGGATAAAAAAAACGTCAATAAATGGTTAATTTGTACTTTAAAATTAATAATTAATTTAAAAATACATATATTGACAACTTTTATATGTCAAAATATGTTTCCATTTAAGTTGACGCTATAAACTGTCAACATTAGTAACTTTATTGACACTAATTCCGAAAAATTACGTCAAAACTTGAAATTCCCGTGTTTTATAATTCTTGACGGGTAATAAACGTCAATAAATCACATTGACGCGCGCATTTTGTTGATGGTCATTGACCGTCAATATTTAGGCTTTTAATGACGGTTAATAACCGTCAATATAAGGGGGTCTTTTATATGTGGTCAACAACTATCAATAAAGAGATTTTATTTTTCTTTTAAATAACTTTATTAAGGAAACGACGTCGTTATGGTATTTATTATTAAAAAAAAAATCCATGACCTAATCCTTTTCACACTTTCTTTTCTTCAAGAAGTGGTTGCCGCCGAGAGATCCATCTTTCTCCGTCTTCGTCTCTTCCTTGCCAACACTACACCATCGTTGTCGAAGTCAGCAAATCTCTTCCTTTGCCTTCATTGTTCGTCTCTTCCCTTCCTTTCTTTTTCGTTGATGTCTCTTTCTTTGAACACCAGGGATCAAGCTAAAGAGGGTGAGAAGGAAACTAAAGTGCCCCAAGAGGGCCCTGTCGCTAAATGGGAGCCGACTGTTGAAGGTATTTGAGATTTCTTGTGGATAACAAATTGGTTTATGATACGCTGGATAAAATCATTTCCAAGGTTGTATTTTCGTCGTGTAAGTTGTTGTTGATTTCCTCATTTCTTGGATACGGGTGTTTGGAGTTTTCCTAATGTCTTGGATTCAATTTTATGAGCTTGATTCACTCTGGCTTTGCATATGTTGTTCCAATTTGTTTTTTTTTCACTTCTAATGCTTATGCTTTTGTTTATCGAGCCTGTTGCTTTGTGGTTATTGTTTGAAGTTTGGGGGTTACAGTGTTTTTTATTTTGTTATTTGAACTTTTTCCCATTTTTTAATTGGTGCACTATTGTCTCATTAGAAAACAAAAGTGAAAAAAGAAGACGAGGTGCACTATTGTGCTGTTATTATTTTTTTTAAGAGGAAAGAACTTTTAATTGTGTTGTTATTATTATTATTCTTTTAAGAGGAAAGAACTTATAATAGATCATATGATATATCTGTTTCCCCTTGCCAACCAATTTTCTTCCAGGGGTTCGGGCGTGTTGAGAAAGATGGTTGGGGGCATTAGTGGTGTTTTGGTTGATAGGTTACAGGGGACAACAGAAAGCTCTTTGACTCAGATATGTAAAATTGGAAGATAACCGAATTAATTATAAACGCAAAACTGTGGCATAATTGTTTGAATTTAAAGTCTTATACTGATTTCTATACATTTAATCCACGTTTGATGTGGAGTCTGAGAGATACTATTCTTTCCTCACCAGGCACCAGTTTATAATCCTTTAAACACCAAAAGCCGTAATTTTTATTTAATTATTAAGATTGAAGGTCTTTCTAAGGGTCGGTTTAAATTGTCTTTTCAAGTGCTCAATACGCTTTTTTTACACTTAAAAACTATTTTTTAAGCATTTAGAAGGTCATTTCAAACAAACCCTGAATTAGATTGAAGTGATCTTATTGCACGTCGGTGGTGTTATTGTACTCTTTGACTTTCTCTCTCTCTTTCTCTTAGAAGTAGAATATCCTTTGTTGTGCACACTCGACACTACTTAAATTATGCGGTTATTATTTATCTAGGCTAGATAATATGACAGTTTTTTCTTTCCAAGAAATAGGTGGGTGGAGAAATTAATATCTATAAGTAGATCTATGGTAGATCTGCTTGATTTAAAGGTTGGTTTAAATTGTTTAGTGATCTTTTGGAAAATTAAGCTTGTGCATGGTTCTTTTTCTCGTTCACGCATAAGCATCGATGCTGACTTCGATTGCTCAAGTGTTCGGGTCTTGCCGTTGACGTCTCTCTCTTTCATTGACGTCGATTTGCTCAAGTCTCTTGTCGTTGTACTGTTGCTCAGATCTTCGAATTGCTTAAGTCTTCGAGTTGCTCAAATCTTCAGGTTAGGAAACCATCGAATTGCTCAAGTCATGTTGTTGTACTGTTGCTCAGATCTTCGGATTGCTTAAGTCTTCGAGTTGCTCAAGTCTTCAGGTTAAGAAACCATCGGATTGCTCAAGTCTCGGGGTTACTCTTGAAAATCAATAATCGATTTGCTCCGGTCGTTCTGTCCAACCCTATATCTCAGATTATCCTCACCCAAATCTTTGTTTAGATCATCCATCAAGTTGTTGCAGGTTAGTCAATGTCGGTTTCCAGTTGTTATTTCGTTCTTTTGGGTTGACATTTTGCATTATCATTATTTTAGATATAATAGATTAGGAATATGCAAAAATTAATTTATGATTTGTCACTTATTTTGATTTTGATCATTCAAATAAAAGTTTCCCAGGTCTTAATTACAATTTAGATCTGATTGAGCTTGAAATTCGCATTATCATTCTGTTTTTGTTCTTGAATTTTCACTTAATGCTTCTAATATATGATTGCTTGATTACAGTTTAGATTTCAATTTATTTTTACATTTCAATGTGATCTAAGTTCATACTTTCTTTTAAATCATTTTTTTGCTTAAAAGTTTGTTGAAATTCACATTATCATTGTGTTATGTTTGCTAAAAGTTTTTAGCTTGGAGTTTTAGTGATTCCTTTAAACTACTAATTCAAGCCTTATAATATATGATACCCACCTTGTTATCCCATGAAGGTTTTTTCATGATGAGATCATAGAAGGATATATTCCTTAAACAACTAGTGAGATTTACGTAGTAAGGGGTGAGTTTAGAGACAAAAAGGTAATGAGTAGTTATGATTATATCTAGACATAACTCATCACGTATGGCTTTGTATCACCTTTTTTTTATTGAAGTCATTCAGCCTATTTCATACTTAGTAAAATATTGTTTGGGTTTTGAAAGAGAATTGGGATAAATTTTTCTTTAAATAGTTGATATAATTTGAGAGGTTTATTTAGAATTTCAATTGAGATGACAAATTTGCTTGTGGAAAATATTTTTTTTTTTAATTTCTTTTGTCTCTTTCATACTTTTGTTAATTATTTTCCTTGGTTTATATTTGTTTTACTTAGCAATTTTACTTCTAAGTTATATATATGCGGATTACAGTGAGATGTGCATATGTTTTATTAATATTTGTCTGCATCTTTTGTAAATTGGTAGTATTATTATGAAAAATTGAGTTGCAGAAAGTGTTGATATTGTTAATGTAGTTTAAAGAATCAAAATAGTTGGGTCATAAAACAATTTCCATATTGTATATGTAATTTATGTTGGGTTTTTGGCAATATATTGGAAGTGAAATTGTCCCACATCTGAAAGGTGCATGAAAGTGATGGGCTTCTGGCACTATAAAAGGAGTCTATGACTTTGGTTTCAAAGCATCCCAGTTAGAAACACTTTAAACTTGGTGTACTAGCTCTAGTTAAATTCCCTCCTTATATTCTCTGGTCTGAGAGTGGGAAGAAGGGTGTGAGTGGTATAGAGTTTTGGGAGAGTGTTTTTTGTAATTGGGGTCGGGGAGAGAATTCTATGTGATTGTAACAATTTTCACATAGTGGAATTTTTGTCTGAGCTTCCACATCAGAAAAGATTTCTTGAAACGGGCTATAGTTGTTCACTATTTGCAGATTCACTAGGAGAGAAGCAGATATGTCAAGCTTTATGAGTCCGGTAAAGATTGATGTGGAGAGATTTGATGTGGAGAGATTTGACGGAAAGATGAACTTTGCCTCGTGGCAAGTGCAAGTCAAAGATGTGCAATCTGGATTACACAAGGATTTGAAGGGAACCACCAGTTGTGTGGTGTTCCCGAAAGGTTAAGCGGTGATGATGGTGGTCCAACAGAGTCCCGTGGTGCAATCTGGAATTGGAAGAAGAAGAAGAAAGACTTCGTGCAAAAGAAAGGTTGTTGGGAAGACGGGCGGTCTGGACACATGAAAAAGAATTGTCCTAACAGAGCAAGTTTGTCAAAAGGCTCTAGGTCGGATGCTAACATGGTCTCTCTCGTCAGGGGAGATGGTGACATCTTCTGAAGAAAATGGCTGAAGAACTTCTGGGTGAGCCAAGTAGGTGGAAGTTGCACCATAAATTTCAGCTGGGTATATCGGCATGTGACGAAAAAGAAAAGTCTTGGGAGGTGGCATTCCAAGTAGTCTACTTTTATGGTGGAGTAGGTTATAATTCTCTGTGTTGAGGATTATGATTGTCGGTAAAGACAATGATGCAGCAAGAGATGTGGATTCTTCAAATATCTTGCCAAGGTGGAAATTGTTGGGTTTTTGGCAATATATTGGAAGTGAAATTGTCCCACATCTGAAAGGTGCATGAAAGTGATGGGCTTCTGGCACTATAAAAGGAGTATATGGCTTTGGTTTCAAAGCATCCCAGTTAGAAACACTTTAAACTTGGTGTACTAGCTCTAGTTAAATTCTCTCCTTATATTCTCTGGTCTGAGAGTGGGAAGAAGGGTGTGAGTGGTATAGAGTTTTGGGAGAGTGTTTTTTGTAATTGGGGTCGGGGAGAGAATTCTATGTGATTGTAACAATTTTTCACATAGTGGAATTTCTTTCTGTTCGTGGTTTTTTTTCTCCGAGTTTGGAGTTTTTTCCACGTAAATTCTTGTGTCTCTTATTTTGTTGGTATCTTTTAATTTCTCAGTTTATTTCTGCTTATTCCTAGTGGTGGGAGGTTTTTTTTTCCCAACAATTTAAAGAATAAAAAAATTCAAGAAAGATGGGGATGAAGATGTGAACTAAAGTTAATTTAGAACAAATCTTTAATGGTAACTATCGCTTGTTCTTTTTTTTTTTTTGGAATTTTAATAAATTAGTTTATTATGTAATTTTTAGACTGGTTTATTTATATGGATTAAAATTGATCGATAGACTTTATTTGATTAGATTATTACACAACGGATAAATTATGGTTACGAGAGACCAAGAATAAACTATTGATCTGTCATTTTAATTCAGGGTATGTAAAACATGTCCTTATTAATTTACTTGTATTTTGTATATATTACCAACTCTTATTTGTTGGCAACTCTATATTTAGAAACCATTGGTCGTTGGTGGTTATCTCATTGAGAACTTATACAGTTTGGTCGATTGACTCCATAGGACATGACATTCGCTATTATGTGAAAAATATAGTTAATACGTAGGTATTAAGAAACTTCTACCATTGATATATTTCTGATTGAAAATGTATCTGTACTTGTATAAGGTTATTAGGATGTTCTATGCTCAAGCAAACGCTATAAGTCCAAGTCTTAATTGGATAGTTGTTCAGGTAATCATTATTTCAAATCTACAATTTCTTACTACCATTTTGTTTATTTATTCGAGTCTTGCTTATTATATGTTTAATCTATTTATATAGTGTGCTAAGCCACCGGGGAGTACAGAGTGTGGGTACTATACGATGAAGTTTATTCGAGATATAGTAACACAGAGAAGTCGAGTGATTACGGACGTGGTGATACTTTGATCTTATTTTATGTGTTTTACAATTTCTTGATTTATTAAATTTTTTAATGTATATACACGTATTTGTTTGCAGTTGACTAGAAAAGATAAGTACACCTAAGGATGAGTTGGACGAGATTAGAGAGTTGAGTTATGTGAATTTGTCTCAGTACTTATGAACATTTTTGTTCTTCATTTATGTGATTTTCAGGAGTTAGTGTTATGATTTTTAACAGCTTGCTTTGAACGATATGTAATTTTAACTTGTTATTTAGTTAATGGAACTTTGCTTAGTTCATTTGCTATTATGTTTTATTTTGATAAAATTTGTACCTTACATACTTTGGCAATCGTTGACTCTCAATTACATTGTTGCATATATAGTTTTATGTGAATTACATGTTGATAATGACTACCTTAATGAGAAAAATGTGAATTGATAGAGTTGTTCATACAGATGCAGGAGGGAGAGGACAATTTTTTTTTTATTTTTTATACATAATTATAGTTGACAGCTAAAAACGACATTAAAACCTACAATATTGACGGTTTAAAACTGTCAACCTATCTGTCATTATCAACAATGTAAAACGAAAAGTATAGTTATAGATGACAGCTAAAATACGTCAAGATATATTTATATTGACATGCAACAAGTGTCAATAAAATGGGTATTATTGACGGTTGGCTAAAAATGTTGACGATTAAAAAATATCAACTATACCTGATGTTGACGGCTCACAGATGTCAATAAAGTGGTTATTGTTGACGCTTTGACCTAAATATTGACGGCTCAGAACCATCAACTATACCCTATGTTGACGGCACATAAGTGTCAATAAAGAAGTTTTTGTTGACGCTTAACTACCGTCAACTATCAACTTAAAGTTTACGCTTAGATTTATTGACACCGCTTTCAATGACGGTAAAAAAATGTCAACCGAAGTGAATGTTGACAGTTTTTAGCTGTCAATAAAGACCAAAATTGTAGTAGTGTTGGATTTTGAGAGTGGTTCTATGGTTATATTTATATAATTTAGGTGAAATTCTAATAGGCATTTTCAATTTTAATAATAATGAAATAAGAGTAAATTTGTAACAGTAATTACTTAATTGAATGACTTTATTGTTTAGGCAATTAATATATATGTTACATATATAAATTGATTTTTTCATTTTGTTGGTTAATTTAAAGGTATTTTAAAAAAATTAATAATTATTAAGAATAGAGAGGGTTAAAATGGTTTTAAAAGCTATGTAAATTTCTGGAAAAAATTTATATTCATATTTTACGTGATATTTTATGATTTAAATTTAATATCATAATTTGTTAAAATGGTAGGACTTTTAAATTTGGAAAGATTTTGTAATTAAAATATATATAATTAAAGTTAGTAATTATGAAATATAGAGTTTTTTTTTTATATTCTAACTCATTTTATATTTCAACTAATTAAATATAGTGTGAATTAAATTAAATACATAATTTAATAGTTATTATTGTAACTAATAATTGTTCCACATATATATAATTTAAATGTTAACAAAATTTTTAGTAAAAATGGATAGATGAAAAGATAAATTGTGAAGAATAAAAGTATAAAAAATAAAGAATAAAAACTACAACTACATTCTATAGTATTTTTTAAACCGTGACTTATATGTTTTCATAACCTTAATGACTCAACTTTCCTTCTTTTAACTCCTTTTACTTTTACCTTTCCTCTACTATCTTACTTCTACAATCAATGGAAAAACACCCGCCTCTTATTTTTTGCTAACAACACTCACCTCTTTGCTTTTTTCATTCGTCTATCTCTAGATAGATAGTCATCATTTCTCTCATCGGTCTCTTATATTTTTTATTCATCATCGTTAATGTCTGTATTGGTCAACTACATTTGCCCTTGGTTAGTTATTGCTCAAGTTTTCTATCTCTTGCTTAACTTTCTCCCCCTAATTTTTCTCTCTATTCATTCATCACGTTAATTTTTACTTGCTTCTACTCAAACATGTCTTTCAAAATCATCTGTCCCCATCAATCTTTCTATCACCCGCACGCTGTTAAAATATAGATATTTTTCCTTTGGTTGAGAAATGTGAATAATGTACTAAGAGAGAAAAAACTCTTGAGTAGTGACAATTCATAAAAATGAAAAGAAAGAAGAAAGTGGTCTATTATAAAGGAAAAAAATTCCGACTGCATGAACTAAAATCAAAACCATCATCATCTCATATCCGAAACAAATAGAAATAGAAATAGAAATAAAATGTAAAAAGAAAGAAAGAAAAGGTGGATTGCAATGCATACCTAGACTGTAGCTTCTGGACTAATTAGGTTTTTAACTAATTGGATTTTGAGATTGTTTCTGGTTATATTTATATAATTAGGTGGAATTCTAAAAGTCATTTTCAATTTTAATAATAATGAAATAGGAGTAAATTTGTAACACTAACTCTTTAATACAATGAATTTATTGTTTAGGCAATTGATATATATGTTACAAATACATTGAGTTTGTTAGTTTGAAGGTTATTTTAAATAAGTTATTAATTATTAAGAGTAAAACATATTTACCTGATATTTTATGATTTGAAGTTAATATTGTTAAATTTGTAAGACTTTTGAATTTGAAAGATTTTGTAATTAAAATATATATAATAAGAGGTAGCGTTTATTGAAATAAAGAAAAACTCTTTTATATTCCAACTAATTAAATATCATGTGAATTAAATTTAATACATAATGTAATAGTGGTTGGTAATTAATTTTGTGTGGCATACTTTGTTAATTCAAGATTTATTAAAGGGTAATATAGTCTAAAAATGTTTTCCAAATATGGTGACTTTTTAATATAGGGCAAAATACACTTTTGGTCCCTGAAATTTGAAGTTGATGTCTATTTGGTCCCTAAAGTTTCAAAATGAACACTTTAGTCCCTGAGGTTTGGAAAATAGTTCTAAAGGGTCCTTGGAGTTAGTTGACCGTTAGTTGACTAACGGAAAAATCATGTGTCAAAATTTATATTTAAAATTATGTAGTTTTTTTAATTTATATTTAAGATTATTTCTTTTCTTTTCTTTTGGAACTTCTCATGTGCATTTTTTTCGGTATTCCATTTCTTACCTATGCATTTTGTTTTTTCTTTTTTATCAAACCACAACTCTACATAATAAAAAAAAAAATAGAACCACAAAAAAAAAAATAAGAATCTCATCGCACAAATCGAATCAATTAAAGAAAAATTAAGACGTGGGTACTTCAAAGTTGTGGACAGATACGTTTTTAAGGATTAAGAAGGTGGACTGAGTAAGGCGCTTCATCAACGCGATGAAAAATGAACACTTTAGTCCTTGAGGTTTGGAAAATAGTTCTAAATAGTGCATGAAATTAAGTTGACCGTTAGTTGACTAATGAAAAAATGATGTGACATGTTATTGAATTGATAATTTTTAAATGAGGTGTTAAAATTTATATTATTTCAACATTATGTGGTTATTTTTAAAAAAATTATTTTTACTTTTTCTTCATCTTCTGTCTTCTTTTCTTTTCTCTTCTTCATTTATGACAAGAAAAACGTTTTCATCGCGTTGATGTAGCGCTTTACTCAGTCCACCTTCTTAATCCTAAAAAAACGTCTCTGTCCACAACCTTGAAGTACCCACGTCTTAATTTTTCTTTAATTGATTTGATTTTTGCGATGAGATTCTTATTTTTTTGTGGTTCTATTTTTTTTTTATTATGTAGAGTTGTGGTTTGATAAAAAGAAAAAACAAAATGCATAGGTAAGAAATGAAATACCGAAAAAAATGCACATGAGAAGTCCCAAAAGAAAATAAAAAAAATAATCTTAAATATAAATAACTAAAACTACATAATCTTAAATATAAATTTTGACACATCATTATTCCGTTAGTCAACTAACGGTCAACTAACTCCAGAGACCATTTAGAACTATTTTTCAAACCTCAAGGACTAAAGTGTTCATTTTGAAACTTTAGGGACCAAATAGACATCAACTTCAAACCTCAGGGACCAAAAGTGTATTTCGCCCTTTAATATATTATAGATATGTATATGCTTTTTTTTCTTTGGAGTGTGGTCTGCCAGAGAGAAAAAAATCAGGTGGTTATAGTGTCAAAGACATGCTATGATGAATCAAAGACTATGATTGCGTACTTAAAAACGCTATTGAAAGTCTACGACAACGTTTTTCTAACACTATCGATATTTCTTGTAGTATTCGAATCTCATTCATGTTGGTTGAACTAAAAAAATTAACAACCTATTAAGGGGTGCTTACCAAACTGCAATACATTTGAGTGTAAACGTAACAAGATTATGGGATAAACGCAATAGAATTGTGAGGTAAACGTAATGACCTGTAATAGAAGGAGAATTACGTTTAATATTGTTTACCAATCATAATTGGTAATAAGAATTCGAACTTCCCAAAGATGTAAGATTACCAATTATGCACTCTTATATTTATAGTTAATTAAAATAAGATCTCTTTCTTCAATTTTATTTACTTATTCAATTTTTCTAAAATAAAAATTTTTAATTTTTTTTAAAATGATTTTTTTTGTAATTGTTCAAATAAAAAATATATGTATAAAAATGATCCAAAAATCATAATAGATTTTTGTGTAATTATTTCTATATCGATCGTTATTATGTTACCGTTCAATGAAAATATATGGCCTATCGATAAAAATATGGTCCGATCAAAATTAACACAAAAACATGTTATTATTGTTATCATTATCAATTACCATTACCGTTTACCATTATTGGTATATTAACGTTACCATTACCTTTGCCAGTATGGATAAAATATATATATAAAAAATTATCGATTAAAATATGACCTTATCATTATCATAACCATTGCCAATAATATAAATAAATTATCTATTAAAATATTATCCAATCGATAAAAATAGAGTGTGGACAAAGCTCGGACCAAAATTGAAAATTGATTATCGACATAAAAATATGATCTAGCCAAAACTTGCAAGACAAAAACTCAGGCACAATGAAATATGTCTGACTATAACTCCACGTATAAAAGAAATAGAAAATGAATGAGAAAATTTTTAATAAAATCATAAAAATAATTATGGTTATCTATATCAACTCCAATAAATTCCAGAAAAAGAAGGAAGAATGAGAGAGGATCCGAACGAAAGAAGAAGAGAAGAAAAAATATGTTGGACCAAAACTCATGCATAAAAAATATCGATATTAGAAAATGAATGAGAAATTTTTTAATAAAGCCATGAAAATAAGTATGATTTGTCTTTATCAACTTAAGAAATTCCAAAAAAGAAAGAAAAAATGAGAGAGGAGGAAGAAGGAAAAAGAAAAGTAGAGTAAGAAAAAAAAAGAAGAGATTCAATGAAAACAGAGTTGTATTTGAAAACAAGAGATTCAATAAAAACAGAGTTGTATTTCATGTTTTCAGATATGTGTTTGGTAGCACATTTAGAAATTTGATTTCATTTTAAACAGTAATTTAAAATGCATTTATAGATCATAAAATTAGTTGTAGTTGCAAAACTAAATATGAGGTTGAATATAAGATATTATTAATTAATTTATGAACATATTTTTTTTTATATATAAATTTTATATAATTATTATTTTATAATATAATATTTTATAATTTATAATATATTATATTCTACATATTTTAATTTAACAAAAGTAAATTAAGTTTATAAATATGAAATAATATATTTATTAAGATTTTTATCTTTGTTTAAAATAATTCTCTATTTTAAAATTTCAAATTCAGAATCTGGATACTAAAACATAAAAATGTTGTTTTCAGAATTTCTACTATTTGGATCACAGAATCCGAAAACAGTTTTCGAAAACATGTTTGCTAAACACGTATTCACTGAATTCAGTGAATCCGAAAACATAAAATAGAATCCGGATTACCTACCAAACAGCCCTAATAATCTGGGTGGGCCCACGTATTACTCATCCATAATTGGATTATCCTTTTGGATGTAATGTGATTAAGGCAATTGTGTGTTCGAGCCGAGGTGAGTTCCACAATGGATTGCGATTATGGAAAACAGTAAATTTGTAATAAGGTGGGACTCACCTTTCGATTACGTTTGTGGGAGGTAAATGCACTCGAGATATTTTTTAAAGTCAGAGACCTAATAGATATATAATATAATTAAATTTTATAATTTAAAATAAATTTTCCACTATAAATTTCATTGAAATCTCATTCAATTTCACCAACCAGAGATCTCATAATGGAAGATTCAACATACTACATCCTTTGCATTGCTCTCTTCTCCATCTTCACCATTTTGAACCTTCAAAATCTCATTCGCAGACCTTCCAAGTCGGCCGTCCATGGCCGCCGGCCGCCGAGTCCGCCAGCGCTGCCGCTCATCGGCCACCTCCACTACTTCTCGCCGCACATTAGCAAATCGTTCCACAATCTCGCCACTAGGTACGGCGATCTCCTCTTCCTCCAGCTCGGCAGCATCCGATGCGTCGTCGTTTCATCGGCGACGTATGCGGCGGAGATCTACAAGAATCAGGACGTTACGTTCTTGTCACGGCCGAAAATTGCGTTCGGCGACGAGCTGCCGTACGCGAACGCTGGATTCTTCGTGGCGGAGTACGGTGGTTACTGGAGATTCATGAAGAAACTGACAATGACGGAGCTTTTGTCACAGCGGCAAGTTGAGCGATCACGCGGCGTCCGGAGAGAAGAGATGGTGAAACTCTTGAGAAAATTGACTGACTGCGGCCAGAAGAAGGAGGCTCTGGATTTGGGCCTCGAGCTCATCAAGCTCGCAAACAATAGTATTTGTAGGTAATAAATTAATAATTTTCATTCTCAAATTACCCATAAAAGTATATACAAATTTAGGTCCCTTTGTTAAATATTTATTTTAAATTTTTGAAAATGGATCTTGTTTTGTCCCAATTTCTTCCCAATATATGATTTTCATTTTTATTCCTATCAGTCGTATTTTTTTTTAGTTTTCAAAACTTGACTTGGATCTTGAAAACATTTTCAAAAAATAGATAATAAAACAAAGAAACTTATAGATGGAAGTAATATTCCTAAGCTTAATTTTCAAAAATTCCAAACTCAAATGGTTCTCTTTCAGCTTTTAATACTTTCAAAAATATTTATTTTGATCTTGCTTTCGTCCATTCTACCTTGAAAATTTATGTTTTGATTGTCCATGCACTTTTAAACAGTGATAATTTTTGTCTATGTTTGCAAAATTAAAACACAAATACTATACACAACGAGAATTCTTTAATACAAAACTATGGTGGTAATTTGAAAAATTTATTGAGTATAGTGTTGTGTTGAATGGAGATAAATAGACCAAAATTGTCGCCTTTTAAAAGTACAAAAAATGAATGTTTTGATACCCAAAGACTAGAATGAACAAGTGCTAAAAGTATAAGGACTAAATTAAACGTCTTAAAAATTTGTGAACCAAAATAAACCAAGTTGAAAGTCTAGAAACTAAAATAAAATTTAAATAAGAAGATCAAAACAACAAGACTAAAATGATAATTTATAAAAAGTATATGGATTAAACCAGTGTTTGAAAATACTTTGTGGCACAACTATACAACAACAAAAAAAAAAAAAAAAAAAAAATTTTACTACAATACATGGAGATAGGTGTAGCCTAGACTTTACCTAGTTGAAAGAGATACTTCAAGCTTTACTTATTTTAGATCTTAAAAAAAGAACACCAACAAATTAACATTATGGAATTAATTGGACGAGGTGAAATTTATAAAGAAAATTTATATTGAATTTCTAATTTGATTTCATTTGAATAAAATTATCTTGGGGTCGTTGTTTGAATTTGAAATTAAATCTTGTCATTGAGATAATTAAATAAAATTTAAAGGTGTATTTTGGTTTTAAAATGTTTTTTTAGAAATACTTACTTTTTAATATAGTATAACCGTGGTTGAAATTTAAAATGAAATCGGATTATGATAATTGATCAATGTAATTAACTAAAATTTAAAAAGGTATTTTGGTCTAAAAATATTTTTAAAAAATCCTTGCTTTTTAATTGAATTAGGATGATTTGATCGATGTAATTAACTAAACTTTAAAGTTTTTTTGGTTTAAAAATGTTTTTCAAAAATCCTTGTTTTTCTAATATAGTAGATAGATATAGAAGTATAGATAACATTCAACTTATTAAACTCTATATTTCCTAAAAATAAAAATAAATCCTAAATAAAAGGAATAAGAAAAAGCATGGGCAAACAAAATTTCTAAAAAAGGACTATTTTAGATCTGAAAAAAAAAAAACATCAACAACAATACAACATTATGGAATTAATTATTGAAATTGATTGGTATCTACTATGATGCTTAGGTGTATAAAAAACGTGAAAAAAAAAAAGAAAAACATGAACTTTTTTTTTTAAATATCGATGCCTATTTTAGGTCTGAAAAGAAGCACCAACAACAACATTAAAATTAATTATTGAAATTAAGTGGTATCAACTAAAATGATCTAGTGTAAATTTAGACTGAATTTCTAATTTGATTTGATTTTGAATCAAATTATCTTTTGTCATTATTTGAATTTGAAATTAAATGATTTGCTTAATATAATTAACTAAAATTTATAGGGGTACCTTGGTCCAAAATATTTTTTAAAACTATAAAAATATAGATAACACTCTACCAACTAAACCTTAGATTTCAGTAAAAATAAAAACTAAATTCTAAATAAAAAGAAAAAGAAAAAACATAGGCTAACGAAATTTCTAAAAAAGGAAAGAGAGATAAATTAGAAGATATATAAGATGATTATTTTAGATTTAGAAAAAAAAATATCAACACCAACAATATAAAATTGTGGAATTAATTATTAAAATTGAGTGGCATCAACTAAGATGCTCAGCTGTAAAAAACATGAAAGAAAAAGAAAAAAACGTAGACTAACAAAATTTTCAGAAAGAAAGATAGATACCTGTGGAGATGCCTATTTTAGATCTAAAAAATAGAAGTACCAACAACAACATAATATTGTAGAATTAATTATTGAAATTAAATTAGATCAATTAACATGATTTTTATTTAAAAAAAACGTGAAAGAAAAAAGAAAAGATGGGGGCCAACAAAATTAAACTAAAAAAAATAAAAAAGAAGATGAAGAAAGAAAGTGATACTTATGAAAAATTGAACGGGATGTGAAATATATAGAAGGAATTTAAATTGAATTTCTAATATGATTTGATTTTGAATCAAATTATCTTGTTGTCGTTGTTTAAATTTGAAATTATGATTTGATTGATGTAATTAACTAAAATTTAGAGGGGTATTTTGGTCTAGAAATACTTTTAGAAATCCTTGACTTTTAATATAGTTGTCGTTTAAATTTAAAATTAAATCGAATTATGATGATTTATGATTGACGTAATTAAATAAAATTTTGGATATTTTGATCAAAAAATGCTTTTTTTAGAAACTTTGCTTTTTACAAGTATAGATATGATATAAAAATAGAATAGATATAAAATATAGATAACATTCTACCAACCAAACCCTAGATTTCCTAAAAATAAAAATAAAACTAAATCATAAAGAAAAAAAATAAGAAAAAATTACGTGGGCTACTGAAATTTCTACTTGAGAAGATAAGATGACTATTTTAGATCTAGAAAAAAAAAATAACATCAACAATACAATATTATGAAATTAATTATTGAAATTGAGTGGTATCAAGTAAGACGCTTAGATATATAAAAAACGTGAAAGAAAAAGAAAAAATGTAAGCTATCAAAATTTCTAAAAAAAAAAACCTAAGGAGATGCTATTTTAGATTTGAAAAGGAAAGAAGCATCAATAACAACATAATATTGTAGAATTAAATATTGAAATTTAGTGGTATCAACTAACATGATTTGGTGTAAAAATTGCCAAAGAAAAAAAAAACGTGGGTTAACAAAATTAAATTTTTGAAAAAAAAAAAGAAGAAAGAAAGAGATACAAGGAGATGTGAAATTTGTAGAGGGAATTTAGATTGATTTTCTTATTTGATTTGATTTTGAATCAAATTATCTTATTGTCGTTATTTGAATTTAAAATTAAATTGGATTATGATGTTTTGATTGATATAATAAACTAAAATTTAAAAGGATATTTTGGTCCAAAAATATTTTTTTATAGAAATCTTTGCTTTTTAATATAGTATAAATTTAAAAAGAATATAATAGATAATTGACCACTTCCTTTGTTTTTCTAGTTTAATTAATTAACAACACGTAGGATGGAGACTTTGAGCCTCTGAGTTTTTTTTTTTTTCTTCTTCTTCAAAGATATAATATCTTTAATTAGTTGAGTTATATACTCTGGAGTTGACTCTTCCTTCAGAAATTTTGCCTACACAAATTTCAGGACAATTGATATAAATAATCTGAAAAAGGAATAAAAAAAAAAAACTAAAGATCTGAATATATTTTTCTCTGTTTTCTAGTAAATTTTTGTTATTAATGAAATAGGCTTTTGAAATTTTGTTTTCCTGAAATATAGTAAAGATTTCAAAAAGAATTTGAAGAGAAGTAGTAAATAAAGTATAAAATTATTAATAAATAAATTTAATTTTATAAACATAAAAAATCATGTTATCAAATTAGAATTTAGTAGACATGCTTGATTTTTTTATTAAAAAAAATTAATTTTTGAAAGGAAAAAACCCATTATAGCTTTTTCTTAGTAATGGGTTGGAGGATTCGAACCATAGATCCTATGGTCGTTGACACATTCAATATACCAGTTCTGCTCTCTAATTTGGCAAACCATTATAGTTTTAGTTGTGTAAAAATAATTTCTAAAACATATTTCTTGCTTACGGAATTACAATAAGTTTTTTTAGAGTGCTTTTAAAAATAAGAAAATAAAAAATTACAACTACTCAAAAACACTTTTTAAGCAAATATCAAAAAACAACCTTGAGAGCATGCTTGAAATATATAACTTCTCAAATGCTTAAAAAAGAGTTTTTAAAACTCTTTTTTAAGCCTTTAGAAAGTCATTTCAAACAAGTTAAGCTCATTGTTATTGAACTCGAACTTAATTTTCCATTCTAATTTTTTTCTTCTATAATATATATCTTTGAAAAATTCATTATTAATATTAATACTTTTATCAACAGGTTAGTGATGAGTACAAGGTGTTCTGGTGATGACGATGACGCAGAGAAGATAAGAGCATTGGTAAAAAAGACATTTGAAGTAACTACAAAAGTATCATTTGGAAATGTGTTTGGATGGCCTTTGGAGAAGTTAGCTTTTTGGTTGTTTGGAAGACAAGTAAAAGATGTGGCACTAAAGTATGATGAGATATTGGAAAGGGTATTAAAGCAACATGAAGAGAGAGCTAAGAAAGAAGGTTTGGAAAGGGAAGATAGAGATTTAATGGACATTTTGTTGAGGGTTTATCAAGATGAAAATGTTGAGTTCAAGATTACAAGAACACATATCAAGGCATTCTTGCTTGTAAGTTAGTCATCTTCTCCATTGAAAGCTTATGTTTTTCTTTTCTCTTCTTCTTTTGTGACTGTTTAATCATTATGAGAGTAAAAAATGGTAACTGGTTCCTTATCCACTAAACTATACTCTAATTGACATATTATTTCTATAGTAATTAATGTTAAACTTCCCGTTCATTTTTCTACCACAAAATTATATAAGAAGATTTGAGGATGGATTAAGTTAGCTAATAAATGTTTAAAACATTAAATCCCACGATCATTTATTCAAGATTACATTAGAAGAAATAGATGGAAGACAATAGTATGTTGTCATTCAAGGAAGTGTTTATATATATTGTTTTTGTTTAATTTTTTTTTAAATAGTTGAATATTATATTTTACTTGGATCAATCTAAAGTATTATTTTGGAACTATATAGGTGCTATAATTATCTCAAATGGTTTATCACACTTTTAAAGTGAAATTCGATCAAACTATATGTGTCTCTCTATATATGGATTGTTGGAATGATAATGGAATAGAGTGAGATAGAAAATATCTTCTTTTTTGTCCTCATCCTTTCAAGAAATTTCAATCCTCATCTCTTATATTGTCCGTTTTCTAATATGTAATAATATAATATTTTTTAGATCATACGTTAGAAAAAATTATTAGAATCTATATTAAGGTAGTTATTTAGAAACATACCTACATAATTTCTAATATGTACACTTCGTGACAGCTTGATTCAAATTCTCATTTTTAAGTGCAATTTGTGATAGGATCTATTTTTGGGTGGCACCGGAACATCGACGGAGGTATCTCTATGGGTAATGTCGGAGCTCCTCAACCATCCCAAAGTATTCAACAAACTCAGAAACGAAATCAACTCTGTCGTCGGAGCCACCAAACTCGTCGAAGAAGACGACATTCCAAATTTCCCATACTTACAAGCTGTCATCAAAGAGACTCTCAGACTCTACCCCGCCGTCCCTCTCGCCATGCGAGCCTGTCGTGAAGACTGCAAAATCGACGGCTTCGACATCCCCAAAGACACCATGGTTGCAGTCAACCTGTTCGCCATAATGCGCGACCCAAAAATCTGGAAAAATCCCAACGAATTCGACCCCGAAAGATTCACCGGCGACGTTCGGTACGAGATTAAAGGGCAACAGAGTTTCAAGTTTGTTCCCTTTGGTGGGGGAAGAAGGGCCTGCCCTGGCTCCACTTTGGCCTTCAGTTTCATCAGCATTGTGGTTGCAGTCATGGTTCAATGCTTTGATTGGAAGATTGGAAAAAATGGAGATGAAAGTAAAGTGGATATGGAGATTGGAGCTTCCTTCACTTTGCCTAGGGCCAATCCACTTGTTTGTGTTCCTGTTGTTCGACTCGATCCATTTGCCTTCACAAACTAATAGGATTCTTTAGACTGAAATTATTATGAGCCTATATATTAATTTTTAGGATGTTTTTACTGTTATGTAATGGATTCGAGGTAAACATAGTGGCCAAGATAATTAAAAGATAATGAAATTTCAAACTTTCTAAATATGTACGATGATTAAAATATGGTTGGAATAAAATGATATCGATATGAAATATATATTATATTTATTTACTTATTTTAATTTTCTAAAATGATTTTTTTTTAAAAAAAATTATAAGATTATCATTATGGATATCAATAAAAATATGGTATATCCATAAAAATATAATCTAGCCAAAACTCACATAAAGAATATTCAATTATCGATAAATTAAAAATATGACCATATAAAAATAAGGTCTTGGCAACTAGGCAAAAATGGTGCATACTCGTATAAAAACAATCTAAAAATGTATGGTCAAGCCAAAACTCGCAAAACAAAATAGGATAGGGGTAGACCAAAACTCACATATAAGAAATGACCGTATATGCTTGGCCAAAACTTATGAAAAAAATATGGATTTTAGAAAAAACGAATGAATTTTTTTTTTAATAAAGCCATAAAAATAATTATGGTTCTTTTTATCCATTTGAAGAAACTCTAGAAAAAGGAAGAAGAATGAGGGAGGAGGAAGAAGGAGAGAAGAGGAGGAAGAAGAAAAAATAATGGGCAAAGCGTGAAAAGTAAACCTAGAAGACGGTGGTTTCCATGTTGATTGTGTGCATGCAATGTGATTAGATGAATGGATTACCGTGTCAGAGTTGAGCGCATAGGTCATTGCATTGAGGAAGTATTTGAATTCAATCTCTCTGGAAATATAATGTTTTAAGGGGTTTCACCATAGTGTCACTCATTTATAAATTCATGATCTTTCTCTTATCTAGGTGATGTAGGACTTTGATCGCACTCCCAACAATTATTACAATAATTTTTTATTAGACATAATTTTTTAGAGAAAAATATTTTGCCCCCAAATATGGTGCAACCTCCTTGGTGAGCACATAAAAAAAATATGTGTGTATTTTTTTATTAAAAAGAAAAAAAAAAATATGTGGTTGATGAGTGGAGAGGACAGACTTAAGTGTTGTTATATTGTCTTTTAGACGCCGTTGGTGAAGAGAGTTGATGAAGTGTGTTTTCGTATAAGGGTTTGATTTTTTGTAAAAAATTGGAAAAAAATCTGAGTGAGCTTTTAGGTCCTTAATCGATAACTATTTGGTTTTTTGATTTTTGAAAATAATAAGTTATAAAAATATCTATGAAAGAGAAAAAAGGGAGAGGATGCAAAAGATGGCTAAAGTTTATATAGTATATAACTGTACAGACTTAAAAAGATCTAT
The DNA here is from genome assembly GCA_036507285.1 of Trichosanthes cucumerina. Classification (NCBI taxonomy): domain Eukaryota; kingdom Viridiplantae; phylum Streptophyta; class Magnoliopsida; order Cucurbitales; family Cucurbitaceae; genus Trichosanthes; species Trichosanthes cucumerina. The sequence goes on along the minus strand of CM071838.1, from coordinate 83,262,235 downwards.
TTAATATACTAATGAGAATGATAGCAAAAGATTAATCCACCTTTATTTGATAAACTTCAAATTAAATAAACTTAACTTAATCCAACATCTCTACTCAAACTCACAATACTATGTGAATTTGTTAAATAATGTTGATGCAACTACATGTCGATACCGCGAATTCCAACTAATTAATATTATTTCCACCTATGAATTCTTTTTTTAGAACTAAAAAAATAGTTTTTACAAGCTTGTTTTTTGTTTTTGAAATTTGACTAAAATTTACGTCGCCATAACTATATTTTTAAAAAGTTAATTTACAATAGATTTCCATCACGTCCTAAGTTGGATAGGATAGGTTGGGACACGATCATGTGTCATGTTGCACCTTTAACACAAGTGTATAATTGTAATAATTTTGACCGTTTGATTTCTACCCGATTCAAGAGTTTAATGGTAAAAAATATTTTAATTGATGGTGATTAATTTGTGCATTTCTCATACTGCCATTCATTGTACCATTTTATTCTGTGCTCTTTAAGTTCAATCATTATGACGGTTGAGATTGAATCATCAGATTTTTGAGATGGCCGTAATCAGTTTCTTACTTAGGAGTTATGCTAATTGGCCTTCATTAAACTTATTGTTGTGTCTTTTTAACAGGTATCTAACACATTCACATCTCATATACATTATTAAGTAGATCAATAGAGAAAAGTCAAAATATTGTAACTTGATTAGGATCACTCATGCTGACATTTCTTTCATAATAATACTATAAAATAGACTTTTTGTGCAACATGAACAATTAAAAGAAAGATTTGGTTATTTAATTATGTGTATTGGAAGAAATTCTAATTTAATTATAGATGTTTTGTACTCATTTTTGACCGTTAGGTAAAATTTTGATTATTGTTACTATTAAATTTATTTTATTATATGACTACAGAATTTTGGTTATTTAATTAGGTTGAATTTTGTTATGCAACGATACTGAAATAATCTCATTCATGTTTGCGAACTTATTACGACACCTACAACTCTCAATTTAAAATAGACTAAATTACAAATTTAAATAGACTAAATTACATACAAATGGTTTCCGAGCTTTTAGGTTTGTACGAATTTGTTCTTTGGACTTTGAAATTACAAATTTCATCCCGATCTTTCAATTTTGATAAAATTACGGATTTGTTAGACACAAAATTAAAAAATTTTAAGGTTCCATTAGACATAAAATTCAAATTTATATATAATATAGATCAATTAATTTTTTAAAAAATAAATTTGTTACAAACACATAAATTGAATTTCAAGAACTTATTAGACATAAAATTGAAAGTTAATTTAGATACCTATTAAAAAGTTTTGAAAGTTTAAGAACCAAATAAACACAAACCCCAAAGTTTAGAGACTAAACTTATAATCTAATATCAGGTGGCTGGTGGGGATTTAAATTTTTAACCTTGAGAAGAAATAGATCAATGTCTTAACCATTAAACTATGTTAATATTAAAAAACGATTTGCAATTTATGTTGACCAAGTCAACATTTGAAGCCTTTTGAAATAAATATAATTTCTCAACTACAAATTTCATTGAAATTTCTCCAATTTAAGGTCTTGTTTTATAAAATTTCTTTTTCCGTTTATGAAACAAACATGTTTGATAAACTATATTGTTTCTTATTTCTAGAAAGGAACAGAGCTTGATAAACTAATTTTGAGAACTCAAATTCGGTTTCTATTTTTTTCATATGGCATGTATCCTTATTTCTCTTTTCCCTTTCTACACACATCTCTTCTTTCTCTCCTCTCCATACTAATTTTTTCTTCTAATATATTTTTGTCTTTTCATTTTTTTTCCTTTTCATTTTTCATCTATTTATTTCTTTTTTTTTAATATATCAACAATTGGGGGTGAAGATATTCGAACCCATAACCTCTTAGTTATGAGTCATACTGACGCTAGTTGAGTTATGCTCTTGTTGGCATTTATTTATTTCTTTTCTCTTTTCTTTCTTTCTCTTCACTCATAGTATTTTTTTTTCTTTTAATAGTTCCTTATCTTTTTTCTTTTTTTTTCTTCTATTCTTTTCGTTTATGTTTTCTCTTCTCTCTCATTTTCTTTTTTTTTTTTTTTACTTTCCATTTACAAGTTTTTACTTATTATTTTCTATTTAAATCTCTATTATTTTTCGTTTTGGTATGGTTCTAATTTTTATTAAATAAATAAGTTAATAATGCATTTCATGTTTGCCATTAAATGTAAATATACATATATATATAATATATATATATATATATTCTCTATTTTTGTAATTTTACTTGTGTGTATTATTTGTTAATGTGTTTTTAAAGAAAAATAAAATAATTTTATCATTAAACTAAAGATACGTGTTTGTTTGATTATCTAATCTTAGACAATTTACAAATTAGTGTAATTGAACTAACTTGTGTAAGCCAAAATTGTTTAACCTAAAGTGAATTGATTTGGAGTGATAAATGACATTGCTAATCAAAATCGAACAACATTTGAAGGAATTGTAATATTATTGTCATTAATTTTTTGTTGGGCCTAAATAAAATACTACAAACTCTTTATAATTATTTTATATTTATTTTAATAATGCATGTTCTATGTTTTATTATATTATATATACTAAATTTATTCTTACTAAAAGACAAGAAACAATTATCAAACACATGTTTGTTTTTTTTAATAAACAAGAAACAAAAATATTTATCAAACATGTTTCTGTTTTTAGTTTTTAAAAAAATAAGAAACAAGAACCAAGAAATAGAAATAAAAAACGAGAAATGAGAACATTATCAAACAAAACCTAAGTAATCATTTTTGCTTCGTTCCCATTTAGTCCATACGTCTCAACTTTAAAAGAGCTTTAATTAGTCAAAACATTGGAAAATATTATAGGTTAAAAATCCTAACTCCATTTATTTGAATGTAATTTACAAAAAAGTCTATAATGTTTTCTAAAAATGTCCTTGCCAATATTTCTACTGTCATAGCTTTCTTAGGACAATGCATTCGTCGTCTTTTCTACTATAACTAAAGTAAATATGACATATTTAAAAGTAAGTTCAAACATAATATTCCTCGTCTTTTCTATGGAATCCTTCGGGGTCTGAGCTTCATCACAAATGATAACATACCTCTTGTGGTTCATTCTAATTCCCTAGAAGCCATTAACTTAGTTCTTGGTGAATCCGCTGATCTAACTGAAGCTCGAGAGTTCGTGGACCAGATTCAGGAAAGACAAAAGGAGTGGGCGAGCATGAACTTTAAGCATGTATCTAGGCTGGCAAACCAGGAGGCTCACAAACTGGCACAAAGAGCTGTTTTGTTAAAGCAAGATGAAGTTTGGCTGGAAGGCCCGTCCGAGGCTTTTCTACATTTACTTAGTTAACTGTTTGTTTGTTCACTTATCAAAAAAAAAAAACATAAGAAACCTAACAACTCTTGGTTAATGGTTACAACCAAATATATTTTTGGAGATTTATAACTGGAACATAAAAAGTAAATAGGGAAGCTTTTAAAACCATAACAAAGTGAAAAATGGTTTAGTTTCACATATCACTTAGAAAATACCTAATTTAAGTTGTTTTTTTAGTACTTCAATAATTGGGGGTGAGGGGATTCGAACCCATGACATCTTGGTCATGAGTCATACTTGATGTCAGTTGAGTTATATTCTTGTTGGCAATTTAAGTTACCTTCTTTGGCCTAAATCTTCATTTCTTCCCTACTAAGTTAATATGCATTATTAAGCTTATATAATCTATTTTGTTAAAAATTGATGGATGAAAAAACAACAATAAAAAAATAAATCAAAATAGTTATTTTTTAAAAGTTTATGAATATAATAAATTTGAAATCATTAAGAACAAATTAAAAAGTAAAATGCTGCCTTAGTCAACCATGAAATATAAATTTCTCTTAAATAATAAATTTAGGTCCCGTTTGATAATCATTTTATTTTTTGTTTTTAGTTTTTGAAAGTTAAGCTTATGTTCACCTAATTTCTCTACCATAGAGATCATCTCCCTAAGTAAATATTTGAACTCTTAGCCAAATTCTAAAAACAAAGTCAAGTTTTTGAAAGCTATTTTTTTTAGTTTTCAAAAGTTGGCTTGGTTTTTGAAAACATAGGTAAAAGTAGATAAGAAACATATAAATTCATTGGTATAAATAGTATTTTTAGACTTAAATTTAAAAAACTAAGAACAAAAAAAACAAAATGGTTATCAAACGGGGCCTTAATTTCTTAATTTTCAGGGTCGAGGTCTATAAACTTTAAAGCATATTGGATGGGTTTTTAAAACTTTATTTGATGACTATTTGGTTTTTAGTTTTTGAAAATTTTGCTTGTTCACACAATTACTCTTTATCTTTTCTACCATGATTTTCATATTTCTTGATGTACCATTTAAGTTTCTAGCCAAATTTCATAAACAAAAACAAGTTTCAGTTTTCAAAAACTTAGATTGATTTTTGAAAACATAGGTAGAAAATAGATAAGAAAAACATAGAAACTCATTGGTAGAAGTAGTATTTTTAAGCTTAATTTTAAAAAATCAAATAGTTATCAAATGGGGGCCTAGACTTTCAATTTTGTGCTTAATTGGTCATTAAACTTTCAAAATGCTTAATAAATCTTTAAACTTTCAATTTTATTTAAATTTAGGTGTTGTGCTCCCCACTTATTAGCCACACATTTTTTTTCAACTGATGAATAAAAAAGGAATTGCACATTACATAAATGTTGTCTTGGCAGCACCCAAATTTTGCTCTTTCTAATATAGATCTCTTATCAATTAAACATTTCTCAAAATTCATGATACACATGATTTAAAGATTAAGATTGTATTAGACACAAAATTTAATTTCGAGCTAACTATAGACTAAACCTTATAATTTAAAATAAAATTTTCCACTATAAATTTAATTGAAATCTCATTCAATTTCACCAACCAGAGATCTCATAATGGAAGATTCAACATACTACATCCTTTGCATTGCTCTGATCTTCTCCATCTTCACCATTTTGATCCTTCAAAATCTCATTCGCAGACCTTCCAAGTCGGCCGTCCATGGCCGCCGGCCGCCGAGTCCTCCAGCGCTGCCGTTCATCGGCCACCTCCACTACTTCTCGCCGCACGTTAGCAAATCGTTCCACAATCTCGTCACCAGGTACGGCGATCTCCTCTTCCTCCAGCTCGGTAGCATCCGATGCGTCGTTGTTTCATCGGCGACGTATGCGGCGGAGATCTACAAGAATCAAGACGTTACGTTCTCGTCGCGGCCGAAATTCGCGTTCGGCGACGAGCTGCCGTATGCGAACGCTGGATTCTTCGGGGCGGAGTACGGTGGTTACTGGAGATTCATGAAGAAACTGACAATGACGGAGCTTTTGTCGCAGCGGCAAGTTGAGCGATCACGCGGCGTCCGGAGAGAAGAGATGGTGAAATTTTTGAGCAAATTGGCTGACTGCGGCCAGAAGAAGGAGGCTCTGGATTTGGGCGCTGAGCTCATCAAGCTCACAAACAATAGTATTTGTAGGTAATAAATTAATAATTTTCATTCTCGAATGAAAATACTTGGGTTTAGCGTTTGTTTTTTGTTTTTAGTTTTCGGTTTTTGAAAATTGTGGTTGTTTTGTCACAATTTTTTTATAATATAATTTTCATTTTTTTCAAAGAATCATTTGAATTCTTATCTAAATTTTCAAATTAAAATATAAGCACGTTTTTTTAAATATATTTTGTTTTTTAATTTTTAAAACCTGCTTGAATTTAATTTGAAAATATTTGTGAGAATAGGTAGAACGTGAAAATAGTATTTACAAGCTTAATTTTTAAAAAAATGTAAGGTATCAAATGAAGCTTTAAGGTTTAAATTTTTTTTGTTGGTGTTCGTTAATGTTTACTTTGATCTTGCATTTGTCAATTTTTCATCCATGCACTTTTAAAACGTGACAATTTTTTTTTTGTCTTTGTTTGCAAGATTCAAACACAAATACCCTACCTTACGAGAATTTTTTAATCCAAAGTTATGACGGTATTTTAAAAATTTATTGAGTACAGTGAATGTGTTGGAATGACACTTAATCGAACAAATTATCACCTTTTAAAAGTACAAGCATTAAAACAAATGTTTTGATAGTTTGTGGACCAAAATGAACCTTACTTAAAAGTTGAAAGGTTAAAATAAAATTTAAACCAGAAGAAAAAAATGAGACCAAAGTGAAAAAGTATATAGATTAAATTGGCATTTCAAGAGCAAAGACACTAAAATGAACAAAATCTAAAAGTACAAAAACTAAAATGAATATTTTGAAAAAGACCAATGGAAGCTAAAAGTAAAGACACTACAATAGAATTTAAACAAAAATTTTAACTGTATAGTAACAGTTTCTACTATTATAGTTGGAAAATTTAGTTTAATAACCTCTCTTAGTTCGAATTTCCATCTTATATTTGAATGGCAATTCTTACAGAAAAAAAATCCAGTTTAATAAAACTTATTTATAATATATATTATATATATTCGTTTTGAAAAAAAAAAACATATTATTTATGCAAATGAAGATGCATAAATTGTAAATTAATGTGGATGTAGAAAAAATAATAATTTTGAAGGATAAATCTTACTTTAGTATATATAAATATGTTTATTTTGAAAGTTTTTTTAAGCGACATTTATTTTGTTACTTGATATTTTATAAAAATGATTTTTTCTTCTTTATTGATTTGTTGTGCATTTAATACAATTTTTTTTTATGATATGTGAGTGAGATTTAAACATCTGATCTCTTAATCGATGGTAAAATTAAAGTTTTATATTCATCGAATTATGCTCATATTGACATATTTAATATAGATCTTAGGTCATTCACTTTCAAATATACAAACATAAGATTATGCATGTTGAATGTGTTATTGAAATTTAAAAAGAAAAAAAAAGATCCAAATACATTTTTATACAAAGTTTATCGGTCAAAATAGAATATTAACCGTATAAAGACCAAAATCAGATAAGTGCAAAGTTCACAGATTAGAATAAAATTTAAATCAAGAATAAATTATGGTCAAGGGACTTATGATAGATATATACACCAACCAAAGTTAATTTTTTTTTCCTCAAATTGTCGCGGCATTTTATTAGTACAATATGGAATTTGAAAATAGAATACAAAATCACTGGAAGGTGAAACTATTGATAAATAATTCTAAATATTTTTCTTGATAAATTCTTGACTTTTATTTTTTTTAATAATGATTAACATATGTAATATGATAGGAAAAAGAATCTTTTGAACATGTCAAAGATTCAAGATATCGATTTGTAACCACCCAATTTTTTGAAATATTTTACTAAAATATTCATAGTAAATTAAAATTCTCCCCCCCACACACATATATACTAAAATTCTCCCACATATATATATATATATAACCATAGAAATCATAGTAAATTAAAATTCTCCCACACATATATATATATAGTAAGAAAGGTAATAGATATTTGACCTTTTTTTTAGTTTAATATCAACATTAGACAAGGTGGAAATATCAACCTCTGACATTGTCCAACAAAATTTTATGCAGAGAACTTTGAGGGAAATTGCAACAAATAATCTGAAAAAGATTAAAAAAAATTCTAAAGATTTGAATATACTTTCTATGTTTTCTAGTATTTTTTTTTAGTGAAATAGGCTTTTGAAATCTATTTTTCCTGAAATATAGTAAATATTTCAAATAGAATTTTGAAGAAGTGGTAAATAAAGCATAACAATTATTAAAAAAGAAATTTAATTTATAAACATAAAAATTAAAATTGTTATCATATTGGAATTTAGCAAAAATGCTTTGGTTTTTTAATCTTTGAAAAAAAATCATAGTTTTAGGTCCGTAAAAGTAATTTAAAAAACACAGAAGCACACTTAAAAATAAGAAAACAAAACCATTACTAAAAAGAAATTTAAGCAAAATATCAAAAGCATACCTGAATCGAAGGTTCGAATACTCACATTTAAAATGTTGTCGTACTCAAAACAAAATAAAAGTAGAATATCAAGGACAACGATAGACATGTTTGAAAGAACTTTATCTGAGTGCTTAAAAACACTTTTATAACACTAAAAAAAAACTCATTTTTAAGCACTTAGAAAATCATTTCAAACAACTTTATTGTTATTAAACACAAACTTAATTCTTCATTCTAAATTTTTCTTTTAAAATATATATCTTTAAAAAAAAATTCATGATCAATATTAATACTTTTATCAACAGATTAGTGATGAGTACAAGATGTTCGGGTGATAACGATGAAGCAGAGAAGATAAAAGCATTAGTAAAAGAGACCTTTGAAATAGCTACAAAAGTATCATTTGGAAATGTGTTTGGATGGCCTTTGGAGAAGTTAGCTTTTTGGTTGTTTGGAAGACAAGTAAAAGATGTGACACTAAAGTATGATGAGATATTGGAAAGGGTATTAAAGCAACATGAAGAGAGAGCTAAGAAAGAAGGTTTGGAAAGGGAAGATAGAGATTTAATGGACATTTTGTTGAGGGTTTATCAAGATGAAAATGTTGAGTTCAAGATTACAAGAACACATATCAAGGCATTCTTGCTTGTAAGTGTTTTAAGCTTATGTTTTTTTTTTTTTCATGCGATGAGTTCAACGATAGTAAGAGTGAAAAATGATAATTAGTGTCTTATCTACTAAATTATGTTTGATTTGGCCTATTGTTTTTATAATAATGTCACAAGCTTAAAGTTTCATTTTTCTTTTTTTTTACTGCAAGATTATATTAGGAAGATTTATGTTGGATTAAGTTGGGTTAATAAATATTTAAAGCTTACCTCAAGGGTTACATATTTCTTCAACTTAACCTAGTTAAATGATGAGTAATTCTAATTCAATAAATTCAAAAACCTTCACCATATCATTTATTTAAGATTTTCATTAGAAGAGAAAAGGGTAGAAGATAATAGTATGATGTTTTAAGTATTTATATATATATTGTTATTGTTTTATTTTTTTTTAAGGGTTCAACATTATATTTTAATTAGATAAGTCTAAAGTATATCAATTTGGAACTATAAATTCGTTATGATATTTTTGGATGATTATAACTCTTTTAATTAAAATGAATTTTTTAATGATTTTTTAGGTGAAGTACCAAGCCATATCAAACTATATATATATGTGCCTCCCATATATGGATTGTTAGAATGATAAAGGAGTAGGGTGGGATAGAAAATATCTTCTTTTCAAGAAATTTCAATCCTCATCTTTGATTTTAGAGAAAAGTTGACCTTTGGAATTATGATTTCTATAGTTCTTTTTCTAATATGTAATGTAATATTTTTTAGATCACCCGTTAGAAAAAAAATTTATTAGAATTTGTATAAGGTGGTTATTAGGAAACAAACATAATTTCTAATATGTATCTAACTATTATCAAGGGGCAGCCACCAACCACATCATGGCAGCCAGTGGCGGATCCAGAATTTGTATCGAGGGGGGCTTGAATATGACATTGACATTGAGATTAAAAAAAATATTTAACATTGTACAAATCAGAGCTTGAGGGAGGGTTGATGACATATTTACTATTATGCCAAAAGACTTTTTTGTTATTTGACCTGACTTTTTCTATAGATATTATTAAAGGTAAAAAATTTGAGGAGGACTCGAGCCCCTGAGCCATACCTTGATTTCAAATTCTCATTTTTATCTACTCTTTGTGGTAGGATTTATTTTTGGGTGGCACCGGAACATCGACGGAGGTATCCCAATGGGTAATGTCGGAGCTCCTCAACCATCCTAAAGTATTCAACAAACTCAGAAACGAAATCAACTCTGTCGTCGGAGCCACCAAACTCGTCGGAGAAGACGACATTCCAAATCTCCCATACTTACAAGCTGTCATCAAAGAGACTCTCCGACTCTACCCCGCCGTCCCTCTCGCCATGCGAGCCTGTCGTGAAGACTGCAAAATCGACGGCTTCGACATCCCCAAAGACACCATGGTTGCAGTCAACCTGTTCGCCATAATGCGCGACTCAAAAATCTGGAAAAACCCCAATGAATTCGACCCCGAACGATTCACTGGCGATGTCCGATACGAGATTAAGGGGCAACAGAGTTTCAACTTTGTTCCCTTTGGTGGGGGAAGAAGGGCCTGCCCTGGCTCCACTTTGGCTTTCAGTTTCATCAGCACTGTGGTTGCAGCCATGGTTCAATGCTTTGATTGGAAGATTGGAAGAAATGGAGATGAAAGTAAAGTGGATATGGAGATTGGAGCTGCCTTCACTTTGCCTAGGGCTAACCCACTTCTTTGTGTTCCTGTTGTTCGGTTCGATCAATTTACAATATAACATCTGAGGTAGGGATTCGAATCTCAAATTTCTTGATCGAAAGATTAATTGAGCTATGATATGTGTGGTGGCTTATTTATTGAGTTATACTTGTTTGTAATTATGAGTTTAAAATAAAATGTGAGAAAGACATTTTCTTTTACCGAAAGAAAAAGTTGTTGAAGCTTTTATAAAAGCTATAAAACTTATTGTTGGATATTTTTTTTTAATAATTTAGTTGTGATTTATATTTTTAACCAAAATAATTGAACTCACTTAGCTTTCTTTACACTAGCCGATGCTTTTTTTTTTTAGTTATGAAAGGTCTTTTTCACATTGTAATTTTAAACTCTTAATTTTTAATTAGTTAATTGAAAATAAATGGTATTATATATATGAGAAAATTATAAATATTAAAAATAAAAAATGAAGTTGCTATTATCAAAGATTTTGTAATAAAACAAGAAAAAAATGTTATTTGTAGGGGTAGATTGGATGGTTTTGGAATATAGACAGTAGGAATATATATTTCTTAAATATCGAAAATGATGAAAGAAAAAGAAAAGACAAAAAGGCAAAAAAGAAAAAGAAAAAGGCAAAAACTAAAATAACAACTATAATAATAATAAGCGTAAGACTTGGGGTGCAACCGAGTATTATGAAACCTCATTTTTAACTATAAAATTTTTCGGTTTAAAAAAAGAAACAAAGTCTCTTTTGTGCTTATAAAGTGAACTTGCCTGAGTGCACATTGTACCCAAGTATTTTCCTAATAATAATTACTGAGTTATGGTTGGACCATGTGTGTGAAGGACAAAATAGGTAATAGATGGTTAAATTTAGATAGAGGTTTTTAAAAAATAACGAACTAGCTTTAATAAATGGACAAAAGATTAAATGATAGGTAATTTTAAATAATTAAATGGACTTTAATACATGCATAAAATTTTTATAGAATTATTGAATAATTTTGGTGATATCAAAGAAACCAAATAATAAAAAAAAAGTGTTAATATAAAATCAAGATTAAAGTTGATATTTGAAAACCAAATAATACACCACCGTTGGATAAAAGAAAAAGGTTTTTGAAAATCGAAACTCAAACGTCCCGTTTGATAACCATTTTGTTTTTTATTTTTTACTTTTTAATTAAATCTAAAAATACTACATCTACCAATAAGTTTATATATTTTCTAATCTACTTAATACCTATGTTTTAAAAAATCAAGCTGAGTTTTGAAAAAAAAAAAAAAGTAATTTTCAAAAATTTGTTTTGGTTTTTGAAATTTAACTAGAAACTTCAATAGTCTTTCAAGTAAGGTGGAAATCATTATGAGAAGATAAAAGAGAAATTGTGAAAAAACAAGCTTAGTTTTCAATCTTCTTGCACCCTAAAGTTGTAATCATAGCACATACACTTCCTACATTGATCCAATTGTAGTCTTTCATGTTCATTGGCAATTTGACTGCTAAAAGAATTAGGAAAATACTTAGATGTTGTACAATTCCATTGATAACCATACAAAAAAATATTTTCTTTTTAAAAAGAGAATAAATTTATAGTCGGGTTGCACGGACTTGGGTGCTGCCTAGACATCGCCCAAATACTGCCCAAAGAATTATACCAAACGCTTACCCATACATATCCCATTACTCACCTCTTTTGTTTTCTCTACAAATGTAGACTAAGTTCCATTTCTACGTTTTCATATTCAAATTGTTTGGTTTTTGTTTTCCTGATGTAGAATAGTGACACAAAAATGCAGTAGATGGATGCATATATAGAAGTTAGGCTAAACTAAGATAGAAATTACAGTAACGACTATTGTGTAAAAGAGTTGAAGGCATTCACTATATTATTTACAATATCATTCATATAAGTTGACGTGAATTTTGTATCTGTAAAAATTGATTATATAAATAATTTTAACAATATCTTTTGACATAATTAAAATATAATGGTAACAATAATTTTAATCTTCTATATATAGTTGTAATCAATATCGATCACGTATGTTTCTTAATTTTATACCGATCAATTGTCACATAAATTTTCATCTTTTATTTTAATAAAAAAAAAATATATATATACTTTTTAAAACAATTTCAAAGTTAAGGGTAATTTTTGGAATAGATTTTAAAGTAAGTACATAATTGAAACTTGCTTCAAAGTTTAGGTGTAAGTCAGTTGATATATCAGTTGAGTTATGCTCTTTTTGACACTTTTACTAAGTGACTAATTTGGTCATTATTTACAAAATTGAAGCATAAATTTTATACATAATTGGGATTCTTTAATACAAATTTACGACTACATTTCAAAAAAATTAGTAATTAAGTGAAGTATCATGTTAAAATTATGATCGAAAACGTCTTGCACGTGTTGCACTCTTTTTAAATATTTGTACCTTTCGTAGATTTTCTAGAGAGGAGAATAAAGTTATCCATAATCTAGCAGTTTTGACATGTCTTCACAAAATTCACTAGAGTGAATTTCTCGTATTCTTGTAGTGTGAAAAAGTATATAGACCAAAATAGTGTTTAATTTTTTTTTTCTTCATCTTCTCCTTTTCCTTAATTTTCTCTTTCTCCCTCCCGCCGCCACCACCACCATCCCCACCGCTCTCCGCGCCGCCTCCACCGCAGCTCTTCTCTGCGGGCGCCCCCTCTAATTTTTTTTATTTTAATATAATTCTTATTTATGTGATTATTTATTATTTAATTATTTTTTTTGTTGACATTATATTGTATAAATTTATTTAAGCATGGAATGGTTGCAACGAATTTAATTTGTTCATTTAGGTTGTGATTATTGAAGTAATCTCATTATTTATATTGAGATTACTTCATTTAATTTTGTTGATTTAAATTAAGATTAATTAATGGAATTTAATTTACTTATAATAAAAATGGTTAAAAAAATCTTATCGAAAGAAAAAAGAATAATGGAATGAGAAATAACATGAAATGCGAGAAAAATGTCAGCATCAAATTACAATTTGTTAGAAGGACACGTGTCCCCGCACATATAAAATAAAAATTGTTGATAAAGAAGTCGTCACTAGCAGATTTAGGTCTTACATGCAGTTGTCTAAAAAAAAGAAATTGAAGCTAGTCAACACGTAATTTTTATATTTTCTTAAATATAAAATGCATTCCGTTTTTAATTTTAATTTTTTTAAAAAACATTAACTTTTTATGTTTGATGAATGTAACGACCCTAAAATTTGATACGAATCTACGTTAGGAAGTTACTCCGTCACACCGTTCGCGTCGAAATTTCGGCAGCATAACGACATAACAAGGAGAAAACCTAAATTTTTCCCAGAACCTAGCAAACAGAAAACACTTCAAAGAGTTTCAAATAATGTCAAACCCCCACCAAACTACAATCAGAGAATGAGTTGAGCTACAACCAGAGTTCCAAAGCATAATATCTTGGACAAACGAACACGCAACAAAGAGAACAACTCAACCAGAATGAAAATTACTAACTAAGAAGTACAGAAGACAACATAGTGTTGCGCGACCAAACAAATAAAACAGAAACTAAAACATGACAATTTCAAACGAAACTCTAAGCTAAAGGAAAACAAGAAGGAACATGCATGGTCCCACAGCCTCGTCGGATCGCCATCATCGTCAACCGCCTCATGGTTTCTTACCTGCAACCAAAAACAACAAAGTAGATGGGTGAGTATAAAAATACTCAGTAAGAAGCCCACTCACGTCCAACCAAACCAACATGCAACCAACCAGACTCGTCTTCTACACTCAACCCCAACACAGGTCTCACACTTAGCACACTTCACCTTGAGCCCTTATGCGGTAATAACTCGAGCTCTACCTTCAGTCCTGGAACTTTGATTGACGATGCAATGAGAGAAAGCAACTCTCATGCCACTACACACTGGCATAGAGCGGAGCAGGTACGTATCCTACACGCCCTATGGGGAATCACCCTTAAGCCAACACGGGATAATGGAAAGCAACTACTCCCTGACGGGGACGTACCCAAGCTCTCACAATGCAACACGCTAGCATAGTGCAGTGATGTACGTAACCAACACGCCTTATGGGGAATCGTCCCTAAGCTAGCACGGGATAATGGAAAGTAACCACTCTCGGATCTCATCGGGGACGCACCCCAGTCTCACGAGCCTATCATATATCGTCAACCTAGAGGTTCCGACTCGCTCAGGCGTAACTCAGGGTTTAGTAAGTGCTGGATTTTGCGCTTCATAAGGTTATTTAGGATTCTAACAAGACATTCCTTAAATCCCCGACCCACTCTCAAGGGTCCCAAATTCAACCAGGTTTTCACTTTTAGCCAACCCCTCAGAGTACTCAAATTTCCACTTTCAAACCACACTCCGCTAGATGTCTGACTTAATCTCACCCCAAGCCCACACAAAATTGCTCAGCTCCTAGCTTCACGTCGGTAAACGCCTCCCTAACTAGCATTCTGACATAGCCCAGACCCGCCCCGCAGGACGCTCATAAGCTATGTCCCACTCCGAGTCTGTTGTCACACCCACTGTGACTCACCTCGAGACACTCTCGTCTTTGGTCTATTGCCATGACTATTATGGCTCACCGCAAGACATCACTGCCCTGGTCTTTTGCCACGCACACGGTGACTCACCACGAGACATCATCACACACGTACTTTATGTTAGTTCCTCACCACACGAGGCCGTAGGATGACGTCACCTAAACAAGGCGTAAGGTAGGGACTTCAAGACTGAGGGGTTACCTGACACAATTCTCCTGACTGATACTAAAACCATACTCGAAAATACGTTCTAACAACTATGCAAGCAATACACGCTGCCTATCGATTTTGATCCTCAACCACACATACGCAAACTCGATCACTATTGGAACCAACCCCTTTTTAACATACTCGACAACCCAAGGTTTCAACCAAAAACTATGCAAGCAAGCTCCCTCACTTATGAGCTCGCTTTATGGATAAAGTTGGCCATAGCGATCCAAGAAACTTAAACACGAGTCGAAGCTTAAGGCGTTGAACTCAACGAACACACTTAGCCCAAACCTCAGTAACCAAACATTAGTTTGTAACCTCAAACCCCTTTTAAGAACTGTCTCACGCTTAGGCGATCTTAAGCCCAACACAGTAATCCTCTAGTTGGTTTGGTCAACTACACTTTGTCGCACACGCCCATCTAGGGTCTACTTGAGGCTTATGAATTCCAACTACCAAGCCCGAGGTAGGAACCGAGCATAGAGTCACCTTTCAACTACGTCAAACTCGGACTCACAACGGTCTCTCTCAGCTTAATACGATCAAAGGCTTATAGTCTCACTCTTAACTTGAAGCCTAAGCCCCTATTCCAACATTAACTACTTTCTTAATCCATTAGTGGTACAAGCAACACCAACACCAACCCGATCTCAACCATAGGCATCGTAACGTGATGTTCGTGCATTAAACATAATTCATAGATTACTACATACAAACAAAATCGAATAATAACTTTAAGGGGCTTAATCCAAATGACTACTTACCTCAATAATGAAGTCCGAAACTCCGATCCCAAGTCCCACGCACTTCTTTAATACGCTCGGGCCCCTAAGTCACAAACAAAGTCTTAAAGTCACGCTCCAATAATCGATATTTGGATTATCTTGACTTAAATAACCAATATAACATACAAGGGCCTAAAATGGGATCGAGAAAAACGAAAACGACCAACTGTACCTAATCAGTGGCAGTGGCGGCGGCGGCTTCCGGGGAGTGAAGGCGCGTGGAGCATAGATCCGAGATGCCTGTGGCCCGATCTATTCAAAACCAACCTCCAAAATAAGAGAACCAACATAAAACTACTCGAACCGGGTGAACACTCTTCTAACGGTAGCGGCTGGGCGACGAGCTGGAGAGTGAGAGGGTGAGAACGCGCGGCGTGGGCGGGCGAGGCGCGAGGCGCGCGCTGGGCGTGGCGCGGCGTGGGCGTGCAGACGGCGGGGGGACTTCTCGACTGGGAAGAAAAAAAATGGAGAAGAAAAAGAAGAAGAAAGAAGGAGAAAGAAAAGAAAAAGAAACGAAAGAAAGAAAATAATAATAAAATAAAGATAAATAAAGATAAATAAATAAATAAAATAAGGAGTGAGATCTTGCTTAATTGTGTCTCCGAAAAAAAACTATCGGGCGTCACAATGAAATTGTTCATTTCCCATATATTTTAACCTTAATTCCAATTTAGTAGCACTCTTTTATTTAATAAACTTTACTCAATGTATATTTTGTTAGTAAGTAGTAACATAAAGTTTATGTAATTTGTTGTTACTTACCCATAATCCTAATTAATTCTACCAGAGACTACAATATTAGTTGTTAAGATCAATGATCTTTAAAATTTGAATCTTTTAAAGTAGGTCGTTATTATAAGGTTTGAATTCATTATTTCAAATGATCGTCTTTTTCTTTTTGGTTAAATTACAAGTTTAGTCCTTGAATTTTTTATTTTGTATCTAGTAAGTCTATGAACTTTAAAAATGTCTAATTAGTCATTGAACTTTTAATTTTGTATCTAATAGGTCCATTTCATATTCACAATTTTAAAAAAGTAACCGATCAATTAGATATAAAATTGAATTTTTTGTCTAATGGAAGCCTAAGCTTTCAATTTTGTGCCTAGTAAGCTTATGAATTTTAAAAAACGTCAACTAGGTCAGGACCTATTAGACGTAAAATTGAAAATTCAGAGATCGATTGGACACAAAATTGAAAATTTGAGAACTTATTAGGCATCTTTCGAAGTTTAGGGACAAAATAGATACAAATTTTGAAAGTTCATGATCTATTAGACACTTTTTAAAGTTCATGTATCAAATAGACACAACCCTTAAAGTTTATGGACTAAATTTGTAATTTAATCTTTTTATAGGTCTCAGTTACTAATTAAAATTTGAAAATTAAAAAAATAAAGAGGTAAATTTTAAAACTAGAATACTGATCCATATATAATTACTTCTTTGGCAACAAAAACATAATTCTTCAACTGGTATCAAGTATGACTCATAACCATGTACTAAAAAAAAATTACTTCTTATTTTCTAAAAATAGAATACTAAAATATAAATTTGTTACAAAACTTTAACTAAATTAATTAATGATAATTGTAACAATTAAGTCGAGTACTCCCCACACATTGGATTGACTTGGAGTGGAGAGAGAAAAGAGAGAAATAAAAAATACTGGTAAAGATCTGAGCTTTATTTAAATATTCATACTTCATAGAATGCCTATATAACAAGTAAACATTCATAAATGCTTTAACAATTACAGGGGCTTTGCTAAACATGTGGCAATGCATATAACTGTGACCAAAATATAATACTTAAAAGCAGATTAACTATACTATGATTACCCCAGGGATTCGACCACTTTGGCGATAACTCTGATGACCAGCTAACCACCATCGATGACAACTATCTCGGTGACAACTCCATCGACCCTTGAGAATAGCTGATTGTAATCAATTGGTCATAACATAGGAGTGTTTTAAATACAAATTTGAATTAATTAGATCATAATCTTTAATAGTCAATTCTATAATATATTTGAAATTAATATGAGTGTTTTGAGTGCAGAGTAAACCAAATAAACTTGTAGAGAACATGTAATTTGAGTGTTTTTATTTTCAAGGATTTTTATTTAAAAAGATATTAAAGGAAAATGTATCTTTGTAAACACTTAAAGGGTAATTCAAACGAGCCTTTAAAGAGTTTTGTACGAATTTCGTATGATTTATTAATCAAAGTCGAGAAAATAATTTTTCTAATTTAATTTTGAAGAGAGACTAATTTTAACATTTTCTTTTTTTAGTTCATTCAAAAGTGGAAGGATGAGATTTCAACCTTTAATCTCTTAATTTAATATATGCTTTTAACTAGTACAACTATATTTAGATTTGACAATTATAACACTAATTCCAACTTGAAATCTTAATTTGATAATAAAAATAGAATAAAAATGTTAGCTCCATCAAAATAAATATGTCAACAAGAACATAACAAGAACATAACTAAATAATGCATATATTTCTTTACTCCTCATAGAATTATAAGTTTGAATGACTAAAACTCGAACATAGCTCAATTATTAATAAACCCATCAATTAACTTGATCCCAATTCAAATTCTCACCCATCTTTTGTTTGAACTAAAAATAAATGAAAACTTCACTTCATATTTATAATACTCTCTGTAACCAATTTATAATACTCTATAATCATCCAAAATATATACAATGTAAAAATATAGTTTCAAATAAAACAAGAGAATAAATTATACTAACTTTGAGAGTTGTATCGATAAAAATTTAAAACTAATAATTATATCAATTTAAACCCTAAACTTTCATAAGTGTATCAATTTATACCATCTGTCAGATTTTATCTGAAAATGTTAATTTATATGTGAGAAAATTTATTAATCATATCAATTAAACTACTAAACTTTCATAAAATGAATCAATTTAACCCTTCATTTCAAATAATTGGTGATTTAAATGGAAAGTCTAGATTTTTTAAGAAGTCTACACACATGTGGGAATTGATGCATGAACGATTTTCAAACTCAAAACTTAAATTGATTCACTTACAGTTTAAGGGTTCAGTTGATAGAACTATTAGTTTAGGATTTTTATTGATATAACTCGAAAGTTTAAGCCCATTTGATAATCATTTGGTTTTTGAAAATTCTACTCGGTTTTCTCACTATTTCTCTACCATGATTTTAATCTTCCTTTACAATGGTTCCATCTTTTTTAAGAAAACACTTGAATTCTTAGTTAAATTCCAAAAACAAGTTTTTTAAAACTATTTTCTTTTTATTTCTCAAAACTTGGTTTGGTTTTGAAAACATAGAAAAAAAGTAGATAACAAAATACATAAATTCATAGGTGAGAGTAGTATTTATAGACTTAATTTTCAAAAATTAAAAATAAGAAACTAAGGTCTCGTTTGATAACCATTTGGTTTTTGAAAAATTAAGCCTAAAAATATTACTTCTACCAAAAGAGTTCTATATGTTTTCTTATCTACTTTGTACCTATATTTTCAAAAACCAAGCTATGTTTTGAAAATTAAAAATAAAATAGTTTTCAAAAACTTGTTTTTGTTTTTGAAATTTGACTAGAAACTTAAATGGTACCTCTATTAACATAGAAATTTTGGTCAATCTCCAATTATCACGTCATTATTCCAAATTAATGACGAAATTATAAATAATTAAATTTAGGACCAATTATAAATTGATATGTGTCCTAAATTTAATTTGAAGACAAAAATTGGAATATTCTAAAAATTAAAATTTTAATTTAGTCAAATTGGGTTATATGGAATTTAGGTTAAAGTTAAATAAACCTGAAATCCAAATGGTTAGGCCCAAAACCAACGAAGTCCAAGTCCAAAGGTTTGGCCCAAAACCCTAAAAGGCCCAAGGCCACCTGTCATGGAAGACTCTATAAATAGAGAGTTTCCCTTCCGTTTCAAGAGTCTCAAAATAACTCAGTGAGAATTTAGAGGAAAAGTCGTTAGATGTTGGATGCTCCCTGAATGTTGTAAGACAAGTCGAAGAAAATTTACATTCGAGAACAAGTTGAAATCTACGAGAAACATTAGATATTGTAATCCACTACATTCAAATTAATCTTTTTTCTATTGCTTTACTGAAATCACGTACAAACAATCTTAAGAAAGATGAAAATCATTATAGAGAAGATTGAGAAAAAATATAAAAAAACAAACCTGATTTTTTTAAAACTAAAAATAAAAAATCAAATAATTATGAAATCTGACCTAAATAATTGTTCAAGCGAGCCTAAAGAGTAATAAACTGCCTGTTAGAGATATAAATTGATTTTCCTCCTAAAAAGAAAGTAAAAATAATCAGACTCGAGCAAACTCATGATTCACGTTGCTCCGCATTGGCAACAATTTTTTTGCTATCAATTCCAATACTCCCTCCATTTGTCTTCTTCCAAATAATAATAATAATAATAATAATCATCCTTTTGATTTGGTTGTGAATAATCATATAAATATAAACATCTCCCATTTCCCTCTTCCAAATTCCCAATTCCCATTTCTTCCTCAATCCAACAATGGCGGACGCCGCTCTTCACTACATCCTCTACCTCCTCCTCTTCTTCCTCTCCTCTCTCTTCCTCCTCTTCCTCCTCCACAAGCCGTCCAGATCCACCGCCGGAAAACTCACTCTGCCGCCGTCTCCGCCGCCGATGCCTCTGATCGGCCACCTCCACCTCCTCCTTCCGGCGACTCACAAGTCCTTCTTCAACATCTCCTCCAAGTACGGCCCGCTCCTCCACATCCGCCTCGGCGCGCTCCAGTACGTGCTCGTCTCCTCCGCCTCCCTCGCCGCCGAGATCTTCAAAACGCACGATCTCACGTTCTCGTCGCGGCCGGATTTCGCCTTCAGCGAGGAGTATCCGTACGGTAAAGTCGGATTCCTCGGCGCTCCTTACGGCGATTACTGGCGCTACATGAAGAAGCTGACGATGATGGAGGTTCTTGCGCCGCCGCAGCTTGCGAGGTCGCGATTTGTCAGGAATGAAGAGATCGCTCGTTTGCTTCATAAGTTGCTCCTCTGTTCCAAGAAGAAGGAGGTACTCTGTAACCAACTACTTTTCTTTTCTCTTTTCTTCGTAATTATTATTTATTCATTTGAAAATTGTGATTTTTTTTTATTGAATCTCTCACTACTTTCTCTCTCTCTTTTATCTGAGATTTATTTAAATTATTTTCTAAAGACAAATATATAAACAAAGGATTTTTAAAAAATTAAAGACAAAATAACTCTATTTAGATGCATTTTATAATAACTTGTATTATAATAGTTTATGATAAATTCTACCTCCTAAACACATGTTATTATATTGTAGACTAAATAACTTTGCCTTCTAAACATAAATTATATAACTCTATTATAATCCATGTTATTATAACTCACTTAATACATAAAACAATCAATTAAGTTCTACTTCTACTTTCATTTATATTTAATCACAGTAACATTTTATTCATGTTTACCAAAAAAAAAATTGGTCTTTGTATTTTTAAAGTTTTTTATATTTAATTTTAGTTTATAAATTTTAGTATTGTAAGATTTAGCCTTCATGTACTTTCAAATTATTAATAATTTAATCTCTAAATTTTAGTTTTAGTATGCAGCAACTAAGTTAATAATTCAGTCTATCATATCAAATTGGATAAGATTTAACAAAATTTCTTACATTCTTATTAATTAGGAACTAAAGGAATATATAAACTAAAAGGAATAGATATTTACGTTATAATTGGTCTCTTTTATAGAGCTTATCCACCAATATAAATTTATACTTCACTCGATGAGATTTTTCTAAGTGTAGATCAAACTATTACAAATTTAACTAACAAAACTAAATTATTACATATTATACTTCAATAATTAAATTGTTATAAATTTGTTACCTTCTTATCTATTACATGTTTGGGACATAGACTATAATAACTTATTATAACATATGAAATACTTTGCACCCAAACACAGACTATTATAACCTCAAACTATACTATTCTACATTTTAAATAATATTATATAAGTTTACATATCATAATAAGCCACTCATGTTATTATAACCAACTATTATAACTTTTGTTATTATATAATTCTACCCATTATAATAACATATAAAATACTCAATGCCCCAAACAACCATTAAAAATTAAATCATCATTCATAAGTTCATATTTTTTTAGTATCATAATCTTACATTATTATCTCTATATCTATATACATAATTAATTAAATATTTTTTTTTTAATAAAAGAGTACACTAGAACATATATATTTGTTACTTTTTTAATTCAACAAAATTTAAGAGTTGAAAATTTGAACATCTAACATCATGGTCAAGTGTACATGTGAATTACTATCGAACTAAGCTTACTTTAATATATTATAAACTATTAATACATATTATATCACAAAACAAATCATATTATCTATTTGATACTTTCTAATTTAGCTTTTTTGTAAACTTGAACACAGTTCATATACTCTCAACTACAAAGTCGGAGGTTCAAACTCTCCATTTT
The DNA here is from genome assembly GCA_036507285.1 of Trichosanthes cucumerina. Lineage (NCBI taxonomy): Eukaryota > Viridiplantae > Streptophyta > Magnoliopsida > Cucurbitales > Cucurbitaceae > Trichosanthes > Trichosanthes cucumerina. Next base: position 83,239,747 of record CM071838.1, on the reverse strand, counting down.
ATATTTTAAAAGAACTCATATTTCAAGTACATGGTCAAAATTTTGAAACATTTTTTTGTTTGAGTATTATTTTTTTGATAGAGTATATATCTTAGCCAATTGAATCGTTGTGACAAACAAAAATTGAAACGTGTTTACAACAAATTAGTGAGGTTACCAACGAATGTAGAATTAAATTTTTTGAATGGAACAGTCAGTGGACTTGGGGGCAGAGTTGATAAAGCTCACAAACAACAGCATATGCAGAATGATGATGAGCACAAGATGCTCTGAAGAGAACAACGAAGCAGAGAAGATCAGAACATTAGTAAACGACACCATTGAAATCGCTACAAAGATGGCCTTCGGCGATCTCTTTAGTCAAGGTCCATTGAAGAGGCTCCCCTTTTGGCTCTTCGGTAAGAAAGCTCTCGACATCAATGTCCGATTCGACGTTCTCTTGGAGAACATTCTGCAACAGCACGAAGAACGAGCCAAAATTCACGGACTCGAAAGAGACGATCGCGATCTCATGGATATTTTGCTCAAAGCCTATTTGGATGAGAAAGCCGAGTTCAAAATGACTCGAAATCACATTAAAGCCTTCTTGCTGGTCAGTGAGATTTCAAGTCCCTAATTCATGATTTTTGTCGATTCGAAACCCTAAGATCTGCTTTGTTTCTGTCAGGATCTGTTCATCGCCGGCACTGGAACGTCCGCCGAGGTTATGCAGTGGACGATCGCCGAACTAATTAACCATCCCGACGTCTTCCAGAAGGTCCGGCAAGAGATCGAATCGGTCGTCGGAGCGAGACTCGTGGAAGAGACAGATATCACGAGTCTTCCGTACATGCAGGCGGTGGTGAAGGAGTGTCTCCGGCTGTATCCGGCGGTGCCGGTGGCGAGAAGAGCCTGTCGAGAGACTTGCAAAGTGAACGGATACGATATTCCAAAGGACACAATGGTTGCAGTCGACCTGTTTGCGATAATGCGCGATCCAAATCTGTGGGAAAATCCCGACGAATTTCGGCCTGAGAGATTCTACAGTGGAAATTCAGGGAGAGACGACGGCGATCAAGGAACGAAACACATTCAATACGAGATTAAGGGACAGAATTTCAGTTTTGTGCCGTTTGGTGGAGGAAGAAGGGGGTGCCCTGGGTCGTTGTTAGCGTTCAACACGATCAACAGGACGGTGGCGGCGTTGGTTCAGTGCTTTGATTGGAAGATTGGGGAAGATGGAAATGGAGAGAAGGTGAACATGGAGATTGGAACTGGAATTAGTTTGCCAATGGCTCATCCTTTGATCTGTGTTCCTGTTTCTCATTCGACCCCTTTTGTTGCTTAGCCATTGATGTCAGTGACGATCTGCCATGAAAACTTGAAGGTTCGGCTTCTATTCTAAACTTTTTAATAATGTGTTTAAGTTTTTGTAGTGTTGTGTATCCACTTCATTGAACAAATGCATCATATCAATGACTATGTGTAGAATGTGGCTCGAGGTTTGGACAAATTATTGCATGAGACCGCCATGTAATAACGGTTCGATGTGGATTCAAAATTTTTTATGTCATTTAATAATCACGGGATATAAATTTGAGATATTTCTCTCTACATTTAATGGCTAAAAATTATCAACTACATTATGGCGGGTTCGAAAATATGAAAAATTATAAATATATAAAAATTAAGAAAAAAACAATATTTCCAATCATTATTGACTTCTCGTTAAAATAACAATACTCTTTCTCAACCATTAACAAAAACTTGATGGCTTATATAATCACATTAATGATTGAGACATATCCTTATTTTGAAGTTAGAAGTTTGAATTTCCATAAACTAAAATTGGAAACTATTTTTTTGGAAAAAAAAAACTAAAAATCAACTTTTTTTTCTACATCTCTCTTTCCCTCCTATCAAACATTATCCTAAAAAAATTATGTAAATTGATGTCAAAGATGATAGGGAGAAGAAAGAGTGTGCTTGCCCTCTTAGTTTGTCTTGAATTATAGGTTAAATTATATAAAAATACAGTTACATTTTATCCTTTGTTTCAAAACTACTCTTATTCCTTTAAAATTTTCAATACTATTTTTTATTTTTCAATTTGTTTTAAAGTTATCATTGGAGTAAGAATATGGTAGAATGTTGATAGAAAATTAATGAGACGCTAACTTGGAACGATGTGAAGGTGACTAAAATGTTTGTTTAGATTCAGTTTGAAAGAATGACATCAAACATGTCGACTTTTTGTGCAACATTCTAATAGTTTTTCTACTCCAAGAATAGTCTTGAAACCTTTGTGAAAGGTGAATAATAATATTGTAACTTTTAAAAAAATAGGAGTATTTTTTAAACAAAAGGTAAAGTTTAGGGTCACTTGCATAAATGGAAAAAATTTATATAAATATTGCAGGTGTGTTATTGGTGTATTTGATTTACAAGAATAGCAAGAATAAAAGGTCCAACCCAAATGGACAAAGGAAAAGTAAAAGGAAAAAAAAATCTCGCGTGTTTTTCAATATGAAGTATATCAGTAGTCTATCAGTGATATAGTTGATAGACTAAAAATATACCTAACAAAAAGTAAATCATTGATATACTACTGATATACTTATATGAAGTTAATCAAGAATATATGATCAGCAACTCGCATATGCTATATACATAATATAGTGTATATCACTGGTGCACTATATACTTTATTTTTCACGAGTGTTGTTCAATATGATAGACCAACAATATACCCTAGCATAGAATATATCATTGATATACTACTGATATACTTATATGAAGTTGATCGAGAGGTATATTAGTAACTCGCGCATGATTTATGTTCATTTTATCAAGTATATCAATTACATACTTTTGATATACTTTATTATGTTTATCAATAATATACTAACAATAGCTAATATTATATCAAGAGTATAATAGTGATTCATACTTATATATCTAATATATCTAATATCAAGTATATCAGTAGTATATCACTAAAATGAGATATATCAATATGTTATGCTAGATATACTCTATTTTAGTTTTTGATTTCATCAATATTATTCATGACTTAAAGTGATGAAGTACACTAATATACTATGATATGCTAAATGTCATCAAATATATAAGCAATAATATACCAAATATGCAAAGTATCTTTAATATGTTATTGATGTACTTCATATAGAGAGTATATAATTTAATTGATATACCTAAAAAGAAATGTATTAATGACATATCAGTAATAGATTACTAATATACTTCATTTTAGGTATATATCAATTGACTGATATTAGGGATGACAACGTGGTGGGGTGGGGGTGGGGTCGGGGATGCACTCCTCATCCCCATATCTGTGGGGATTTATAATCCTTGTCCCCGCCCCATTCCCCATTTTGGGGAGTCGGGATTGGGGTCGGAGAATCCTCGTCGGGGAATCGGGTCCTCACGAGGAAAATTCCCCGTTTTCTTTTTTTGTAATTTTATTCTTATATTAAAAATCAATAATTATATTAAAATAATATAAAAGTTAATTGTTTTATTTATTTAAATAATTAAATTTATAAAAAAATTATATTAAAATTCATGCAGTATACTGTTTTAATAATCTAATATTATACATAATAATATTATTATTATAAATAATTATACCAAATATTAAATATTTTTAAAAAATTAATTAAAAAAATTTATTGTTTGGGGACGGGGTGGGGATATCGTTCCTCGCCCCGTCGTCCCCGGTTTGACCCCATACCTAGTCAAACTGGAGATTCGTCCTCATCCTAACCGATCCCGCAGGTATTTTTGTCATCCTTAACTGATATCCCTTTTATACACCTTAAATTTGGAATAATAAAAAAAAAAAATCAGATTTAAAATTTTTCTTGTAAATATACTAATATTTTTCTACCCAATTATAATTTTTCAAAGCTGAGGGTATTTTTTTAATTTAGCTAAAAAAAAATTAAAATTTTATTCTTTTAATTTTTAAAATAGAAAGATTACATAAATAAAAGTTTAAAAGGTAAAAAATTTTGGAAGAGAATTACACATTTACCCATCTTCTCCCACGCTCAAATCGTTAATTACTTTTCACTTAGACTTTTTCATTCTCATTTTCTTCGTAATTTTTTCTTCATTGCTTTTCACTTAGCTTTGACTTTTTCATTCTCATTTTCTTCATAATTTTTTTCTTCATCTGCCCTTCCTCATTCTCAATACAATGCTAGCTATTAAAAACGCAACCAAAATTTCCCCTGGGCTAGAAAATTAGATCATTGATGTATGAGTGAAGGACAATATTTTTATCGATATGAAGTCTTTCGAGCGAGAATAAAATTAAAATTATGAGGATTTATGCATACCGACAATTTCATACTATGATAATGTAACGACCCTAAATTTTGGGGGTAAACCTAACTAGGGCGTTATTCAAGACATGCCGATCGCGCCGAAATTTCTACAGTATAACGACGCTACTAGGACTTTTCCAAAAAAAAAAAACAATGACTTGTTTTAACATCAGAAACACTTCAACAACAAATCATTCTTCCTAGCCACCCACTAACTTCAAATACACAAGGAATGAAGATCAACATTCAGAGATTTCTCAGCACAACCAAAACAATTTCTTAAATGCTCAAAACACGACTTATGACTTAAACATACCAAGAAAGTTTAGCAGAAAAAGCAATCCTACAAATGTACTCAAACTAGAAAATTTCCAAAAACTCTCCATTATTAAACTAGACTAAAGGGAGGAAATAGGGACTTCATAGCCTCACAGGTGGTCCACGTCATCTACCAGCACAGGATCAAGCTCTATCTGCAACAAAACAACAATGAAAGCAGCGTGAGTATTGTGAATACTCAATAAGTAGCCCGCTCAAGTCCAATATACAACAAAAGATCGACAATCAACAGGTAACAATCAAACGAGCACACTAGCGCTCAAGCCCCTATTCGAAATCCTACGCTCTAGCCTTGCTCCATGCACTCTACTATCCTAGTTTCGTAAACTGAACCCCCGACTCACGGCCACAAAGGCTCTCATGCAACAAAGGCTATCAAGCCTTGCCACAAAGGCTCTCGTGTCACAAACGCTATCGAGTCTCGCCACAAAGGCTCATGCGCCACAAACGCTATAGTGTCAAAAAGGCTACGGTGCCACAAAGGCTATCTCAGGCTTACCCTCAAGCTACTTGCCACAAAGCTCTCTCATCACAAAGGAATCGGGTCCTAGTTCATTTCGAAGGCCAAGGGTCCTAGGTTAGGTCTATACGGACTCACAAATAAGATAAGGCATCCCCAAACTAGGCCTAACCACTTTACCACAAGGTTAACTCTCCCTTGCCCGGTTCACTAAACTAGCCACCAAGGTTGATCAACACAGTAGGCCTAACCGGACTGCCACAAAGGCTTCGCCTCACGCTTAGGCCTACCACACTATCGCCACAAAGACTACCTTGTTCAAGTATCACGACCGACACACAATCCAACAGATTCTCAACAATTTAGATTCATGCCACAACCAAAATTACTAAGGTATACACAAGCTAAACAAGTCCAACATCATGCATCAACCAAAAACAAAGGCTAACCCGATAGGTACACATGCAAATCAAGTCATAGGCATAATCTCAGAGTCAACATAACCATCCGGACAACAACAAAAAGGCATGAAGATATTCAAGGGTTAACTTCGATCCTTTTTTAACATACACAACAATACATGATTTCGTATTTACATGTCACGCGAGCAAGTCCTCTCACTTATGAGCATGCTTGTCAGATCCAACTGGTTACTTACCTCGATTCAGGAACCACGAAACAACCACTCCCTTCAAAAGACAAACACAAGCTCGCCTAAAACAATTCAAAAGAAAAGAGTACAGGTCATTAGTTTTGCCTAAGGCTCACCTTTAATGTCGAACCAACATAGTTATAGCGACCCAAACAACTTAAATACGAACCAAAGCTTAAGGCGTTGAACCCAAGGGTCACATTTGGCCCAATTCACAGTAACCAAAATATTAGCTTGCAACTTCGAACCCTTTGACAAGAATAGTCTCACGCTTAGGCGACCTTGAGCCCATCACGGTAATTAGCTAATTGATTTGGTCAACTACACCTTTCCCACACACCCATATTTAAGTAAGCATGCCTATTTCCAAATTACCGTCAACACAACTCAACCTCAACCAACCTCTATTATAGGCAATCTCTTAAGGTACCATGCAAGCTCAAACCTTAAACCCCTAAGTTCGTTATAGCCTCATTCTTAGGCCATTTAGCTCAAACAACTTCCACACAATTCCTCCAACCATCAAACATAACATAAAGCAAAAATTCAAACATACTTTCATAATTCACAAAAGTTCTCACACAATCAAATCAATCAATAGCTTAAAAGGCTTAAATCCAAATGGCTACTTACCCTAATTCACTCCAAGTCTCCAGGCAGCTTAGAACTCGACTACTTGCTCCCGAATCGCCATGCAAAGTCCTAGACAACACTCTCACTTGTCGAAATTTGATGTCAAATTGTTGTGAACTAGACAACCCAACTTCTAAATGCAACGGGTAACCTTGCACAAAGGCCAAAGCGTTATGGGCAAGTTTTAAAACGTTAAAACCATTCAATCAAGCTTTACAACCTAAGGACCACTTCGAACCATTTTCAAAACACTTGCCCCAGATAAAAGAAACATTACCCACATCGAAATGAACGGAAAACTCACTAGTTTCGACTTTGAAAGGTCCAAAAACCACATATTTGACATCCAAATGGTTATGGGTATTCTGATTCCCAAAACGCCAATTAGGATCGAACCAAACCGAGCTCAGACGTGCAGCAGTGAAGGTGGCAACACGAGCGGCTGAGACGAGCGACGCAATGTGCAGTGGCAGTAGATTGAACGGTCGGGCGTCGAGGTTGCTCGAATAGTGGCGTGCGATGGTTGGGTTGTTATTCGGCGAGGTTTTCGACACATAAGAGGAGGCGTGTGCGGCTTGCGGCTAGAGGTCGGATCTGGCGGTTGTGGGCGGCGTAACACACGATTGGAGCGTTAGTAGCGTGCGACGACGGCTAGTTCGTGAGTGGCGTGGTTGCGTGGGCGATGGGTTGTAGCTGCCAACTTGTCGAACGGAAGTGAATCGAGCCCCTATGCCATCACTCGAGGTTGCAGACATGTGTTGTTCACGTTGGGACTGTCAAAGTTGTAAGAATTTGAAGCTTACCAAGGGACTCATGGATTGGAGGATCAAAGAGATAGCCCGATGCTTTGGTTTACGCGAGAGGGAGAAGGGATCGAGAAAGGGAAGAAACTTGAGAAGAAGGTCGCTCGAGATGGGAGGTAGGCGGCTGCTTAATGTGAGGAAGAGTAGAGAGAAAGAGAAAAAAAAAGAGTAAAAGAAATCTAGGGCTTCTTTATTTTTTTAAACTATTAAAAAGAAAATCTTCCCCTCTCAAGAAACCTCAAATTAATCCATCAAGAAACCTCAAATTAATCCAAGACTAAACTAAATACTCATCAATTCCAACTTGACTCCAAAATTTTTAAATTAAGGCCTCTAAAAGAGTTGGGTGTTACAGATAAAAGATGTGTGGAGAGCCCCTTTACCCAATCCTCTCTATGTTATTAATTTTAGAAAAATATGTCAAATAACTTGTTTTCAACCATATATTTTACAATTGACTTATTTTAGAAAAAAATGTCAGTTATAACATTCAAATTACTTAGCATTCTAGGCAATATGAAATCACTAATATATACACAAGAACTTATAGTTAATATCATAAGCACAAATAAATATATATAGAAATAATACACAATATTTTCATAACAAACATAAATATAGTTATTTGTAGAATTCTATATATTTTGTATTATATATACATTCAAATTACTTAGCCTTGTAGGCAATATGTCATATATACCCCTCAATCGTATTTAATATTATAAGTATCATTAATCGACACAAAATAGTATATATAAAAATAGGAAAAATCGTAATGGGTAGCAAAAAAATATTAGTATATTTACAAATCTAGCCATGATTTTTTAGATTTACAAATATAACAAAATTGTTAAGAATCTAATTTTTTTTTCATTTTTTATTATTCTAATTTTACCTTCATTGGTATATTAGTAGTATATTTGATATACTTTACATTTGGTATATCGGTAGTATATGAACTGATATATACCTAAAACAAAGTAGATTAGTAGTGCATTATTAATATACTATGGATATACTTCTTTTTAGTAATAGCAGTTAAATGATATACTCTTTATATATATTTATAGCATATTAGAAATGTTTTACATCTTGATATATTACTGATGTACTTCATTTTTGATAGGTTCATTTCACTGATATACCTAACATTGAGTATATCAATGAAATGAACACTACCATATGTGAGTTACTAACATTGAGTATATCATTGTGTTTATCACTATTATATTCTTGATATATCAAACATGCATGATATATCAACCTATATAACTACCAAACATAAATCACTATTTGTGATATACCGTTGATATTCTGAATATTAGCATATCTATTTCATTTATATACCTAAATAAAGCATGTCAGTAGTATATCATTGATATATTTGCTTTAGATAATCTGATATGTCGATTATGAATCACTATTTTACTCTTGATATACGTAAATAAAGTATATCGGTAGTATATCACACTGATATATACTTGATGTTAGTGAAATAAACAGATATCAGCAGTATATCACACCGATATATTCAACTTACTAATTTACTTTCAAACAAATTTAAATAAATATATTAGTAGTGTATCAATGACATACTCTACAATAGGTATATTGTTGGTTTATTAACATTATACTATTGATAGACTACTGAAAACTTTTTTTTGAACAACACTCGTGATAAATCAAGTATATATTAGTATTGCACTTACAAATATTCTCTTGATTAATTTCAAATAAAAATATCAGTAGTATATCATGTAGTTACTTTTTTATTATTGGTATATCAATACGCAAGAGAGCATTTTTTACTTTCTCTTGCATGTAGTTGGGTTGGGTCTATAGAATTTACTATTTTTGTAAATTAGATTCATGAATGACAAGCTTACAATTTCTCTAATTTAAAATGTTATATGCAATTGCTCCTAAAAATAATACGTAATATATTCATAATAAACATAAATATGGTTATTCGTAAAATTCTAAGTTTTTCATCGATTATTTTATAAATACCTCAAATCGATGTTGTAAAAATTTACGAATTATAAATTATGAGTCTCTCAAACTCTCTCTCTTTTTTTCTTTTTTTTTTGGTTAAAACGAAAGAGATGTAATTATATGAATAAAACGATAATTTGGAGGGAAGTAATTTGGAGGGAAGTAAGGGATATATGAGAGAGATTCAGGTGTTTTTGTTATGGATTGTAGGAGAGATTTCAGTGATTTTGTCAAATCTATTCTAAAAAATATTCCACTTTATTTTTATCAGTTTTATCTTTTCTACTTCTAATTAAACAAAGTATAATGTACATTGTTAGTCGTTCTATAATATTCCCGCAATCGCACCCGTCAAAGTAATATAAAACAGTATTCCTATCGAGTATCAAATCTATAGAGATTGACTTTTAATTCAATTTATTACCACGAATATTCTCTGTTGATGTCGGAATTTAGACAGACAGATCAACGATGAATTTGTATCGTTGGGGACAGCGATCTCCTGCAAAACAGATAGCTAACACGATAGCTAACACGAGTGTGGTGCTCTGTCACACGCACTCTCTAGAACACAGGTCAAATGATTGCTTCCCTTTCTTTGGCGCGCCTCCTATAGCCCTCCAATCGTAACGGTTCCTTCAAGGTTTAATTACCCACTAACCATCCACTAACCATCCATGATTGTGCTTGCTTAAATAACGACGGTTACGAGAGTGAAACCATAACCATTTTGCAACGCTTCCATCCTCCCTTACTCGTCATAACGGTGCATCCTCCCTTACTCGTCATTAGGGGTGTACAAATAACCCGGTAACCCGACCAACCCGGACTACCCAACCCAAACCGTAAGGGTTGGGTAGGGTTAGATTTTTTTTCGGTTTGGGTTGGGTTAGAAGTTTGGAGAACCGAAAAGTTTGGGTCGGTTCTCGGGTTGGGCCTTTTAGGCTCGGGTTGACCCAACCCAACCAAACCCAACTCAAAGTTTATATTTTTTTAATTTTATTTTAATTAAATATATACTTATAAATGAATTATTTGTCAATTTCTTATGTTTTCTTCTAGACTTCTAACAAAATGTTAAGATGTTATGGATTTTGAAGTTTGATATTTGAATTTTATGTGATTTTAGTTATTAATTCAAGAAAAAATATTTTAAATAATTTAAAAAATAATTAAAAATAATTAAAAAAATAAAAAAGTTAACTTGTGATTGATCCCAAACCCAACCGAAAATATTGGGTTGGGTTGGGTTCAGTTACTACTCATGAATAGGGTTAGTTGGGTTGAAGGAATGACCAACCGAATTTTTGGTTGGTCCAAAAATCTCCCTCAACCCAACCCAACCCGGCTTATGTACACCCCTACTCGTCATAACGGTGCGCATGGCATAGAAAAAACTCTCGTCGTCTCACGACGAACATAACGGAGAGGACCTCGGGATCGGTCGACCAGTCTAAGTCAATCGGATCGACCCGTGGGTCACCCCTCTTGGGGTCGGCTTCCCGGTCTGAGCTGACCAGGGCGACCCCTTGGAGTTAGTCTTTCAGTCCGATCTGACTGAGCCGATTCTAGGGTCGTCCTCTCGGACGCATCTACAAGGGATCACCCGTGTTCAAAGTCAAAAGAAGATAACTAATCTAACAACAAAAAATAAAGTTAAGAAAATAAATTGGAGACACAAACAGAAGGGATAACTTGGAGAAATGATCCATTACTAAGCTTACTAAGCTAACACGGACAATTATAATCCAGTGGACATTGAACTCATAAGTCTAGACGCTCTAAGAATATGGAATCTCCTCTAGGTCTCCTCCACTCTCAATGTACTAATTAACTAATATGGTCTCCCTACCGCTAGCTAATGGAAAAGTGATGGAGATAACCCCGGTTGTCAAGGGAGAAAGATGAGAAAAGTTGTCAAGGGATGGAGAAGTGAGAGTGGGGAGAAGGTGAGAAAAATGAGGAATCGTTGAGGATGTGAGGTTGAGTGATTTTTTTTGGAAAAAAATAAATCATAATAATAATAATAGAATAAATAAACAAATTTATTTCTTAACAAAATCTTTTTTATAAATAATAATAATTTTAAAAAATTAATTTTTTTAAAAAAATATTTACAAGAAATAATTATGAAATAAAAATTATTGAACCAAATAAGGTATCTACCCATATATTTTTTTATATAAAAATTTAAATGAAGGAAAAAATATAATAATATATATTAGAGAAAAATGTTGGAATCAAGTGGGTAATAAAAAATTTTATTAATATGAAAGGTTTTTCAGTTTCTCTTATTTCTCTATTTTTCTCTATTTATTTATAGAGAATTACATGACAATTTTTTTTTATGATACTTTGATAGTTTTTGAGAAGAATAATAAAAATTTGAGTTGATTTTTAAATAAAAGTTTAAATAGTTATCATAGCTAAGCTGTGAAATTTTAGAATTTTAATTAATACAAATATTATTAGAGTTGCATTCTTTTCTCGTATATTTTTAGAAAGAAAAAAAAAAAGGCCGAATCATACTTTGTATTCAACAAATTAATATTCAACAAATTAATAGAGAAAAATCTAATAGAAAATGTTGATATAGAGAAATATAAATTAATTTCAATATATATATTAATGCGTTCAAATTATATCTTTGTACAAGTTTAAAATTATATTCCTACAAATTTGTGTCTTCAATATAAAGCTTTGGATTAACTATTGATACTAAAGCGAAGCCCCCCTCAACAAAATTTATGGATTCGCCATTGGTACGTGAGAGAACGAAATATTTTGAAATTGCTTCTTGATTATTAGAATACCTAGAACGATAGTATGCACCTCTTTCTTTTTTCTCTCTTTTTTTTAGTACATTGGGCACATGAAAATTAAAATTACTGTGATCGTTAATACATTCGATATGTTAAGTAAAACTATGTTGCATCTTTTATGATGCATTTCAAAGAGTCTGAAAAATCACCATGGGTTCCATTTCTATTCTTGATGGACAAGTTTAATTCCTTCAAAGATAGAACCTGCCTCACTCGTTTTAAGGAAGTAGTTTGAGATGCAAAACCACACATTGTCGCAAATAGTTGACCCTCTAGTTAATCAATTAATACACTGATTAATAATATATTTAATCAATATTAATTACCATTATTATTAATTTATTATAAGGATTCACTTTTAAATCATTATAATTAATTACTCATGGGTTATTTATTATCAGTTGACTATTAATTATTATTTTCTAAAAAATTATATTTATTTTTTAATTAATTTTAATTATTTTATTAATAATATATTTTAATCATATAAGATTTATAATAAAGGTCAAACAAGCATCAACCTGATTTATTTTTATAAAATTTTGATATTAGTATCATATAGGACCAACCAGAATAATTTGATCATAGTAATCTGATTCTTAGACACATCTCATTTCTAAGCATAAGTTACTTATAGGCATCTAATGAAACCTTGAACCAAACAAGTTTTGTTTTAAAGAAAAGTGTGATTATTGGATCAAATACGCCTCGAATTAAAAAGAAATTGTTGTTGGGATCTTTTAATTAATCAAACTATTTACTCCTTTAAGTGATACCATGTACAAAAAATTATTGATGGAAGAGACCAAGACAATGTAGATGATGGTTTTAAACTATTATATATATAAGAGAAAAAATCACATAATATATGTTAAACCTATCTTAATCAATTATTTTAGGAGCATATAGATTTTCTATTTTTTTTTTTTTTTTGAGTGCATATAGATTTTCTATCTATATTAAGTTGTTATTAGAAAGTAACCACATTGTAACGGCTAAATTAATTAATTGAAACCCATCATGAGAGCCGTGTGATGTTAAATTTTGAGTTTATGACACATATCATTCTCGAGGTCTTCAGACTTTTTATTTGACATATCTATTATTTTATTTAAAATGTTTACTTTGTAATTCATTCATCATTGGCCTAAACGTGTGATAGTTTATAAGTTGTTTCTTTTATGTATTTTCAAGTTTTATGTTAATATTTTTTTATTTTTTTTTTAAACATTCCATGATAGGTGAGATAGGAGATTCGAACATATACAGGCTCATATTTTAAATAAATGTTTTAAATAAATGTAATTGTAGATATTGATGCTTATTTACATTTTCTTCTTCTTTTTTTTTTTTTGTATTTTCTATCTTATCTTAAGAGAATGGTGGCAGTTGATATTGATGCTTATTTACATTAATTATGTGGGTAGCATTTTCAACTTCACTATTCAACGATGTTTTTTTATTTTGTCTTTGTCTTTTTTGTTGTTTTTTTTTTAGTTTTAGAGTTCACAATGGTTATATATTTCGCCAACAATAACATAGCTCAACTTAATTAAGACTTATGATCAAGAAGTCATGAATTCGAATCCTTCCACCTCTTAATGTTGATGTCCTAAAAAAAATGGTTATGTATTTCTCATGCTTTTTAGGCATGCAATACTCTACACCCAAAATACAAACTATTTTAATTGCATACTAAACTACTCCACATTTGAAATAATATTATATAATTTCACGTATTATAATAACTCACAGACTATTATAACACATATTATTATAACTCATGCTCCAAACATCTCCTTAGATATTTATAGACGACAAGTTTACCCCCCCCTCCCCCCCTAAAAAAAAAAGAAAAATCTCCCTTGATATTTTGGCAAGTGTCGAGAAACTTGTACTTTAATTTATAAAATGTTAGTCTATTTTGACACAGGTTATAATAACCCGTGAAATACTTTATACCTATTATAATTCTAGACTAAACCACTCTATATTTTAAATAATATTATATAATTTCGCATATTATAATAACTCACAAACTATTATAACACATATTATTATAACTCATGCTCTAAACATCTCCTTAGATATTTATAGACGTCCAAGTTTACCCCCAAAAAAGAAAAAACTCTCTTGATATTTTGTAAGTGTAAGGAAAGATTAACACAACGCTCGTTGTCAATCAATTAAGTACTTTTGAACTAGTAATAGCTTTGCATACCTCCTCTAAAAAATATAGAAAATATATATAGAGAATAAAGATTTTTTTTGGGACACATGTTATAATAACAGAGGCGGATTTACCATAGGCCCAGGGGCTCGAGCCCCCCTCAAATTTTTACATTTAATAATATGTATAGAAAAAGTCAGATTAAATAACAAAAAAGCTTTCTGACATAGTGGTTAATAGGTTATACATCTCCCCAAGCCCCCACTCGATACAAATTCTGGATCCGCCACTGTATAATAACATGTGTTTTTATAACTGTGGAATACTCTATCCCACAAACAATAATTAACATATACCATCGATAATTGAGAGTTATTTGAGATGTTGAGTGAATTACAATATAGTATAGGTTATAATAGTTTGTGGCTTTAGAATGCAAAGTTATGAAATTTTGGTTATAATGGTCGGAGCGAATTCTACAAACTATTATAATTAACTCACGTCCCAAATCACTCTTAAATTAAATGTAAGAGAAAAGAGAAATCACATCATAGGTGTATGTCATACCTCTTATTAACCGACAACATTTAAAATCTACATTCAACCATTATTGAGTGTTTAGGGCATTTGTGGCATCCATTCAATTATATTTACCCTTCTATTAATGAGCCCTAAATTCATATAGGAGAAAAAAAAAGGGTAAAAATGTAATTTATTATTTTCTCCATCTCTCTCCTCTATTATTTTGGTTGAGACTAGAGTGAGAGAGAGTTTAAATTGTGCTTAAATCAATTTTAATTTTACAGATATTACCAAATTCGAACCATGGCCGAAATTCAATCCTTCATATTCCTCTCCATTCTCTTTTTCCTTTCCATTAACCTAATCCGATCCATCTTCACCAGAACCGCCGCCCTCCGCCTCCCTCCAAGTCCGCCGTCGCTGCCGCTCATCGGCCACCTCCACCTCCTCTCGCCGGCGCTTTACAATTCCTTCCGCCGCCTCTCCGATCGCTACGGCCCGCTCCTCTACCTCCGCCTCGGCGCCTCTCGCTGCCTCGTCGTCTCGTCGGCGCCGATCGCCGCCGAAATCTTCAAGACGCACGACGTCGTTTTCGCCTCCCGTCCGATTTTGGCCTTCGCCGATAAGCTGTACTACGGAAAATCGGGGTTCGTGACGGCGCCGTACGGAGATTACTGGAGGTTCATGAAGAAGATCTGCGTGACGGAGCTTCTCGGCCAACGGCAACTGGAGCGGTCGCATGCCGTCCGCCGGGAAGAAATCCGGCGGTTTCTTTCGAGAATCGCGGCGCATTCTCGGGCGAAGGAGGCTGTCGACATCGGCGCAGAGCTCATGAGGATGACGAACAATGCGACTTGCAGGTACAAGAGGATGATGAATTTTTTTTAATTTGTACTCTTCTAGTTTAAATAAAGAATAAATTATTTCAAAAAAAAACGTTATTATATATATTTTTAATAATTTAAATAACAATTTTATTTTATTGTACTAAGGTAATTCTATTGATTATAATTTTTTTTTTTCATATATTTTGAAATTTGAAGATCTTTTATCAATCACTCTGAAGTTAATCCATCTATTAAAAATATCATTTCATTCTTGTATTTTACCATAAAACTTAAAATTAATCATTAACTTTTTTTAAAAAAAAAAAACCGCCTCTATTAACTTCTATTAGCTTTTCTTAGGTAGATTTTAGAGATATGTTCGCTTTTTTTCATGAAATTTATTATTATTATTACCCACTTATTATTAACATCAATTTTATATTGATATGGACTGACTTTATTGAAAGTATATGGACTAAAATTAAATATTTAAAAATATAAAAACTAAAATAGAATTAAAGTGAGATGAACAAAAATTTTAATTAATGTAATCTTTTTATGTACTTTTTATTTATTAATTTTTTTTATAATCACTTAATAAACCCAATTTAACTCCGTGCATGTTTGGAAATGATTTTAGAAATATTGATTTTAGTGTAAATATTTGTCTATAATTGATTTATTAAAAGTGATTTTCATATAATCATATTCATGTTTGGTTCTATACTTTTAATAGTAATTTTGGTTTTGAAAAAAATCACTTTTTTATGAAGTTTGACAAAACATTATGGTTTTTATTTGTGATTAAAAGTATACTCTTTTCAAAAATGAATAATAGTCATTTTAAATTACAATCACTTGACAAAAATCACTTGAGAATCACATCCCAAGTGATTGAAAAGAATCACTTCAAATGTTTTTGGATTATTTCAAAATCACTTAGTTAATATTGTCAAACATCACATTTTGTGTAGAAAAGTGATTTTTAGAAATATCAAAAGTGATTTTGGTCACTCCCAAACATGCCTAACCTTTTGAAAGGTGTTTGTAAAAAAAATGATTTTAAAATTTTATTTTGTTAAAAGGTATTTCTTTTTTCACAAGTTAATTTCAAACACACTAATGCACTCTTTAATAAGTTTGGCCGAAATTTTTGATAATCAATTCTAAACTTTAAATGGTGATAGCTTGAATTTTTCAAGTTTCTTTCAATATTTAAATTTTCATTACGTATTTTAATGAAAATTGCTTAGGTAAGAAAGAAAAATTAAAGTCAACTCCATATATCTAGAATATTTTATATAATTTCACCTAAAAAATATATATTGGTGGCGTACAATTGTAGAAAGTCTTCCTAAAAGACATGAACAAAATATGATGGGTTGATTTAGTCGTTCTTTTTTTTTAACATTTTTTTTTGTTGTTGAATTATACCAAAAACACTTGAAACTTGGAGTGGGTTTTAATTATGATCTTCTGGACTTAAAAAAAATTATTTTTACTTTTAAACTTTGAAATTTGTTCTAAAAACTATATTTATTGAGTTTCTTTGTTAAAATTATTGTCAACATCATTTATATAAATTGGCGTGACAAATGATTTTAACGATTTCTAATTTTTACACACAGGTGCTACATTAATTTTCATAATTTATTTTACTTTTTGGAATGCAATTTTAAAGGTATAAATGAAAGTTTTAAAGTTTGAGAGGCCTAATTAAAACATACTTCAAAGTTTAATGGTACTTTTTGCAACAAATTTTAAAGTTCAAATTACATGGAACGTTTCAAAGTTTAGGAACATCGTCACTGAAGCATACGACAAAGTTAGTATTTTGTACAATTTAGTGTTATCTTTTTTTCTCACATTGCATTTTTTTAACAATATTATACCAAAGATGTAAATAGGAAAAAATTATCAAAGTTTTTTTTTGGTTAAAATACTATTTTGGTCTCAAGTCTAATTTTATTGTAGCACATGTACTTTAAAATCTAAAATTTAGAAAAAAAAAATAATTTTGACCTTTAAATTTTTCTATTTGTGTCAATTTTAAACTTTCAATTTCATCAATATTCGCCTCAAATTTAAATAAGTATTGCAATTTTAATCTCAAAATTTAAAAAGTATTGAAATTTTAACTCCCTAATAAATTTTTGCCTCAAATATTGTTAAAATAAATTTTCTCATGGTTAATAAATTATAAAACTATGCAATTAATAAAAGTTCATAGAAAAACAACATTAGAGCTTTTTTTTGGAAAATTTTTTAATGTTGGCAAAGTTATTTAATTGTTAATCTAAATTATTTTGTGCAAAACTTTGTTTTATTGAAATTAATGAGTTTATGAAGATTTTTGCATTTTTTTATTAAAGTTAATTGGCGAATTTGCAGAATTTGAACTGAAGGTAAAAATTGTAACATTTACATAAATTGATAGTTCAATTTGATGAAATTGTAAGTTTAGTGTCCAAATTGACATAACTTTACAAGTTTAGGGTTAAATTTGATTTTTTCTCCCAAAAAAAATTATAGAGAAGGTTGAGAGAGGCTTTTTTTTATTATTAAAAAAAGGTTAAGAATAAATTAATGGCTAATTTTAAGATTTATTAAAATTATAAAACCAAAATGGTATTTTTATGGATAGATTGCTTTAAAATTGTCTAGTGGTTGTTTCTAAATTTTTAATTTTGGGTCTATAATAGATTGCTTTAAAATTTATAGATCTATTAAAAACAAAATTCAATTATATCTGGTAAGTTCTTAAATTAAAAAAAAAAAAGTTGAATAAGTTAAGTTTAGAGTCTAAAAATTAAAACCTATCAAATACTTTTAAATTCTAATGACCTAATAAATATAATTTTCAAAATTGATTGACTAAATTTGTAATTTATTATTTAATCTAGAAAAAATACATAGCTTTTGCAATTTTTTTTAGTAATTGATAGGATAATAAATTTATTAAGTAAATTAGTAAGGGTTTATTTGGTAAGCAATATGAAAACAAAAATTTGAAAACAATGGATTCAATGAAAACAGAGTGGTATTTCATGTTTTCAAATATGTGTTTGGTAGCGGATTTAGAAATTTAATTTCATTCTAAACCATTGTTTACAGTGTGTCCTATAACATATAGATCATAAAATTAGTTGTAGTTGTAAAATTAATTATTAAATTGAATATAAGTCATTATTAATTAATTTATGAGCAATATTTTTATAAATTCTATAAAATTATCATTTTATAGCATAATAGTATATAATTTATAATATATTATATTATACATATTTTAATTTAATAAACGTAAATTGAGTTTATAACATGAAATATTGTATTTATTAAGATTTTTATCTTTGTTTAATATAATTTTACATTTTAAAATTTTAAATTCAGAATCTAGATATAATGAAAACATAAAAATGTTATTTTTCAGAATTTGTATTTTTGGATCACATAACCCAAAAACAATTTTTGAAAATACATCTATGTCAAACATATATTCACTGAATCTGAAAATATAAAACTGAATTCAGTTTATTAATAATGAAAACATAAAACTGAATTCATTGAATTCAATGAAAACATACCAATTCAGATTATTAATTACTGAATTCAATGAAAACATACAAATTCAGTTTTATGTTTTAAGATTCACTGAATTCAGATTCTCTAAAAAATTTTATGCTCATCATCATTAAGATTTTGACAAATAAAAAAAAGAATTTAAAAAAATTAAATAGTTGTCCTATTTTTATTGACAAAAAAAAAAGTTCCTACTAGCCGGTGAGGAATGAACTATTATTGTTCTAAATTGTATAATATGCTCCTAATAATGTAAGTAGTAGATTTTAATTTTATTGCTAACCCGTGGAAAGTTTCTATTTTTATTCCCCTATTTAAATTTTCATTAAGTATTTATAATGAAAATTGCGTACATTGGGTTCTTAAAATTTTAAAATTGAAAATTGTTGAACTAATGTACCTAGAATATTTTATATAATTTTGCCAAAAAAAATATATATAATGTTGACGTGCCTTCATTTGTCAACACGTTTTTATGACGTCTTTTTTTTATTTTTTTTTCTCAAAGTAGCATTGTTTTTTCCTTATTAAAGTTTTGAAAAGTTGAAAACTAGGCATTTTTCTGATAAAATTTTAATTCTATAATATTTTATCGAACACGTGAAAGGTTTTTTTTTTTTCCTTTTGTAAATATCATATTTTAGGAAAAATTATTTTGAATATGGATTTGATGGAAGCTTGGAATTTTGTCACTTAAAAGATAGTTTTATAGAAAAAAGTAGGCATAGCTCAATAATAATTGAGCTGAACATTATGTGACAGTATTTAAAAAAAAAAAAAGAAATCAAATTTAATGGTGTATTTTCAATGTACAATTTTTATTTAAGTATCCTAGATTTAAATTCTTATCTCTCTCTATACATAGTGGAACAAAAAATAATAATAAAATAAATAAATAAATAGACTTTTTTGAAAAAGAAATCTAGCTTTGAAGAGTTTTTTTGTTTTATAATACTATATCACATGTGGAGAGAAGAGATTCGAAATTTAGAAGTGAGGCCGAAAAATCAAGCCGACTGACCTAAACCGATTAAATCGATTTCAATAGATCAGTTTAATGTATTATATCGGTCGGAGTCAATTTGCACCTTACAAAACTAATCCGTTAGTTGATCGAATAGTCTAAAAAAAACTCAAACTAACCGAACCGATGGATAATACATATCTTTAAAAAAAAAAAAATCATTTATTTGTTAGAGAAACCAAACTATTTTTAAAAGGGTTTGAGATAGAGGTAATGATTATTTCACTGGTACGATGATGGCAGTATTTGGATGCTGATTTTTCTTCCTTCTTTTCTTGAATTTGTGAAGAAGACGAATATGAAGAGTTTTGATTCGCTCCTTTCTTACTCTCTCTTTTTTTTTTTTTCCATTTTAATGTTTTTTTTCAAAGAGATCTAATGCCGCCACTGCCCTAGATGACATCGTCTTCTCGCCACCAAACTATTTTTTTCTCTTCTCCCATATTTCTTTCTTGTCTTTTTAAAAATACTATCATATATAAACTCTCTAAACTCCTATTTGAAATTATCTGAAATTATTTGGTTCTGTGTAATTTTATTCTCTCGTTTTTCCGTTAATAAAATTACTTTGTTCCTCTTCGTAGCAGCTAACACAAACGTTAGTGAACCACGTAAATTCTAGGTGATAAGAAAACTCTAGCGAATTGGAACTAGGAACCCTTTGGTAATGTGAACCCTAATTCTCAAACACTAAAACCCCAAATCGATTCGATTCAATCCCAAGGAAAAAGACTAGATGTGGATTACCTTGGAAACTAGTTCCAAAACTCAAGAATTGCAAAGGGTGATAATGTGACTCTGCAAAAAATCACACCGAAAATTGCTTCCCAAAACCCTAAATGTCATATCATGACAAACGACAAAAATACCCCTACTTAAAATGTCATAAATAGGATAAAATTGGAAAAATAATAGAATTATATAAAAATTAGAAAATAACAATTTGATTCCCTTGTGGTTCATATCACTATGTGTTGATTTTCTTCTCTGTGACTCTTCGTTTATCTACTGCTTTCGTTTTAACATAGTCAGTCAATCGGTTTCTTAATCACTACAAAACCGATGACCACTGACCGAGTGAAATTGACATATCGGTGGTCGACACTAGTTTGAGCCCAAAACTGATGCCAACATCACCTCTATCGAAACCTACGACTTCTTAAAAGAAATAGAGATAGCGCTTAATATGTTCTATTCATATTGACAAATTTGTTTGTAATATATATATATATATATATTAGCAGGAAGTGTCGGAGATGAATATATATAAAAGAGTATAAAGTTGCACCCAAGTTTTGTACAATACAATTTCAACGTCATAGAAAAATATATTGGATGACGTTAGAGTAGGTTGCACACACTTAGGTGTAGCGGATGATGCACTAAGTTTTTTCCTATATAAAATAGATGTTTTAAACTACCTTCTCCAATGAAATATATTTTATTTTAAGTACAACAAAAGTGGGGTGAAGATTGAACTCCGAACTTTAAAAAAAAAAAAAGAGAATTAGAAAATACCTTAATCATTAAGCTATAAAGTTGATATTATTTAAAATATTAAAGAAAAGTGGAAGATCAATTGTGAAACTTTTTATTAATATCATGTTAAATTTGTAGAATGGTAATGAGCACAGCATGTTCAGGAGAAAAGAACAACGCAGAAAGAATACGATATTTAGTAAAGGAAGGAATGGAAGTACTTACAAAAATATCCTTTGGAGATGTATTGGGTCCATTCAAGAAAATTGGGATTCTTGCTTTATGGGAAGAAGGCTCTTGATGTTGGAAGAAATTTTGATGAACTAATTGATAAAATCTTGAAGGAACATGAAGATCATATTTATCAAAACAACTCAAAGGATTTGATGGATATTCTCTTGGAAATTCACCATGATGAAAGTGCTGCAGTTAAAATCACAAGAACCCATATCAAAGCATTTATCTTGGTAAGGAAATTATCTCTCTTTCTTTTTTTTTTTTCTATTCAAACTTCCGACTTTCAAGTTATATAATTTGTGTTTAGGATATAGAGTTGTTTAGCTTGAGTTATAATAGTCCGTGTTTGGGGTGCAAAGTTATTTAGGAGTTGTTTGGAGTGAGTCATAATAACATGGAGTTATAATAGTCTGTGTTTGGAGTGCAGAGTACTCTACACGTTATCATAACACAGGTTAGGGTTAATAATAACATATTATTTAAAATGCAGAGAGTCTCTCACCTGTGCCCCAAACAACCCATTAGAGACTATTATAACACAGATTATTATAACATACATCTCAAACAAACTCTTAATCAACTGAGCAAAGTTCAAGTTGACGGGAATTAATTACGTGCCTCTTTATTTTCACTCATTTAGGATGGCTTGTGTTTTCTTTTGATGTCTAATTAATTTATGGTAAAAATTAGGATCTGTTCATGGCTGGTACAGATACTTCATCAGTGGCCATGCAATGGGCAATGGCTGAACTAATCAACCATCCTCAAGTGTTCAAAAGGGTAAGGAATGAGATTGAATCAGTGGTTGGAGGAACATTAGGAAGACTTGTGGAAGAAGAAGACATTCCTCAACTTCCTTATTTACAAGCTGTTGTGAAGGAAACTTTGAGGCTCTACCCACCAGCCCCTGTCACAATAAGAGAATGTCGTCAAGGCTGCGAAATTCGAGGCTACGACGTGCCTCGAAAAACAACTGTGGCAATCAATCTCTATGCGATTATGAGAGACCCTCAAGTGTGGAGTGAACCTAATGAATTTCGTCCGGAGAGGTTCTTGGCTTCGTCGAAACGAGAAGAATTAGATTCAAACAAGGGACAAAGTTTCGACTTCATTCCGTTCGGGGGTGGAAGGAGAGCATGCCCCGGCGCAACGTTTGCATTTAGCGTGATGAACACAACAATGGCGGCCCTGGTTCAGTGCTTTGATTGGAAGGTGGTTGGAGATGGAAGTGGGGAAGAAGCTAAGATTGATATGCGACCAGGACAAGGCTTGACTGTAGGAATGGCCAAGCCTCTTTTGCTTGTTCCTATGTTACATTTTGATCCATTTGATGCTTCTTCAACTTAACAATACTTGATCAAAGGCTTCATTGTCAGTTCAACAACAGCTATAATTTCGAGTTTATAATCATATATTATCTTTATTATAAATTTGACAATTCAAGGATTAGATTGTTACATACTAAAGTTCAAGAGCTAAATTGTTACAAATTTGAAAATACACGTATTATGTTGCTGCAAAATAAAGTTTAAGGACTAAATTGTTACTTTTCATGAAAGTTTAAAGACAAAAAGTGTTTTTTAACCTTGTTATTATTCATTTTATGTGTTTTTTTAGTCTAATAATATGCAAGATGAAGGATTCGAATCTCTAATCTAACCTCTTAGTCGAGAATAAATACTTTATGTCAATTGAACTATAGGCATGTTGGCATTATTCATTAGATGTGTTTTTGATGCAAAAGTCACAAGCATAAATTTCAACTAATTAAAGACCAATTTGCTCATCCATCAGATTTGTTGTGTGTGATTTAGAATCAAAATTTACATTCCTAATTATTGGGGTTAAGTAAATATAGAATTAAAATCTATGGGAAGTTGGCATAAAGAGTCAAATTCTTTGTCCCATTCCTGAAACTCAGCCATCCCCTGAAGTGGATAAATTCCATATATATGACAGGAAGGATAAGATTGCTCAACCAAAATGTTGTATTGTACCTTATGTTGGTGACAAAGCCTCTAAACAAAAAGCTTAGAGCAAAGGAACTCTATTTACCTTGTATCATCAAATTAAGTATGAAATACTTCCTTCCTTCCCCCTTTCTACTTCTTGTACACTTTTGAAGGCCAGGGGGGTTGTGTTTGTGTAGACTGTAAAAAGCAGGAATTCATGGGAAAATATTGTAAAACCAAAGTAGAATACACTGTTAACTCTTGCAACAGCCAGAGCTTGCAGGCTGAGGCTCTTGTCCAGGGACCACAATTTTTGTTCCTTTGAGAAGTGACGAGCTTCCTCCCGAATCAGTTTCCTCGTTCGCAACCAGCGACTTCCTGCTAATGACTCGGTAAATTTCTGTCAGGATGGTGTTGAATGCTGCCTCTACATTCGTGGCCTCGAGCGCGGATGTTTCCATGAAAAACAGATTCTCCATTTGAGCAAACTCTTTTGCATCTTCTGTAGGCACGACGCGAAGAGAACCTAGATCGGACTTGTTCCCTATAAGCATGATAACGATATTCTTGTCTGCATGGCCACGTAGTTCCTCTAACCACCTAGCTATATGATCAAACGACAGACGCTTCGTCATGTCGTAGACCAGCATTGCCCCCACGGCTCCTCTGTAATACGCACTTGTCACTGCACGATACCTGAAAATCATCACTGATAAGAGAAAAATAGAGAAAATCTACAGCTTTGTAAGGAGCTGTTTCTGCATAATCCACAGAGAAGCCAGATAATAAAATTTTCCCATATTGTCCACAATAACTATATATATATATATAACAAAATCACTAATCACTCTCATTTGAATTCAATTCACAATAACTACATATATAACAAAATCACAAAGTCGAATTCATTTTGTCCCAATAACAATTCTTCAATTCAATTCACAATATACTGATCGGTTCTAATACCTGTGTACGGCTATGGCAAAGTAACATACCTTCCCAAGGGATTGAACATGGTGATAAAGACACTTGTGCATAACTAAGTGATTATAACTTATAAGGTCCTTAACAGAAAGAGACAAAACAGGATGCAATCATGTAACTAAAACTAACAGAATGTTACCATAGTTAAAAAAGCATCATTAATCTACTTCTTACATATGGTACATCAGAAAAGGTTTGTACGTACAAAAGGTCATATCAAAAGATAAAAAAATTTGGTGCAGTTTCATTATGTTTTTTTAAGAAAAAAGTCTGCATCCGCCTCCAGGCTTTGGACAAATCAAGAGTTTTCCTCATTAAGCTTGCCCGAGGATTTGAACATGCAACGTTTGGATAGGTATTTACTCAAAGACGGCAGACCTTAGCCAATGAGGCCCCGCCCCTTGGGGGTTTGATGCAGGTTCTTTATGAGAAGGAAACAATTCTCAAGTTGAAGTAAAATTAAATACATACATAAACAAAACATCAACATGAACATAACAATATGAAAACCATCACATGACATAAAAGATAACCAAAATTAGGTACATTGTGATCATCTGAAATGAAAGTTAGCAAAACCCATTATTAGGATCAAGATTTACAATGAACTAACACATCATCGAAATAAATCTTCATTACCATTAAAGAAGATGCATAATTAAAACATCCATCGTGCTGATATCACTCTTAAACATTGAAATTCTGGAATAACTAGTATAATTCAAAGCAAAAATCCTCATATTCAAAAGCCCAATTCGTTATCGTTGAAAAAAAGCAAGGAAATCCTTAAAGAAACATGGCTGTTTGTTTTTGTACCTCTCTTGCCCAGCAGTATCCCATATCTGCGCCTTGATAGCCTTTTGGTCAATAACAAGCGTCTTCGTCTGAAACTCAACCCCAATTGTCGCCTTCGAATCCAAACTGAACTCATTTCTAGCAAAACGAGAAAGAAGTTGCGATTTCCCCACTGCAGAGTCTCCGATCAAGACGACCTTGAAAACATAATCAATCTTCTGATTGAAATTCGATTGCAAATTAGACATATCTCAAACGAAACAATCCAATCGTCGAAGCAAAACCCTCAAAATGGAAAAGGGTAAAAAAGAAATCGAACACCAAGCGATCGATCGAGAGGAGGAACAATCGATCGCTTGATGCGATTACGAGGGGATTTTGATGCTACAACGTTGGGGTTGAGAAGAACATCAAATCAAAGGAAATTGGAGGAATGATTTTGTATGGGGAGAAGGGAAATTGGGGGAAAATGAATGGAAAAAAAAAAGGGTTTAGCGAAGAGTTGAAAGGAAATGGGAAGAAACGAAGGCGTTTTGACATGGACGAAACCAGAAGGAAAAACAGACTTCGTGAAGGGTTTCCATTTTTAACGGTTCTTCTTTTCGTTTCGTTGTTTGTTTTGGAATGGTCAACGTGACTCCCAACTACTGCCATGTTTGACAAAAATTTTGAAAGTCTTTAACTTCGTATTTATGATATTTTTGTAAAAACATTTTAATTTTTTTTTAAAAAAAACGTTATATTTAGAAATTTAGTCACTGAATTTTCAATTCTTTTAAAATTCATCCATCTACTGTATTTAAAGTTTAAATTTTAGAATTCTATTAACCATAAAATTTAAATTTATATCCAATAACAATTAATTTGAAAACATTTCAAATTTATTAGTGACCAATTAACTACAAAATTGAAGGTTCATATCTTTATGAGATATAAAATTAAAAGTTTAAATACCTATTAGATTACTTTTAAAAGTTTAATAACCAAATAGACACAAATCTTAAAGTTTAAGAACTAAACTTGTAATTTAACCAAATAATATTTTTCTTTTTTCGAACTTTCATGGAAGTAATAATTTAAGTCTCGTTTGATAACCATTTAGACTTTGTAACCGTTAAGTTTTTTGTTTTTAGTTTGAAAATTGAGCTTGTAAATACTACTTTCACCTTGTGAGTTTGCATGTTTTATTATCTACTTTTTACTTGTGTTTTTAAAAACCAAGTCAAGTTTAGAAAACTAAAAAAAATAGTTTTCAAAATTTTGTTTTTGTGTTTTGGAATTGGCTAGAAACTCAAATGTTTCCATAAGAAAAATGGAAACCATTATAGAAAAAATAAAATCATTGTAGAGAGAAATTGTGGGAAAACAAGCACAATTTTCAAAAACCAAAAACTAATACCACGTTTGATAATCATTTGGTTTTTGGTTTTTAGTTTTTAGTTTTTTAAAATTAATCCTATAAATACTACATCCACATATAAGTTTCCTTGTTTTGTTATCCACTCTTTACCTATATTTTAAAAAGCCAACCAAGTTTTAAAAACTTGTTTTTGTTTTTTAAATTTGGCTAAGAATTCAAGTGTTTTCTTAAAAAAGATGAAAGTCATGGCAGAAAATTATAGAGAAATGATAAGAACAAACACGATTTTCATAAATAAAAAATCAAATGGTTATCAAACGGGGTTAAACCAAATGGCTATTAAGCAGGGTTGGTTTTTTATTTTTTGGTATTTAAAAATTAAGCCTGTAAATATTACTTCTTCTTACGAGTTTTCATGTTTCTTATCTACTTTTTAAGTATGTTTTCAAAAACCAAGTTAGGTTTTGAAAATTTAAAAAAAAAAAAAAAAAATTCAAAACCTTGTTTTTGTTTTTGAAATTTGACTAGAAACTCAAATGTTTCCTACAGAAAAATTGAAACCATTGTGAAGAAGATGAAAACGATTGTAAAGAAATGGTGAGAAAACAAATACAATTTTCAAAACCCAAATAGTTATCAAGGGGATCTTAACCTCTAAACTTTTTAATTTGTAACAATTTAATTTATTTACTTTCAAATTTGTAACAATTTAATTTATGTACTTTAATATGTAACCAATTTAGTCCGCATACTTTAAAATTTGAAACCATTTAATCTCTACTATGCAAAATCTCATCAAAAGTGTCTATTTTTATTATGTCATAACTTAGTATTTGTAATTTCTAAACATATTTGGTCCCTAATCAATCTATTAATCTCTATTGGTAAGAAATCTCATTAAATCTTAACAATATTTTTCATGATAGGGATTAAATTGTTAAAAAATTTAAATACATATTGAAGTTTGAGGACTAAACTATTATAAAATTAAAACTTCATGGACTAAATTGTCACTTTCATAAGAGTTTAGGAACTAAAAGTGCTTTTTAATCTATATTTTATAAATTGATGTTGGGAAAAATTTTCTCTCGAATTATTTGAGGAGATCGAAACAGTGTGGGTGATAGTTTTATATAGTAAGATGGTGAAGAGAATAACTAAAAATTATGGTTTAATTGCATCCTAAGAATTTAGAAATAAATAGATGTTCTCAATCATAATATGGTGACTACAATGAATAATTTTTTTAACTTGGTATATCGATTTTTACCTTCTATTTTTTACTTCAACAAATTTAATATTAGACTTATATAAGTATGGTAATTTTTCCCTTGCTATAGCCTTTGTTTGAAGGATTGTGAGCTTAGAAAAATTTATTTCAAAGTCGATATTGTACCAGGTTTGATTTTTATTAAAGTTAGTAAATCTTGTGAGATTTTTATTTTATTTTTTTCTTCAGATTAGTGGATGAAAGGGAAGAACTTGATTACGGGTAATATTACAATATTTGCCTAGTTAAGTCTAAGATTCATCTAATGAAATTAAAAGTTTAAGATAAAAATTGATATTTTTTATAGATATTTTATATGATATACTAAAAATATCTATTAATCTTTAATATTAATGAACCATTCCATTTATGAAATATATTAAAATGGTAATGGATATTTTTGTTCCTCAGGCTCAAGATATAAAATCTCTATCAAATGGTATAAGACAAAGATGTCGACTTGAATATTGTTTAACTAGTCCAACATAGTAATAACAATTTCTTTATCAGTTGTAAGTTTGAATTTTACTACTATTAAAAGCTCACATCCACAATACAAACTATTATGCAAGGATTAAAATATTAATGTCTATATCTATTGGTATTTTAATTTTATGAATATATCAACAAAATATGAATTTGGACGTATATTCTTGCAAACCAAAAACCTTCCTAAATAAGTTATAGATCTTATTATTAAAATTTATATTCATATCATGGGGACTAACTAGTGATGTTTTTTTTTAATGTTTTTTTTTATTTATAAAAGATATTAAAGATATAAATTGTTCATTAATATCAATATAGACCCTCTAATTTATGGATATATCGACGTATATGGACAATTATTTTAATCTTTTTTTTTAGAAACATTGGCAAAGTACATTAAGACAATAAAGTTTCAAGCCCCATAGAGGGGTCATCCATCCAAAACTCATCTACTTGTAACCATGATACTCGTTGGGCCAGTTTGTGGGTTGCCTGATTTGAGGTTCGAGGGATATGCTTGAAAGAAATTTGTGACCACGTGTTTGAAACCATCAGAATTGCATTGATAAACTCACGAGTTTTTGTGTAATTGACTTTCAAACCTTCAATCAATTGTATAGCTTCCAAGGAGTCAGTTTGCACTACTAGTGGGGATAGTTTTTTTTTATATCGCTCTCAACCCTTTGATAATCCCATTAAACTCCATAATCAAGATTGGTCGATTTGTGAGGATAAAATGTTGTCCAGCACTGACCACCTTCCCTTCCCAATCCCCAACTATCCAGCCTAAACCGCCACAATTACGATCTGAGTTCCATGATGCATCTGTACTAAGACTCCAAGCGCCCTGTCTTGACGGGTTCCACTATTCATGTGAGTTTGTGAATAAAGATGGTTGTTGAGGTGTCACGACGGAAAAGGGATTGAAATCCCGAATTTGAAAATGTGTATCTGTGATGAGATCTGTCCAACTGATACTCCCACAGTCCCGAATCACCAAATTCCTCCAAGTCCAGATTTTCCACAAAAGGATCAAAAAGACATTGAAGTCTTTTCGAGCTCTGAAACATCCACTCAAAATAAGACCTCAAATGGTTATTTTAATCTTTGCAATTATACATATGTAACAAAGGCATGAAATAGTTTCTCTGGCCCATCTAATTTTAGACTTTAATCTGAGCTTTTTTTTAATTATTATTATTGAGTTCAATCACATATAGGAGTGTAGATTCGAACTTTTAACCTTTTAGCTAATGATATAATACTTTATAATTGGCTAGCTCGTGTTCAGGTTTATAGATTAGTGCATATTCAAATCCAAGGTTATCACAACTTTCCATCTCTCCAACTTAGTCTTGATTCAAATATATTTGATCGTTAAAATTCACAAACATAATAAAACGATACCAGAAGTTGAGAAATTCAAGTGCTGGGATGATTGCCTTCTTATGGCAAAGATTTTGGGAAATGATGCTGGGAAATTTTTAAAAAACTGAAAAAAAAATTAAATAGGTATTTAGAATTCGATAATAATTTCTAATTTTCAAATGACTTTATATTTGAAGTTGTGTATTTCTTGTTAATTCAAACTCTAATTTTCAAATTATATATGACGACTTTTCTAATCTCTATAATCAATGAGTTAGCTTCAAAGGACGTGGTCTATCGATTCTATCATTTTTCATAAGATTTTTATTAATGGTAACCGAGGAAAAAGCTTCTTCTTTATTTTAATTAACTCGATCGAGGAGTACTTTTACAGAGTGATTATGGGGAAGAATTTGTAAAAGGAGGAAGAAGAAGAAACTCTAACTAAGAGTGTGTTGGATAACGTTTCCGTTTTCTGTTTTCTATTTCTGTTTCTCATTTTTTAAAAAAACAAATTTGTTTGATAATTTATTCCATTTTTTATTTCTAAATTTTGAAAAACATTTCTCAAATTGAGCCTGAATTTGAGATCTACTAATAAGAGATGTTTCTCTCTATTCTATTTCTGTTTTTATATATTTACGTTCCCAATTATAATAATCTTATACTCTGGCTCATTGGTCAACAGGGTGCACAAGCTTTACATATATTTTAGGCTAGGTTTTGAATCATTTTATATTTATGTATATTTTTTTACTTATTTCTTAATTTTGCAGTAGGTATATATATATATATTTTTTTTTAATTTCAAATTTTGAATTTTAAAGTTTGAAATATATATATTATTTAATTTTTAATGACCATTTTAGTGAAATTAAATATTAACAAAGCAATATGATTGAATTGGATACGGATCAACAAGGTGAATCATTCGAGTGAGAGATAATGTTGCATGTCAAATCTTGCCAACATTGGAAGGATATAAATCATTTTATTATTTTTGTTAATTTTTCGAGACTTATTTGTATTAGATAATATAAACTTTGGGCAAAATACATTTTTGGTCGCTCAGTTTTGCGTTTAGTTCCCTTTTGGTCCCTCAGTTTTCAAACTCAACAATTTAGCCCCTGAATTTTAAATTTAGTTGCACCGTTAGTCCTTTCATCCAATTTTTCGTCAACTGGTAACATATTGTTGACATGCCACTTATTTTTTTTATTAAAAAATATTATTAATATTTAATTTTTATTAAAAAATATTATTATTATATTTTTTATTTTTTATTTTTTATTATTTTTTTTCTTTTCGCTTTCTCTCCCCCTTCGTCTTTTCGTCTTCTTCTTCCTCCGTCCAGAGCCAATGTCATCGAAGTTGAAGGGGGTCAACATCACCCGCCGCAAATGTCAACCGTCGCATATCTGACGTCAACCGAAATCGAAGGGAATCGAAGGGGGCCAACGCCAACCGCCATATATCCGATGTCATTGAACAGAAACAACTGCAGATCTGCCCGGCGTTGCTTTTTGATACCTTCCGTTTAATGATTCTAATTTAATGGTGATGTATCGGAAGATTTACAGAGGCGATTTCTGGTGCCTTAAGTGGACGTCGTCAGATCTGCGGGGTTTCTGGATATGAATTTGGAGACGAGGATCACCGTCGATGAGATTCATCCAGATCTATGGTTCATAAAGGGATTTCAAAAGGAGAAGCTTCAATTCGAAGATTATTCTGGTTCAGAGTTTTACGACGATGTTAATAATCCGGTTTAGAGTCAACCCCCCTTCGTTTCCGGTGACATCAGTGAGGAAGAAGAAGATAAGGAGGGGGAAGAAAGAGAAAAGAAAAAAAAATGAATAAAAAATAACTAAATAAGAATAATAAATATTTTTTAATAAAAAAAAATTTCACGTCAGCAATCTCTTATCACTTAACGGAAAATTGGATGGAAGGACTAATGGTGCACATAAATTCAAAACTCAGGGGCTAAATTGTTGAGTTTGAAAACTGAGGGACCAAAAGGGAACCAAACGCAAAACTGAGGGACCAAAAAGGTATTTTATTATTTTTGTTAATTTTTCGATCGAGACTTATTTGTATTAGATAATATAAACTTCTGATAATTATTTTTATATGTTTAAATACATGTTATAAATTTTTTATATTATATAACTAAATTCTATTTAGACTATAAAATAGGAGGAAAAGAGACCAGAAATAAGAAATAGTTATCAAACAAGTTTCAATTTCAGAGTTTTTTTTTTTATCAAGAAACAGAAATAGTTACCAAACATATTCTTGTTTCTAGTTTTTAAAAAATATGAAACAAGAAACAGAAACGTTATCGAATAGAGTCTAAGTTTTCTGTTAATCTTAAACGGTAATTTCTTAATTTTCAAAAATTAAGAATATTAATATAAATTTTTAAAATTCAAAAGAAAGTAGAAGAGTAATTTCTATAATTTAACCGAGTATTTATAATACTTCAGAACATCTATAACGGAAAAGTCCCGATGGACCATTTTTGTAGTATTGGACTCTTCGATGACCCTTAGGCCCATATAAAGCCCATTGAGCGCATTATTTGAGCAAATGGTTTTTCTGTGATATATTGAGTTAAATTATAAAGACAAATTAAAAAAGTTTATGAGAAATTAGCAGATAGCATAAATGTAATATGTATTCTACCTAATGCAATATATCTTTCTTACATATAGTGTAAGTGTAATTTTTTTTTATTTTATATTACATTAGAATTTGAGTTTGATTTGGATCAGGCTATTTTGGTTAACTTTTTAACTTTTTGTTATATTTAAAAATACATACTTATGTTTGGCTAATTATGTTTATTATAGAAGCATGTATTCATTTTTTTTTTTTTTTTGAAATATTATTTAAAAAACCATCCAATCATTTTTAACGTTTGCAATAATTATTAGAGACTAGAACATTTTTTACCACTCATATAGTATATAGCATAATAAAATACATATAGCATAACAAAACTCAAAAACCCATTTCAAACTTTTTCCTAAGATTTGAGTTTTGAAGATGAAGGGATATGGGTAGGATTTTTGGCAATATATTAGAAGTGAAAATTGTCCCACATTAGAAAGGTGCAAAGAAATAAAGAGTTGTTGGCACTATAAAAAAAAAGTTTATGACTTTGGTTTCAAAGCATTTTAGTTAGAAACACTTTAAGCTTAGTGTACTAGCTCTAGTTAAATTCCTTCTTTTATATTCTCTTGTTTGAGAGGGAAAAAAATGGTGTGAGTGGTCTAAAACTTCTGGAGAGTATTTTTTTGTAATTGGAGTTGGAGAGAGAATTTTGTGTGATTGTAACAATTTTTCACATAGTGAAATTTCTTTCTGTTCGTGTTGTTTTTTTTTTTCTCCAAGCTTGGAGTTTTTCCACGTAAATTCTTGTGTTTATTATTTTGTTACTTTCTTTTAATTTTTCAGTTATTTCTACGTTATTTTTTCTTATTCTTCCGGTAGTAATGGGAGGTTTTTTTCCCAACAAGTGGTATCAAAGCTTTAGGTTTGTAGTTTCTTGAGTTTCTTATTATACTCCATGGTTGTAGCATTGTCTGAGCTTCCACATTAGAAATGATTTCTTGAAACGGACTATAGTTGTTATTGTGAATAGTGTGAGTTGTTCACTATTTGCAGATTCGCTAGGAGTGAAGCATATATGTCAAGCTTTATAAGTCCAGTAAAGATTGGCGTAGAGAATTTTGATGGAAGGATGAACTTTGGTTGTGGCAAGTGGAAGTTAAAGATGTGTTGATACAATGGGTTACACAAGGCTTTGAAGCGAAAACTGAGCTGTGGTGTTCTTGAAAAGTTAAGTGGTGAGGGTGATCAAACGGAGTCCAATGGTGGTTCCAGATATTCTAAGAAGTCCAACATGACAGTCAGCAATTGGAAGAAAAAGAAAGATTTCGTGCAAAAGAAAGGTTGTTGGGCATGCAGGCAGTCTGAATACATGAAAATAATTGTCCTAACAGAGCAAGTTCGTCAAAATGCTTTGGATCGGATGCTAACATGGTCTCTCTCGTCAGAGGAGTTGTAACTTCTTCTGAAGAAAGACAGAATTCATCCTCATGGTATGTTTGATTTACCATATAGAGGATGTGATGTTAACGGTTCAATAGGTTTGCACATGGGCATTTACTTGACGGTTATGTAAGGTGTGTGTGGTGGAAGTTATGTCGATGACTGAAGAACTTTTAGGTGAATCAAGTAGGTGGAAGTTGCATCATAAATTTTAGAAGGGTTTAGGTTTATCGACATGTGACGAAAAAGAAAAGTCTTGGAAGGTGACATTCCAAGTGGTTTACTTTATGGTGAAGTAGGTTATATTTCTCTGAGTTGAGGATTATCGACATGTGACGAAAAAGAAAAGTCTTGGAATGTGACATTCCAAGTGGTCTACTTTATGGTGGAGTAGGTTATAGTTCTCTGAGTTGAGGATTATGATTTTCGGTAAGGACAATGATGCAACAAGAGTTGTGGATTCTTCAAATATCTTGCCAATGTGGAATTTGTAGAGTTTTTGGCAATAAATTAGAAGTGAAAATTGTCCCACATCGGAAAAGTGCAAATAAGTAATGAGCTCCTGGTACTATAAAAAGAGTCTATGGTTTTGGTTTCAAAACATCTTAGTTAGAAACACTTTAAGCTTGGTGTACTAGCTCTAGTTAAATTCCCTCTTTATATTCTCTTGTTTGAGAGTGGAAAAAGGGTGTGAAGGTATAAAGCTTTGGAGAGTATTTTTTGTAATTGGGGTTGAAGAGAGAATTCTGTGTCATTGTAACAATTTTTCACATAGTGGAATTTTCTTTTTGTTCATGGTTTTTTTTCTCTGGGTTTGGAGTTTTTCCACATAAATTCTTGTGTTTCTTATTTTGTTGTTTTTTTTTAATTTCTCAATTATTTCTGCGATAGTAGTGGGAGGTTTTTTTTCCCAACAATATGTTATGTTGTTTGTTCAAGAAGGGTCGAACTTGGTCTTGCTATTTGGGAAGAAAGAAAAAGATGTTGTTAGAGAGGGGTGAAAATGAGGAAAAGAAGAAGAGAGAGGGGAGAGAGGTCGACGTGGTGAGGGAGGGGAAAGAAAAAAAAATATTAAAATGTCGTCTCAACATTAGAAATAATTAAGAAAAATTACTAGCAAATGGAGAAAAATAATTTGACATTTTAAACTTATTTCTCAAAACAAGAACCTAAGGCCCGTTTGATAACTATTTTGTTTTTGGTTTTTAGTTTTTGAAATTTAAGTTTATTTTCACATAATTTCTCTACAATAGAGATCATCTCCCTTAAGTAAGCATTTGAACTCTTAGCCAAATTCTAAAAACAAAATCAAGTTTTTAAAACTTATTTTGTTTAGTTTTCAAAAATTAGCTTGGTTTTTTAAAAGATAAGTACAAAATATATAAGAAGACATATAAACTCATTCGTATAAATAGTATTTTTAGGTTTAAATTTCAAAAACTAAAAAAAAAAAAACAAAATGGTTATCAAACGGGACCTAAAGTGTACATTTTGAAAACTCAATACCAAATGCATCTATTTCTGAAAACTTAAGGATCAAAAAGGTAATTTCTTTACTGTCTTTTAATATAATATCACAAAATCACATTCGAACATTTGACATAAAAAAAGAGCTATTAATATCTTAACCAATTAAACTACTCGTTTTTTTTTGGGCAAAATACATTTTTGGTCCCTCAGTTTTGCGTTTAGTTCCTTTTTGGTCCCTCAGTTTTCAAACTCAACAATTTAACCCCCTAAGCTTTGAATTTAGTTGCACTGTTAGTCCTTCCATCCAATTTTCCGTTAACTTGAAACAGATTACTGACGTGTCACTTATTTTTTTATTAAAAATATTTATTATTATTATTTTGTTATTTTTATTATAAAAAAAAATCATTTTTTTCTTTTCTCTTTTTCTCCCCCTTCTCCAGTCATCTTCGTCTTTGTCTCTCTGTCTTCATCTTCCTCTTCTTCTTCCTCCTTCTAGCGTCGACGTCACTGGAATCGAAGGTTGTGGTGTCCCGGGCGCTGGTCAGGGACTATCGGGCACTGGCGGTGATGGGCGTCGATGCATTGCGGTGGCGGGAAAAGGGGAATTTCTGAGGGGCATGATGGTGGCGAAGGCAGACGCTAATAGGACAAAAGGGATTCTATTGTACGCCAAGCGCAACAGATTTAGACAAGGCTTTGAGAGAGGGACGATGATGAGGGGAATTGGGGACCCCCTCAGCCATGGTTGGGCAACCATTGATGGAGCTGAGAGGTTGAATTTGAACGACAGTGAAGTTTTGAAAAGGTTCCCCAAAATTCTATCAATGCCTTTGTCGGCTAAGGCTGCTGAGATCATTCTGAGTTCATTTTACACCACTTTCATACCGCCGGAGTGGCAG
This sequence comes from Trichosanthes cucumerina, assembly GCA_036507285.1. NCBI lineage: Eukaryota > Viridiplantae > Streptophyta > Magnoliopsida > Cucurbitales > Cucurbitaceae > Trichosanthes > Trichosanthes cucumerina. Next base: position 83,203,222 of record CM071838.1, on the reverse strand, counting down.
GACACCACAACCAAGCTTGGGTTGGCAGCGATGAGGCCTGGTGGTAAGACATTACCCAACTTCACCCCCTTCGATCCCGGTGACGTCGGCGCTAGAAGGAGGGAGAAGAAGAGGGAGAAGAAGATAGAGAGACGAAGAAGAAGAGGCTGGAGAAGGGGGAGAGAAAGAGAAAAGAAAAAAAAGAAAAATATATTTTAATAAAAAATAACAAAATCATAATAATAAATATTTTTTAATAAAAAGTAAGTGTCACTCCAACAATCTGTTACCAGTTAATGGAAAATTGGATGGAATGACTAACGGTGCAACTAAATTCAAAACTCAGGGCTAAATTGTTGAGTTTGAAAACTGTGGGACCAAAAAGGAACCAAACTCAAAACTGAGGGACCAAAAATGTATTTTGCCTTTTTTTTTACAACAAATGAAATAAAACAAAGTTACACAGCATCACTAAGAACCGTCAACAAGTACGATGGAAAAGTACTTGTACGGTAAGTTTCTAGTTTTGATACCATTGAAAGTTAGGGCATGAGTAGCTCGATTTTGGTCATGAAAAATGTGTGAAAAATGTCACATTTACTTATGTTAATATAATTTGTCACATTCGCTTATAATGAAAATAAAAATAACTTAACGATTAAAGCATCTGTTATTTTTTTTTTTGTTTGAGATAAAAATGAAATTCTCACTCCATTTATATGAGGTACTCATAATAATAATACTAATAATTAGTCTAACAGAAAGTTTTAAAAGTATAATAATTAAAAAGGTAATTAACTTTTCTTTAGATATAAATATTGGAAAAGTGAAAACAAATTATTTGGAAGGATATAATTTCTAATTTCGTATAAATAAAATAAAATAAGAGACAGGGCACAAGCGCACGCCACTGGCACTTGTCGGAATTAAGATTGATTAATGGGGAATTAATTAATTGATAAAGCTATTTTATTCTCTTAATATTAAAACATTAAATTGCGAAGGCCCGCCGCCTTATCTTCTCACCTACGCACCGACCGTCACCATTTTTTTTTTTTTTTTTTTGTATATTCACTACAAAAAGACGACCTCAAAATGACAAATCTCGAAGCAAGGAACAAACAAATTATTATTCGTTTTAAAAAATATATTGTTTGAGATACTGTTTCGAAAATAATTTTATGGTTTTATGCATTAATTTATTTTAGGCTAAGTATTAGAAAATACCTTTTTAACTTTGTATTGTGTTCCAAACATACTTTTTTTTAAAAGTTATGTTAATATCTTTAAAGTTTGAAAAAAAGTTTAAAAATATTTCTACCATTACTTTTGGATGGGAATACTAATAATTTGTTTAAAAAATATTCGTAAACTTTCAAAACTTTCATTAATATTTTTAAACTTTAAAAAAAAATAAAAAATAGAACGAAAACCGTTTATCCACACTCCATTACCACTCATTCTTATTTGTTTCAATTTATTGCCTAACACTCTCTGTTTTTTTCTTGATTTTTTCTTTTCTTTTTTAATACCCTCTTACTCTCTTTTTTCATTTTTTAATCTATAAAACTTCATTCATTTCTCCTATCTTCTTAAATATTAGAATTTTAAATAAACATAGGATCTCTCTCATTTCTAAGTATACTCAAACATAAATATAGGAAATTTCAACATCCAAGTTGTCAATATTTTCGAAGTTATCTTGAATTTAAAAAAAAAAAACAATTTAGAAATAACTCATATAGATACTCTCATTTTTTTTTCCATTTGTCCAATTCTCAATCATGGATAGCTTCTTAACTAACCACAACAAATAGACTCATTTGAATTGCAAAAAAAAATTAATAAAATCTTCCTTTGCTGCATAAATTTGATAATGCATGTGTTTTCTCCAATTTCCTTCCCACGAGATGTCTTCAAAATTATGACCTAAATTTAAATATGACTCATTTTCTATTTACTAAACTCAAATTATCAACGTACAACATTGTTAAAGCATTTAAGTCCTAAGGTATACCTTGATTGAAGAGAGTAGTTTTAAAGATTGGAAAATGGAAGAAGAGAGTAAAGGGGATAGTAAAAAAGAAATGGGGGAAAAGAGGAAAAATAAAAAAGTGTTAAGTTATAGATTGAAGCAAATAAAAAATAAAAAAATAAATGGAGAGTGAGGTAATAGGGGGAAGATAAATGTTTTTCGTCTATATATTCACAGTGAGGACATTTCTTAACTTTCTTTTTTTAAGTTAAGGGTATTAATACAACTTTTGAAAGTTTGGGAGTGTATTTTAAAATGAGGTACTAATGATATCTGTCTATATAATAGTGGTAAGTGTATTTTTGAACTTCTTTTGAAAGTTTAAGGTTATTAATGAAACGCTTGAAAGTTTAGAGGTATTTTTGAAACAAAGTGCTAACTGTTTCCATCCAAAACTAATGGTAAGGGTATTTTTTTTCAACTTTTTTTAAAGTTTAAGGGTATTAATGGAACTTTTGAAAGTTTATAAGTATTTTTGAAACAAAGTATAAAGTTCTAGGGTTTTTTTTTTTTAAATTTAGCTCTCGGAAGGATTTCTTTATTAAATTACAAATTTAGACTTTATAATTTGCCTTATTTTCAATTTCACCCTTACGATTTTCAATTTTTTAATTGTGTGTTCCTATGGGTAGAGCTTAATTTTGATTTTATCCTTATAATTTTTAAAATTTATGTGACGCCTGAGGAAGAGGAGTAGATGAATGAACCGAGTCCACACCTAAATGAGAGAGATCTTGAGGTTATGAAAGTATGGGTGAGAAAAGCTTAAAATAAATGATAGCTACTACCTATACAAACAAGGTGCACCTTCCTTTTCGGTAGCTCAATCATAGGAACCTGTGTTGGTTTGTGGGGATAGTGTTTCACTCTCACAAGCAGCTTAATGATATAGTGATGTGGCCAGGTCGCAGGGGATATAGGAGAATCTTGGGGCCAACAGGGGCCGAATCCAGATTCTGAATCCTAATATCCAAATCCTTAGGTCTAGGGCGTTACAATTTCAATTTGGCCTTTACCATATAAAATGCATTATATGTATGAATAAATGAAGTTTGCTGGTGAAATTTTAGGGGTAAAAAAAATAGTGTGGCGATGATCGGTAAGATTTCACCAAATTAAAAGAACCGAATTGATTTTTCTTAAATTATAGAGACTAAATGAGTAGTTCTAAACTATTTTTTTTCAGGTGGGAATTTGTTTCATACGGATTAGGGACTTCGATCTTTTGTTTTCTTTTAGATCAATTTTTGAGACAAAGAAGATGAATGTTTTCTCTCCAACCTCTTTTCCATACCTAACCCTAATTTTTTTTTGTACAAGCACAAACTGAGAACAAAATAGCTCAGAATATCATTTCCAACAAAAGCAATAATCCATGGAGAAAAATTACGTGCTCAAGACATTATAGGTCATCGATCTTCCATAGCCAATGTGGCAATACCATTAGCTACAACGTTGCAACCCTTCTCAACTTGAAGAAACTGAATCAATCGATTTTGTTAGAGTTTTTATTAAACTTATGGTTTTATTTATGTTATACATGAATACAACTAAGCATTTTAATTAAATTGATTTTTTTTTCTAACTTTTACATTTATAGCGTTCTTAAATTTGAATAAAAAATAAAAAAATTTAAATAGTTCAAAATTCAAATCTATGAAGTCAAAGATGGCAATTTGAATGAACATCATCTAACTTCACCCTATACCCTAATGGCATCCCTATTATGAACTATGTTCTATAAACATTGGTGTCGTTGCATTGCACGATCAAATAAATTAATTAACCTAAGAATTCTGTATAGATTTTTCCCAGTTTGGAGATTGACTATAATTTTATTACAACAAAAATAATAATAATAATAATAAGTGTCATGTTCCAAATAAATAAATGAAGCTTTTCTTTTTTTTTTTGGCCCTTTAGTTGAAAGGTACCCTTCGTTGGGAGGGCAAAAGACGACCCGTTTTCATGTGAGGGCCTTCAATGCTTTGTTCCAACTTTCCTATCGAAGAGGACACAGCCCCATTTTGTGTCACATTGTAGGACCATCACACCCAATCCCCACCGCTTCACATTTTCTTTTTAAGTTTTTAACTTCTCTCTCTCTTCTTTTTTTTTCTCTTTTAATTAATAAAATTCCACAAAAATCATTAATATAAGAACTACTTAATTTAGTTTCTTTAATTTTTTTTAACTAATCGTTGGTTTCAAATATTAATGATAGAGGTTGAAATATCATTTTGGTTCATGTATTTTGAATTTCATTTCATTTTATTTTAGTCAATGTAATGAATCTTTAAATTAGTTTTTAATGTTAATTTATTGTTAACTGTTCTGAAAGTGCATTAGTCTCTATTAATTTTCTCTTTATAAATTTTGAAAATAAATTTACATGGTGTCTTTTCATGCATAAAAATTATTATTATTATTATTATTATTTAATCAATTTTGATGATAATAAAAAAAAAACTTAAAACTAATCCTATGGACTAATTTTAAGATTTGTTAAAAATACAATTGACTAAATTTGAACATTTGAAAGTATGTGAAATAAAAGTAGAATTGACTAAATTTGAATATTTGAAAAGTAGATGAATCAAAACACTATTTTAACTTCAATAAAAAAAAATATATTCATCATTCTTTTCATAATTTTTTTTTTCCAAGCATTCATTATATTGATGATAAATTTGACTTCAGCTTTGTTGGACCCGATTGAATTACATTTTCAAGTGTTTTTTTATATTAAAAAAAAAATCGTTTACTGTGCTTTATATTTTGTAGAGTTTGTCAATCACTCAAAAAAAAAAACTTTTTAAAAAACAAGTTTGAGAAAATGAGTTATTTTGAGTAAAATATATTAAATCAAGTTTTAGAAAAACTATTTTTGGGTGTTTAATTTGGAATGGATCCTAAATTTTTATTTCATGATATTTAGAAATGACCAAAATACTTTCACACTATCCTCTTAAAAATATTTAAAATTGTACAAACCAAAACTTAACCCTAGGACTTGAGAAGGGTTGATGACAAATTAACCACTATGCCAGAAAGTTTATTTGTTAATTGATCTGACTTTTTCTATACGTATTATTAAAGGTAAAAGATTTGAGAGGGGGCTCGGACCCCTGGGCCCATGATAAATCCGCCCATGATTGTGGTTGATAATAGTCAGCAGAACCATATATAAGTATTTTAATTAATTCTAAACAGTATAAAAAATGCTTAAAAATATATCTTTTAAAAAAAATTTAAAGCCCATTTGATAATCAATTTTTATTTTTAGTTTTTTGAAAATTAAGCTAAAATACTACTCGCACCTTTGAATTTCTATGTTTTCTTATCTATTTATTGTCTATGTTTTAAAAAGCCAAACTAAGTTTTGAAAACTAAAAAAAATATTTTTCAAAAACTTATTTTTTTTAAATAAAATATCTAGAAACTCAAATGGTTACTCAAGACAAATGGAAAGCAAGAGAACATGAAATAGAAATTGTGAACAAAAATATAAAAAATAAGTAAGCATAAATTTCTAAAATAAAAAACTAAAAACTAAGGCCCCGTTTCATAACCATTTTGTTTTTTGTTTTTAGTTTTTGAAATTTAAACCTAAAAATACTACTTATACTAATGAGTTCTTATATCTTCTTATCTACTTTGTACCTATGTTTTCAAAAGTCAAGCTAACTTTTGAAAACTAAAAAAAGTAGTTTTAAAAAACTTGACTTTGTTTTTAGAATTTGGCTAAGAGTTCAAATGTTTACTTAAGAGAGATGATCTCTATTGTAGAGAAATTAAGTGAACATAAGCTTAACTTTCAAAAACTAAAAATAAAAAACAAAATGGTTATCAAACGGGTCTAAATCGTTATCAAATGGTGTCTAAATTAAAAAGTCATCCAAATGGATCTAATTGATTTATAAAAAAATATAACTATATGTCAGTTAAAAAAACTATATTTTTTGTTCTTCCCTCCTCAGATGACTATCTACGATAATTTTTTTAAAAAAATAACACTATTACAAATCACACTCATACATAATTATAACATATTCGTCATATTATCAAGCTCCGTATATCTTTATTCATTTCTTTCTTTTATAAAAATATTAAAAAATAAAATAAAATAAAATTTTAAAAAAAAAACTTTTTTTTATGATTCTCCCACTTAAGTACAACTATATCTCTTTAAATTATTGTTCTCCTATGATCACAATTTAATTTAACTTTTTTTCTATACATCACACATCAAGATAGTTAAAACAATAGTAATATATTAAAAGAAACTTGAGGATATTTCTCAACAATATATACACATCACAATTCACAATATAATTATTATAATTATGAACTCAAAAAGATAGTTATTATAATTATATTTTGTAATATAGTTTACTAGCTCTCACATTTTGTTTTAATTATTCTCGTATTTTCAAATTAATTATCTACTTCAATCTAAAGTAATCTAACTTTAAAGACGTGGATTTGAATTAATTATAACAAATCGACAAATCAAACTAATCATTATTTTTTAAGACTTTATAATAACTAAGAAACATGGCTCTCTTAGTCTTTAGTCATACCCACCAATTATATTATTAAGGAATGTAATGCAATTAATATCATTACCATGATAATGGCCCCTTTTTATGAACAATTTGGTTGCCATAATAATTGCTTCAAAAAAGAAAAAGTCAGTTTCATAATTGCTTAATCTATTTGATTTTGATATCTTGTATTTAATTTGTCGATATATGAAATATTGCAAATTGTATATTCGCTAATAAAAACTATGCATGTTTTCTTAATTTTTTTTTTTAAAAAAAAGAACTATTTTAATTGAAAGCAATAATAAAGTCTTCTTTCTAAAACTAAATCTAATCATTAAAAAATGTGAAAAATTCTCATATTAATTTAACTATTTTTACCCAAGTAAACAAAACTCATCCGTACTTAGCACACTACAAGAAATAAAGTCATTAGTGACGAAAAAATAGGTCGCTAAAGCTAAACTTTTGGTGCAAAAAGCTTTTAGAGACGAAAAACATTCCGTTGCAAAGAACGTCACTAATGCCCAGTCTTAGAAGCATATTAGCGACGAACATGATAGTTTCGTCACAATCTGCGACGAAACGTTAATTTTGTCGCAAGCATTGCGACGAACAAGCTGTTGCGTCGCATCCGACTATGCGACGGAATTGAAGGTTCGTCGCAGACCTTGGAGTCGCATTTTCATGCAACAAATATTAATTTCACCGCATGTTTGTGCAACAAATTGGACAATTTCATCGCATCTGTCCTTGCGACAAAAAAAGTTATATCGTCGCATGTATCTGCGACATTATTAAATTTTCGTTGCACTGAGCCATAAATTACCCACTTCTCTAGCCTAGTTAGCAATTATCTTTTCTGCAACGATATTGAGATTCGTCGCAAATATTTTTATTCAAATAAAAAAATTAGTTTATACCACACATTACTTCAAACTGATTGCATATATCAAATTTACCAAAGTTTATAAGAACAATTGTCATTACGATATCAGAAATCATCCAACACCAAATTATTACAAAACCTATACAAGTTTTAGATTGAATAATTGAAAAAGAGGACGATCATATCAAAAATACTATATCGCAAAAAAAAATATTGAAAAATAGAATGATCATACCAAACATAACAAATACTTCTATTTATAGAGTAAGTGCAAAGTTTTGACCTATTACAAAAAACAACTATATCACCCCAAAATGTTCATACCAAAATGATTGATAAGACGATGATGATATTCTATTGTCACTCAAACTCATCCAGTTTAATCCTGCACATAAACAACAAACATACATAAGAAGAGATTAAAATCATCATAACTCATCATTTCCTAAATCATCCCCATCCAAAACCACTAAATCCTCTCCGCCACTAATGAAAAACACATGAATATGATGAAAATTTTCGAACTCTAAACATTAACTCTTCTTTCTACTCTAAAACATATTGAACATGATTTTGTGAAGAAACTCACGTTGTGTACGGATTAACAAACAACATAACATACTTTGTACTTCTATATAATCAGAATCAAGAAACAGGAGCACAACTACTAATTTATAACAAAGTCTCAAACGAACTCAGAATTCCAAGAATTATTGAATAAGAATCTAGATAAACAGGAACACAACTACTAATCTCGAACAAAGTCTCAAGCAAACTCAGAATTTCAAGAACTATTGAATAAGAATCCAAAAACAGGAACACAACTTTTAATCTCTAACAAAGTCTCAAACAAACCCAGAATTCCAAAAACTATTAAATAAGAATCAAGAAACAGAAACACAACTACTAATTTATAACAAAGTCTCAAACGAACTCAGAATTCCAAGAAGTATTGAATAAGAATCTAACTAAACAGGAACACAACTACTAATCTCGAACAAAGTCTCAGCGAACTCAGAATTTCAAGAACTATTGAATAAGAATCCAAAAAGAGGAACACAACTTTTAATCTCTAACAAAGTCTCAAAAAATCGAGAATTCTAAAAACTATTAAATAAGAATCAAGAAACATGAACACAACTACTATTTTATAACAAAGTCTCGAACGAACTTAGAATTCCAAGAACCATTGAATAAGAATATAGATAAACAGGAACACAACTACTAATCTCGAACCAAGTCTCAAGCGAACTCAGAATTTCAAGAACTATTGAATAAGAATCCAAAAACAGGAACACAACTTTTAATCTCGAACAAAGTCTCAAGCAAACTCTGAATTTCAAGAACTATTGAATAAGAATCCAAAAACAGGAACACAACTACTATTCTCGAACAAAGTTTCAAGCAAACTCATAATTCCAAAAACTATTGAATAAGAATCCAAAAATAGGAACACAACTACTAATGTATAACAAAGTCTCAAAGGAACTCAAAATTTCAAGAACTATTGAATAAGAATCTAGATAAACAGGAACACAACTACTAATCTCGAACAAAGTCTCAAGCAAACTCATAATTCCAAGAATTATCAAATGAAAGCAAAAGAACAGAGACAAAGAGAGGATATTAAAACTGTAAAAAAATACAAGAGAAAGAGAGAATAAGAAGCAATAAAAATGAAAGCAAAAAAATAAAAAATACCTGAACAATCGAACGAGAGAAGAAGAAGAAGCGAAGACAAAAGAGAGAAGAAGAAGAAGAGCAGTCGAACAGAGAGAAGAAGAGGAAGCGAAGAAGAAAGAGAGAGGAAGAAGAAAAGAATGAGTAGGCGGCCTGTTCGAGGGTCAGCGACGAACATTATAGGTCGTCGCAAAGCCGTATGCGACGAAATCCTATTTTCGACGCAAAGATATGTGACGAAATATCTAAGAAGTCGCAGACCATGCGACGCCAAAAAAACTCGTCGCCAGCTTCACTTTGCCAAAAACTCGTCATTATTAATGAGTATTCTTAACGAGGCGCTGCGACGAAACGTTTTTTAGTCGCAAGGATAGATGTGACGCTGCGACGAATATAAATGTGCGTCGCATACTGTGCGACAAAATAAATCTGTGTCCCTTATCTTGCGACGATCAAATCGTCATGTCGCTTAGCATGTGACGAAAGTTGTTCTTCGTCGCAAGACCTGCGGCGCTTTTGTTCTTTCGTCGCAAACTGTTCGATGAAAGTAATTTAGTCGCTAGCTTTTCATCGCTAAAACTACCGTTTTTTGTAGCATGCTTTGAATTAAAAGGTTAGAACTTTGCATCTCTCGCCACGAAATGTTATTGAATTTGAAATAAATAAAAAAAATATTTTATATAATTTATAAATAATAAGTTGAGCTAATATGTGGTATATAAATTTTCTTATATCGTATTGTTTGAACTTATAATCGCCTTATTCTTTTTCTACAACGGACTTAATGATTCATTTAGCAAAGTGATAGGGTCGATTTAGATTACTGGGAGAAAAGTGTTTTTCGTAAAATACATTTTCTTTTAAACATTTTTATAACAATAATTTAAAATGAAAATATGTATATGTTTTAGTTACATTATCTTAAAAGTGTTACAAAACTTGGTTTGATTTACTCTCCACTCAAAATATTTCTACAAGTATTAAAATTATTACAAAGAAACGATTATTAAATATTATGAACTAAGTGGTCAGCAGACGATGGTAATGGATGGCAATGAAAGTTGGCAGTTTGTCATCGGTGATGGTTGTCTAACGACCATGAAAAAAGTGAGGGTAGTGTGAGGATTTTCTGGTCATTTCATATATTATAAAAATTTAGAAGGAATACTCAATTAAATGCTTAAAAATATTTTTCTAGAACTTGAATTCGGTTTCGCTCAAAATAGCTTAGTTCTCAAACTTTTAAAAATGTGATTTTGAGTGGTTGACAAACACTACAAATCTTATGAAAATGCCATTTGTTTTTCAAAATTAAAACACTTGCACTTCGTTTGCTAATCATTTGGTTTTTAGTTTATAGAAATTAACTCAATAAATATTATTTCTACCTTTGTATTTCTTTGTTTTGTTATCTACTTTTTACATATGGTTTTAAAAATCAAGACAAGTTTTGAAAAATTTAAAAAAAAAAATTAAAATTGACTTTTATTTTTAAATATTGGCCAAAAAATTCAAATATTTTTCTTAGAAAAATGAAATTTGGTGTAGAAAATTAGTAGAAACAAACCTAATTTTCAAAAATAAAAAGATTGGCAAAGGAGTTATAGAAAATTTAATCCAAAACACAACCTCACATTTGTGATTTGTGACCTTTATTATGGATCAAATGACTTCAGCTATATTTGAAAGTAACCAGATTCGAACAAATGATCTTTTAGTGATTAGTCTATATCATATGTCAGTTGAAATATATTTTTATTTTCCACTCGTGCAATACTTAATTTATAGAGAAATAATTTATATATAAAAATAACTAAAGTTTACAGTTAGAGAGACCAATTTTTTTATTAAAAAAACAAATAAATAAAATGATGATCAATGATATGATACGGTCATAAAAACAATAATTTAGGCAATCATATCCATTGATCTCAATCATAATACAAAATCTGATGGCGCATAAAAAAGAGGTATTAATAAAAATAATATATTAATATTAAAGCCGACACACAGAAATTAAGGTTAAAAAGGTGTGGCTGGCCCACTGACAACTCAGTAGAGAGGTGGAAAATTGACAAGAGGGCACGTGATGTGATGTGGTTGGGACCCACTTTGAAACCCTCTTTATTTGCATTAACTGCCCTCCATATTTCTGAGCTTCTAGTAAAATTTTGGTTAAAATTCCTGTTTTTCTTTTGCTTCATTTTAGTCTTCAATTTTTTAGGTGTTGTTTGATTTTCTATTTTTTTGTTTTTAAAGATTAAGATCAAAAATATTACTTCCATTACTACGTTTTTATGTTTTTTTATCTATTTGTACTAATATTTTCAAATATCAAGTTATGTTTTGAAAACTAGAACATCGTTTCATAATTATTTTATTTTTTATTTTTTATTTTTAAAAATTAAACCTAAAAATATTATTTGTACCAATAGATTTCTATTTTTTCTTATCTATTTTGTACCTATGTTTTAAAAAACTAAGCTAAATTTTGAAAACTAAAGAAAATAGTTTCCAAAAACTTGATTTTATTTTTAGAATTTGGCTAAGATTTCAAATGTTTCCTTTAAGGGAAATGAACCCTAATGTACAGAAATTGGGAGAAGACAAGCTTAATTTTCACAAAATGATTATCAAACGGGGTAGTTTTCAATTTTTTTTTTTTTTGTTTTTGAAATTTGGCTAGAAACTTAAATAGTACCTCAAGAAAAATGAAAATCATCGTAGAGACGATGAAGAGAAATTATGGAAAAACAAGCATAATTTTAAAAAATCAAATGTGTACAAATGTGGTCTTAATTTTTTGTTTTTGATTTTTGAAAATTAAGTTTGTTTTCTTCCAACTTCTCTACAATGATGTTCATCTCTCTCAAAGAAATATATGGATGTATAGCGACATTTAAAAAACAAAAGCAAGTTTTTAGAAACTATTTTTTTAAGTTTTCAAAAACTTGTTTTTGTTTTTAGAATTTAGTTAGGTATCCAAATATTTCTTTGAGAGAGATGAAAACCAACATAGAGAATTTTTGTTTTAAAAAATCAAATGGTTATCAAATAGGACCTTAATTTTTTATTTTGAAAAAATTAAGCTTAAAAATACTACTTCTATCCATAGTTTTTTATGTTTTCTTATCTACTTTGTACCTATGTTTTTAAAAACCAATCTAAATTTTGAAAACTAAAAAGAAAATTATTTTCTAAAACTTATTTTTGTTTTTTAAATTTGACTAGAAACTTAAATGGCAACTTAAGAAATATGAAATCATTGTAAAGGAGATGAATAGAAATTGTCAAAAAAACAAACATAATTTTTAAAAATCAAATAGTTATCAAATGGGATCTTCATGATCTAAATTTAATTTATATATTTTTAATAAAATTTAAAATTAGACTTTGTTATTATCTTGAATTAATTTTTATTGAAATTAATTAAAAAATAATAATAATTTTCGTAATATCTTTTTTTAAAATTTATAGAAGAATGACTAATACATACTAGTTTTTTGAAAAAATAAAATTAGTTTTATTAGAAGTGTATGGACTAAGATGGATTAGAATTTAAAATATTGAGACAAATGGTAATACCTAACAAATGTATTACATTGCAATATTGCATGCAAAGGGGTGTTGGAATATACATCAATTTTTTCCGAATGTCGAGAGTTTTTATATTTAAAAGATTGGCAAATACTTATCAACTTTCTATTTTAAAATGTTGGAAAAATATTGCTACTTTGTTGTGTATAAAATTGAGTAACACAAACAAATTTATTACAACTTAACTGGCTACAAACTATTACAATAGTAAGTAAAATTGTGCAAATATTATATATAGCAACAAATCAAAACTCAAGAACAAAGGATATGTTAAATAGTCGAGGCACGCTTACTAAGCGTTGTCTTGAAGACAATTATTCGCTCTGCACGAGTTGCAAGCAAATTATAGTAATCGTCTTGTTGGAAAAATATTGCTACTTTGTTGTGTATAAAACGAAGTAACACTAGCAAATTAACTTAACTGGCTACAAGCTATTACAATAGTAAATAATTGTGCAAATATTGTATGTAACAACAAATAATCAAAACTCAAGAACAAAGGATAGTAAATAGTCGAGGCACGCTTACTAAGCGTTGTCCTGAAGACAATTATTCGCTTTGCACAGGTTGCAAGCAAACTACCGTGATCGTCTCAACAGGATACAACGACTGGCTCTGATAGAACGACAACCTCGAACTACTCGGATCTGGGAGAACTCTTGAATACTTGCTCTCAACTTGACTCATGATCAAAGAGAAGAAAGAAAAGAGAGATGAACTCTTCAATTGGAATGAGGATACTCCAAAATGGAATGAGATGCTCTAAATGAAGAAACAAGTTGCTATTTATAGGCTAGCAACTTAGTAGCTCTCTAAAATCAAATTAATATGAAGAATGTAAAACATACATCAAAAGTAACTCAATTGTGTAGTTACTTGTTGAAATTCAAACAAAACTCACAAACTTAACTTTTTAAGTTAAATTTGTATAAGAAACATCAACACATTTGGATGTTTCAAACCATTTTGAAACTTTTGAATTTAAAGTTAAATAACGTCAACATCAATTGGATTTTGATGTTTCAAAAGAACACTTTCTTTCACATTTTTTTCTATAAAATCCAACAAAAAATACTTGTATTCTTTTAAAAAGTTATAATATTATTCTTAATATTTCATAAATATTTCCACGACATTATTAGAGTAGAAATTCATTAGAATATTAGCCCAGATTGGTATAAGTTATATTAAAAAAAATACCCTAAAACTTTGTGATTTTGTTTTTAAAAAATATTTGCATTCTTTTAAAAGTTGTAATACTACGATTGACCTCTCATAATTATTTTTCAGGCTTTCATCATAATCTTATTGGACCAAAAATCGATGAAGCGGTGACACGAAACGACGTGTCAATGACTAAACGCTTGTTTTGATTAATTAAGTCTAAAACAACGACATTTAGACATGTTGATGGTTTGTCTAATATTCTAACGATATTTCTATCTCAGAGATTGTTTATTGAAACATTTATGAAAGATGAAGGGCAATATTGCAACTATGATTTAGCTTAAAGTTCAGAAGTTGTTTTTTTTTTTTTTTTAATTTAGCCTAAAGGATTTCTAGAAGGTTTATAATGTCTTTCAAATTTGAAAATCATATTTATTTAGTCTTACACTCTAAAAAAGTGTTCAATATGTCTTTGAATTTTTTAACTTATAACTAAATCTCTAATGTGTTGAGGATCCCATATTAGAAGAGTTGAAAGAAACATCACAATATATATGATATATGAGTTACTCTTCTCATTGTCAATTGGTTTTGAGATGAAACCTCATATAATCTAATATAATGGTCACTTCTTTGTTAGTTTAATACTCAAATCATCGTCAACAATGACATAGCTCAACTGACATGAAGTAAAACTAAAATTGTAATCTTTAAATTAAGAGAGTATAAAAACTAACATAAGCATATGCCTTGTTTAAAAAACAGTGAAAAAACAATAAAAGAGGGCAAAAAAGTGCTGTTAGAGGCAATGATATCTCTAGGCCCCTTTCAAATACAAAAAAGCTAATCAAAGCCAAGCTCTTTACAAATCTAACTTGAAGGATTTGAAGATCCCACACAAAAGCAATTTAAGGGATATGCACCAAATCTTGTGTTTTCATAAGGGCCCATATATCTATCAATTGCTAGATATTTTTTTTTAATTTAATTTAACTAGAAGATGATTGTTGATAAAGTTAACATGAAGCTCATAAAAATCAATCATTGTTATTCCTTGAAAGCAGCTAAAATACACTTTACCGAAGTGTGATTATATATATATATATATACTATTGTTAATTAAAATGATTTTAAATCTCACTTAAATTATAAGTTTAAGTTTAGTATGTGAATAACTTTCAAGGTTGTGTCGACTAAAAATTCTCTAAACTGTAAAAAATGTCTAATAGATCTTTGAATTTCAAGTGTGTCTAATATGTCCCCAAACTTTAAAAATGTCTAAAAAGTCTAGAACTTTCTATTTTGTGTCTAATAAAACTATGACATGTTTTGAATTTTTAAGAAATTAATGGATGTATTAAATATAAAATTAAATTTTATGTCTAGTGAGATCCTAATTTCAAATTTGTATCAATAGTCCATGAATTTTAATTTTAGAAAATGTCGAGTAGACTAAAGACATATTAGACAAAGAAATTGAAAGTTTAAAGATATGGAAAATTTTATAGAAGTTTTTCCATACTATCTCATTAAATGTTTGCCACGTCAAGATCTTTTTGAAAATTATGTGGGATCCACTAAAAATTATGTGAGATTCACTCAGGGGTGGATTTAGTTAAGCTCCCTTCAATTTTTTTACTTTCTATAATATGTATAGGAAAAGTCAGATCAAATCACATAAAAGTCTTTTGACATAGTGGTTAGTATGTTTCCAACCCCCCTTCAAGTCTCACTTTAAGCTCTAGTCTGTACAATTTATTGTGGATCCACCACTGGATCTACTAGTATTAAAAAATTAAAAAATATAGTGTGAACAAATGGAGTATGGTACTTCGATAGTACTAAAAAAATTTCCATGTTAAGCACTTTAAGAACCGAGTAGTGTAGAAGCAAGCTTTTAAGGATAAAAATTGTAGCTTAATCTTTAATCCATGGTGTTTTAAAAGTTATATTGGACTATTATAATTTAGGATTATATAATGCTAGTCCATTTATACTTTCATATGTTTCCAGACTTTCCTAAATTCTCTTTCTTCGTCTTCTTTTTTTTTTTTTTTTTTTTTTTTTTTGGTCAAAATTTTAGTATGTATTCAATGAAAACTACGAATCTAATACCATATTTAATATGTGGTTCCTTACATAAGCCTGCATGATATCACACAATTTTTTCGCTGAACAAATAGGACTTTGAGAATTTATAGTAAATAAGGGCAAAAAAGGCTATATAAAGTTTAATGGACAAAATGAAAATATTTGATAATACAAGTACTAAAATGAAAGCGCTCAAAGAAATATTAAATTGAAATAAATAGTTTGTTATGAAATTTTCAATATTTTTCAATTTAGTTTTTGAATTTTTAAAGTATCTATTTAAAATTAAAAAAGAGAATGCATATTTTGATTATTGCTATTGATTTACCCTCTAATATATGCTTGTCTAATATTCTCTCAATCAACCTGTTGAGTTTTAATAAATACTTATATCACCATATTAATTCTCGTAGTCGAAACTATAATTAAAAGCAAAATAGAGACGACCACCCAAATGATTAATTTGAAAAGTTTAAAAATTAAAATAGATATTTTCTTTCAGGAAAAAAATAATAATAATTTTAATAGTTCAAAGGTATAAAATAATAATAATTTGGAAAGTTCAAAGGTATTAAATGAACTTCCGATCAAAGTAGGCTTAACTTGCGATAATTAACATGTATTCTCAACCAAAAGGTCATAGTTTCAAATATTCTACTAAAATG
This sequence comes from Trichosanthes cucumerina, assembly GCA_036507285.1. Classification (NCBI taxonomy): domain Eukaryota; kingdom Viridiplantae; phylum Streptophyta; class Magnoliopsida; order Cucurbitales; family Cucurbitaceae; genus Trichosanthes; species Trichosanthes cucumerina. The sequence goes on along the minus strand of CM071838.1, from coordinate 83,186,572 downwards.
TTGTCGAACTCAACAAAAAAAAATGTGTGTATATACATATATATCGTGAGATCCACTATTGAAAAGATGTGGCAATTGGTACATTATCCGATAAGCTAGGTTCGAATTCACTTATTTTAAAAAAAAATAATTTAATTTTTTAATTCAATTTTCAAAATGGTAATTAGTATTTTGATCCAATTCAAGCTTGCTTCCATTGGGCAAATGAGATTTAAATTAAACCATTATTATTTATAGTAAATAAGAAAATATAGTTACATCCTGTTCCAAAGACAATAAAGTAAATATTAAATCAAATATTTATAAACAAAAAAATTGGAATCAGCTTTCTTCCAATTGTAGGGGCTGTTTGGGACGGTTGGTTGGTGGGTTATAATAAGAGAGTTATAATATCTGAAATTATATAATATTATTTAAAATGTAGAGGTATAATCTGTATTTTGAGGGTAGGATATATCACATATTATAATAAAATACATGCCCCAAACAGCCATTAAATTCAAGTTTCTGCATGTGACACAAACACCAAACCTGTAATTATCGTCTTCACCAGGGCTATTTTCGTAAATTCACCCCCTGCATTGAAACCAAACTGCCACAATCCCACTTTCCCTCCTTCCTCCTTCTCCTACATAACAATGGCAGATCTTACAGACTCACCACAAACACTTCACAGAGTTAAGAATGTTGTTGAGAATCTTACCTGTCGTCTTCTTCCTCTTCGCCACCGTCGATGCTTGCTCGCCGTCGGACAGGGCGGCGCTGCTTGCATTCAAGGCGGCGTTGAAGGAGCCGTACTTAGGAATCTTCAATTCCTGGACTGGAAATTCCTGCTGCGGCGGATGGTACGGCGTCAGCTGTGATCCTGAAACTCTCAAGGTCACTGACATAAGCCTCCGCGGCGAGTCGGAGGATCCGATCTTCGAGAAGGCCGGCCGTACCGGCTACATGACCGGTTTGATTTCGCAGGAGATTTGCAAGCTTGATAGGCTCACGATCCTCGTCATTGCCGATTGGAAAGGAATCTCCGGTGAAATTCCGAAATGCTTGACGAAACTCAACCATCTCCGAGTTCTCGACCTCGTCGGAAACAAAATCAGCGGCGAGATTCCTTCGGACATCGGAAACCTAAACCGCCTCACCGTACTCAACCTCGCCGAAAATGCAATTTCCGGTACCATACCTGCGTCGATCGTGAACCTCGCCGGTCTAAAGCATCTGGATCTCCGAAACAATCAAATCACAGGAGAAATTCCGTCGGATTTCGGGAAATTAGGAATGCTGAGCCGAGCACTCCTCAGCCGCAACCGAATCACCGGAGCGATTCCGTCTTCGATAACGAAAATGTACCGCCTCGCGGATTTGGATTTGTCGATGAACGGAATCTCCGGCTTCATTCCTTTGAACATCGGCAACATGCCGGTTCTGTCAACGCTGAATCTCGACAGCAACAGAATCTCCGGACAAATACCTCCAACTCTGATTAGCAATGGCGGGTTAGGGATTCTGAATTTGAGCCGTAACGCTCTAGAAGGTCACATTCCTGACGTTTTTTGCACTGATTCGTACTTCATGGCGCTCGACTTGTCGTTCAACGCTCTCAAAGGTCCGATACCAAATTCATTATCGTCCGCCAAATACGTTGGCCATTTGGATCTCAGCCATAACCATCTTTGCGGGTCGATACCCATCGGGTCGCCCTTTGACCACCTCGAAGCGTCGTCGTTTACCAACAATGATTGCCTCTGCGGGAACCCCTTGAGAACCTGTTGAAGAAAATTCCGGGTAAGAGAAAAAATCCACCCGGATCCGACCCGAATCGATGGTTGTTTATAAAACTGTGGTAATAAAATACTTGTGTGGATTTTTAGTGAGTGGGCGGATGTGTTTTATTATTTTAAATTGTTATTATATAGTTTTGTTTAATGCAATCTTAATCTTAGATATAATTAAATATAATGCCTTTTTTTTATTTTTCTTTTTCTTTTTTATGTTAAGGATCAACAATGTTCCTTTTTTTGTATTTATAAAATGGGAGGAGGCTGCATTGCACGTGAAAAAGTTAAAAGTCACTTTTTTTTTCTTTTTAAAGAGAAAGTTTTGAAGGTGAGAGTTTAGATCCTAGATTTATTATAGCACTAGTTTAATTAAATAGTTTACTCTCCTCGTATTATAATTTACATTTTTTTTTTTTTTTTTGTTAAATTACAAGTTTAATCTCTAAACTTTTAGATTTATTTCTATTTAGTCTCAACTTTCAAAATTGATTACCTAAGATTCCATTTGATGACTATTTAATTTTTTTGTTCTTAATCTTTGAAAATTAAACCTATAAATATTGTTTCCACACATAACTTTCCATGTTTTCTAATGTATTTTTCATATGTGTTCTGAAAACTAAAAAAAAATAGTTTCCAAAACTTTTTTTTGTTTTTAGAATTTAACTAATAATTCAAGTGTTTTTTTCTTAAGAAAGATGAGAACGATTATATGAAATATGAAAACCATTTTAGAGAAATTGTGAGAAAACAAGTGCAAATTTTCCAAAATCAAACACTAAAAACTAAGGGTGCGTTTGGCGCGCAGAGTTGAGTTGAGTTGAGTGCAAGAAATCTGTGTTTGGGGTGTAGAGTTGAGTTGAGTTGTTGCAGTAAGTCTGTGTTTGGGGTGCAGAGTTGAGTTGAGTTGTGCAGAGGTATTTGGTGCAGTTTTTTTTTTTTTAATATCAAATAATCAGTTTTTATCTTACTATGGTTTTAAGATCAAATAATCAGTTTTTATCTTTCCATCATTGATGATACATTCATTTATGACAAAAGAATTAATGACATGCTATCAAATCTTATCTCACATGCCCCCAAAAAATTAAAGTATACAAAAAATATTATCACTCCTAAAATATATCTAACGAAATAAACATGAAGTGCTTGTGGAGTAGGTGTTCAACCAGTCATACCAAGTATATGCAAGTAGTATCTCTTCTTGAATTGTAGTGGGAGTTGGAAGAAACAACCCGTCTTTTGCATGTCTGCGACTAAAGAGATTATCATTGGTCAACCCTTCTATTGCATACAATTGGCCTACAACATTTTTACGTCTAGCGGATTCCATTTCATATTTTTCTTTTCTTAATCACTCTTGTGTAACCTTTCTTTTCGTTTCTTAAAAAAAGAGGATTAGGATTTCATTTCCTAAAAAATAGGATTTCTTGTTCTAAAAAAATTATGACTTTTTGCTACCTATTTAAACTAGAGTAATTTTAACTAAAGGATACACTTCAAAACTCTACTCTTCTTCTCCTTTCTTTTCATTTCACTATTCATCTTGCTGGACAATCGGGCGGAGTTTCGCCGAAAGTCGTCGGGTCACTGCCAGAAGTCGTCGGACCACTGCCGAAGGTCGGGAGGGAATCAAAGTTTAGGAAAATTGGTGAAAAATGTGTGTGAATTGATTTTGTGGGGAGATGTAAGGTGAGAAAATTGGGGGAGATGTTTGGGAAGTGGGGAGTTGAGAACTCAACCCAACTCAATGCCCCAAACAATGAGTTAGTTTTTTAAACCAACTCAACTCAACTCATACCATCCATCCAAACACACCCTAAGTGGTAATCAGAAGGGGCCTAAATTTTCAATTTCCCCTTAGGTCCCTAACAAATTTAAATATTTTAAAAGTTAATTGATCTATTAGATTTAAATTTGAATTTATGTCTAATGTAATCTTAAACTTTCAATTTTGTGTCTAATAGAGACATAGAGTTTGAAAGATTTGAAAGATTAGGGACTAAATTGTAATTTTAAAAATTCAATGACTAAATAGACACAATTTCTGTGTAATTTAACCTAATTTTTTAATGATGAAAAAGAAAAGACTTTTCAGCCTTCAAACTTCTAAAAAAATTCTATTGTTGAAAGTTTTGGACTGAGATTATGAAATATGAAACTAATGCCAAGTTTGTTATACTAATCACTTCTCTTTTAATTTTTTTAAAATAAATTTTAACACTAAAAAATTTTAACACAGTTAACAAAAAAAGAAAGAATTAAAAAAATGTTTATTTACGATGGAACTCTGAAAAAATAACATGTCCTACGAAACTAAGTTAAGAATTTATGATAATAATAATTATTATTATCATTATCATATCTATATATACATTTATAGAAACAAAACTTCAATGATGCAATTATTCTTCATTTGCAACATCAAAAAAAATCTTCATTTTCGAATTAAGAATGATAGAGAAAGGAATATCTTTCATTAAGTAGAGAGAGAAAGAGTGTTTCAAAAAAAAAAGTAGAGAGAGAAAGAGAGTATTAGTATTAATTAGCTTTCTAGAGCCTAGAGTTGTATGAGAGAGACTCCCGAGTAAATAATAGAACGTATAATCATGACATTAAATTATGTCGACGTTTTCATTGATATTTATATATGTCCATGGGTTCGACATCGACATCGACACCAGAAGTGAATCGACATTTCTATTATATCGTACAAAATTGATGAAATATTAAAGAAAATAACAACAAAATGTAATACAATGTGAGTATAATATTATAACAAGTATTTTAACTTATTTAAAAAGTGTAAAAAGTTTACTTTCTAATTTAAATATAATTTTTAATTTTTTATTTGAATTTTTTTAAAAAAATATCGATCAACATCTACATTTTATCATATTTCCATCGATATTTTAAACCTTGCGTATAATAAATAGTATAGTTCTTTTTTAGAAATATAATAGATAGTATACTTCTTTTAGCATAATAAATAGTATAATTTAATACCATAACTAAGTGCATATTATTTGTTATGGATATTTAGTAATTATTTAATATAATTTAATAAAAAAATATTATATCATAACAAATAAAAAATATATATGATATCAAGTTTCTTGTTCAGCCACTTATTAGTTTATTAGAACCCAAAAAATATTAGTTGTGATATCAAAATCTTGAATTGATCAATTGTTCTCGCAACACATCAATTCCAAGTTTCCAAGTATAATCTAAAGTTTTTATTTTTATAATTTATAATTTAAAGTTTAGTATTTTAATTAAAAATTTTGAAATTTAGAAATGAACTCAATACAATATTCAACATATATGAATTAAATAGTTTAAATCCTATTTTCATCTCTATGCTATTAGTCCTCAGACTTTCAAAACATCCATTTTAAGTCATATACTTGGTTATCCTTACTCCGTTGGTTCCTATATTTTTCGAAATGGACCATTTTGGCCCTCTATTTTTTTTATCCCATTTGTTTCAACCAAAATTTCAACTCAACTCCATTTCCAATAAAATGTCACATTTATATCAAATGATTCTAATTATGTATTGAACTTGTATTAAAGTTCTGTAATAGGGGATCAAAACAATTATTCTATAAAGGTTTAGGAATCAAAATAGATGTTTTGAAAATATAGCTATCAAAATGAAGAAAAGTTAAAAGTACAAGAATATAAATAGATATTTTAAAAAGACATCAACCAAAAAGATGAAAGTATAATAACTAAAATAGTACTTACACCAAATTAAATTTACAATTTAAACCTTTTTTTTAGATATATAATTTAAACATGGTATATTTTGTTAAGTGGCAGTCCCATTGGTAAGGACCTGGAATCTCTTGGTCATACAACTTATGATCATACCAACTTAAAAGTCTGAGGTTTGAGCCCTCGGTTCGGTTGAACTTGATAAGTAAAAACCCTTGATGTCTACTGGGTCCCAACCTTAAGCCAGGCGTGGGTGCCCTTGAATATAGGAGAACAAGCCTCCAATACACGATTATAAAAAAATAAATAAACATTCTAGTGGTGGAGGTGGGGAAGGTCTTTAGCATAGAATGGTTAAACAATTGCTACAACTTTCATGGGTTGAAATAAATTATAAGCATTTAAGTGCATGGGTTGCAACTTGGAATGGAGCCAGCCATCAATGTCCTACAACATTAATGAGCATTTATGACTCTTGTGTTTAGATAAAAATTATATTATGATAAATTTAAAATAAAATAATTACAAATTACATCACCCTAATTTTCTTATGTATTTTCTTTTCAACATAAGAGTGGAAGATTCAAACATTTAACCTTTAACCTACTTGACTAATCAAACATGTTCATGTTGGATTTACATGTCTCTTAGTTGCCTATTTGCTTGTGACTTAAATACATAGACAGATAAACTATTTCCAGTTTGAGAGTGGCTTCAACATGTCAATCCAAACATAATTTAGATAAGACATTAATTATCATGTTGAAGGTCAATAGTTTGATCCTCCACCTCCATATTGTTGACCTAAAAAAATAGTTTCAATATATTCCAATAATTGGATAATCAACAAATCATCATTCAATTGTTTTTATCTACTAAGAACTTAAATTTTACCCAACACTATCATTATATAATAAGTCAAAAAGAAAATACCAATTTATTGCTTAGTAAGTAGAAACTATGTCAATGTATTCAATACAATAATAACTTGTAAACTAGACCATTAATAAGTTTTCCACCCATCCTGTAAGGACCCAATCAAAAAATTGTAAAATTAAAGAGACAAAATGGTCAATACAATAATAGAGGTGCACCTAAAGTTTTGATGGTCAATGCAATAATAATTTATAAAGGTGACAATTTATAAGACCACCAATCAATGGAAGTGCACCTAAAATTTTGATGTAAGATGATCATAATTCATCATCAGTTATCACTTTTCTATATCAAATTTGGTCTAGGTCAGAATCAATAATAAGTTATAAAGCATGAAATGACTGAAAGCATAAATCACATAACCTTTAATACAAAACTCATCAATTGTTGAAAACAACAATTTCTTCACTAAAGTTGCAAAAAACCTCAAGTCAAAAATGGATCTGTGAGACAATAATATACCTAAAACTGACCTAGTTTTGGCAAGCTAATTTAGTCCTCTTCATCAATGACCATGGTACCCAAGCCCTTCAATCCCTCTGCAGATACCTCTGCGACAGTTACTAAGGAATAGAATTCCTCCTTGGCATCTTCCTCGTCGTTACGCTTTCGTGCAATGCGGACACGAACCCTCTTTGGCACACTCCTAATTCCACGACTCCATATATGCTTGTTAAGTTTCACGTCCACTCTAACATCAGTGGTACCCATAGCATTCTGAGCAAACTTTCTGAGTTCCTTGATAGCCTTCGGTGCTTTCTTCTTGAAGGTGCTGCATAAGGGTATCGAGAATAAGAAGTCACAAAAAGCATTCAAGAAATCAAAAGGTACATAACAAGATGGGAAATACAATGAATTGGAATTAAAGACTAATTCCAAGACAACAAAATTCCAAAAAACAACCTAGTTTGAAGCTGGGCCAGTCATAACAAAAAACGAGAATACCACCATCATGAACAAGATATCTTTTCAATAACCCTATTTTTCCAGTAAATAATAATTTTTTTTATAGGAAAAAATGAAACCATTTCATTGATGAGTAAAATAAATACAAAAGAAGTCCTAGGTGATAGTCACAAAAAAGATCTTCAATGAGATAAAAGGGTTGTTAAATCATAATTACAAAAGGGGAGAGATAAAATACACCAACTAAAGCATGATAGGAAGTTGACTATGAAGGTTTGAATGTTATGGTGCTTATCTTGAAAACTCAGGCATTTCTCTCAAGCCATAAATTCCATAGAAAGCATAAATGAAATTGATCCAAAGAGTCTTCTTTTTCTTTTTGAACGGGTGACCATTGATTAGCATATCTAGCAATGTATAGATATCCCCAGGCCATGTTGTGTGTCACAACCATACTAGTCGAGTGTAAGTTGTGACCCCACAAGTGCCATGGTGCGACCGAGGAGGACGGTGCATCATCTAACACACCAATATAGGTGGGCTTGAATACGAAGTTGAGGGCAAGTAAGATTGGGGACAACCGTGTTGTCAAAGGGGTCAATGTATGGGTGTATGATCCCTCGCCAAATTGGCGTGCAAGGGTGTCAGACATAATTATCCTCATAATATACTATAGGGTAGCATGGTGTCGACTCTCCACTACCCCTGGGCTCGAGGGTCTAAGTGAGTCACCCCGTGGCATGTTAGTGTGTCATGGCGTGGACGAGCGTTAGAAGACGAGTGTCTTGGGCGTCTTCCTTTGGAATGGGTTTTCAAGGGACAGTGTAGGGCGACACAGGTGTGCCGACATTGCACCCTTCACATGGCTTAGAGGTTCCGATATAGGGCTCGCTAGCGACCAACGATCTGAGAATGTCATGATAAAGCCAACTCATGGGAAAGATCGAGTGCATGTACACGAACGGCGACATGTACGATCAAGTTATGTTTCGCTGCATATTTACTTGATGTTTGGTTGAGGACGAAGAACCTCGCCTAAGGTCCGATGAAGCTAGAAGCGTTGCGATCATAGAGATGGGGCTGGAGTTCCCCTTAAGGTTGGTCATGATCGAGGGAAGAATTGTGGCGCCGCACAGTGTAGGAGGTTCGACCGTGACACTGTGGGACCACCCAAACTCTTGTTGAAGGAAGGACCAAAAAGCATTGGCAAAGTTACAATTGCTGAAAAGGTGCATTTGGGACTCATTGTTTCTGTAACAAAGAAGGTAGCAATTTGGAGAGAGAGCCAAACCAGGAGATTTTTTCTGTAATATGTCAAAAGTGTTGATACATGCATGACCAAGCTCCCAAATAAAGAACTTAACTTTTTTGTGGATGGTGACCCTTCCACAACTGCTTATAGATGCAAGCTTTTGAATTAGTGAACTCGTGGAGAACTGACCATCCTTTTCCAATGCCCAAACCCATCTATCCTCTTAGTCTTTGAAAATAAACGAGGACAATAGATGAGATAAGGAAGCTCATTCTTCAATTTCTATTCGTTGAGGTTTCTTCTTAAAAATAGATTCCATGATCCAGCCTGTTGATTCCAATGATCAGCAACAGGTAGGTCTTTCTTTAGAGATAAAAGGTAAAGAGAAGGGGATTTTGATAGGAAAGATTGAGTTCCCAACCAAACATCTTTCCAAAAACGAGTTTTGTCTCCTTTCCCAACAATGACTTCAATGTTGTTGTAAACCATATTCTGCAAGTTCTGGATAGATTTCCAAGGACCCTTAGCAAATTTCAGAGACATACTGCCAGGCTTGCAATTGTAGTGGCTAGTACTATATTTTGCCACAATCACCCTTCTCCAAAGAGCTTCTTTTTCGATGTAAAACCTCCCATTGATGTTACATTTGTGTATATCAAAGAGACCCCATCCACCTTCCTCAATAGGTGCTTGTAATGTGAACCACTTTAGGAGATGGCTTCCCTTTTTATCGATACCACCCCTTCATAGAAAATCCATATACAACTTCTCAATAGAATTTGTGACTTTGGATGGAGCAAGAAAAATGGAGAAATAATAGGTGGGTAAATTAGAGAATGTAGCTTCGACAAGTGCGTGTTTTCCTCCTTTTGAAATATGAGAATTTCCAAAATAAATAATAATAAAGTAACCGATGAATGGTTCAAGTCATTATTACCTCTAACTAGAAACCTAAAAATGATGAATACATATACAAGACACTGATATGACACGACACGAATACAGTGACACATTATTTTTTTTAAATCTAGAACATGGACACAACAAGACACATTTATTAAAATAAAAAATAAAATAAAATATATATTGTTTTTATACAAGAAGAAAATTTGAAGTCAATAAGTGTATGAATTTATATGCTTAAAAAAAGGAGTTTGATGTATTTCACTCTCAAAATTTATTATTTTTGTCCTATATTATTATGTGTCTATTTAGTTACAATATATTTAATGAGTGTTTGATACGTGTCTAACAAATGTTGGACAAATATTAACTTCGTACAACTAGTGTTTAGCCTATATCTATTGCTAACAAGTGGCTGATGCATGTCCAACAACTATTGGGATATCCAAGTATCTGAAACATGTCAGATATGGACAGGCTAGCCCAACAAAAGTGTTCAAGTACTTCTTAGCTAGAAACTGGTTAAATTGGCACGTCAAAATATTACTAACGACAACATGTTGTTATAAGAAATTAAGTTGGATCCTATCAGAAACAAAGCAAGGAATGAAATACAGAGACAGAAGCTGGCGCCAAATTATAATTCATCTATTGAATAGACCAAAGAGAGAGAAAAGTCAAACAAACATGCACACAGGCTCAGAAGCAGCAGAAAAGTGCCAATAATCTCTCAAGAAAGCAAATGAACATTAGTACGAGCACAGAGCTATTTGTATGGATATTTTTTTAGGACCATCAAATCGAAGAAATAAGCCTTTCAAGATGAGAGATGAGAACCACGTGTAGGGTAGATAGAAGCCCTTGCAGAAGGAATCACGTCACTTGCTCGTTATGAACCAACACTCCTATCATAGAAAGAAGATTAACAGTGCCATGCCGCCAAACTCTTCAAGGACAACTAACACAACTTGCTCACTTGCAATTACACTCCCAACAATCCAAACTATCCAAGATAATAATAACAACAAATAACATTGAACCCTCAATGCCACCAATTCAATTCAAGTACACAGTCAAATCGACAATCGCAGTAATATGTCACTGGAATAACACAACCCATCAACAGAACAGAAGATTAAATTCAAAGATATGCCATAGCAGAACTTCATTTTGTCTGACGACACGAACCCGTGACAATGAGGTTCATATAGTTAAACTATGAAGTCACAGGAGGACCAAAATCATGCCGATGAAACAACCTACGGCTGAAGTTACTAGTTAGAACATGACGAACCAAATAAAGGAGCCAGAAAACTGAACTTAAGTTGAACCATCTTCGTCTATGCTTTACACCAGATCTAAATCAGCAAAACTGAGAGGGAGAGAGAGAGAGAGAGAGAGAGAGAGAGAGAGAGAGGGAGTTACCATCCGTGCAGGCGCTTATGGAGATTGACGGTGTACTCCCTGGTGACGACCTCGCTTTTTCTTGCCTTAGCCGATTTATCCGCCATTTTTGGTCGCGGCCTGCAAACTCCAACTCTCCGCCGCTGAAGATAAAACCCTAGCAACCCCAACGGGCAAGAGAAAATCTGAATGTTGAGTGGCTGAATTTTATAAATTCACTTACAAAATAAATAAATAAAATTTTAAATGTCTCTATATTATTTTATTTTAGTTTATAAACTTTTGATGTATTTTCATCTTAACTTCTTTTTTGAAATCTAACAAAAGCATAGCTCAATTGGCATTAAGTATGACTCGTGATTAAAAGGTCATGGGTTCAAATCTCTCACTTTCAATTGTTTTTCTACTAAAAAAAATAAAATTTCTTTTTTGAAGAAGAAGAATAATCTTAACTTTATTATTAAAAATTATACTCGTTAATGTGTGAATCGGGCCAATTAGGTGGCTTGGCTCAGTTATTTCCATCTCGTATGACTTATTTCCGTTTTTAGTACAAGGTCGCTCTCTTCGCCTTGGTTGGTTGGAATGTGGTTTTAGCTCATGCTAGTGAGGTTTGGGCCATGAGCTTGAGTGAATTTTGCCCGTAATAACAATGCGTCTTATTTTACCCTTAACAAATTAACCATATAATTTTGAGTACGTGTATTAATGTACTTAAGTAAACATCAACTGAACTAAGTCAACTAATTAAAGTATTATATCATCGATTAAAAGGCTAAAGATTTGAATCTTAAAATGCAAGTATGCATTGAAGCTACCCAAATTAATTAAGATGGGTATGAAAAAGACATATATTAGAAAGAAAAATAATATATATTTTTTAAAAGTTAATGGATTTTTTTTTCTTCAAATACTAACATAATTATTGTTAAAAAATTCAAACACAATAATTTTAAATTTTAGAGGTAAAAATACAATTTAAATCGAGAGTAAGACACATATTTAATATGCAATTGAAGGGTTATATTCTTGCATTTAACGTGCAATTGAAGAGTCGTGATTATTTAATTTATCTCATTTAAAAAACTATAATTGTTCGATTGATTATAATATATTATAAAACACAAGGTTTATCTTGAAAATGTTATCTAGTGAGATCACGCGATCAAACTATGATAGAATTGAGCTTGAGTCCAAAATATCTTAGTTTGACACAAACAATTGGTAGAACACATCGTTAACACGAAACATAACTAAGTACTTGATATATTTACACTTTCTTAAGACTTTGTGTTTTTATTATTTTTTTTTCGACGAAGCGAAGATTTTGTGTTTTTATTCAAGAAGTGGAGATAGAAATTTGAATATGTGACACTCTGGCCAACTATATAACAATACATTAAGCAATTGAGTTATATTCTAAAATCTAAGTGAATTATGCTGAAGTTGACATATTTGTTTAACAAACATAGCATTTTCGAGGTAATATTTTTCAACTTTCATATATATCGTCAAAATTTAAGGATAAATTGGTAATGTATCATTTAAAAAACTATTCTCCAAACATTTTTTTCTTTAAAAGAAAAAACTTTTTTTTCTTTCTATAATTCAATCTTGTTGGAATAACAACATGATCGGGCCGGGAGAGAAATTGGGCCGGAGTCCAACTGTGATTGGTTTGGAGGGTACATTTCCCGCCATCGACCATTTCTCTCAACGAGCAAATCTAGGGCACATTCTTTCCGCTTCTCACCATTTCCATTGAAGGTAAGCTCCAATTCATTCTCCTTCTCTGCATATTTTTCGGTTTCCATCACTCTTCTCTTGCTTACTGTAGTTTCCAGTTCTTCAATCTTGATTTCCAAATGCATAATAGCATAACTTCGCCAAGTTTATTCGAATCGATTTGCAGATGAAATTCTCCTTCTGCGCTTATTGTAATTTGTTGCATTTCTTGGATGTTCCAGGTTTCTGGTTCGTTTAATTTTGCAGAGGAGCTGAGAAAACGCTAGTGCGATGGTAAATTTCTGAAAGTTTGATTCAATTGGAATCTCGATTGATTACGAAGTATAATGTGGTATTTCGTTTCATTTGTTTTATCAGTCTGGAAGAAAAGAAACTGTTCTGGATTTGGCGAAGTTTGTGGACAAAGGCGTCCAAGTCAAGCTTACCGGCGGCAGACAAGGTTACTTCTATTAATTATGCTCACAGTATTACTGCCATATAGACACGATTCGTTTCTTTCTGATTAGTCTCTGCCTTTTATTCATTTATAAGTTTAAGTGTTCGTGTGTTGTGGTCAGGAGGATGTACATCACTGAATGTCCGATGTAGAGATTTTTTTTTTCTTTTTTGGTTTTTCTGTTTCTAAATGCAAGAAAAGTGCTTTACGAACCTTGTTTTCTATTGACAGTTACGGGAACGCTCAAAGGATACGATCAGTTGCTAAACCTTGTGCTGGATGAAGCTATAGAGTTTTTAAGAGGTAACCAATTTACTGGATACTGGCAGAATAAATGAGATTTGTGGAGTTTTGTAGGCATATAGACTGAAACTTGCTGAGTTACTGATTAGTAGCGGTCATATCATTTTTCTATTTGTTCAGAGGTATAATGTGAGAGTGTCGGCATTTGTAGGAAGGCTATATTAAATGTACTATTTGCCAAGACTGACACACTCCATCAACTGTGGGCTCGAAAACTAATTTTGAAATTTATTTCTGTTGTCATTTTGGCATTCTAACCTCTAAGATATGCTGTGGATGCATATAGGCTCATTGCGAATAGTAAATAAAATGAAATTCCGGAAAAATAAAATAATTATAGAAAATGAGACTGAAAATCATTTGATATTGGATGAAGACACACATAATAAGAATTTAAATTATAAGTAACATATATATTTATACTCTTAAAAAAAAAAGTAACATATATATTTATAAGAAACTTCTGTATATTAACTGAAAAGAGGACAACAGCCTAAGAACTAGGAAGGACCCCCCACCCACAAAAGAAACTAAAGAAAAGTTTTCCAATTGTTCATGACTATGTAGAGGTTGTTGCTGCAAAAGAATTTTCTATGATTAAAACACCAAGAAGATGTGTATTGTACATCCCTACAAAAAATTTCAAGAGACAAGACCTATCTTCAAAAGTACAAAAAATACTTTTCAACCAAATATGCCAAAGTAGTGCTCTAGCCACACAACTCCAAAGGATTTTAGCACGTTCAGGAAGCATCCAACCCTCAAGGTCTTCAACCAACCAACTATCAATTTGCTTGGATAAGCAGCAAGAGAGACAAGGCCTAAATTATAAGTAGCATAAACAAACGAATAGTTTTTCTACAAGAATAAACAAAGGCTTCTGGTGTGTTGATTGAACTGATTAAGATGTGACAGTGTAGTGAATAATGTTTTATATGAAACATTGTTTTTGTTATACATGCTTTCTTTAAGCATATTTCCAATGGATATGTTTTCGTTTTTCAAAAGGAAACAGATATGTCATTGATATAATGAACCATACGAATGGTCATTTTATTACATTTTAATGTTGAGTCCTGGATATATTTTATATTTAGTGTATTAGGCTATTGCATAAATTAGAATGCTCAATTTGCATTATTATCTGGTAAACCTTTGAATCATATCATTTTGGATTTTATTTGTATACCTAAACACTATTATAAGATTTCACTCGAATAAAACTTGCAAAAATGTGCAAATCGATATCAATGTGTCGTAATATTTGAAAACCACCATTTTGTCTTTCTATTGTTACTTGTAACTGGATGATGGTTAATCAATTCATGGCATAAATGAAATTCTGAAAGAACATGTTTGCGCGTGCGATACATATGACAATAAGTAATCAAATTTATACAAAAGACAGACAAAAAGAGGAAGATAAGCAAATCTCATCTTCCAATAGCCCAATAAGATTACAAGAAGGCACTCCAATTGCTACAAACAAAGAAGTTTGCTACAAACAAAGAAGTTATGACTTTTAAAAAGATGAGAGTGATAAACCTCTATTTCATGTATGAACAGTGGGGTGGTTACATGTCAAGAGAACTTTCAAGAGCCCCCCATCTCTCCAGCATTTCCTACACCCTCTGTACCACAACTATTTAGCTTATATACTCTCACGATATGGCTAACAACCCACCAAGTAACATTATTCCCTCACACTCCCTCTCCCATTACACGCGTACATTTATACACCTTGACTATTGGAGGCCTATCAAAAAGAGTGTACTAATTTGAGGCAAATTCTAGGTAGCTCTCAGAACCTATCTAGGCTCCAAATTTTGCCTTCATAATCTTTTTGTGTCTCTCCTTTCAAACCTTTCAAACCTTTCAAAGCTCCCAGAAAAAAGCTTTGATGGGTTTGAACAATAACATCCTATTTGATTTGCTCACGAAGCAAAGACCATTGGAACAAAGCCTGATTATTTGTTATGGAAGCACCATTGAAGGCTGGACACTTCCAGTAGCTTATGCTATCGAGAAGAGAATGGGTGCTATTAGTCCTAATTTCCTTTATAAAGAACACACCACTTAGTCGACCATACTTTATTAGGGAACTCCTCCTGAATTCTATCCACGGTGTTGATATGCCCTAGCACCAAGGTTCAAAGAACAAACTAGACCATCTGTCCAGCCCTAGCCTTCGAAATAGCCTGGAAGAGCCATTTCTCTAACATTCTCGGATGTGTAAAGCAATCTTATAATGGTAGTAAAAAATTCATTTAGGAACAGGTAAATGAGTTCATGGACTTTCATCTGGGTTTTCACCTCCTTTTGCTGTCTCATGATATAGTCTTGACTCCTTAGAAACAGTTTTGTTCTCATTATAGTTCATATTACAGATACTAAACCTTTAAAGGATCTTGCCCAACGCTAAGCCCCCAAACACACACACACAAAAAAAAAAAAAAATCCAGTTGCTTTAATTGGGTGGTGATGTGTTCCTTCTATCGTTTTGATTTTTGTCCCGTGCCCCATTTTCTTGATCCTAAAGCTTTCCTCGGTTGATGTTTATATCTTCTGTGGTAATGATGGCCTTTTACTTATGTTCATTACAAACCTTTTAGAATGAGTATTAAGTTAAAATATTATCCTTATACCTGTTCCTGCTATGCTTTGATGGCACTGCAGGAAATATCTGGTATATTGACTAAAGTTTTTTTCCCCCTCTCTGCAGATCCTGATGATCCATTGAAAACAACAGATCAAACCAGGCGTCTTGGCCTAATTGTACAGTTCTTACTATCTACATATTTTCAGTTTCATTTAAAATTAAGCAACTGTGATTTGAGCTTTGGTTACCATGAGCAATTTTATCAATTTTTCTGCACAGAGTAGTATTGTTTAAGCATGCAACTTTAGACTTCATTTTGACCATTGCAATTATCTGTGCGCTAAACAGATTAGATGGTCTTAATTACCGTGAAAATTTTTAGAGTTTTTATTTATTAAAATTTTCTCTCTTTTTAATTTTAGAAAAAAAAGTAGCTATCATAAGATACTCTGGCTGAGCATGTTTCTATCCTTTAAATACTTGTATATACTTGTCTCTGCTATCACTTGCACCATGTTAAACAACTTGCAAACTTTATACTACTGCTCATTCATTCTGAATTTCTTGCGTGCTTCACACTCTCTTATTCTGTCCTTTTTAATTGTAATTTTAGGGGTTAGGGCATGGTTAACTACTAATTATGAAAATTTAGCTGAAAATTTTAAGGCCCCATTTGATAACCAGTTTTCAGTTTTTGGTTTTTGCAAATTAAGCTTATAAATACTACTTCTACCTCATAATGGCTCGAATGCAATATCATTACTGTGGCCATCCTGATTGATGGTTAGTCTCAAACCTTGGAAACATCGCAAACATTTTGTCTCTAGGTGTTAAAAACACTATTTTTACCTATAAAGTTTCTTTATTTTATCATCTACTTTCTACCAATGTTTTCAAAAACCAAGCCAAGTTTTGAAATTAGAACAAAAAAAGTTTTTAATAACTTGTTTTTATTTTTGGAATTTGACTAAGAATTCAAGTGTTCATTTAAAAGATAAAAACCATTGTAGAGATTTTTTTTAGAAAACAAGCATAATTTTCAAAAACCAAATGAGACGAGACCTAAATTATCTTATCACGAGGAAAAGGTGAAAGTTTGGCTCTTCTGGAGCGTGCATGTGCGAAAGAAAGAAAAGAAGTGTTCTACATGGCGTGCTTCTTTGTTTATAGTTTTCTTTTCTTTAGTATTGGCTACGAGCACATATGATCAATTTGCATACTATTCACTGCAGGTTTGCAGGGGGACTGCTGTAATGCTAGTGTCTCCAGTTGACGGTACAGACGAGATTGCTAACCCCTTCATCCAACCGGATGGTGCATAGATGTAATTTTTGTTAACTCTAATTTCCCAGTTCTGTATCTGAATATCTAGTTTCACTATTTACTTTGTGATTACTTCCTCTCTCTCTCTCTCAAACAATTGAGTTTCAACCCTTCTATATCTAGTATCTACGTGGAGAAACTTATCCATGCGAAGTAAAATGGTGAAATTTTGTTTAACTTCAGTCTATCTTATTGCTTTCTTTGAGTTTACTGTTTTTGGATATCTTCACTTTGGATGCCTTCTAAATCTAAAAGAGTCCATAATGCTGTGATGGAATTTTCCCAATCAGCTGTTGCCTGATACTGACAAAGAACTGATGGTGTAGAAAATGACATGGAGATCCTGCTTGTTTGGCCGACAAAGGATTTCTTTTGTTGATAGCCCAACTTGTGTTCTCTTTCGGCACATGTGACTTTATGCCAACTATGTGAGAGCTGCAACTTGTTGTGCCGGTAAGCTTTTTCTAGACTCTTCAAATAGTTCTAAACTTAATTTACTTTTTTTTTCTTGGTTATCTTTTTCCATTGGAGTATTCTTATATATTCCATGACTTGCAAAAGAGGGAAACAACATTAGGCAAATTGCATGCAACCCCCTTTTCCCTTTTTGCAGTGTCACTGTTTTCAATGGCTTTTTTAGCTCACTGACTTCTAAGCACAACAGAGAAAAAGTAGGTGTCATTAGATGGGTGTTGGAAAGATAACTATGTGACTGAACATATATAAATTTGCATAAAGCAGTGATTTCTCTGATTCCCTTACCCATCTTTTTCTTTTTCTGTTTTTTTAAGTTAAAATACCATTTTGGTATTTTGATCTATGTACTTCGAGCTAAGAAACACAAGACACGACGTGACGGTAGACGGGTTGGGGATGTGTTCTTTTATTATTATTATTATTTTGACATGTATGAAAATTTAACCTAAAATATTAATTAGACTCTATTAAATCACATAAAACATCAAATTTAACTTACTCTAATTCAATTTAACTTAATCTAACGGATAGAAAGTTAAGAAAAAACATACTTCTGAATAATGAATTAGTGGCAAAGCGGACTAATGACAACAAAGAGAATTAACCGCTAGCGACGACGAGTGGCTAGTAGTGTTACTTGGCAGGGGTTAGATTTCATGATTTTATGTCCTTTTTTGGTTTTTTTTTTTTTTTGTTTTTTGTTTTAAAAAAATTAAATGATTTGAGCCTTTTTTTGTCAAAATTTTTTCAAGTCGTGTCCAAAATTAATAAAAAAATAGTTTATTATAACTTTTTAAAAAAAATAGTTTCTTTTAATTTTCCTTCTATAAAGTTTGGAAATATGTTTACCATGTATCTTTTCTTGAATGAAAATTATTATTGTTATTTAACCAACTATGAAAAAAAATTAACTTTAAACTAACCGTATGGATCAATTTAAGCTTTAATGAAAGTACATAGACTAAAAGTGAACATTTAAAAGTACCTTGAATGGATTGAAATCCAAAATAAATCATTCGAAATAAAGGGAATAAATTGGTATTTTAACCTTCGCTTTCTCATTTAAATTTCTTTATGTGGAATCATTAAGGAGATATAATGCTTTGCTTGAGAGTAGCCTTTACATGACAGTAACAAACAGGAAAGTATGAGAGGCTTTTTTTGGGATTAAGAATCTGAGGCAAGGTGGGATTGATATGGCTTTTTCCCCCTCTTTTTTGTCTTATTGTTTTCATGGCTCCTCCTCCAAAGCAAATGGTTGCTTTCACTGACTTTCAGAGTTGAAGAAAAAGTCTAAACAGTAAACACTCTCTAATGATCTATCAATTTTTTTTTACAAAATTTAATGTTTTATTATCTTTCAGTGGGAGATTGTATTGTCATTAATATTGAACATAGATAAAATCTATTCACAGGACAATTTTTCAAGAAAATCATGGGATGTATGAAAAGCGGATAGAGGTGGAGAAGTGTTTGGATCCTTTGAAAATGACTGGGTATTGGTCCTCATATATACTTTGGAGCGTACTTTATTCCTTTAAGTTACAAATTTAGGTCCGTTTGATTACTATTAGATTTTTTATTTTTGTTTTTTAAAAATTAAGCATATAAATACTACTTTCATCTATGGATTTTTTTGTTTTTTCAAAGACCAAAACATGTTTTAGAAACGAAAAGAAGTAGTTTTCAAAAACTTGTTTTTGTTTTTGGATTTTGATTAAGAATTCAAATGTTTCATTAAGATAGATGAAACTCATGATAAAGAAATTTGGAGAAAAAGTTTATTTTTTTAAAAATTAGAAACAAAAAACTAAGGCTTCGTTTGATAGCCATTTAGTTTTTAGTTTTTTGAAAATGAAGCCTATAAATATTATTTCCACCTATGGTTTTTCATGTTCTTTTATCTACTTTTAAGATATGTTTTCAAAATTCAGTTTTATGTTTTGAAAACTAAAAAAAAAATTAGTTTTCAAAAACTTGTTTTTGTTTTTAAACTTTGGTTAAGAATTCAAGTGTTTCCTTAAGAGATGAAAATTATTGTAGAGAAATTGTGAGAAAATAAGTGCAGTTTTCAAAAACTAAAATCTATAAATCGAAAACTAAGGTCCCATTTGATAACCGTTTGGTTTTCTGTTTTTGATTTTTTAAAATTGTACTTGTTTTCTCAACATTTCTCTACAATAATTTTCATCTCCCTACAATAGCTCTCATCTTTCTCAATAAAACACTTGAATTCTTAGCTAAATTTTAAAAACAAAAACAAGTTTTTGGAAACTATTTTTTGTAGTTTTCAAAACAAGACTTGGTTTTTTAAAATACATGTATAAGGTAGATGAGAAAACATGAAAAAACATGGGTGAAAGTAGTATTTATAGGCTTAATTTCTCAAAACCAAAAATCAAATGTAATCAAACAGAGCCTAAATAATTATCAAATGGGTCTTAAAGATAGAGCTCTCGGTTCTCGTACTTACACCTTTCTAATATATATTCTTTTAATAATAATCATAATGATTTAATTCCATAGAAATTTAATGTTTAAAGTCCTAACCTAGGAGGACTTGGAATGCATTCATTTTGTAGGCCTCATTTGGTTTTTGAAAATTAATTAAGTCTATGAATACCACATTCACTCGCGAGTTTTCTTGTTTTATTATCTACTTTTTATATATGTTTTTAAAAATTAAGCCAAAATTTGAAAAAAAAAGATTCAATTTTTTTTTTTTAAGTTTTTGACTAAGAATTAAAAACTTTTCTTTAAAAAAAATAAAACCATATAGAGAAAGGGTGAGAAAACAAACTCAATTTTCAAAAATTAAAAATGAGATGGCTATCAAACAAGGTTTTAGTTTTTTCTTTTAGTTTAACATGTGAGATGGAGGATTCGATCATTTGACATTTTGATCGAGAGCATATACCTTAGCCAGTTGCATTAAAATTGTCAATCTTGAATAATACTCTCAATTAGTCTAATTAATCTTTTCCATTGGGTATATTCCTTCTAAACTTTTTGGCACGTTTAGGGCATCACAATTGAATTGCATATTTCTAGAATTACTCTTTCCAATAACATCAAGGATTTAATTGTTTTGACCAAAATTCCTTAGAAAATTTATTTAGACTTTTTTTTTTTTCGAGGTGATGTTAGCAAAATCCAATTATCTTGCATCCAAAAGATGGAGAAGAAAAGTAAAAGCCAAGTCGGCAGATTTGAAAGAAATTGATTCTGTTGGCTTTGGTGTCACAGTCCATCCTTCTGTCCACTTCTGAACAGATAATACAAATAATAATAATAATAATAAATCATGAGTGCCATTTGCATAATTTTTTATTAATTTCCTCTTAGTGCTCATTTTATTCCTCTCCATTGCTAACGTGTCAAATTTGAATCTTTTTTTTTTCTTTTTTAAATTTTCAACAACTTATTATGTTCTCCTTAAGAGACTTCTATTTTAAACTTTTTAAGTCTAATAATATTTATTTCCTCTCCTTGCCAATTACAATTCAAACAAATTGAATGTAAAGCATCGAGCAATTTCTATACTAATAATTCCATTTTCATTTCTTAACTTCGAAATCTATTTCGAATCTCAACGGTTAACATATTATACGTGACTTAAGTACTTGTTCGTAGGGGTGTACACGAGGTGGGTTGGATTGGGTTGAAGGGTTTTTTGGAACCAACCCGAAAATTCGGGTTGGTCGGGTTGACAACCCGAATTACCCGATTAAGGATTACAACCAACCCAACCCTATATTTTTGGGTTGGGTCGTCGGGTTGATTTTTTTATTTTTTAATAATTTTTAAATTATTTAAAATAACTTTCTTTTATTTTATAACTAAAATCACATAAAATTAAATTATCAAAGTTCAAAATTTATAACATTTTAATATTTGTTAGAATCTTAGAAAAAAATATTAAAATTAACAAATAATTCATTTATAAATATAATAAAAAACATAAATTTTGGGTTGGGTTGGGTTGGGTCAACCCGAGCATAAGAGGTCGAGAACCGACCCGAAAATTCGATTCTATAAAATTCTAACCCAACCCAAACCGAAAAAAAACTTAATCCAACCCAACTCTTATGGTTTGGGTTGGGTAGTCTGGATTGCTCGAGTTACCGGGTTATTTGTATACCCCTACTTATTCGTGTAGATATTTATTCATGTATGTAAATGGATGGAAAGATTAATGTTTGTCAAGTTTCTATTAAATCTTTTTTTTTAAATAGTGATAAGGATAAACGTGATTTTATATGTAAATGTTAGAAATTATTATTATTATTTTTTTTAAGTTTAGGAACTAAAGTAAAAGGAATATGGAAGTTGTGAACATGGGATTTCAAACCTTAGCTATAAAAATATAATAATATATTATGTTTTTAAGTTGAAAAGTTGTGCAGTCCTGAAAATTAGGTAACTTTTGTGAACATCTTTTGAAAATATGAAAAAATTATAATAACATTTGTGGTGCCCACTTAATCTTAATTTTATATAATCTACATTTAAAAAAAAAAAGAAAAAGGAGATTGCAAAAGGGAAAAAAAAAAGAAAAAAAGAAAATGGAGATGGCATCCCATGCCGCTCAAATTTATTATGGGCCCTACAGAGAGTACAAGTGGCACTGTTTGGGCCCACATTTCACTTCAAAAAGTATTGTTCTCTTATAAAAACTACCCAGCATCCACCTATACCACATTTCATTTGTGGCCTTCTCAAACCAACTGTACCAACACACACCACTTTTCTTTTTTCTTTTTCTTTTTCTTTTTCTTTTTTTTTTTTTTTTTTTTTTTTTTTTTTTTTTTGTTGTGAAAAATAACAATGTTTTTAAAATGGGAAATTTTAGAAGCATTTTCCACTCACAATTCCAAGGTTAAAATTGAAAAGGGAGCATAGAAAGATAAGGGTGAATAGAATTTGTGAATTTAATGTAAATTGCAAGTTCATCCCCTCCTTTTCTTTGTTGGGTAAGTTATATGCAAAAAGAAACTATTCTATTCTTTTTTTTTAAAAAAAAAAGAAAGAAAATTATGTAGTCGTACATGTATATTCTTTCCATTAAAAAAATGAAGAATAATTTAGGTGTAAATGGAGAAGAATGTTCATTAAAATCTAGTTTAAAATATGAGAGAATAGAAATTCAAACTTGACCTTTTAGTGGAGGGTATAATTTCTTAATCAATTAAACTATACTCGAGTTGACAACTTGGTGGGAATTCATCTTTTCTACCATGTAATATGTTGGTGGTAACTATTTACACAAAAGATTCGGCTTCTAAGCTTAAACTTATTATTTTCGGCTAAACCTCTCGACCATAAGTCGAAGCCAATAAGAACAACCTACCTCGAGGTAATGGTGTTAGAACTTCTTAAAGAGTCTCAATTCTCTAATCCTAGATCCATCCCATTAACTACCCCTTTATATTTAATCCACTCAACATCCCTCAATTACCATATCACGCCACAAGCGAATCAATACAATCAACCTGCCATATAAACATTAAATCAAATGAAATTAGCAAAGAAGACATACATAAAATGATTTTTTTTAATTCTATGGAAAATCATAATTTACATCCTTCTTATTTAGTGAATTAATTTTGGTTAAATTATACATAGTTCCTGAACGTTGAGATTTGTATCTATTTAGTTTTTAAACTTTCTATCAATGTGTTTAATAGGTCTCTAAACTAATTTTGTGTTTAATATGTCCCTAAACTTTCAATTTGTATTTAATAGGTCCCTGACAAATGCAAAATTTTAAAGAATTATTTGATATATTATATATAAATTTCAATTTTATATCTAGTAGATCTGTAAAATTTTAAAATTTTGAGAGTTCAGAGACTTAATTTATAATTTTAAAAATTCAAATACCAAATAAATACGACTTCAAAGTTAAAGGATTAAATTTGTAATTTAACCATTAATTTTTGGGGATTCATACAGATGACTCATTTTTACCGTTTTAATGGCATCTTACCCGACACTCCAAAATAATGAAAATTGACCTATTCTGACGTGGCAAATCGCAACAAATTAGCTAGAAGAGGCAGTATTGGGTCCGTCTCACATGTTCACTCTCTCATTTTCACTTACAATACCACTTTGCAAATGATGACTCACTCACGTTGACTCCCTCTCATGGACCTCCTACGTTCTCACTCACAATACCACTTATGTAAAGATCACTCGCTCACAGTGACTTCCTCCCACAGACCATTCACTCTCGCTCTCTCTCACGATACTACTTTTGCAAATAATCACTTGCTCACGTCGACTCTCTCTCACAGACCTCAAACTATCGCTCTCGTAGGCGCGCTCTTATTCTCGCTCATGATTTTTCTTGTCTCTGGTCTCTTTTTTTTTCTAAACTTTCGACCACTCATTACTATCATGAATGAGAGCGGGAGCGAGAACTAGAGAGCACGTACCCTCGCAGTAATTTGGATTAAATATATGATACAAAAAATAGTCATATATCATTAATTTAGAACGATAGTGAAATGACCCATGAAAAAAAATGTGGAAAATTTCCCATTAATTTTCTACTAAAAACGAGAGAGAAAAAGAAATAAAATAACAAATAAGGAGGTAGACAAATTGTATTTGTTGACAGCTTTTTATTCATTTCACATATCCCTCCCCCCACCTACTTAAATACTGCCAGTCTGTCCACGCGCCACCACGTACCTCCCACCGCATCACAGCCGTCCGATTCCCCTTTTCATCCTCCTCCGTACACGCGTCAACCATCCCACCGCTCTCTCCCCCTTCCTCTAAAATTTAAAAAAAAAAAAAAACAATAAAAATTGTTTCCCTATCGGCATCACAAACTACTCTGTACAACCTGTCCAAAAACCGTACACGTGGCATCTTTTCATTCGCCCTTCTGATTGCCAATCATATTCACAATATCTCGCGTTTTTCTCATCTCGTATCTCGTCATTTTCGCGCACCATTTTATCGCCGGGCCCATGGTTTTTGCATTTCCCAGTTCCCCAACCAGGGAAATTATCGAGCAAATTACCAAAAAGTCCATCGGCCCAGAAATTTCGATCGAATTTACGAAATCTGTCATTGAGCGATTGAAATTTGAACAGAGAGAAACAAAAAAGATGAACACGAAATCGATTGAATATTGAAGAGACTTACAAATAATCTTCTAATTTTTTTTTATCCAGAAACCAGAAAGGAGAAGGAAGAAGAAGAAGTGTGGATTGAAGCAGAAATATAAATCGAAAAATTAAAAATAAAAGAGATAATTCATAATTATCAATCAAACACGATGATCATGATATTCGACGACAAATTCCTCGCTCCCTCTGAATAGATCTGTAATCTCCGAGGGAGAGACTGCAGGATTTATAACCTTCATTTCCGTAGAAATTTTCTCTCTCTTTCGAGTCCACGATCTTAAATTTCACATATCAGATCAAATATGATTGTTCTATCTTTTTTTTTTTTTGAGTTGTTTTATACAAATCAGACTCTAACAATCTTCGGCGCTTTGACGACTGGATTTTCCCTGGCTATCGCGTCGCGACCGGCGGCCTTGTAATCGAAGCTGCAATCATGGCGATCGGAGTACCGGTGCTCAGCGCAAAACAGCTCTCCGCATCGGCACCGGAATCCGGTCAATCCGACTCTCTTTCTGCATCCGGAGCATCGATTCACCTGGCGCTTGGCAGATTCCTCAGATTTCAACCGATCCACGGACATATTCCGGCTACTATCGCGGACGGAATCCATTAGCACAGGCGATCGAGATCTAGATCTCGAACTTTTCTCACCGGACAACTTCCGCGGCGCGGATATTCCAGTATTCGAAGAAGACGTCGTCGTCGCTGCCGCCGTCGCCGTCGTGGCGTTAAAGCACTTCTGGCACATGTTATTGGTGGTCGGATTACCGGTGAATCCGCAGTTGTTGACGCACAAGGTGATGGTCTCCGGCACCTTCAACTCCGTCTCCTCCTTCTCGGTCCTTTGAGCCATATCTCCGATCGGATTCACCGCAAGATTTACAACAACAAAATCAAAACCAACAACAAAACAAAGAATTCAGAAGAAAAATTCTTCGTTGGAATTTGGGGATTCGTCGAAGGAAAGAGGAAGCGAGGAGCGGTAATATGAAGGGATGGAAAAGGGGGTCGCGAATGGCGATAGAATATGGGCCTCATACACACGCGCATCAAACAATTTCTCCTTTTTTTCCTCTTTGACATAAATACCCTTCTTTTATTTTTCTATTTACATTTTCATCCCTGTGGTCCTGGATTAGCTCTGACGTTGCTGGCCTTCGTTAGAAGGAAAAATATTGCATGTGGTCCTTTCTATTTTTATTTTCGTGGGTCCGCTTCTTTAGCCGCATGATTATTTTTCTTAACCGCCGTTGGATGCTCATTGGCTGCCACTACCAAAGTCAATACGTTTTTTTATTTTCCATCATTATTTGTCCACAACCCCTAAAAAAAATAATAATGTTTAGACTTATCAAATTGAAACTTATACTTTGTTACGTGTTGAAGATTTTAATTTCTCATTATTGTGTTACTAATTTTAAGTTTTAACCCGAAGCAATAAATAATTTTTTTTAAAAAAAAAACTTATAAAATTTAGGTTGAATTGTATATTTAGTCTCAAACTTTGGTGTTTGTCTCAAATGAATCCTTCAACTTTAAAAAATATTTAATAGTGTTTGAACTCTCGATTTTGTGTCTGATACACTCTAAAATCTCAAATTCGTGTCTAGTAGATCTCTTGAATTTCAGTTTCATCCTTTAGTTATATTCACGTTAAGAAAAATGTCTAAAACTAACTCAACTCACTTGAAAAAATGTCTAAAATAGTTTCAATTGGTAAAAATGACTAAAAAGATTTTTCCATGAAATATAATAAAAATCTTGAGATGAAAATACCCTTATTGTGAATATTTGAGAGTTGATTTTAAGGGAAAAGAGAGTTATCAAAAATATAAAAATAGATTATTCTAAGGGGAGAGAGAAATACTAGCTAACAAAATATAAAAAACTTGAATCAAATCTAAACTATTAAGTTAACATTGTTTAATGAAGAAAATAATGAATCGGCAAAATGATTTAAATGACTACCTTATTGAATTTATCGTATGTATTGGGCATACATCTATGTTGATTAAATGAAATGAAAATATATAATTACCTATTAAGCGAGTAAAAATGAAACTTAATATAATAATCGATACCTCATACATGTCGGTTAATTGAGGTAAAAATGTCCCATAATTAATACTCCACTTAAACCTCATGCTTCCTATTGTTTATATTGTAGCTTCTTGTTGGACCCACAATGATCTCTCTCATTTCTTCTTGTTTCCTGGATTCTCTAATTTGCCTTGTCCCTTTGTATATTAGTATCTTCAACACAAATGTGACACACGGTATATATAAAAACTTATTCGGTTAGTATTTCTTCTTCCTTACTATTTTCTTTTAGGCTTGTATCGTCCGAGGTATATATTTCTATCTACTGTCGTTTCTACCTTTGAAAATCAAATGTGTTCAATCAACTTTTATCATGCAGCTTCTTTTTCATAATTCTTTTATGGGTTTCTTTTCCTTTCATTTATCCAAGAATAATTTTTATTTGTGAACGGCTCGATCTCAGAAAATAAAAAAAACGACGAAAAATGGTATTTATCTTCTCCGACCATTTCATTTGAAACTCTCGTATTTTCTTCGACCTTCAATTTTGTTTCATCTCCCTTTGGTCTCTATGAACTCTGCCAACAATGCTTCATCATCTCCCCTTACCCTCTTAAAAACCATCAATGAGATAGAATCTAGGAAATGCAACCTCCAAGAGAACCTACAACACATTCAATAAAATCGATGGGAGCTGCCAAAAATAATTTATGATAAATAAGGTTTGACTGTAAATATAATTATATACCAATGGCAAAATGGGCATACAATTTTCTTCACACTCCTTCCTGAAAAATAGGGAGACAAAATTGCAATATAAAACCTTTTTAGTCATTTTTTGGTCACAATTCCCAAACCGAAATTCGTACAAACCTCAAAGAAAAAATTGGGCCTAAATGAAGAAAATATTGGGCATTGGCCCAAAAGCTCGGTTGAGCTGAGTCGAGCCGAATAGGTGTGGACGTATGTTTTCCATGCCCAAGACCCAATACACGATCAATTTAATCTTCTACTTGAAAACTATAGAGAAAATCATAAGCCAACTTCGTATAAAATAGATTATGAAAATGCTATTGGAGGTAACTAGAACATCGCTAGCTAGCTTGCTACACTATTAACTAAAGAATCATGATACATGACATTGATGTGAGGTTTTTTTATTTTGCAAACTATATATTTTTTTTCAAAATACAAATTTACTATTAAATCATGTGCAAATTAGATGTAGTTCTCTAGCATGAATTTGTGTATCAACAATATTGATATTTCTCATGTTGATTTATTTTAAATATATAAAGCATCCACGGAAAAGTTATACTACATTTTGTTGATTTTTATAAGACATGTTTGGAATTGGAATAATTATAATAAATCTACTTAAAGAAGTATATATTATTTGATCAATTTAGAACCAAAAAGTCAAAACTATCAAATATTTAAATTCTTTGATAAAGCAGTCGTAAAAAATTGTATTAACAGTTGAACTAAAAAAAAATGAATTAACGGTTTTGAATTACGCAACCATTAATATTAAACTTCAGTCAAATTCAACTTCTTTTTTTGATCCTTCACTTTGCATTAATATGCATGATACAAATCAATATTTTCAGAAAAAAAATTGTTTGACTATTTAATGTTATTTTAATTTTTTATATATTGTTTATCAATCTCGACGTTAGGTAAATTTGTTTGTCAAATTCATTGTTCTCTCATAAACAAAATTTTGTACAACTACAGAATCTGTATGTGTTATGGCCAAAAAAAATAAGACCCGATTAGATAGCACGGGTGATCCCGAGATAGACAGGTAAATGCATCAGCCCAACCTAGAAAGGCCAACCCCGTAGGGTTGCCCCTGATCACTCCCGGGCGACCATAGGAGGTTCGCCCGGGGTCTCCCGACCCGGAGAGGTCGACCCCCTAGAGTCGGCCCCGGACCACTCCGGGCGACCGTAGGAGGTTCGCTCGGGGTCTCCCGACCCGGAGAGGCCGACCCCCTAGAGTTGGCCCCGGACCACTCCCGGGCGACCGTAGGAGGTTCGCCCGGGGTCTCCCGACCTGGAGAGGCCAACCCCCTAGGGTCGCCCCCGAGCCACTCTCGGGCGACCGTAGGAGGTTCGCATGGGGTTTCCCGACCTGGAGAGGCCGACCCACCAGTGGTCGCCCGGACCACCACCGGGCGGGCCGTCAGAGGTTCGCCGGGTCTCCCGGACCGGAAAGGACCACTCTCGGGCGACCGTAGGAGGTTCGCCCAGGGTCTCCCGACCTGGAGAGGCCGACCCCTTAGGATCGACCATGGGCCACTCCCGGGCGACCGTAGGAAGTTCGCCCGAGGTCTCTCGACCCAGAGAGGCCGACCCCCTAGGGTCGGTCCCGGACCACTACCGGGCGACCGTAGGAGGTTCGCCCGGGGTCTCCCGACCCAGAGAGGTCGAGGTCGGCCCCAGACCACTCCCGGGCGACCGTAGGAGGTTCGCCCGGGTCTCCCGACCTGGAGAGGCCGACCCACTAGGGTCGCCCCCGGATCACTCCTAGGTGACCGTAGGAGGTTCGCCCGGGGTCTCCCGGCACGGAGAGGCGAATTTCAGGGTGTATGCCACGTGCACGCGCATTACGACATTTAGTGGAAGAGGTGGGAACGTTGCGAAACGGCCACTCTCGTAATCGTTGTCATTAAGTAAGCGCAATCATGGATAGTTAGTGGGTAATTAAACCCTTGATGAACCGTTACGATTGGGCGACTATTTTATCTCGTTGGTGGTGCCAAGAAAGGTAAGCAATCATTTGGCCTGTGTTCTAGCTTGAGATTTACTTCTGTGCGAAATTATCCTTTCTAACTTGAGCGTCGGAGTGTGTGTGGCAGAGCACCACACCTTGAGCGTCGGAGTGCGTGTGGCAGAGCACCACACCGGTGTTAGTTTTCTTTGTTGCAGGAGATCGTTGTCCCCAACGATACAAATTCACCGTTGATCCGTCTAATCAAATTCCGGCATCAACAGTATGATCTCCGCTATATTCAATATTTAACTTTTATTTGATATCTTTCGTGTGCATAATTTTTTTTTTCAATAGCTCCATATTTAATAGAGATAATATAATCGTGCAATCTTATTAGAATTTAAAAAGACAACCCATTCATGCAATGTAGTAGTGAACGAAAAGCCTAGGTTTGTGGGTTTGGGATATAAGTTATTAATATATAAGAAATGGTTTTTTGACCTAACTCATTTATTTATTTATTAGTATATTTTAGACTTATTGACTAACACATAAATACCAAG
Source organism: Trichosanthes cucumerina (assembly GCA_036507285.1). Taxonomy (NCBI): domain Eukaryota; kingdom Viridiplantae; phylum Streptophyta; class Magnoliopsida; order Cucurbitales; family Cucurbitaceae; genus Trichosanthes; species Trichosanthes cucumerina. Next base: position 83,156,317 of record CM071838.1, on the reverse strand, counting down.
CATATCAAAGTTGACTAAAATTATATATTTGTGTAGAATATATAAAATATCATAATTGTAAATTAAATATGAAAATATAGGATGTTTGACATATTTTGATAAAACAATATATTGTTATCTCGAACATTTTGTTGTATTGACGGGAAGATGTTGTTTAAAAAAATATATAATTGAGATGAAATTTTGAAATAATAAAATATAAAACTTTGTAGTATTTGTACTGGTCATGAGATGATACTTTAACTTGTTGCTAAAATCAGTACACATTGTATTTAATGATGATGGAAGATCTTAACCACAAAAGTTAAAAGTAAATGTGACAACATTAACCTAGTCAATTAATTAAAATATATATAATCAACAAACAAATTAGATATTTAAAATCTCTCTTAGACGTACTTGTTACTGAACTAAATAAAAAAAGTCGTACGCATCTATCTATGTATGTGTATATATTAACATGTTGTTTAGTGAAAAATTTTAAACCATCAAATGCTTGATTGTCATATCTTTATACAAAGTAAAATGGGCTTCATATTATAATAAAAATATAAACAATACTTAAAAGTAAAGAAGCGTTGAATTTTTATTTTAAAAATATTACATCATATGGTTAATAAGCGTTGAATTACCATAATGTTGGTAAGTATATTAATATATCAAAAGACGTAAATATATCAACAATGGATAGGGATAGAATATTAAAATTCAGATACAAGTTGAAGGGCAAATAGGTAATTGCATATGGTACACGCGGAGCCAGGTGGAAGCGATGATGGAGAGAGCCTGTGAGAGAGAGAGAAAACTATTATTTTAAAGAGACAATTATACATTAAATTTTAATTTTAATAAATTAAATATATATTTATATATATAAAATCGGAGGCTTTTGAAGCCGCCCTATCTGACCGCAAAGCAGCGGAACATTTCTCCTCTTTTCGGGAAAGGGCATTTTGGTCATTTGAGTCTGTCACAATTCACCAAGCAGGGCACAGCAGCAACAACAAGAACAACGCCTTTTTATTTTTTTTTTTAAATTTTTTTTAGTTATTTTTTCTTTTTCAATCTTCGCACGTGAAATACACGAGCGTCTTACATGCGTCTCCCGCTCGCTTCTCACAGAAAAAGTCTTTACACGCCAAAAATCTCTCTCTCTCTCTAAAAATGTAAAATCAAAAGAGAAAATTGAATCTCGAAGCATACTTTTGATTTAAAAAAAGAGAAAAATATTGTTTTAATTCTAAATTCAATTAATTAAGATGAGTTGACCCGTCGCATTTTACTAAACTGAAAATCATGAGGCAGTTTCCTCTGACAAAATTAAAATGATATAACACGTTTTTTTTTTAAAAAACTAATTCTTTTTTTTTATGCTGACTAAAAAAAAACTCATTCTAATTTTTTTTTTTCTAATTATCTTTCCTTGTCTAAACAAACTTGACTTGTGTTCTTATTGTTTTTTATTATTAAACATGTAATTATTATCTATTAAAAAAATTTATGCGAAAAATCTTGAGGAGAAAAAACTAAAAATGGTAGGAGAAGAGTTTATTATAATCAAAATTTGTTATGAGGGTTTTGATGACATTAACTAATGCAAAGTATGATGCAAATGTATTTACATATATTCTCAATCTTATCTATTTTTTTAAAAATCTAAATGATAATTTACATATACTCTCGACTAAAATGTTAGAGGCACGAGTCTTTCTCACCTCAAATGTGATTGAACTAAAAAAACTATTTAATGATCAATATAAAAAAAAACATATGTATTTAGTCAATATTCCTTGTGGTGAACCCAATCATTGTTAAAAGAACAACATTAACTCCCTATTTTTACCAAAAGGCATTGTTGGTGGTAATTTTGATTAGGTGTGAGCATGCTTAAGTCGAAGAGGAAGAAGGTGACAAGTTTAAGAGAGATAATGAGTAAGGATTCAGTTTGACTTCTTTCAATTGAAGTTATTCTATTCTATTTATAGTTGACCTAAGTTCCCACTTAAAAAGAGTTGGATCAAACTCTAGAGTTAGATACTCTGAGGAGAGGGAATTATCTTAAAATCATAACAAATTTAACCTTAAAGCTAAGCCCAAAGTGTTGGTTAGTAGAGCTTATTAGTCCATTGATTAACTAATATTGACCTTATTTTATTAGGTCTAGAATTACCGACAACCTATCATATGAAGAGATTAAGGACTAGACCTCTAATTTAAGTAGGGTCTAAGTAGGTACCTTTCATAAACTTAATTTAAAAATAAATAAAAACATGAAATTGTTGTGAAAATAGGATGAAAACTGGGTATAATTTTACCAATATTTAAATACTAATATAATATAATATAATAATAATAATAATAATAATAATAATAATGCTTGGAAATTAGAATATATATATATATATAAATAAAGAGATAGTGGAAAATTATGGAAAAAATTGAAGAAGATGAATAGAAAATGAGAAAGTGGAGGAAGAGAATTGGTTTATTATTACCAATGGTGTGTCTTTCATAAACCACTATAAGCCACTATTTATAGGCTAAATGGCAAGAAGGATGTGGAACAATTGGACACTAAACATTGGTGAGAAATGGACACATGGAGGACACTATGTCTAAGTATAATTTGCCACATGGCATGAGTGATATAATGGCATGTGGATGGGCATTTATCATACACATGTTTATAATACTCCCCCTTAAATGCCCATTTATATAATATATGCCTCGTTAAAACCTTACTAGGGGAAAACCCTATGGGATAAAAACCCAGTGAAGGAAAAAAAGTACATATTTTATATAATACATTTTCCCTCATGACGACATCACTGAGATCTCTCGAGTCGTGATCCCAACATCGTGAACCAATTTCTCAAATGTTGTAGTTGGTAATGCTTTTGTAAATATGTCCGCCAAGTTATCATTCGATCAAATCTGTTGTACTGAGATCTCGTCATTTTCTTCAAGGTCGTGAGTGTAGAAAAGCTTCGGAGAGATATGCTTCGTTCTATCTCCTTCAATATATCCTCCTTTGATTTGAGTTATACATGTTGTGTTGTCTTCGTATAATATTGTTGGAGGATGTTTACTAGAAGACCATCCACATGTCTCACGAATGTGTTGTGTCATCGATCTTAGCCATGCACATTCTCGACTTGCCTCGTGAATTGCGAGGATTTCAGCATGATTCGAAGAAGTGGCCGTGATGGTCTGTTTCACTGATCGCCATGATATGACAGTTCCTCCACATGTAAAAAGATAACCTGTCTGAGATCTAGTTTTGTGTGAATCAGATAGATACCGGAATCTGCATAACCAACTAGATCAAAACTGGATTTGTTAGAATAAAATAAACCCATATCAATCGTCCCTCGAAGATATCGGAGTACATGCTTAACTCCGTTCCAATGTCTTTTTGTAGGACATGAACTATATCTAGCTAATAAATTTACTGAAAATGCAATATCTGGTCTTGTGTTATTAGCCAAATACATAAGTGCTCCGATTGCACTAAGATATGGTATACGGACCAAGTAGTTCTTCATTGTCATCTCGAGGTCGAAATATATCTTTCTTTACATCCAGGTGAACGAACCTCCATTGGAATGTTCAATGGATGTGCTTTATCCATATAGAATCTTTTTATGATTTTCTCTGTATAAGTTGATTGATGAACAAATATCCCATTTGCTAAATGTTCAATTTGCAAACCAAGGGAAAATTTTGTTTTTCCAAGATCTTTCATTTGAATTCTTTCTTAAGATATTCTATCGCCTTGGATAACTCTTGGGAGAGTTCCAATTATATTTAAGTCATCAACATGTACGATTATAATAGCAAATCTCGATCGAGATTTCTTTATAAAAACACACGGACATATTGGATTATTTTGATATCCTTCTTTCAATGAGATATTCACTCAAAGCGATTATACCACATTCGTCTCCGATTGTTTTAATCCATATAATGATCTCTCGTAACTTTATTGAATATAATTCGAGAACTTGATTCATATGTTTACGATATTTTAAATCCTTCAGGGATTTTCATATAAATGTCATTATCCAGAGATCCATATAAATACGCCGTGACTACATCCATTAGATGCATATCAAGTTTGTCATATACAGTCAGACCAATCAAATATCTTAACGTTTTATTGCATCCACCACAGGAAAGTATGTCTCCTCATAATCTATATCAGGCCTTTGCGAGAATCCTTGTGCAACAAGTCTCGCTTTATATCTTGTGACTTCATTCTTTTCATTTCTTTTCCTTACAAATACCCATTTGTATCCCACAGGTTTAACACCTTCTGGTGTTAGGACTACTGGTCCAAAAACCTCACGTTTTGAAAGTGAGCTCAACTCTGCATGGATTGCTTCTTTCCACTTCAGCCAATCCTTTCTACGTTTACATTCATCGATAGATTTTGGATCAAAATCGTCACTTTCATGAATAATATCGTGAGCAACATTATAAGCAAAAATGTTGTCAACAATGATATCATTTCGGTTCCATCTCTTTCCTGTTGTAACATAGTTTATAGAAATTTCATTATTATCCTCAAGCGTTTGATTTTCATCAATACTCTTTTGAGTAGTTGTATACTGAATTTCTTCTGGAACATCCATACCTTTTATTAAATCATTTTGATTCTCAACTACTTTTCTTTTTCGAGGATTTTTATTTTTGGAACTCATTGGTCTACCACGCTTCTAGCGTGCTCCAGACTCATTATTGACAACTTGTTCTCGTGGAATATCAATTTTTGATGGAGCATTTCTTTCTTTGGTATATATGATTTAGTCACCCTTTTAGCAAGATCGTGGATGCATCCGGTAATTGATTTGCTATATTTTGCAAATGAATTATCTTTTGAACTTCAAGTTCACATTGATCTCTTCGAGGATCTAAATGAGATAATAACGATGCATTCCACGTAATTTCTTTTTCCAACTTCTTAATTCCTCCCCCTAATGTTGGAAAATTTGTCTCATTAAAATGACAATCAAGAAATCGTGCAAATAAATACATCACCCGTCGTGGGCTCAAGATATTTAATAATTGATGGGAATCATATCCAACATATATTCCTAACCTCCTTTGAGGACCCATCTTAGTACGTTGTGGTGAAGCAATTGGAACATATATCGCACATCCAAAAATTCTCGGATGGGATACATTTGTGCTTGGTCATAAGCTAATTGCATGGAGGAATATTTATTATTATAGGCTACCGCCTAATACGTAATATGATGCGTGTAAAACAACATGACCCTGCATCGATGTAGGAGTTTAGCTCTCATAAGTAATGGTCTTGCAATTAATTGCGAGCGTTTTATAAATGATTCGCTAGACCATTTTGTGTATGAACATGAGCTACTGGGATGTTCAACATTTATCCCAATTGACATACAATAATTATTAAAAGTTTGGGATGTAAATTCACCAGCATTATCAAGTCTAATTGTCTTAATTGTATAATCAGGAAATTGTGCTCTTAACTTAATTATTTGAGCAAGTAATCTTGTAAATGCAAGATTTCGACTTGATAATAAGCATACATGTGACCATCTGCTGGATGCGTCAATTAATACCATAAAATATCTAAATGGACCACTTGGTGGGTTAATGGGTCCACAAATATCACCTTGAATTCGCTCTAAAAATGCAAGTGATTCAATGGCCACTTTAGCTGGTGATGGTCTAATAATTAATTTCCTCGAGAAGCAAGCATCACATGACAACTCATTTGATTGAAGAATCTTACCGTTCTTTAAAGGATGTCCATGTGAATTTTCAATAATTTTTCTCATCATTATCGATCCTGGATGACCCAGTCGATCATGCCAAACACGAATATTTCCGGATTTATGAACTTCCGGTTCATTGTTGCATAACTTTCGATTACTCGTATATGAGTATAATATAATCTAGAAGAAAAAGGTGGCCAGTGTTTCCAATATACGTTTTTCATGTGAAACAATAGATGTGATATAGAGATACTCTATATTATTTTTACGATCAGTTTCAACATGGTAACCATTATTACGTATATCTTTAAAACTCAATAGATTTCTCTTTGATTTGCTCAAGAACAAAGCATTATTAATTGGAAATTTTGTTCCTCTAGGCAAGATAAAACTTGTTTTTCCAAAACCTTCAATCAGGTCTGTAGAACTTGATATAGTATTGATTTTTGCTTCCAGCATTGTCAATTTAGAAAAATATTTTCTGTTTATGAGTATTGTATGCGTAGTTGCGCAATCTGCTAGACATAAATCCTCATTGCTCATTTTCGGGTTACTCAACATATTGAAATTGTCCATATTTCTTCATTGATAAGAAAAGGAAAAACGATTACAAAAAGTTCTAAATATATATACAAAAACAAGAAAAACATATTATAATTACAAACAGTACTTAATTATACATCTTCATACAAAACATCTTTTACTTGTTTGATTGCATCAATTTTTTCTCAAGGAGATTCAAAATAATCAGCCACATCAAGATGCACCATATTGGAGAGATCAAACACATCATCTTCTTGAATGACAAGATTCACCTTCACATTCTTCTCTTTTCCCTTTTCCTTCAGGGAAGCTTGATAGAGATCAACAAGGTGTTTTGACGTACGACAGGTACGTGACCAGTGCCCAGTCATTCCGCACCGGAAACATTTATGTTCATCACCTTTTGAACTTTTATCTTGTGGAGTTTTTCCTTTATGATCATCAGTTCCTATGGGTTTCTTAAAATTATAATACCCACCACGAAAATAGGTATTTCTTCCTCTAACGCGATCCTGACCTCGACTACGACCACGACCTCGACCACGATTATTGAAATTCACAAGCATTCACTTCGTGGGAATGGTGTTGCTCGATTGGTCGAGATTCATGATTTTTCATTAATAAATTTCGTTATTTTGTTCAACCACGAGAAGACATGAAATTAGTTCGAATATTTTTAAAGTCTTTCTCTCTCGATATTCTTCTTTGCATGAGCATATTCGAGACATGAAAAGTAGAGAATGTCTTCTACAACATATCAACATCAGTAATTTTTTCTCCGCATAATTTTAATTTTAACTAATTCTGAATAGTGCGAAATTATATTCACTTACTGATTTGAAATCTTGCAACCTCAGGTGCATCCAATCATAACGAGCTTTTAGAAGAATAACTGTTTTTTGATGATCATATCTTTCTTTCAAACCTTGCCATAGAATGTAGGATCTTTTATTGTAAGATACTTCATTTTCAATCCCTCGTGAAGATGATGGCGAAGGAAGATCATGACTTTCGCTTTTTTGATTTGATGCATCATTTCCTTCTTTAATTGTTTCTCAAGATTCATGGAATCTAAATGGATCTCAAAGATCGAGGACCCATGACAAGTAGTTATTTCCATTAATATCCAAGCGCAAATTCAAATTTTGCAAGATTTGTCATAGTAATACTATATAAAAAGAAATTGCATTTACATTAGGAAATCAATCAAACATGCAAAATAACACTTTATTATTAAAAAAAACATGGCTTACCCGGATGACCTACCTTGGTGGAAAAATCAGCAGAGCTTGCGATAACGTGTTGTGAAAATAGGATGAAAAAGGGTATAATTTTACCAATATTTAAATACTAATATAATATAATATAATATAATAATAATAATGATGATGATGATGATGATGATGATGATGATAATAATAATAATAATAATAATGCTTGGAAATTAGAATATATATATATATATATATATATATATATATAAAGAGATAGTGAAAATTATGGCAAAACTTGAAGAAGATGAATAGAAAATGAGAAAGTGGAGGAAGAGAATTGGTTTATTATTACCAATGGTGTGTCTTTCATAAACCACTATAAGTCACTATTTATAAATTTAAAAATGACATGAAGGATGTGGAACAATTGGACACTAAACATTGGTGAGAAATGGACACATGGAGGACACTATGTCTAAGTATAATTTGCCACATGGCATGAGTGATATAATGGCATGTGGATGGGCATTTATCATACACATGTTTATAATAGAAATCAATTATCAAAACAAATGTGAACATGATTAATTAAAAAAAAAAAGTGAAGACAATGACGGCATGATTAGGGTTTAGGGGGAAAGGAAGGGGAAATGGTTGAAAAAACAGGGAATGAAAAGGAAAAAAGAAAAGAAGAAAGAAAAGAAAAAAATAGAAAAGATATTATTAGAATGAATTAATTAGTGGGAATAAGCTGTCGTCCATTAGGGGAAAGCATCAAGGCAGAGCGTCGCGATTTGATACGGAATCGCAATTATTTATTTATTTTTTAATTAATCCGCTTCCTAATTAATTTAATATCCACGCTGGCTGCTCGTGGGGCCCACTGCTGCGACCCGGTTGGAAATTTGGCATCGGCGGTTGCTTTCCCCCTATGACTAAGTCAAACGTTGACTTTCAATTTATTTATTTTTATTTTTTCTTCTTTCATTTTGCCACTTCCAACTTCCAAGTTCCACAATCGGCTTCTTTTTGTTTGTTTGACTAAACTTCGAAAAACCAAATTATTTATAATTTCTAAAACTATTTTTGTTATAAAATTAATTTCCATCATTTTACCTTTCGTCCCTTAAAAATATCTGGGTTCAAAATTATTTTTGGATCTTCAAACTCTTAGGAAGTAATAATTTAATCTATAAACATTAATTTGGTAACAAATAACTTCTTGTATTTTTAATTTTATAACAATTTAGTATTTATATTTTAAAATATGTAACAATTTAATCTCAATTGTAAAAATTATTGATATGACTAATGCAAAAGAAAACTATTTAAATTTTTAATCGTAAAAAGAGTTAATTTAATTTAATTTAATTTTAAGCTCTCTCTAACGTAAAACTTTTTTTTAGTACATCAACTCTAACGTAAACTATTGATATGTCTTCGATTTGGATACTTGCCATTATTTTAACATCTAATTCTACTTATCCAATACTTGTTTTAACTAAATTTGGTGGCTTTAAATACATATTGACATCAAGACATATTTGAAAACATGCATTTGAATGAGAAATTTCACTCAGTCATAAATTGTCAAGTCATTAATTTAAATCAATGATAAAGTAATATTGAGATCAATTATAAATTTACATGTGTCTTAAAATTAAATTAAAATACATAAAAAATATGTAAATTAAATAATATCACATGTTCAGTATTAAAAATGGATTGAACTCAATTTAAATAATCATTCAGAGTTTTACCGAGTCATAATTCAGAAACTTCAACTTAACCAAATAATTTAGATGAGGGTTTACTGGTGAAGAAGGAACTCGACCATCAAGATGGGGATGTTGATAAAGGTTAATAACCGGAGTGTTTACCGGTGTGGAAGGGTTGACAATCGGTGTCGATGAGGGTGCAGATGTAGAAGAAGAAGCTTTGTCATACACCATTAAAGGACCGATGACAGCTCTTATTCTATATAAGAACTCTTAGAGAGAATAAAGAGTCGTTTGTATTTAATTGAGGGATAATGTTTTTCATACAACAAATACACATAGAGGATGACATAATATAACGAACCACAACACCACATGTACCAATACTATAGGCACAAGTAAATGGATTAAGGAAAAAGAAAAAACCCAAAGGAAGAAGCCCATAAAAGCCTATTGTTCTATCATAGTATATGTCAGAATCAAATTTCAGAAGTTTCAAATTCAGTCAGAGAATCCTCATTCAACGACTTAAAGGCTTCAACAAATTGATCGTCTCTTCATCAACTACATATCGAAGATTCACCAACCCTCAGATCAAAATCTATACATCAAGATAAAACATTAGAGGATTTAGAGACTGTAACACCACTAAAAAAAATCAATAAAATCAAGTTCACACGACAAATTAAATTCTCTATGAGATTCTCGTGTGAACAGTGTCTACTAGTTAAAGGTGATGTAAAAATACTAACTAAAATGATCATTTCTTCATAGCTCAAGGAGGGAGGAATTAACAAGACTATAACAACACACGCGAGCCTAAAAATTTTGAAATGATTTTAAAGTTAAAGGAGATAATAGAGTTTAAATAGTTATTTTAATAAATGTTTGGTTTGTAGATAACTTCGATATTGAGATATTGATACCTCATCCCATCATTTAAACATTCTCGTCTATTTGCAAATTTGCAATATAGTATTCTAAAAAAATGAAAAAAATAGTTAAGGAGATTTAAGGGCATAAGTAAAAGTGAGAGAAATGTTTTTTTTTCTCTTTATAATATTAAAGAGGAAAACACCAAATCGACCAAAAATCAAGTTGGTTGAGTTCAAATTTGTCTAAACAGTTTGAACAAGGTATATATACAAGTCCATGCAAAGTTCAAAATTGATTGATGGTTTTGATTTGTTTTAGTTTTGAGAGTTAGTTCGGGTATTTTTTATGTTTGAAAATAATAATTGCTTTCTTATTATTTATCTGCAATATATTTCGTTTTAACCGAAATTCATTTCAAAATTTAGCTTGATTTTGTAAATCGTAAGTAAAAAGTAGATAATAAAACAATAAAGTCCATAAATGAAAGTAATATTTATAAATTTAACTTTCAACAACCAAAAACAAAAATAAAAAAACCAAATAGGTATTATGAGGTTTAAAATTTTCAAAACTTGTAGATTAATTCCGTTTTAATTTGACTATTAATCAAATTAACCAACGTATTTATTTGGAGAGACACATATCATTTTAGTCTCTACCACTTTTAGAAAAATGACTTCGATTTTAAATTTCATATCATTGACATTTTAGGATGATTGCTCTAAATAGTCTTTTTAAATAGTTTGTTAATTATTTAACAATAAATATGATATGGAAAATTAAAAGAAAGGAGAGTAACTTATATATAAATTAATTTTATTTATATAAAATACACTGGATTTTTTTCATTAATTTAATCGTGCCTATCCTTTCAGTTCCAACTACCACTTAATTCTTAACTAAAATATATATTGTCAACGAGCCCACCAAATAACAACTGATTGTCTCTTCATTCACCGTAGCATTTATTTATTTATTTTACATTTTTTCCTTTTTGTTCAACAACCATTTTTTTTTAATTAGTTATCAAACAATGAGTTTATTTTTTAAAAAAATATTTTTTTATTAAGAAAAATATAAGTTCATTTTAGATACAGTTTAAAATAAATATTAAACCATAAAAAACACACACAGATTAAATTTGTTATTGACATTAAATTCTAAAGTACGACTACTACTTTGTCTTAACTTGGTTTAGACGGTAAATATGACTTTGTTTTTAAGAATTTCGACATTACATTAAAACTCCTACGTGATCTACACTTGAGAGGACAATTCTATTCATTTTCAGTTAAAATATCATTTTGATGTATATATTTCTAGTTCCATTCTATTTTAGTCTCCTTTTACTTTTAATAAATCTTAAAATTGGTCTCGATTGTTAATTTATTGTTGGCTTTTCAAAGAAAAATGTAGTATTTATTAGTATCCCTTCCATGAATTTTGATAATAGGTTCATATTGTGTCTTTTGTTATAAGAGAAATTGTTATTATTATTTAACCAAGTTCAATAAAAATTAACTTCAAACTAATACCATAAACTAATTTTAAGATTTATTAAAAATACAAGGACTAAAATTGAACATTTGAAAGTACGTAAGATTAAAATGGAACGAAACACAAAATACAATGATCAAAATAATATCTTAACCTATATGTAATTTTATAAACTGATTATGTGGTTTGGATGAAATGTCAAGGGTGATTTTTATTAATATTGTATTTTTTAAAACTTATTATAAAAATATTATAATTTTAAAACTATTTATATTAATATTGTTGTTTTTTTTAAGGGTGGCGGGGAGGTAAAAAAGCGGGGATGGTCGTCTCTTGAAGAGACGCGACCATGTCCAATCTGGCAGATGGTCGTCTCTTCAAGAGACGACCATCTCACAAGTTTAACGGAAAGCCATGTTTGGCATAACGGTTGGACAAATTTTAAAAATACCCACGTTCCTGGGTTCGAGTCCAACCAAAATGCAAGTTTTAACATTTTTTTTTCTCTTTCTTTTTTTTAGTTTTTTCTTTATTCCGTTTTTTCTATTTTTATATTTTCTTTTATTTAAATTAAATAAAATATTTTTAATTTTTAAAATATAGATTATATTGTAATTTATTATCTTATTTGAAAATGTTCTTCTTCTAAAGTATTACACAAAATAATAAGACAAATTATTAATTTACTTTTAAAAATAAATTGTAATATAATATTCATTTTACTTAAATTATTAAAAAAATTAAGATATTTAAATAGAATAAAGAAAAATGAAAAGAATTATCATTTAAATCGGATAAGAATAAGACATATATTTTTTTTCAAATAAGATAGTAAAGAATTATCATTTAAATCAAATAAAATAAGTAAATTGATAATTTGTCTCATTACTTATGAAAATGTTTTAGAAGAAGAACATTTTAATTTACGTCATTTTAGTTTATTAGTTTTTCTCTATTTTTATATTTTCTTTTATTTAAATTAAATAAAATATTTTTAATTTTTAAAATATAGATTATATTGTAATTTATTATCTTATTTGAAAATGTTCTTCTTCTAAAAGTATTACTGAAGCAATAAGACAAATTATTAATTTACTTTTAAAAATAAATTGTAATATAATATTCATTTTACTTAAATTATTAAAAAAATTAAGATATTTAAACAGAAAAAAAAAAAAAAGAAAAGAATTAATTATCATTTTAATTTACGTCATTTTAGGTTGACTTTATTTTTTTAATATCTTAAGTAAATTGTAATTTATTGTTTTTGTACTATAAATGAAAAAACTAAAGAAACAAGAAAGAGAAAAAAAAATGTTAAAACTTGCATTTGGTTGGACTCGAACCCAGGAACGTGGGTATATTAAAAATTTGTCCAACCGCTATGCCAAATATGGCTTTCTGTTAAACTTGTGAGATGGTCGTCTCTTAAAGAGACGACCATCTGCCAGATTGGACATGGTCGTCTCTTCAAGAGACGACCATCCCCCGCTTTTTTGACCTCCTGCCACCTGTAAAAAAACAACAATATTAATATAAATAGTTTTAAAATTATAATATTTTTATAATAAGTTTTAAAGAATACAATATTAATAAAAATCACCCAAATATCAACCAAGAAGTATCATTTAGGAGTTGTTTGGGATGTTGTGTGGGTTAAAATAACATGGATTATTATAGTGTGTGAAGTTATATAATTTGTGTTTATGATGCAAAGTTATTTAATCTAGGTTATAATAGTTTGTATTCGAGGTTGCAGAGAATTTCATAGACTATTATAACACAAATTATTATAATATGTGTACTTGTTAGCAACATTTATGTCATGATTTTTTATTTTTTGTTATTCTTCTTTCAAAGAACACCCATGTTTATTATCAATTTGTTTATTTAATAGTATTTGTTTAATTTTTTTAAGTTCGACAACATTTTGAAGGTGGTGGATTCGAATATCCGACCTCATCGTCGAAGATACACAAAATTATAGTAGAGTTATGCTCACTTTAGTATCATTTGTTTTGTCTTACTAAACACAATAATCGTCAAATTCCATTGAATATAATTTGTGTGTTTTATTTCCCATTTATTTTAGCTACTAATGTTTTCCTTTTTTAGAAAATTAAAAAATTATAATAATAACTTTTCAAATTTCGTTTTTTTCCCCCTCTCAGTTCTGAAAAAAATCATAGAAAGAAGGATAATGCTACCGTTACTCGACGACTAATCCTTTAAAATAGAATGATAAAAGAAGAAGATAATAATGCAATATTCCTTTCATTAAAATTTTAACAATTTTGATGGTTGACTTTGCATTAGAAAGCCATTATCATCTAGTATACTAATGAGATACAATATAATGTCAATTTAAATTATATATTGAAATCAATCATGGTAATGAATTCAGACATGTATTACACCGAGAAGTTTACACGATATTTGATGAATTTCCTATCTCGATTATTTCTCAATAAATTATAGAGTATCGGTCAAAGACGTGTAGAAATGGATAATATAGACTCATTTGATTAAAAATTATGCTCTTTTTTCAACGATTTCCCTTTATTTTATATATAATAATTCCCATATTTTTGAGGTAGGATTAAAGTTTTTAAGTTTAAAAACAAAGACAGGTTTTTAGAAAACTATTTTTTTATCGTTTTCAAAACGTAGCTAAACTTTTGAAGAAAATATAGGTACAAAGTAGATAAAAAAAACATAGTAAGATAGTAATTTTAGGTTTAATTTTAAAAAACCAAATGATTATTAAACGGGGCTATAATGTTGTTCTCATTTTTAACATTCTTATTAAATGTTGATATATATAAAAGTTAGATTATCAACCATATGGTTTCAATTATATACCAAACAACTTTAAAATGTTTCATTTTAATATTTGAATTTTGAAATTTGTTTCAAGAGTAGCCTTGAAGGCATTTTTTCGTAAAATGACATGTTTGCATTTGTAATGTTGCTTATGTAAACATATTTGAGCATATATGCTCATAACATATGCAAATACATGTCATTTCTCGTCCATAAATATATAAATATTAATTCTATTTACAATCTCATCCTTCTCACCCTAAAAAGATTTTTTTTTTTTTTTTGTCTTTCTTTTCTCTTTGAGATGGACACCGTATTAACAATAGCAAGTGTGTATTAGAAAAGATAGCAAAATAGATAACGAACAAAAAAAAAGTGTTTGGTATTCTCATTTCTCAAAAACCCTTAAAATAGCATGTTTTGAAAAATTAGCATGTTTTGAAAAATAGATAACGAACAAAAAAAAGTGTTTAAAAAAAAAACCAGGAAAACTATAAAAACGTGTTTGGTATTCTCATTTCTCATAAACAATTTTGAAAACACCCCTTAAAATAGCATGTTTTGAAAAATTACAAATCATTAATTTATTTGTTTAAAAAAATTAGGTTAAACTACAGATTTAGTTCCTGAAATTTGGTCCAAAAAATGACATTTCTCCGCATTTGAACCCAAGTATTTGGGATATTAACAAAAGCAAGCAAACCACTCTGCCATAAACAACTTTTGTTAAAAATATTGAGAAGAAATTTTCTTGAAGAGACGACCATCCACAAATTTTTTAAATTTTCTGACATATGACAAATTTGATCGTCTCTCAAGAGACCATCTTCCACGTACCAAGATGGTCGACGACCATTGCCAACACATTAAAACTACAATATTATTATAAATAGTTTGAAAAATAAAATATTTTTATAATAAATTTGAAAATTTACAATATTAATAAAAAAAAGCACAATTATATCAAACAACAAAATTGAATGTTACAATTTTTTAATTTTTTCTTCAAAATCCAAAAGTCGGCTTCTATCTACATAGTGAATTTATCATCAATACTTTATAAAAAAAATTATTATAAAAACTAGAAATAAGAAAGGTGAACCAATCAAAGTTGCTACACATATGACATATATATGATTTGATTATACCACGCTCAACAAACATTAATCCAAAAATTGTCATATCTTCCTTCTCAATAAAATTTTTTTCTTCCTCTTGCTTGTCATGAAGGGGTTTTTTTCGGTTCTTATAAATTTGACCTCTAAAAAACTATCTCTACTCTATTTCTTTATTGACCAACAACAACAAGTTCAAATTCACTATGATAATAAATAATATATTATATTAACTTTTATCACTCAAAATTTGATTTTTCCAAACACATATTAATTTTTTCATGCAATATTAGATTCACAACCAAACACAATTTTCAAATTTTAAATTTAAATTTGATTTAAAAAAAATGGAACCAAATATATTTTTAGATATAGTAAAAAAAAAAATTATATATATATATATATATATATATATATATATATATAGTTTTCTATGGAATTGTTTGGTTTTCTAACAACATTTTGAATAACAAACCAAACAAGACTTACTGGTTTGTAATTTGGGTTGTATTTTAGAGATTCATCAAGTTAAATGAATGTTTATGGTTTTACCATTTAGATTTTGTTTTACAAATTCACTTAAGTCAAATGGATTCAATGAAAATTTATTTGATATATTTGTTTTATAAAACTGTTTGTAGTAGTGATAATTCTAAAAACTATATTTAACGTATCTAGATTTTGAATTTAAAATTTTGAAATACAAAATTCCATTAAAAATGATAAAAACTTTGACAAATATAATATTTCAGGTGACAAATTTCAAGTTTTTTAAAATTAAAAATATGCATATTATAATATATTATATATTATATAATATTATAAAATAATAACTAACAAAATTTATAACACAAAACGTGTTATAAATTAATTAATTCAACTTAATCTTTGGTTAAATACAAGTACTTTTATGGTTTATAAATATATTATCAAACAAATTTAGATTAATGGTTTAAATTAGGGTTAAATTTGCTACCAACACATATGTTAAAAGTAAAGAATAGAGATAAAAATGGTATTTAAAAAAAAACGTAAGAGTTGTTAGGGAGTAATATAGGGGTGATATGTCGATTTAGTTCTCATTGTCTTTAGGTCAAATCGAGAATCAAACTAATCTAATCGATTTTAGTAGAGAGAAACCAAATTAGCCGATGTCTAATGAAGGACAAAATCATCGGTTCGATTGTCAATTGATCTGGGTCTTTTTGGGTTTGGGTTTGGGTTTGTGTTGTTTGTTTTTTATATAAAATTTATGCTATAATATACTTCATGGTTTCAACCATTTACGTGTTTTTTTTGCCCCAAACTTTATCAACACCTCAATAAGAATTCATAGAGCTAACAAAATTTATTTTGTTACTTGCAAACAAATTGAAAGAAAAGGGATGAAATGACACAATAATGGATTGTAATCCGAGTTATGAATTTTTTGAGATGTATATACTTCAATTTGGTTTAATTTCTTAATGACTTGTTTGGAAAAAATCAAATTGAACTAATATTTTTCGATTTTGCTAAAATAAAAATCGAGATGTCTAATTTTCTTTTAAAAATCGAATCAAACCATTGGATTGGTGTGGTTTGATCAATTTTCAATTAAGACTAATTCCCCTTGAGTAGTATATAGAAAGCTAGAGATTATTTCTTTCCTTTGTTTAATTCAAAAACATTTTTAATTACACATTTACTCAATTAGTTATAATAGTTTACACCTATCATTTAATGTTGAACGGGCATGTTGCTTGGACTTTAACTCGATGTGGCACGTGAAACAAGTCAACTAGATAGAATAAAGATGAACAAGCTAAAATATTTGTTAGATATACAAAAATGAAATATACTCCATTTTATTTAGTTGGTTAGATTACAAGTTTAGTATATGAATTTTGAGGTAAAAATTATTGAAATTTTATCGTTATGTGTAAATTGATTCCTTCATTTTTAAAAGTAAAATAAATCACTATCATTTAAATTTTGTGTCCAATAGGTTATGTAATTTTAAAATCTTTATAATAACTCAAATGTCTACCAAACACCAGATTTAAAGTTCATGAATCTATAAATTCGATGATAAAAAATATCATAATTCAAATTCTCACCGTTTCACATGTTGTTAAATTAAAAAATTTACATTAAATATAAAATTGAAAACTTTTAGAATTATTTGATAATTTTAAAGTTAAATGACTTATTAAACCGCTCAAAGTTTTGGAATCAAAATAAAAATAAAAAAAACTTACAATTTCAATAAAATTGGAATTCCGGGATCATGGCCCAAATTTAAGCGGCCCATTAAGAGTAATTTCGCGAAATCAGGGCCCAAAAAGAATGAGATGCTGCAATGCAATACGTATTTATGAGGTTCCATTGGCTAAAGCAAAACCCTTCCATTTTCCATTTTTCATTTTTAATTTTTTTCTTCTGTTCATCTCAAATCGCTCTCCCTCAGCCATGTGCTCTGATGAAATCCGCGCTCTGTTGATTTTCTGCGTTTAATTTCCAGCCTCTTCCCTGTTAATCGGTTTCTCTGTCCAGTTCACAGGATTCGGTGGAACCGGCTAGGGTTCATGGAAGCTGCAATTCGAGAGCTCAATATTTGAGGGTTTGAATATATCAATTTAACTCCGGTGTTAAGTCTTAAGAGTGAGCGTTCGGCGTTCTGGATTGTGGAGCTTTTTGGAAAAAGAAAAGACGCGTCGGAGATGGGGAGTGAGGATCGTGTCGATGATCGGACGTTCAAGGTTGATTTCAGTGGCGAGGGAATGGCCAAACTCAGAGAGAGGATAAAGCTGAAAATGAAGGAATTCATGGGCGATTATACGGACGACACTCTTGTGGTACGGACTTGCCTAGCCTTTTAACATTCATGTGCCTGAGAGGTTTCTGCGAAGCAATGAGATTATCGTGTTTTGTAACGAGTCTGCCTGGGAGTCTTAGAAATTTTTTTAGGTTAATCGTTATTCACGTGGTGACCATTTTGTTATTCTTAATTGGCTGTTGAGGAATATGTTTGGTTCAAGAAATGGAAATGTAGCAATCGCCGGTTGTTTATATGTTTCGCTAATGCGGAGTGAAAAAAAAAATTGTTCTGATTCTTTATCTTTAAATTATTAAGTGCCTGAGGCGATTTTTCTCTTATTGACTAAGAAATTCGTGAAACGTCGAGATGGTTGATATCTAATAAGATGTATTCCAACTCAATGCCATAAATTATCCTTCATCCAAAGCAGACTCCATCTTTTAATGTGATATCTAATAGCCTGTTTAAGATTTTGGTTAGCCGTCATCCTCTTTATCTGTCCGCCCCTCTTTGTAAGAATCTCCCTGAGCTAGGTGAACTTGCAACCTGAACCGAGTTTATTCGTTTGGTTTTTGATGGTTTGCTGTTTCCATTTTTCCTCGATAGGAAATAAGTACATTGATTTAATGAAATGTACTAAAAGGTAGAATCTAATTAGCATAAAAAGAAATACTTGAAGTTGCAGAATAGCCTATTACTCCCAAATGTGATGATTAGAAGAACGTTGTCCTAAGATTACTAAGAAGAGTTGGCAATAATCTTGTAGAGGCAAAAGATTGAGATCGAGCTAATTGGATGATAATCTTTCATAGTCTTTGCATTAGGTTTCTTTGTTGAGGGATGTTAATATCATTCTGAAAAAAGATCTTGGAATACTCGTAATATCTTCCTTGAGAACGTTTCAAGAGTTCTAAAAGAATTTAGTTGTTTGAGCTTTTTTACTTCCCAAATCTGAGATAGCTTGAATAATTTTGTCTAACCCTAAAGTTAGCCTTTATCTAAAGCAATCATTGGGGCCTCTAAGCTTGGGACCCAATCTGGACTGGTTGGCATAAATTTTACGTCTTCTTTCTCTGTGGATCTTGGAGAAAGCAAGAATGAAGAAATTCCTTTTCAACGTGTGGAAAGAGCTACTGTTATATTCTTCTCCTTTTCTTGATACGTCTCCTCATGTGAGCTGTGTGATTTGTATCTTCACATCCAAAAGTTTCTCTTTCCAAATTAGATCTTTGAGTTGGGATTTGAGATTAATTTTAGAAGACCGTTTGGTTGCATCAAGGAGGGAAAAGCATTGCAACTGGTCTAGAGCTTTGGGATCAACACGAATTTCAGCTATTCTGAAGGTTCTGTCATTTCAACAAGCTTTTTCGTCTTCTTTAATCTGCAAATAAAACCATACCACAGCCAACCCTCAAGATTAGAGTAGAGTTCCACCAACTTTTGGAAGTTTTTGAGGAATTGTTGTGCTCGAGCCACACTTATATGAATTTTAAAAAGGCAGGATCTCGTTTGATACCAGAAGATTTTAGAAGTCATTTAGCTTTTGGAGGTAGGCCTTTCAATGTGTTTAACTTCGGAATTGGAGATTTAGAGGAGCCAATCATGGGATCAAGTTAACTTGGCACTGTTTTGAGGGATATAAATGGAGGAGAGGTTTTCAATAGCCTTGTCAAATAGCTTCATGCTTTTGGTGGGGCTTTTGGAGGTGCATTTCTCCCAACTCCTTTAAGAGATATTGAAGCCTCTTCTTACTCCATTAGCCATGGCAATGGCACCCAAGATTTTCCAATTTCCTAAAAAAGAAACCTGTATATGGACATCTTGAGAGGGGCCATAAGTGTTGAACAACCTGAAAAGAAGAAAAAATTAGCAGAAAAAAACCTGATGCTTTAAGAGAAAGGTGGCAGCCATAACAAAGGCACCCAAGATTTCCCAATTCTCTCCATTTTTTTTTTTTGATATGGACATCTTGAGAGGGTCCATAAATATTGGAAAGCCAAAGAAGAAGAAGGAGGAGAAGATGAAGTTGAGTCAATATCTATCTATAGAGGTCCAATTAGATTTGATAATCTTTTGATTTGTACAAGGAAGCTATCATAGGATCATGGTTCCAACTTTTAAGCTTCTTACGTTCCTGCAAAGTACATTCCTGGGTAAGCAACATGAGGCTTTTCATTTTCTAAGTGTTCTTTTTTAGAATAAATGAGCTTTTATTGAGAAGAAATAAAAGAATACAAGGGCATACAAAAAAGAGAACCCAAAAAAAAAAGGGAGAGGCGACCTACAAGAAAGGCCTCCGGTCAAGTAAAATAAGACCTAAAGTATAATGACAAAAAGGTTTTGCCACTGAAGTCCATAAAGAATACAAGGGTGTCAACTAAGTGCTTTTCTTAGTTGATAGAAGACATAAGGTTTGAAATCCATCTGATTCTTTTCTCTTCTTCCCCACTCCTTGGATTTTCTTATGTGGGAGGGAATAGGAAAATGCAAGAATTTAGAGTTTTCATCAACCCTTCAGCCAAATTGTTATCGTGAAGAAAGCCATGGGTATTAGAACATAATGGGAAGGCCGAGAAGAAACTGCTTGGGGGGGGGGGTCGATAAAAGGTTGTCCCCACTCCCCACCAGTCTGGAGGGGTTGCAACATCTCCTCTTTCAAATAAGGGTAGAAAAATAGTTTTAAGAGGGAGAAAGAACAAGTTGAGTGGGGGAGGTAGGCAATTGCTAAATGGTGAAGGGAGTTTTTTTCTAAAAAAAAAAAAGTTGAGAGGATTGGATCTTTCAAAGAGAGGGCTGGTTGCTTTCTAATCCAAAAGACTTCTCAAAATTCGAGGGATGTATAGTCTCATCAATTAAGGTACCATTTTCATGTTTTTCTTCCGTTAGTTTGTGATAAGATGGTACTTAGAAGGGTAAAAATGTTGAGTATGAATTGCACGTTAGGAATGTAGAGCAAGGACGAATGCTTGAGAGGATTCGATATCAATGGTTGCAACTCGAGATATAACCATGGTCTTTAGCAACTTTTCTTGACCCTAGACTTAGTATCATAGAAAGGGGCAACTTGAACAACATTTGGATCACAGATAGAGTTGTGATTCAACTTTTATGAAATCTTCCATGAGATCCAATATCTGAAGTTCTAGTGGCAGAATTGAGAAATTCTCCACACAATGAAAATGCCTACAGAAGAATAAAAACTTCATTGGTTTAGGGGCACATTTATAATTTTTATCCGTCCCTTTCAATTCTTGGAATTGCAGAGAAAGTTGTTTGGTCCACCCTTTTGCATCTGAGCTTGGATCTATTAACTTGGCCATAGCGGGGCCGCAGTATTTTAAAAAGCCCTCCGAGCGCAACTTCAGCGCCTCGCCTCAAAGAGGCGAGGCGCATCTAAGAAGGCGCGCGCGAGGCGCGCGCCTTCCATGAAGCCCTCAAGGCGCGCGCCTCGGGGGCTTCTTCAACTTTTTTTTTTTTTTTTTCGTTTTAGAGCCTTGAGACGTTTAAAACATAATAGAGCCTAAATGATTTGGTGTTCATAAAATATAATAGAGCCTTGAGACGTCGATATAGCATTCGAGATGTCATTGACCCCATTTCTTTAAAAGATATTGATGATAGTAATGAGTGGTTGATTGGAAGAATGAATGATGATTCTGAAGAAGATAATGATCTTGTCTTCGATAATGATTCTTTAACACGGGGTGATGTTTCAAGAGTTGCTGGAGCAAAAGAACCTGCACCTGCCTACTATTCTAGAGCTAAATCAAGAACCAAGAATAATGCTTCATGTTCATCCTCCACGTCCACACAACCATTGCCACGAGATCCACAACCTATGCCCCCACCTGTTAACTTGGATGACTATAAGAATGAGACTGATGGAGAAGATACAGATGGCTATATGTCCAATGATGAAGAGAATGCGGTTGAAGAAGAAGATCTATTTTGTAATTGAAGAGGCTTTTGATCTTGTAGTTTTTATAATTTATTAGTGTTGTATTGTAATTGTTTCATGTTTTTTAATAGAGTATCTATTGTCTCTATGTTCAAACATTAATACTTGAAAGTTGAACCTTATTTATTTTACTTATTTTTCTTGGTTAAAACTTAATTTCATCCCATGAAGGGTTTTTTTCTTATTGTGTATGTATACATATATATTTTATATTTTTTTTATATATAGTGCGCCTTAGATAAAAAAGCCCGCGCCTTTTGGTGCGCCTTGCGCCTAGGCTCCAGAGGGCTATTGCGCCTTAGTGCGCCTTGAGCCTTTAAAAACACTGTGGGGGCTAGTTAACTCTTGGCGAGTGGTGAGGGTTTCACACCAGTTTAAGAGTTTTCTTCAAACCACACAAGAGATATTCGTCTTGATAAAGAGAATTCCATCTTTGAAAGAGCATTAACCATGTTTTAGTAACCTTGCTATTTTCTTTTGACCTTTCTATCATCTCAATACTCTTCTTTCTTTACATTCTTTTGAAGATTACATTTCCATTGATCTTCACTTTTCCAATTTCCATGGTTTTAAACTATAAGAAGCATGGACACTTTAGTTTGACTAACATGCTCGTGTCTGACACTTACTGAGACTTGGTAGCACATAGATATTTCAAATCCTTTAGACCCTAGTTGTATAAAGTTAATATGGGTCCAATATTTATTGGACACTTATTGAGCAAAATACCAAGAAATTTTTCAATATTCTATTCTTTTTTTTTGGAATCTAGAGGCTTTTACTTGCAGTGTAGTGCACGTTTGAGTCACCTTAAATAGAGGGCGTTTTAAAAATAATTGGTATTGATGGGCTCCAGTAGGAGTTAGATATAATTTACTTCAGGTATCTTTGAGGGCTTCATGGGTTTTCGTATGCTGTGAATACTAGGTCGTTCATCTTACTGTCTTGGTGCTAGAGAGAGAAAGGCAATTGGGAAACTAGTTTATAAATCAGAATGCTTGAAAATTTATTGTGAGATGTTGGCATTTATTTAAGTGATGTGAAATTGTTTAGCCTTTGAATATCACCCTTTTTCCTCAAGTGGTGCTGCATGAGATTGTGAAAACTTTCTTTAATGCATCTTTTGTTTTAATTCGGCGTTATACTTGTGTATTTTTCATATGCATTTTTGCCTGTGTTTAAATTGTTTCCATGTTTCATTTTTTATATTAATCATAATGTGGTTTCTAATTTACTTCAATAACTGGGATTTAGAGCTTCTGTTTGAAGAGATCAAGTTTTATTGAATTTAATTAATGTTCTTTTGGGTAGGAATACGTGATTGTCTTGTTGAGGAACGGAAGGCGCAAAGAAGAAGCACAGAATGAACTAAACGTATTTTTGGCGGACGATAGCCATTCTTTTGTATCTTGGTAAGTTTACTCTCGTTCTTCCTCTTGCTTGTATTTGTAATTTGGGTAGTAACTCGTGTTGAGTCATTCTTGCAGCACGTTTGACTAATTGTTTTATAAGCTTCATTTCAACAGGCTTTGGGACCATCTGGCTTCAAGTATGGATTTATATGTGGAACCGCCTACTAAACCTTCTGCCAATGAAGTGCCCAGACCGAAGTCTCCAACAGCAGAACCAGATAGAATAAATGGTTCTCACAATCTTGAGTCTGATTTAGAAAGAGGGAAGTCTGAAAAAGTATCTATCAGGCGGCGTAATAGGGAATGGAAAGGAATTGCTAATGATGAAACCCGTGTTACTCCAAGATCTGAAGTTAGTCGTGTCAAGCATTCTTCTCCTGAACAAGCTCCTAGTCATAGGAAAAGAAGCCGTGCTGATGAGCATCAAGGCACTGAGGTCCGTGATCTGACCTTCCTCTTCTAATTTAGTACCTAGCAGCAGTTAACTGGGTTTTAGAATGTGAAAGTTGAATTAGTGAAATGGGTGGAGGTTTCGTTGAACAATATCCTGTTATTTCTCAGTTTGCAATTTTAGGAACCCCACAATTTTATTTTTGTTTAAAACTGCATGTTTTATGAGCGTGTCTTGTTTTTCTGACCATGTGTGAACTCTAATTTCTTCTCCTTGCCATGTCAATATGGCTATGTTTAAATTCAGTTTTTTTTTTTTTGGTAATTGGATTTTGATAATTGTATGATGGGAAGATAATGATCAGTGCTGCAGTTTCATCTTATTCATATAAATGGATAAACCAGAAACAGGAAGTATTGCTACATTTCTCGCTCACTGTACTTTCTAAAATGAATTTTGTGACAATGAAGGATGCTTGATTAATTTTTGTGTCTTTTTTGTGCAATAATTTGAATGCTCTACTAAACTACCTAAGTTTTGATAGTTTTAGTCATTGAAAATAACTCGGTCCAGAATATTGGATGGTTTATTAATGCATTATCCAATGGAAAACAAATTCTCATGTTTCGTGTTTTGCAGAGGGAGGCAGCCTTTCAGGTAAGCATCGCTGCCCCTCGGCGGCTGCTCCAGTTTGCGATGCGAGATGCTGTGGCCACCACAAGGCCCTCTAGTGCAGCTAAGGAACCCCTTTCGAAGCGTCTCCGTTCGGTAGTTTCTACATCCAATAGTGACACAACTAATCGTCCTAGGCGGCTTCAATCTGTTGCAAAAGTGCCAAATCCTATGGCAACTGTTATTAAGGCTGTTTCGGAGGCAGCTGAAGATGCGATAAGAGTTAAATCCTCCAGTGTTTTTGACCGACTTGGTCGTCAATCTCGTGATATGGATTTAACAGAGGCCAGTGGCCAACATGCAGAATATGGAGTAACTGCCGTAGAGGACCATAAATATGGGGATATGAATCATACACAGGATCGACCTTACTCAGCCACTTATCTCAGAAACAATTATAGTGGGAAATATGCTCCCAATGAGGCCTTGTTTGAAGCTGAAACTGGATTAGCATCAGATTCTACATCTGAAAGTGAAGATGTTACTATTCAGGGTCATAGAGTATTTGACGATTCTTGGACTGCAGAATCAGGAGTAAGAAAGGGAGGCAATTTGCGGACTGCGCCATTCAGGGTAGTTGAGAATGCTGATGATGAACGCATGACACAATATAATAAGCAGAAGGATCAACCTTCCTTAGTTGCAAATTCCTCACGCGACATTGTAAATATCTCTGTGAATGTTAATACTTGGAAACCACCTCACTATCAGGACCCAGGGCAGATTGCTGAACTTGGTGGTAAAAAGTTTTTGCAGGAGAGTGAGTTACGAGGTACCAGATCTGCTGTGCATGTAACAGAGAATGGCGAGCCAGTCACTATTGTTAACCAACAGAAAAAGCCTGCAGCAAACCTTCAAAAAGAGTTCCAGAAACCTACTTTATCTGCTAATGGTGGGCTTTCTTTTCTGGTGTCTGGCTCTACTATTTAAATGATAATTAGTTTGTACATGCTTTTGTTTATTTCTTCTTCTTTCTAAGTGTGAGGTTTCTCCTCC
This sequence comes from Trichosanthes cucumerina, assembly GCA_036507285.1. Classification (NCBI taxonomy): domain Eukaryota; kingdom Viridiplantae; phylum Streptophyta; class Magnoliopsida; order Cucurbitales; family Cucurbitaceae; genus Trichosanthes; species Trichosanthes cucumerina. Next base: position 83,130,546 of record CM071838.1, on the reverse strand, counting down.
TATTTTTTTCCCGTATTTGATTATTGACAATCCGTTATCATCCTGGGCTCTTACTTTATTATTCTACCGTGGTTTTTTCATTCTAAATAATTTTCTCATGTTACCCTGTGCAGGCCTTGCTGCCACTCGTCCCTTAGAGGACGCTGATGCTCGAACCATTTTTGTTAGCAATGTAATAAGTCTCTCTTTTGTGGCTTCTATGACCTTACGTTAGCAATGTAAAACTGGTGGCTGTTCATCACCTTACGTTAATTTTCACGTACAGGTTCATTTTGCTGCTACAAAGGATAGCCTGTCTAGGCATTTTAACAAGTTTGGAGAGATTGTAAAAGTCATCATTGTAACCGATGCAACCACCGGCCAACCCAAAGGGTAAGGCATCACAATTGTTTATTATACCTCAGCTATCTCTTTTTGTTATCTCTACTGCAGACAACAAATTTTCCTACATTACTTTTTAATAAATCAAGGGATGCGATTGGAGCAGGTCGGCCTATGTGGAGTTCATGAGAAAAGAAGCTGCAGAGAGTGCATTGTCTCTTGATGGGACCTCGTTTATGTCTAGGATTCTGAAGGTACCTGTCTTATTTCTGACATTTTGCTTGTAGTATGAATCATCACCCAAAGAAAAAAATGTTTGCAAACTTAACCCTTTTAGTTTTTTTAGTTTTTTTTCCTTCAAGTCCTGTAGTTAGCATTGGCATCTTAAATGTGTCCTTTTTGTTTTTTTGGGTTCGGAAGATGTGTGGGCCAGTTCACAATCTCAAATATATACTTTGTGGGCCTTGTTTAATGACATTTTTTATCTTTTCTTTTTTAACTGGATTGTTTTTCAAGTTTATGGTTTCTTTTCACATAATCAGTGAATTTTTACTGGTGTTTCCATGCTTAACTATGCAGAGAGCGAAAGTTAACGTAATGAAATGGTTTGTTATAAAGGAAAAAAAAAGAAACGACAGTGGACATCTAGAAGCAAACAGAGAAAATGTACAGGCTCCTTTCAGTTTTGGGCTGCCGTATGTTTAGCCCACTTTTGTTCTTTCATTTATCTTAATGAAAGTTTGGTTTCTCATCAAGAAAAATGTTCAGGAATCTTGGCTGTATTTGGTTTTAACTTGCTCTTCCACTGGTATTATAATTGTAACATTTTTATCTTGATGCCAAAACCATACCCCACAAGACACTACTAGCACCATATGTTTTAGTCAAGTAACGCACTGTGTCAGATTGATTAGAACCCAGAGTTTGTTGAGGTGTCTGCTGCATAATGTAGTCAAAGAATAAAGCTGCATGTTTGATTAATTTGTCTATGCAGGTCGTAAGGAAAAATGCGTCACAATCAGAAGGTGTTTCAATTGTCGCCTGGCCTCGTGCTGTGCGTGGCTCACCATATCCTACTCCCAGATTTACCAGAGTTCCTTTCCCGAGGGGCGTTCCCGGTGGATTTAGGCCTCGTCCCCCCATCAAACTTGGTGCCAGGAGCATGCAGTGGAAGCGGGATAGTCAGACCACAAATGCTGACAATGGTGCTTCTGTCTCTGGTAATTCTGTACCCTCATCTGGTGCTCGTAGTCTCACCTATGTTCGAACAGAATCTAAGCCGGCGGACAAGTAGGAACCACTTGATTGAGAGAGTTGTTCTCTCCTCAAGGATTTGCTCAAAATTATTATGCGAAAAGAGAATCACGCAGATCAAGTATGACCTCCACAAATTGTTTGTTTGATTTTTTTGGTGGTTCATGATTCTTCGTGCATCATGGTGGAGGAAACTGAGAAAGAAGACCACGGGAAGTTTTAGCAGTTTCTAGGAGAAATATAATTTTTGTTTCCATCGGGGAATGGAAATTGGTGAGTTTATAGCTAGGAAACTCATAATGGCGGTTCGGATGATTTCATATTTTTGAGCTCCCCCTCCCATTCAGAATTCTTATTCAGTTACTAGATTAAAATTTGTGAATAGAGTAAGAGTAGACGTTTTGTTTTTTGTTTAACGGATATTATGATATTTTGTAATTTTTATTACTGATGTGACAGAAGAGAATGAAAAAAAAGAAAAATAGAGTTACATGAAAAGAAAATGAATAAATTTTACCTAGTTTGTATATCAGCAGGTCTTTGTACCAGTTTATAAGCATGTTTTTACCTAGTTTGATCTGAATGAGTGTGATTTCCTGTGTATGATGGAAATATGAACATATAGTTATTATTGCAAGGCTGTGTAGATATCTATGGTCATCGAGTAGTTGGAAATTTTGTGCCCCTATTAGGGCTTCTATTTTTCAGCTTTGTAAGTTTGAAGGATACAGTTTCTTTCCAGAGGTATTGCTTCCTTTTGCTGCTAGAATCAGTGGTAGTGGGCAGGAGCTTCCAGAATTTTCATGTAAAATATTTGTGCAAGTGAATCAGACTCTTGTAATACTTGGGAGTTTAGTAATTAAATTTAAATGTCTCGTGTTGAGAAAGTATGCAGATTGAAAAGTCTGCTACATAAGTGTGTGAAAAGAGAATAGTTAGTCAGTTAGAGGTGTTAAGAGAGATTAGAATCTAGTGATACGTGTGTTAGAAAGAAAATAGTTGAAGTTGAAGATATGTTACTTGAGAAACAATCTTTGTGCTGATGGAAGATTATGAGGGAAGTGTTTGTGGTTAGAGAATACCCAGAAAAAGTTTCAAATGGCGACACAGGGAATTATTATATCATAGTCATGGGAATTACGGTATAGTTTTTGTTTCATATTTATGATATAGAAATTACGCATGGCCCCTAATTATAAAGAAATATGTAAGGAGGGGTAAGAGGGTAATTGTCCATAGAGAGTCGGGGACCACTAGGGAATGAAGGATTGGTCTGTACGGTAAGGAGCATGGGAGTGAGGGTTTTTGTAGAGAGGTGTCATCAGAGTGAGGGTATGATTTTTTGGGTTTTGAGTGAAAGCTGGCGTGTGGGGAGAGAACTAGCCTCTCGAATTTCTGGGAGTCTTTGTTAACTGTTTGGCTAGTTATCCTATCTATTCTAGCTTAATGAAATAACCCCCCTTGATATTGAAGAACTCTGATTATCGGAGGGTTGATTCCTGTTAATTTCTATATTGTCGTTAGAGTCTGTTTTTTGAGTAAGTTTGCAGGTCTTTGAATCGGATGCCTAACAACTTAGAGTGAACGCACATGCACGTCTCTTTGGTGAGAAGAAACAAATTGGGGCATTTTCTTCTGTTTCATCATTACTTCACCAATGGCTTACTTTGGAGTTTGGAGTGAAGAAAATGAAATCCCAGGCAAATTTATATATTTTTGTACAGAAAGCCTCCTGCTAACTCTTTGCAGATAAAACCACAGCACAAAACACCTTACAAACCCATCATTTTAGGACAAGAAGCCTTAGACACCTAAAATACAGAGCAAAAGAGGGATTACAGAATTGAAAGCAAAGGCAACAGTAGAAGGAAATGCAGAGCCAGCAGCCATGGCAGGCATTGGAGCTATCTCATCCTCAATGGCATTGACCTTCATCTCTAAGCACACCATTGCAAGGACCAAAGCAGCAGCAAAAGCAAAATGAGGGAGTCTCATGGAAGAAGCCATTGAAGAGCAAATCAAATTATTTAGGTACAAAAGCTCACACTTTAGCTAATTGTCTCTGTTTTTAAGACTGGGTTTTGTGTCTATCTTATAGGTGCAAAAGTTGGGTAAAAATGGAGGTTTTTAGAGATGCATGCTTGACATTTGGTTGGTGATTGATCCATTAAAAGGTTGTGTGCTGTGTTTAGATGTTGATTTTGGATGAAGCCACAGCCATAGCCACCTTGGTTCAGACAGATAGGCTTTGCTTTTTTGCAGGGAGATTGATTTAACTGAAATGATTTGTTGCTTGTGAGAATTAAAAGGCCGAGTGCCTTTGTCCTTTTCTTTTAGTTAAATTATAAATTTAGTCCCAATTATTTTAAAACTTAGATTTTTGTTATTATAGTTTTATAAAACTTCATATATAGTCTTTATAAATGAAAACCACACAAACTATTTATGAAAATTTTATCAAACTATAGTGATTAATTTTAACATTCTAGATTAAATTCTTACTTTTTTTTTAGAACGATTGGGAACTAAATTTGTAATTTAGGAACATTTAGAGTAAGTAATCCGGATTACATTTTATGTTTTGGATTCATTGAATTCGATGAATACGTGTTTGGTGACGCGTGTATTCGAAAAACTGCTTTTGGATTCTCGTGATCCAAATAGTAGAAATTCAAAACAACATTTTTATGTTTTCATTGTATCCAGATTCTGAATTTGAAATTTTAAAATACAGAATTATATTAAACAAAGATAAAAATCTTAATAAATAAAATATTTCATGTTTATAAACTTAATTCACTTTTGTTAAATTTAAATAGCTATAATATAATATAATATATTATAAAATATAAAATATTATATTATATTATATAATAAAATAATAATATAAATTTTATAAAAAACATGTTTATAGATTAATTAATAATGTCTTATATTTAACCTAATATTTAATTTTACAACTACAACTAATTTTATGATATATAAATATATTATAGAACATACTTTAAACTATTGTTTAAAATGGAATCAAATTTCTAAATCTGCTACCAAACACATATCTGAAAACATGAAATACAATTCTATTTTCATTGAATCCCTTGTTTTCAAATGGATTGCCTACCAAACAAGCCCTTAATTTTATGTAAAAGCCTCTCAGTTTTGAACCGTGAACTTGGCCTCACCCGATTAGCCAAATGGTCGGCCGAATGAGCCTCCATGTATAGGAATTAGTGGGATTTATAGAAAGTAAAGGTAATATCATTTTTTCCTTAGAATGGGGCTTGAAAGAAAGGTTAGTGATGCTTTAAGTTCTTTTATATGGCTTGGGCTCACTCAATTCACTTATCACGAGACGTCAATCTGAGAATCGATCATCGCTCAACTAAGACATACTTTAAGTAATCCTCCCACTTCCACTTTCATATATCGTCGTGCATGATTAATTTGAATAATGTTTAACCTATCTCAAGTTGTCAATTGTGAGTATAGTTTAATTGGGTAAGACATATGCTCTTGACTAGGAGGTTAAAAGGTTTAAATCCTCCATCTCAAGATTGAACTTACTTTATACTCCGTTTGGCAAATGAATTTTGTAAGAAATGATTTTAAGTTCTAGGATTTTAAAAGATGTAAATGATTTCAAATTTTTATTTGTGTTTGGAACCAAATTTATTTAAGATCACCCAAATTAAAGTTTCTTGTTTGGATGCTTATGAGAAAAGTTATAACATTTTATTGTTATGTCCTTATGAATTTTGTAGGCGATTATTTTAATTACTAAAAAAATATTTTAATATAAAATAACATTATCAAATTCATATAATCATGAAAGCATACCATTAATCAAAATAAATCAACTTATCAAATTAAAATTTATAAATGTTATCATTGTTGTTAAAATAAAAATTAAAAAGAAAGTTGCAAATGTCTTAATTTAAATGAAAAAAAAAAGATGAATTTCAATCAAATCTAAACAAAATCCATAAAAAAAGATTTTATTTATTATGTTCAACCATAGAGAAAGGGAAAAAAAAATCAAACCAGACATTTTTCTTTGTTGATTTCTTCTAACATAAAATTAAAAAATATATATACATGGAGGAAAAATGGATTGCATCAATATAGAACTAAAAAACAAACATATTATTTTTATCAAATCGATAAATTAAAAATATATATATTTATGAAGATAATTGCATTGAAAAGATTGAAATTATTGTTATCAATTATTAAAAAATAACAAAACACAATGAGATCTAACCTTGAGGTAATGGCGTTGAGTCTTAGGTATGAAGTTGAATAGAAAAAAAAAATATCGTGAATAAACTATCGGGTAAAATTGGAAACAAATTTTTTGAAACTTAAAATCCTATCAAATTTGACCTATTTGAAACAGATATATATATATATATATTTTTTGACATCCAAAGGTGTGAAATGATCTCAAATCCTACAGTTTAATGCCAAAGATACTAATGTTTGAGAGGTTGGCATTTATTATAATAAATATAATTAAAAAAATTATCACCAAAAGGTCAGTTTGAATACACTCCACATCATGTTGACTTAAAAAATTATCCATAATTAGAATAGGTAAGTAGGTAAGTGTACCGAAGACTTTAAGGGTAAGTAGGTAAGTGTACCGAAGACTTTCTAATGAATCGCTAAATGATATTTGGTGTATTATATATAATATTACTAAATATTGCTGTTGTTTTTTTTAAGGGTAAGTATGGCCCTTTACTAGTTTCAGCATTTTTCATGATTGTATTTTATGAGGAAAGCTAGTTTTTGACAAAACAATGTTTAAGTTTACCCATGACCATATAATCATTTTGGATAGTTTTGAAACCATCCTCCATAGGTATGTATGTATATATGTGTGTGTATATATATATATATAGCTTCACATTCTATTCTATAGGTCATACTAATTTTTATTTAGAAGCATAGCTTAGTATGATCAAATTATCAACCATGGATGGTAATGAGTGCCTTATTAAATTATACCATGTACTTATTAGATATTTCAAGTTGGTTTATTTTAGGATGATTTTATAGCTTGGTTGAGAAGCCAAAAGGCTATTCAATTTAGTGCATGTTTGTGAATGATTTTAGAAATATTGATTTTAGTGTAATTGATTTGTCTATAATTGATTTATTAAAAGTGATTTTCATATAATCATTTTCATGTTTGGTTTTATATTTTTAATAGTGATTTTGGTTTTGAAAAAATTCACTTTTTTATGGAAATTTATGAATTCTGACAAAAGATTACGGTTTTTATTCGTCATTAAAAGTATACTATTTTTAAAAATGAATAATAGTCATTTTAAATTACATCCACTTGACAAAAATCACTTGGGAATCACATCCCAAGTGATTGAAAGATATTCACCCCAAATGATTTTGGATTATTCTAAAATCACTTGCTTAATATTGTCAAACATCACATCGGTGGGAAAGTGATTTTAGACATGTCAAAAGTGATTTTAGTCACTCCAAAATCACTCCCAAACATGCCCTTAAGAGAATTAGTGTAAAAAGTTAAAATATTTTGAGAAAACAAAAAAAAAAAAAACTATAAGGTTACCAAATTATGGAAAATGAATGGCAAATATTAAAACACTTAAAAAAAAATACAATTCCGCGTGTTCAATAATTTTAGAAAATTAAAATATCAAATAGGAATATCAAATGAGGACAGAAAAAGGTGGAATTTTTCTCTTTTATGATTCTGTTTTAATTATATGTAAGATATTGATAATCTATTGAATTACTATGCAGATCTTTGATGAAAATAATTTGAAAATTAAGTATTATTTACAAATCTCAAACACTTTATTTTGCATAATTCAAAGGAATTCTATTTTTTTAAAAAAAAAATTACATTATTTAACCGAGATAAAGATGTTGATGTGATATAATCTGAGAAAAAAAAAGACAAAAATCAAGTTCTACTCTCAATAAATCTAATTTAATAAGTGTTGCATTTTAAAAACACACGTGCAAACTTTCAATCCTTCCACTAATTGGCCTACTAACTTAAACAAAAAAAAAAATGTAAAGTTCATAAACTCATTAATTGTAATAAAATAAAATTTTGTGTAAAAATAATTTGAATAACTTTTTTAAAATTCATAAATTTCAACAACAACAATAAATAACCTTAATCGTTGTCTCTAAAATCTTTATCAATTTCTCTAAATTTAAGGAGTACAACTTAACAATCAAGTTGATATCTTTCCTAAAAAATATGATCAAGATTAAGATATAATGTTAAAAGATATATATGATGCTTTACTCGAGATTAAAGAATTAATATTGTTTTTCAACCATTTAAACCATACAATTTGAGATTTATTCAAATTAATTAAAGAAAAGTGATTTGAATAAAACTATTTTTTTTCCATCACAATTTGAGTAAGAAAGTGTTTTTTTAGTTCAAGGATTTAGCAACATTCTATAAGACATTTTATAGATTAAATTATGTTCGTGAGATTTTTTTTTTTTTAACGAAAATTTATGCATCATTTAACTCAATTGAAAGAGCTATAAGAGAGGGATTAATGACTAAATATGAAATTATTGTGAATAAATAAAATCTGGCAATTAGCGCACCCATAATATCAACAACACATGAACCACTAATCTCTCATTATTTGATTCTCTCTCCATTCCTTTCCTTCGCTTCAATCCAAATCCTCTGATCATTGCAAGTAGTAGGCCGCGACGGAGATCAACGAAGCGCCGATGAGAGATCCGATTGCCGGGAAGACGGTGGAGGCGGCGCTGCTTGGTCCAGGTGCTGGAGCCAACGCCTCATCGTGAGCCACGGCCGCGCTGACGGTTGCGGCTGCGAAGAGGACGGCACAGGCGATCTTCTTCATCTCCATTGCGATTTTTGTGTAGCGTTATCCGGTGAAGACGAAGAAGAAGAACTCGAACTGATTGAACGATCACCGAAAAACGCTTTTCGCTTTGGAAATTGCTGCCTGATGAAATGAGAAGGAATCCATGGGATTTATAGGTGGAAACTCGAGTGATTTTCGGTGGAAGGTAAGTTCGTCTGGTCATTAGATGTTGAATTTAGAAAAAATTTGCTGATTTGCAGGGAAATCGAATACGCCGATTCGTCGTTGGGAAATTAGGGCTTTTTTGGGAACTTGGTTTCAATTTTGACCGATTCTTTCTCTGTTTGCCTGATTCTGGGTAACCGTTTTCGTTCTATTTTTTCCCCTTCAAAATTATTCATTTCTTCGAAGAAACAGAAAAAAAAATTGAAATATGAATTTTTTTTATTTTTTTTCAATTTCCATTTTTTTTGTATCTTGAAGTTAAGAACTGGGTTAAAATATTATTTTAGTCTATTATAGTGCATGAGTTTCATTTCATTTTGATCTTTAAAAAAAAAAAGAAAAACTCATTTTAGTATTTATGCTTTTAAATATATAAATTTAATCCGGTACTTTCAAATTTTCAAGCTTAAAATTGGATCCTAATATTATATTGGAGTTTTTTAAATCAAAATTGGTTAAATACTAATCACAATAATATATATATATTTTTTTTTTGTAAAAAAGACACAAAAATCCCAATGTATACCTATTTTCAAAATCTGTAAAAAAGTTAACATTAAACTAACGGTGATCAATTAGGGCCTGTTTGGCTGTTATAATAACTTCTAAAATACTCTGCACCCCAAACACAGACTATATCACTCTGTATTTTAAATAATATTATATGTTTCACAGACTATTATAACCCCTGGTTATTATAACTCACTCAGCGCCCCAAACAGCTCCTTATATTCTCTTTTTAGAATACATGAACTAGATTTCGACATTTAAAATATACGTACTAACTCAGAGTAGCATAGTACATGCTGGTATTTTAACTTAATAATGTTTTGTGACCTTTTAAAAAATGTTTTCTTTTAGTAACAAAAATGTTTTATTCTTAATTCTAAAACTTTTTCTAATACGTTTTTAATTGTAAAACTTATTGATAGAATAAACCTTTTTTAGATATATTGATAGAATAAATCTTAGTTAATATATTTTTCCAATTTTATTTTGATCCATGGATCGTGGTCTCAATCATTCATTTACTTTCCACAAATCTTAAAATAACTTCATACGGTTAATTTATTATTAACTATAAAAAAAAAAAAAAAAAAACTCTATTAATTCTCTCTTGAAAACGTAGTAAAAAAAAACCATGTTATAGACTTTAGTTTTACAAATTAGTTGTTTAAAATTTAACTATATACCATGGTAAATAAAAATTCTACAAGCAAACTATAGACTATACTGTTTACAGTCGTAGTCCAAAAATTATATTACATCATGGGTAACAAAACCTATGGCCTATAGTTAGATTATTGTTTTATCTTAAACTATGGTTTCTTTAACACCATGGTGAACTTTCTACTCTCGCTTAATAAATATCATTCACGAAAATTAACATTTATTTATCATTTTATGTTAGATCATAGTTAGTTAAAACCATGATATTAAATTTTTGTTGACATGTCGACATTTCCATCGATATTTTCACATGTCCATGGGTTCGACATCGACACTATAGGTGAATCAACAGTACAAAATTGATAAAATATTAAAGAAAATAGAAACAAAATGTTACATGATGTAAATATAATATTATAGTAAGTATTTTAACTCATTTAAAAAGTGTAAAAGGTTTGTTTTCTAATTTTAAAATATTTTTAATTTCTTTGTTTTTAAAATTTTTCCAGAAATATTTATCGACATCGATATTTTATCTAATTTCTATCGATATTTTCATGAAATTGAGAGCTCGATATTTTCATGAAATTGAGAGCTCGATATTTTCATCGTCATCCACATTTTATACCTCAGTTAAAACAATGGTCTAAAATCAATTAAATTTAACTTTCAATATAGACCTGCTACTTGAGAGTTCAGTCTTCCTTTTCCCCTGAATTTCATCTCTCATATATTCTCACTCATTTTCTTTGAAACTTTTTTTTTTAATCTTTTCTTAGTGAAATTAGTGACTAAGGCAATGTATTTCTCTCAATGCCTATAAATCCTAATTAATTTGTTGCAAATATTGAAATTCACTTCATCTCAATTTGGTGTGGGGTAGGTTTACCTATATATCAATAGGGGTGAGCATCGGTCGGTCGGGGTCGGTTTTCGACCCCAACCGATTCCCGACTCGATTCAAGGTCGATCGATTCGATTACGATTTTTTTTTAAAAAAACTTACATTAAAACCGACCGATCGACCAAATCGACTGGTTCGATCGGTCGGTTTGGTCGGTTTATATATATATATTTAAATATATATTTAATTAATTATTTAATATTTATAATTATTATTTTATAATAATTTATAATTATTTAATATATTTTCAAAAAAAAATTTTAGTTTTTTATTTTTTTAATTATTATTATTATTATTATTATTATATATATATATAATTTTTTTTTTAAATAATCGGTCGGTTCGGTCGGTTTGGGGCAAAATCGGTTTTGTGAAGCACAAAACCGACCCCGACCGAACCAAGCACAAAACTGACCGACCGCCTTCTGGTTGGTCGGCTTTTGGCCAATGAATCAGTCGGTTTTGGTGTTTTTTGCTCACCCCTATATATCAAATGCATAAAACTTTAACCATCTTGTTTGGGTGTGATTTTTTTTTTTCAATTTAACTTTTATGAGTGGTTTCATGTTGATTTTTATTTATTTTTTGATAATTTTTGTAGATTGATGAGAGAGTTACTTCACACCAGCGTGTAATGTCACGACTACATACAAAGCTACGTTGCCTCATATTTGAATTTTTACGACGATATACCATTGTAATTTAAAGAATGGTAGATTGATAAAATTTGTGTTTAGTAACGTTTTAGAAGATGATAATAATAATCAATATATCTATAATTTCAGGTGCAATGCAAATTACACGAGGGCTGCAAGTGTTTTACAATTCATGTAATGTTGTGAAAGATATTCAATGGCACATTTCTGCATAACATATAGCTACAATTTGAAATCATAAAAAAATTCATAGAAGTTCTAGAAAACCTATATAGGTAAAAAAAAAAAAAAAAGTTAACATAAATAAATGTAATAGGTTCTAATTGTGGCTATAGAAAAGTTTTTATAGCTTTTTCAAATAACCATTAAAATGGTTTAGCTTTTTCAAATAAAGAATCCGACACTTTTCATAGCATGGGTTGTGAGATTTTTCATAGTATGGAGAACTTTTTTTAAAATGGTTAAGCATTTTCTTTGAAACTATCGTACTTTGAAAGCTTTGAACTACTCAACAATATACAAATAAGTTGTTAATCCATGTTTAACCAATTCCACATTGAAATCTAGAAGTCTGCCATTTGAATTCAGTTTTATGTTTTTCTTGTTTGGTAGGCAATCCGAATTCTGTTTTATGTTTTCGGATTCACTAATACGTATTTGACAGACGTGTTTTCGAAAACTGTTTTCGAATTCTGTGATTCAAATAGTAGAAATTCTGAAAAACAATATTTTTATGTTTTCATTGTATCCAGATTCTTAATTTGATATTTTAAAATGCAGAATTGTATTAAACAAAGATAAAATCTTTATAAATATAGTATTTCATGTTTATAAACTTAATTTACTTTTGTTAAATTAAAATATATATAATATAATATATTATAAATATAAAAATATTATATTATAAAATAATTATATATAGAATTTATTAAAAAAACACAGTTTCATCAATATTTAGAACACACTTTAAACTATTATTTAAAATAGAATTAAATTTCTAAATCTGTTACCAAACACATATAAGAAAACATGAAATACAACTCTATTTTTATTGAATCTCATATTTTTCAAATTTTTGTTTTCGAATGTCTACCAAACAGACTCTAAGTTCACTAAATATGTGTTTTCAATAGTTGTTTTTAGTGTATCTCGATTTTGAATTTGAAAATTAAAAATATTTAAAAAGATGAAAATTTTAATAAATATAGTATTTCATGTTATAAACTCAACTTATTTTTGTTAAATTAAAAAATATATAATATAATATATTATAAATTATATAATATAGTAAAATAATAATCATATAAACTTCATGACAAAAAAGAATCATAAATTAATTAAAATGATTTGTATTCAACTTAGTATTAAATTTTACACCTACAACGAACTTCATTGTCTATAAATATATTGTAGAACACACTATGAACAATGGTATAAATTGAAATCCAATTTCTAAATCTGCTACCAAATAAATATCTAAAAACATGAAATACAATTTTGTTTTTATTGAATCTCTTGTTTTTGTTTTCGGGAGTAGACTAGAAACTAACATTGGGGTGAATTGCAACTCATGTCCCTCCTACCACAGAGTGAAAGGAATCTACCAAAGTGCAACAACAAGGGACATTTATCAGTCAAAGTTGTCCCTTCATAAGCTTCTTTCAGAAATACTGTACTCCTTGCACCTTTATTAGTGAGGTAGAACATTCCCTGATGCTTTAACAAGCAGAGCAATAGTTTTGATGGTAGAAGAAACTCTCTATGAAATGCATCTAATTGCATCGATGTCATCCGCTTCTCCATCGTCAAACTGAGAAACTCGTGAAGAACTGCAACTACTCTCTTTCTTGCCTTCGGATCGGCAGCGTCGAATCTCCTTGCATTCAAGTATGGGGAAGGAAAATCCATTTTCTGCCATCTTTCAAGATGTTCGAGGTAACTCATGTTTGGCCTAAAGCCTGGAGGAAAACACATCCTGAATGCAAATGAACCAGAAAAGTTGCCATCTTTTGAGATTCTAACTCTTTTTCCACATACATGAGGAGATACATCGACAGCTCGAGCAATGCTTTCCTCCCGAGCGCTGATTGCGAGTGAAGAATCCCAATTTTCCAAATGTAGGTGGGCTTTACCATCAACTTCCTTCACTGAAAAGAATTCAGGGTACTTGGGAATCAATGAAGTTTTGAAGTCACAAGGCAAACCCAATTCAGATGCAATGAATTCAATATTTTCGACCGGTACTCGACAATCGACTGACAACATTAACAGCTTCCTCAAATTCTTTACTAAGATTGGTTCCATTGCACTCCTAACATTAGCTTCTTCACTAGCAATCTTCTCAGCTTTATTGGTTAGCCTAACATAAGGAGGCATTCTACTACTTCCAGAACCAACATAAAAAATTGAAGAGTACTTCTCAATAACAGCCATGAAGTTCCATTTTTGCACAAATCCCACCTCTTTCTCCAGGTCCCTCAAGAGTACAAATTTGTGCTTTTGAGATTGAATAATGTTTATAAGCCTTAGAATAAGAGATGGCTTTTTCTGCAAATCCATAACTTTGTCGAGTTCACCAACTCTATAATATATTTTCCTCTTTGGTCTCATTCCACCACCAGATTTGTGCCTCACCAAGATCCATAGAAAAGCTGACTCCTTATGATCAAAAACATGTATTCTCGAAATAGGGTGAAAGCTGAGATATCGATTTAGGTGTAGGAGCAAAGATTTTCCATGCATTTCAAACCCTGAACTCTGCTTGGATCAAATATCAAACAGTTTGCAGGCAAACTCGAAAAGCCCCTCATCAAGCCATCCTATACATCAGATGCAGACCTAAAAACTCTTTCAGTTTCATTTATCAATTGGGAGTTTGGACTCTTACCAGTTTCTGTTCACAAGCAACACCAAAACTCTGACTTCGGATTCCGTAATGCTTCTTGCAAATATTTTTCTGAAACATGGCAAAATGGAAGTCGAGTACATGTGCCTATAAACCACTAAAACCCATGAGGAAAAAAAAACTGATAAATTTCATCTTCCTAATATTGTGAAAATGCTTCAAAAGTTGCAGATCACTATTCCCAATCTGGAGTGAGAGACATTTGAAGGTGAAGAGGCAGAAATCAGCAAGGAACAAGTAGATAATACAAGAAAATCACCTGGGGAAGCTGAATAAGCCACCGGCGTTACTAGTTTTTGATTTCTATCAACAATATAGGCGAAGCTGAGTTTTTCTCTCTCCCTTCCAACCAAACTGTAGTTCATTTCTCAATCTAAATCATCAATATTCAAAAATATACAAACACTTCAACGAACAATTACATACACAACTTCAGTAAAACAAAACTAGTTCAAAAAATCATTAAAAAAAAAAAAGCAGAACAGAGATTGCACTGAGGGAACAAAAAGTGGCAACCAGTTTGGTCAAACTAATCAGAGCGAAAGGCATTGTTCCTCAGAGAAGTTGAAAATTCCAATCTCTCAGGCCATAGAGGAAAGGTAAATTAGCACACATAGTGCAACAAGCTAATACCCAGAAACAAGAAACAGAGATTGAAGTGGGCCTCAACTAGTGCCAAGAATGCAGCCAACTCAGATACCTCCTATATTATTGATCTTCTCATTGGACCAGAAACAGTGGGTTAAATCTTCTCTCTGTGGGTTGACCATTCTAATTATTGTAATAGAGTAAGAGATTGTTTCTCTTTCAGATATCAACCATATCAGAAGAAGCTCTAGCTATTCATGGACCAAGCCAAGAACTCTGGATTAAAAGTGGGAAGAGGCTGAGAGCATTTACAAGGAAATAGAGAAATTGGCGTTGATAACAAGTTTGTATGACGATAACAAAAGCAATTTCAGCAGCCAAAAGAATTTAACAAAAATCTACCTTTTTTTTCCTCCTGCAGCAGCTTTTCACTAAAAAGAGACGAAAAGAAGTTCTCTGAGAGAACCCACAAGCTACAACAACAACGACAATGAAAGCACGCATGTTAACCTCAGAGAGATTAAGAATACGAAAAGGAAGAAAGAGAAATGAGGAGAAGAGAGGGACCTCGAATGCTTCTCTTGCGGAGAAGAAGGTTGTGAAACTGAGACTTGGAAGAGAAGGATCCCTTCTTCTCGAGGCCGAAGAAATCAAGCTCGACAGTAGCCCTAAAAATGGCAGGAAAATGAAGCATCAGAAATCAAAAGAAATTCAGCAGACTTATTGTTAAAAGAAATCGCCGGCGACCGGAAAACTTACCTGGGAGACGGAGAACGAACGGCGGCGGCGTCGAATGTGAAAGACTGAAATAGCGAGAGTGAGATTGAACGGTAGCAGACGGCGCGCGAAGGTAGAAGTTGAAAACTGAGAAACCTCATAAATCATCGTCGGTTCGGGCAAAGGCATACCGAGGACCGACCGAACCGGTTCAAAAAATCGAATCGGTTCGACTTGGTTCCATCTTTACACTTCTATGATTTAATATCCTACGAGGTTTGTTTCACTGAAATAGTTTAATTACAAATTTTCATCTCTTTCAAAAAGTTAGAATTTAGCCCATTATTTTAAAGGTAAGAATTACTCTATATAGTTTGATAAAACTCTAATAATCTCTCGTGTTTATGAGGTTTTATCATACCATAATGACAAAATTTTAACTCTTGAAACTATATGAACTAAATTCTAATTTTATCTGAATTATAATAATCAAATTTGTAATTTAACTAAAGTAAAACTACTTGTCATGAATTAGAAACATTTTATTTCATTTTCATAGTGTTTATTATTGAGTTTGCTGGCTAAAAATAGCATAGCTCACCAAACATATCGAATGTGTTAATCATCATAAGGTTTGTGTTTCGGATCCTCAAGTCCATTGTACTAACAAAAATTATTGAGTTTGACTTAGGTACAAACATTGAATCATAAATCAAACTCTTTTGTTTCAAAAAACTCCAATTCAAGTTATAATATTACTCTTACCTTTTTACCCTTAATCTTTTATAAACATTTCAAAACTATTTAAGTATAAATATGTTAGAATGTGAAACAAAAAGTCGATATGGGTATAATTCCGTCATATCGACTTTTTGTCCAACATTCTAATAAATTTTATATTTTAATGGTAATTTTGAACCCCTCAAATGTCAATAATAATAATGTAATTTATAATGTAATTTTTGAAAAAATTTAAATAAAAAAACAAAGTTTTAAGGGTATTTTTTTCATACTTTAACCAAGTAACAAGTGACCGTATATAAGTAACTTAATGAACTTTTCTTCTATTACATTACTGACTATTATATGAAGTTCGATGCTTTTCGAGGTCTCGCTTGCAAAAGGGAAGAACGGTCCCTTCAAAGTCTACTATATTTAGGATCCAAGAACAGTCACAGAGGAGTTTGATGGAAAGTCTCACATCAGTTAGATAAGGGGAAGATCATTGGTATATAAGTGAAGCACATTATGCCCAAAATGAATAATATCGTACCAATGTGGAGATATGTAGAGGGTCTCTCACATACCATGATCTCCCAAACCCATACGGAATTTCATGGACTAGACTTTCAATAATTTAACCTAACAAAAATAGAATATTATAAAATTTTTAATTCATTCTTTAAATTCCATTTTTTTATCGAATATTTATGAAAATTGATTAAAAGATTTTAATTTTTGTTCGTAATGTTAAAAAATTAATCCTCTAATATGAATAGGACAATTGCAATAAATTAAATTAGTAATTAAATTTCATTTATGGCTTTTTTTTACTGCTTACTTGTAAATTGCTTTTTCGAGGAGTGAAGTCCCTAAATAAAAATTCTAGATTGAATACTCTCTCTAAATACTCTACTTGTTTTATTTTTTGTTATTTACTTTTTACCTAAGCTTTTAATACTTTTTACCTAAGTTTTTTCAAAAATCAAGTCAAGTTAATTTTAAAAATTTTGTTTTATTTTTAGAATTTGACTAAAAATTCAGATGTTTTCTTAAAAAATATATAATTTATTGCAAAGAAATAATAAGAAAACAAACAAAATTTTCAAAAACTTGGCCATGTTTGACATCTATTTAGTTTTTAGTTTTGGATTTTTGAAAATTAAACCTATAAATATAGCTTCTACTCATATATTTCCTTATTTTGTTATCCACTTTTTAAGTATGTTTTCAAAAACCAACTAAAGTTTTGAAAACTAAAAAGAAAAAAGAAAAAAGGTTTCAAAAACTTGTTTTAATTTTTAAAATTTAACTAAAAATTCAAATGTTTTGTTAAAAGCTATGAAAGTCACAGTAGAGAAATGAAAAGAAAACAAGTATAATTTTAAAAAATAAAAAACTAAATAGATATCCAATAAAACCTTAATAGTTATCCAATAAAGCTTGAATGGTCATCAAACAAAGTCTAAAAATATTGCTTAGGCATTGGAGAAGTATGTCAATTTATCATATATTTATTTTGAATTTGTAGATCAAAGAGAACTGTTGAAAGAAGGAATCCCCTATAATAATAATAACAATAATAATTTAAAAAAAAAAATGAGAGAATGATACTACATATTAAATTAAAATTAGTAATAGCAGTAGAGTCAACAGTAGAAAATCATGACCAACAATATGCCATTACTTGACATGAATTCCACTTCCAATTTTCAAATCAGTTCAAGATCTTTCTTTTGAAGGTGGTGAATTGGATAGAGATAGGCCAAGCTTTTTCTTTTTCTTTTATTATTATTATTATTATTATTAAGATAAAGATAGGGCAGAGCTCTTGAGGCTATAATGTCATAATATCAAATCTTTAATTGATTCATGATGTGACATTTATCTGCTAGCTGGAGACATCATATTATTATCTTTTTCTAGAAATAAAAAAAAGAAAAAAAGAAAAAGAGCAGTGTCCTGTTTTGATTTTGTTTAAATTGAGTGGGAGTAAAACCAGGGCTTGATCTGTACCTTTCGTTTTCCATTTTTATTTTGTTCGATTATAAATTGGAGGATTTCCTATACAAATAATCTATTTATGACGCATAATTTACATAACTTTTATAAATATTAATATAAATATGTGTTATAAAGATGTACATTGGTATAAATTTTCCTTATAAAATTTGGTATCCATCGTTATGTTATTTGGTCCTGCCCCGTTTGATAACCATTTTATTTTTTGTTTTTTATTTTTCAAAGTTAGGCTTATTTTCACATAATTTTTCTACAATAGAGATCAACTCCCTTAAGTAAGTATTTAAACTATTAGTCAAATTCTAAAATCAAAGTCAAGTATTTGAAAACTACTTTTTTTTAGTTTTCAAGTTTTCAAAAGTTAACTTGGTTTTTAAAAACATATATGTACAAAATAAATAATAAGACATATATAAATTCATTGGTAGAAGTAGTACTTTTAGATTTAAATTTCAAAAACTTAAAACAAAAAATAAAATTTTTATCAAACGAGACCTAAAAGTTTCAATTTAATCCAATTTCTACCCGAGTCATGATTTAAAAAACCAAATCAAGTTTTGAGAACTAAAATATATAGTTATTAAAAACCTTTTAAAAAAAAATATGATTAATAATTCAAATGTTTACATGAGAGAGGTGAAAACCATGATAGATAAATAATAAGAAAAAAAACTTAATTTTTATAAACCCAATGGTCATCCGACGAGATCTAAAAATTTCAGTTTGATTTTTATAATTTAGTTCAACTACATTAATCGTCCATTTCATTACCATAATAACAAAATCAGGTCATAAAGAAGTTTTCTACTTCGGTAATCAAATCTAGTTAATTGATCATATTAGAATTTAAGAACCCAGTAAAAAAGGTAGGTTTATCTATATTGGTAAAACACAATTTAAAGACAGCTTACGAGATTTGATCAAACTATAAGAATCAAATTAAAACGGGCATCAAATCATAGAGACTAACTTGAAAATTTTCAACCAAATTTGTGATACACATACATAGGATAAAGAACATACTTTTGGCTGTATTCTTGCATAACTCCAATCATCTTTTATACATTGCAACTCAAACAAAGGGACAAAAAATACCCACTGAATCCAAATAACAAATGCCAATACCATCTTGTTTTTTAAGGTTTTAGAATCTAGGCAACTGGCCAACATGTGCTAGCAAACAAGAAATCATCCCAATCTTGAGCATATCCAGTACTTAAAACACACATCCTCTCAAGTTTATATGATCCGATGCTCTCCAATTGTCAAACATAATCAGGAGATGTTTCTTTTGATGTAATCATACATCATATAATATTGCATATGCAGATGTACAGACTACAGTACTCCTTCAGCAACAAACAAAGATATTCAAACATACATGCATCTTTTATAACTCAAACTTCCTCCTATCCCAAATTAGTTTGAGTGTCTGAGTCAACTTACACACCTCACTTATTCTCACAACTGCCTAACCCTACTACATTTAACTACCGACGCAACTTGTATTAAATCTACATATGCGGTCACCATGACTTGAAATTTCTAAACCCTTTAAAATGACCATGTTAAAATATTGGTATCAGAGCATGATGTCTTGAGTTCAGACCTCGGAAAATCATTTTCTCCCCAATTAATATTGATTTCCAACTTATGGGTCTTCTACAAATTTCCAAGCTCACTAGTAAGAGGATGTTAAAATATTGATATATAATTAAATTTACTATAACTCACCCGCTTACTAGTGCGGGTGGAGCTCTCCATTACTCGATTAAAAAAAAATTGTAAAAGATACACTACAACCTGATATTCCCAATCAACTGCATAGGAATCAATTTCGCGGTTGCTGTAAAATAGACACCATAATCTAACATTCACAAGCATCGAATAACCCTATTATCTGGATGCTTGGAATCTTAGATGAAAAGAAACCTTTCTCTCCATCTGTATCCCTATCTCTCACACAGTTCTATTGAAAAGGATGCTCTTCTTCAACCCTCTCAAATACAGTGAATTCATGCATCGGAATCTAGAGCTGCCATTTTTTACCTGGCTATTCATCCACTGTAAATCAATCAAGTTTGTTTGAATGGAGGGAAAAACAAACAAACAAGCAATCAAACATCAAATTACTAGCTAAAGCAATTTGATGCGCTGGTGGGTTTGATTGGAATCATTTTCTTTAATCGGATTCCTTTTGTGGGCTTGGTTTTTTTGGAATGTACTTGTATTCTTTCCATTTTTCTGCTGATGAAAGCTCGGTTTCTTATTAAAAACATCAGATTACTAGCTAAAGCAGATACCAAGAAATCAGAACAGAGAAGCAATCTTCCCCCAAATTTCTAAATTGTATATACATGAGCAGTAAGCACAATTAACCTCTCGAACCAAAACAAACTTCCAAATCCTCAATTACACAGAAGAAAATTGAATGGAAGGAGAGAAACAGAACATCTCTTAATCTGTGCACGTTTAACTCGAACATCATCTCTTTATTTTTCTGAAATTAACTCGAAACACATCCTCTTACATGTTGCATTCAGCAATTCATAACTGAATCCGGAAACAGCTACATCAGCCCCACAACCACACTCATCCAAATCTTATCAAACAATAGAGTAAAAAATGAAAGAAACAAGAGAATCGAAGAATATATACGGTGCTGCACAGAATAAAATTGAATGGAACGTGAGAAACAGAACATCACTATGCACATATTAACATGAACATCATCTCTTTATTCTTCTGAAATTAACTTGAAACGCATCCTCTTACATGTCGTATTCACCAATTTACAACAGAATTCCGCAACGACTAAATCAGCACCATAACCACACTCATCCAAATCTTATCAAACGAAAGACAGAAACAAGAGAATCGAAGAATATATACAGAGAGATCAGCGTCCTGAACTTCGAAATCTAGAGATGAAAAAAAAAAAAATCATCTACCTGGTGCTGCAAAGAACACAATCCAAAACCCTTAACCAAACATGCCGAGCTCGCGGATACACCCGATTGGTGTACGTTCTCGACTCCCGAAATATCTCCTCCATGGTCTCGACGAAGAGATTGAAGCTGCGGAGCGGCGGAACGTAAAGAGTCAAAGGAACTGCCGAAAAAGCCACCGTAAAGAAGAACTGCAACATCGCTCACAGAGATGAAGGAATCTTACAATCACCGGTAAAATTCAAAGGAAATTGTAGCTCTAGGGTTCGAAACTCTGGATTTTGTGGTCTGTATTTTTGGAGGAGAGAGAAAGAGATGAGAGAGAGAGGTCTGGAAGGTTGCAGAATAGAGTTGATGCAAATGGAGATGGAAGACTGGTAGTGAGCGGGTAGCTGGGGTCCACAGGGAAAATTTTCCGGGCGCTGAAATTTTGTTTAGGTTTAGTTTATATTATCTAGTAACTTTTTAGGTTATATACTTATATTAGAATTTACTCCAACTTTATTTAGTTAATCTAAATTTTAAAAAGTTTCTAATATATTTTTAAATTTTTAATTTTGTATCTAATAAATCTCTAACTCTAAAAATATATGTCAACAAAATCATAGTTCAATTGGCATCAAGTATGACTCATGACCAAAAAGTCTTAGGTTTGAATCCCTTCATCCTTAATGATGTACTAAACAAAAAACTCTAAAAAAAAATAGTGTCTAATAAGTTTTTAACTTATTCATTAAAAGTTTAATATACTTTTAGATACAAAATTTTAATCGCCACAAGAGTATAGGTCAGCTGACATGTGGTATGAGCTTATAATAAAGATGTTCAAAACCCCCCATCCCAAAAAAATTGAATTTATCAATACCTAGTAGAGACTAAATTTGTAACTTGAACTTATTTTTATAGATAAATTATCAAATTTGTCCCAAAATTTTACGTTTGTGTCTATACGGTCTTTCAATTTTAAAAAATTATTTTATAGATTCTCGAACTTTTAATTTTGTGCTTGAACTTTAAAAAGTGTCTAAAAGGTATTTAAACTTTCAATTTTGTATCTGATAAATATCTAAATTTTTTATTTTGTGTCTAATAGATACTCGATATATTTGACTTTTTTTAATTTATGAAATTAATATACACAAAATTAAAAATTTAGGGTCACATTAGACATGAAACTCAATTTTATATTTAATAGATTCGTTCATTTTAAATAAATTTAAATATAATAGGACTTATTAGATGTAAAATTGAATGTTTAAGATTCATTTCTAAGATTGAGAACCTATTAGATACAAAATTAAAAGTTTATTGATATATTAAATACTTTTTAAAATCGGGTGTCAAGTAGACACAAAAATACAAGTTTAAAAGTTAAACTTATAATTTAATTAAGGTTAAATTACAAGTTTAGTCCATAAACTTTTATATTTGTGCTAATAGGTCCTTGAACTTTAAAAAGTATCTAATAGGTTCTTGAACCTTCAATTTTGTGTCTAATAGGTCCATATACTTTAAAAATGTCAAGTAAGTCCTCAAACTTTCCATTTTTTATCTAATAGGTCATCAACATATTCAAATTTTTTTAAAAAATAATGAATCTATTAGACATAAAATTAGATTTTGTGTGTAATATAGTATATTAAATTTTCAATTTTGTATCCAACCAAGTTCATGAATTTTAAAAAACAACGAATAGGTCAATGACCTATTTTAGAGACAAAATTAATAGTTGAATGACTTGAAAGATACAAAACTGAAAAGTTTGAAAGAGTTTAATTAAATTTCTATTTTAGTTTAGGTTATGTTTATCTAATAATTTAAATGGAGTGGCTCTTGCAAATTGAATAATGTGTAACTTTTGTGAGCTATTTGCAACCTTATCTCACTCGCCCTCTCATTAATAATTTATAGTCATTCGGTCCTTCATTTCTACTTTTAGGTTTATTTTTGGGACTTCTAACATGAAGGGTTTTAGGAAAGGCAATAGGCGTTTCGAGTCAAATATGTAATTTAACGGTGAGAATCTAAATTTTGTTTTATGTTTTTTGAATCACTCAATTTAGTGAATATATATTTGACATGTATATTTTTGAATTATTTGTCAGATATACATATATATAACATGCTTCTTCTTTTTGTAGAATTTTTATAATAATTGTTTTTTTTAAGTAAATTGTGGTCGAGAAAATTCAAATCACCAACCTCGTAGTCGTTAACACATTCAATATGTTCATTGACCTATGTTCTCTTTGACAATTATATTTGTAGGTCAACAAAAAATAATAAGTATCTCAATCCATTAAGCTTGAATTAATAATATATGCTTGGAAAAATAAATGGTTTTGAACGTGTTTTATTTTCTTGGATATTCGTGAGGGTCAAATATATTTTTCCAAAATCTTTATACTTTTTACTCTTATGACCATCAATATTTTTATATTCACTTGTTTGAATGAATGCTCCTCAAGCTCCTTTACATTTTCACCTATATTGTCCATCCATTTGTGGTTGCTAATGTTGTACTTCTAATTAATTGTTTTAAGAAATTACACTTACCTACTAATATATTAGACCTATTTGATAATCATATAAATTTTTAGCTAACTTTTAAAAATATCACAAGGTTTTTAAAACTTCTTATTTTAATTTTTAAAACTTAGTTTGAATTTTGAAAACAATCTTAAAATATAGATAACAAAAAGAATAAATAAATAAAGAAACTCATATAAGAAAGTATTACTTGGTAAGCTTAATCTTTAAAAATTGAAAACCATATAGTTATCAATCGAGATCTTAGATGTTTCATTTACTTGAAATACGATAAATTTAAATCAAATTATGCTTTAAAAAAAACATCAATAATTGTCTATGAACAATAACAAGAGAAAGATATATTATGCTTAAAAAATTAATTGATAATTGTCTATCAACAATAACAATAAAAAAATATGACTGTAATGAAATATTGTTAGTTCAAATCTCTTTCTATTCTTGACTTTTAGGTATTCTCTATTTTAATTCATTAACTTTTAAAATATTTATTTTAACCTCTAAAATTATTGTCTATAGTCACTTTCCATCACTAAAATTTTAAAATGTGTATAACTCATAAACTTTAAAAATGTTTACCAATAATGTGGATATATATTGAAGTCACATAGATTAGCTAGAACATGTATGAATAAACGAACCAACTCCATTAGATTGCTTGAAAACTTATAAGATATACTAAATCCTAGTTTCACCATTTCTTTAACTCATTTCTCCGCTACTTTTTATTATTTGGAAGGACTCTTATTTACTATTGGGTCAATATATAAGGTAATTGAATGGTAAAGATATTAAGTCAACAAAGATTATTATGTGGTAAAATAATAGTGTGATTAAAATAATTATTTTCTTGGTCATAAATTCATACTTCATGTCAATTAAGTTATGCTCTTCTTTGAAAAAACAATTTATACTTTAAATTTTAGAAGTTACATCAAAGAAAATTTCAAACTAATAATTGTATAAGTTTAAATCCTAAATTTTTAAAATTAAAATAATTTAGACTATTGCCAGTAATTTATAACCATTTTCACCTAATTCCATCCAAAATTACTTAAATATAATTAATTTTCTCCCAAAATTCTACTAAAGTAGCAAAAAAAAAAAAAAAAAATCACATAATATTTCTTAAATAAGTAAAGAAAATTAAAGGAGGAGAATGAGATGAAAAACCACTCATATTGATGAAAAGTCGTTATTATATATTTGATTATAACATTTTCTCTAATATTATGTTAATTCATGCATTTAAAAAAGTCTTATACACGTGTAAAAAATTGTGCATTAATTGTTTTAAAACGAAATCCTAATAGAGGGTATAAATTGACTCAATTGTGAAAGTGTAAAGATTTTGATTGATACAATCATTAATTTGAAGTTTTGAATAATACAACCTACAAATTTAAAGGGGTAAAATGATATTTTTCTTAAAACATAGTAGAATGTTCAAGATTTAAAAATAGATACTTTGAATATTTAAGAATCAAAATAAAATCATCTTCAAAGGTCAAGAATCAAGATCACCAAAATGAGATTTAAACTAACATTATTATTACTATTTTTAGATAAACTAACACTATTTCTATTATTGGACTATTTTTGTTATAAATTTAGTATGTTAAACAAATTTTCGTACACTAAAAAACTATTATTTATTTATTATTATATATCAAGAAAACAATCCCAAACCATATTTCCAAAATGCCTTTTAGCAGCGTGGCTCCAACTCCTATCGGGATATTTTTTCTGAAACCAGTGGAAGAAAACAATCTACAAAGATATTTATTTAACAAACAATTAAATTTTAATTTTAATTGTTTTTTCTTTGAGTTCATAACTAAATTAAATTTTGTTTTGTGGTCCATAAAATTCATTTCTTGTGGGCATTGTATGGTCCACGAGTAAGGGATTCCAATGTCAATCAGTAGTAACAAGCTTTTTCAAGAGGGTTCGATCATAAATAATATGCTAAAATGACATAAGATTTACCGTATTTTCAAAAAATTTGTGGAGCTGCTCTACAACGACGTAAAATAACATTTAAGAGTTTATTACATAAGACCTTCATATAAAAAAAAAGTTTGATCCTATCAAATAAAAGATATTCAACTTTTATGACTCGAGGACCTATTTAATTCTTAAGTTTTCTAAAAATTTTATATAAATTTTAGTTCATTTGATGTAACGAGATGGACTTTAGGCCAACAATTGATATACAATTATTCTAGAAAAGTATATTATATAATAAGAAAAAGAGTTAAGAATAAATAAACTCAATAATTAAAAAAAAAACAATCTAGGCACAATTCTATTATCTTTATTTAAGGTGAAGATTTTGTCCTCACTTCACATTTCTTAAAAAAGAAAAAAGTTGGACTCATTCAAGAGAACAGATGGTTATCCTATCGTCGTCTTAAAGATTTTTTTAAAAGAAAAATGATTTTGATTTCTATATTTTGTGTTTTATTTTATTTTTTTGTTAATGTATTCTAGATGTCCAAATTTATTTAGCCACTCTAATTTCAATAAATCTTAAAATTACAAAATTGGTTTAAATCTAAAAATTACTATTAATATCACCAATATTTTTTAAGACTCATTATCAACATTGAAATACATATACATATATACATAACAATTTCCCTTGTTAAGACTAACTAATGACCATTTTAATAAATATATATAGTAATAATATTCTTTTTTAGAAATGAGAGAGATTTGAAATTACAGCTCATAAAAAAAAGGTGATTATAACTGATCGAGATAACAAAATTTACACGATTCAAATCCAAACATACCAAATAGATCTAACCTTATCCATCTAACTAATTTTTATTATATCTCTTATTTGATTTTTTTTTTAAAAAATTATTATTATTATTTTTCCTAGAAATATCTCTAATTGGATTTGATGGGTCTTGTCTATTTTTTCCCATTTTGACTTACACTTCCAATTACACCAAATATCAATAGAATAACATTGTTAATAAATTATTGAAAAATTTTAAGGCATATTTGGTATGCAATCCGGATTCTGTTCTATGTTTTCGGATTTATTGGATTCAGTGAATATGTGTTTCACATATGTGTTTTCGAAAAATTGTTTTTTGATTATATAATCCAAACAGTAAAGATTCTGAAAACAACATTTTTATGTTATCATTGTATATCCAAATTATGAATTTAAAATTTTAAAATGCATAATTGTATTAAGCAAAGTTAAAAATATTAATAAATACAATATTTCACGTATAAACCCAATTTACTTTTGTTAAATTTAAAAGGTATAATATAATATATTATAAAATTTCTAATATATTATAAAATGATAATTCTATAAAAGTTATAAAAATCATGTTCATAAATTAACTAATAATGACTTATATTCAATCTAATAACTAGTTTCACAACTACCATTAATTTCATGATCTATAAATATGTTATAGACACGTTTTAAACAACTGTTTAGAATGTAAACAAATTTCTAAATCTACTACCAAACACATATTTAAAAACATGAAATACAATTCTGTTCTCATTGAATATTTTGTTTTTAAATTCATGTTTTCAGATTCCTTACTAAATAGACCCTTAACAACGCGGGGCAACCATCGAAATCGTTAAAGCATAAAGTAATAGGCAAAGTAAAGAATCACGTAAGAAAAAAGAACACACAAATTTACATAGTTCATTAACGGTGTATTAGTTACATTCACGTGTAGAAAGGAGAACGAATTTATCATATTAGAGAGAGATACAATACATAAATACATAGTAGTTTTCAATTGAAGTTTAGAGATTTATATATGACACCCTCTTAAACTCCAATACATAATAGATCTAATAAGCCAAAAGTTATGAAAAATAAACTGATTTCCATAAAACTAAGGTCAAGAAGGCCCCATACTTGGTCATTTGAAGCACTAAATAACAATTTCAAAGCATCTCTACACAAATAATAATTGATACATTATTCCATGAGCGAGACTTGAATTTCTATTCTATCGATGATCAAATTACCATTTAGCATGCATGGCTCTAACTTAATTTTTGAAGGAAAAAAAAAACTTAGGCCTCGTTGGATAACAATTTCATTTTTTATTTCATGTTTTTGAACTTTGTGCTTGTTTCCTCTCAATTTCTGTATTACGATTTTCACATCTCTAAAAAAACATTTTGATCCTATTTAATAGTCATTATTGATTTTTTAAATTGTATTTGTTTTCTCACAATTTCTCTACAATTCTCTACGATAAAACTTTTTTTCTTTTTTAAGAAAACATTTAAATTATTAGCCAAATTCCAAAATCAAAGATAAATCTATTTAGTTTTCAGAACTTAGGTTGGCTTTTGAAAACATAGGTAAAAAGTGGGCAACATAACAAAGAAATTCTTAGGTAAAAGTATGATTTCTAGACTTAATTTTAAAAAATAAAATACAAAAAAACTAAATGGTTATCAAACAAGACCTTAGTCTTTGTTTTTGTTTTTTTTTTTTCTAAATTAAGCTTATAAATACTACTCTCTTACACAAATTCTTATTTTGTTATATACTTTTTATCTATGTTTTAAAAATTCAAGCCAACTTTAAAAAACTAAAAGAAAAAGTTTTCAAAAACTTATTTTATGTTTTTGAAATTTCGCTAAAGATTAAAATGTTTTCTTATAAAAAATCACTATGAGAAAACAAATACTATTTAAAAAGATGAAATGATTACTTTTTATAGCTTTCAAAACTTGATTTGGATTTTGCCAACAACAGCGTAGCTCAACTGACATCAAGTATGACTCGTGACCAAAAGGTCATGAGTTTGAGTTCGAATCCCCCACCCCTATTGTTGATGTACTCAAAAAAAAAAAAAACTTGATTTGAATTTCGAAAACATCTCCATAAATCATATAACAAAACAAATAATTTCATAGATAAAAGTAGTGTTTATAATTAAATTTAATGTTTAAAAACCAAAAATGAAAAATGAATTTCACTTTGATCTCCATAAGCGTGAGAGTTTAAAAATGTTACTATATGGCTCAGGTTAGCCCATCAACTTGGAATGAGTTTATAAATCAAAAGTTGCCTCATAACCATTTAGACCTCATTTTATAACTATTTGATTTTTTGTATTTTTTTTTTGTAAAGTAGTGTAACGACCCCGGATTTTAGCCTAAATTGGGAACATTACTAAACTTATGACCGAGATGTCTTGAAAATTTTGACAGCGTAACAACGTAATTACAACAATATCCAAATTTTGCTAGTACCATTTAATCAATAAATCACACTTCTATAATCAGAATCACCAAATTATCATTCCAATTGCAAACCCAACAACCACTAAAGATTCAAAAACCACTCAGCAACTCAAATCACAACAAAACTAAATTGCTTCAATAACTTCAAATAATTCAATATTCAAAAGATAAGTCAACCTAACCAGTATATTACGAATCTTTCAACTGAACAAATTACCTAACATAAAACAACTCAAGGCAAACATAATAATTTTCCATAGACAACCAACCTTGAGAACAACTCTAACAAAAAGGAAATAAACAACAATGCCAAGTTCATAAGCTATAAGCCATTACAAAAATGTACTAATAGGACCAATTAAGATGTAAAGACTATCCTAACTAGTTTGCAACATTACATGACGAATCATGACAAAAAACCAATTAAACTAACTCAACAAAAATGGCTACTAAATAAATAAATGGCTAGTTATAGTCTTTCACTTCTCATGCCTCATCTGTAGCATCACCAGGATTCTAGTACTCCTCATCACCTGCAAAACCTGTTGGTGAGTCAGTACATAACACGTACTAGTAAGTAGCTCACAGTTGAAGAACCACCAAGTAGCATGCAAGGCAGAAAACATGTTTTTCATAACAAGTTAGACATACACCAAATACAAGTAAAACAATGCTCGATTCACAAATCATAGTCACACATGCACCTTACTCATGTCATGCACATGAGACCACTACTCAAACTAAACAATTTTCATTCAAACTCTAATATGTTCATGTGTAATTTAAACTACCTGAGATTGAATCCTTCGAGATTCACCTACCCCTAACCATTTTTACCTAGGGCCTCAATGGTTCTCTACGACGCTCGACGTTCGACCCTTGACTATTTTTACCCAAAGTTTCGAACTGTGCATCACTCCATTGACCATTTTTACTTAGGCTTTAATGTTTCTTCGAATTCAACGATGACATACTACCCTTCAACCATTTTTACCCAAAACACACTAGTATTCACTCCACTTTCCTTTATCCCATACCAGGTTCATTAACCTCACTTGTTCTCACTATAATGCATGAATCCTACTCATCATGCTTATAGCCTGTGCTTATGTCAGAACCACACGATACAAGCAATCATAACATGCTTTTAGAACCAATGCCACTAACTCATTATGCATCACTAGATTAAATTGAACTCAACATGACAATGTGCTTATCAAATCAGAAACATCACAACATGCTAAAGATTACCGATTCACTATAACATACTAAATACGTGCAACTTAAATAAACTTGCAATTCGATAAGATATGCATAAATAAGCAATTTAAAACACTCAACCTGCTAGCAAACAACAAACAACTCTAACAGGTAGAATTCTACTTACTTGTAACGTTTATAAGATCATCCAAGATATTCCTATAAAACAAGTTAACGATTTATGAGTGGAAAATAACTCAAAGTCCTAGATTGAAACTAACAAAGTGTTTTTTTATGATTTTCTTACCGATAAAGAGCTTGGGACCTTACTTGACTACTCTAAGCTAAGTCCAATCTAGGAACGTAAGTGAACCAAATTTAGAGATAAACTTAAGACACCTTATTTGAGTTCGAAAAAGACTTATAGTTTGCTAAAACTTACTAATTTACTCCAATCACTCATGAACTGTTGCTCATTGGTATTCGAGGGGGCTCGACTTGCGACTTCGAATTCCCTGGTTAATGGATGAACTGTTTTGAGGACGTTCAAGGAGTGAGTCACGAAACAAAGTGATTTCGAGTGTGTTTGAAGCTATAAACAATGCACTTATAAGATGTAAAGTTTATTCTAAACACTTAATTTGACTTCAAAAGAGTTTAAAGGCTTGCCCAACTTACTGAACTACTCCAAAACAAATTTTTCTGAGGCCGATTTGTACTCGTGAGGGTCTAAATTGGCTTCAAACGAAAATCCGAAAGCTCTTACGAATAAGAAAACCTACGTTACGACACTTAAAAAGTGTTCAAAGGTGATCGAATGGGCACAAACCTACACTCCAAGGTCATCCAACAACATGTAACTATCAATGTTTTCTTATCTACTTTTAAGACGCGTTTTAAAAAATTAAGCCAAATTTTTAAAACTAAAAAAAAAAAACTTCGTTTGATAACCATTTTGATTTTTGATTTTTGAAAACTAAACCTATACTACTTCTACCTATGGTTTTATTTGTTTTGTCATCTACTTTTTACGTATGTTTTAAAAAACCAAGCCAAGTTTTTTTTTTAAAAAAAGTAGTTTTCAAAAGCTTGTTATTGTTTTTTGAATTTTACAATAATTCAAATGTTTTCTTGAGAGAGATGAAAATCACGAAAAAGAAACACGAACTTATGTTTTCAAAAACCAAAAGCCAAAAGCCAGATGGTTATCAAACGGACCGTAGTTTTCAAAATCTTGTTTTTGTTTTTAGAATTTGGTTAAGAATTCACATGTTTTTTTAGAAAATATGAAAATCATTCTAGAGGATATGAAAACCATGGTAGATAAATTGTTATTAAAGACCAAAATTGCAAGTTTATCAAATCTTTTCTCAAGAGAGATGAAAGTTAGCATAGAGAATAAAGCCATTATAAATAATTGTAGATAAGTGAGAAGAAAACATTCACAATTTTAAAAAAACAAAAAACAAAAAACTAAAGCCTCATTTGATCACCATTTGGTTTTTAGATTTTGAAAATTAAACGTATAAATACTCATTCTACCAATGTGCTTCTATGTTTCTTATCTTTTTTTTACTTGCGTTTTAAAAATCTATGACAAGTTTTGAAAACTAAAAGAAGTAATTTTCAAAAGTTTGTTTTTGTTTTTTGAATATAGCTAGAAATTCAAATGGCTCATTGAGAAAGATTGAAACTATTGTAGAGAAAATGAAAATAATTGCAGAGAAATGGTGAGAGAACATATACAATTTTAAAAATTCAAAACAAAAAACCAAATGGTTATTAAATAGAGTCTAAATAATGAATGAAACCTTAAATGGTTATGAAACAATACCTAAACAATCAACTTAGAGTGAGTTTATAAATCAAAAGTTGTCCCATTTGATAATCATTCGAATTTTAATTTTTGATTTTTGAAATTAAATCTTTAAATACTACTCTTAGCCATAAATTTATTTTATTTTTTATCTACTTTTTACATATGTTTACAAAAACAAAAAAAATAATTTACAAAAACTTGTTTATATTTTTGGTTAAGAACTCAAATATTTTTAAATTATTGAAAACAATTTAAGAAAAAATAAGTTTAATTTTTAAAAATAAAAAATTCAAATTCAAATGGTTATATTACAAATTAATCTATAAATTTTCCGGTATACATCCATTTGATCTGAATTTTGACAAGTGTCAACTTTCAAAATGACTTAAAGTATCTGACATTCGTCATTTAAATGTTTGTATTTTGGCACAGAGCCCGCGGCAAAATACTCCAACAAAAAGCCATCTGAACACTGCATCATCCTGCTACTGATCCTCGATTCCTCCATAGCTTCGAAGCTTCTCTCTGCAACTCTTCAACTTCGCTTCCATTTTTCCCAAATGCGGAAGAAGCGTCGAGTTCCAGCAGTTCTATGGCGGCTCTTCCGGCATCGCGCTCGCACGCTTGCCGAAACCATCGATTCATTACTTCCTCCGGCCGAGTGTCGCTGCGACAAGCGGCGATGTCTGCGTTGTAGCGGTGCCGTTGCCGAGGGCTTCCTTCTCAGGCCAGATGATCCTCGCGATTATCGACAGCTTTTGACTCAGTGTTACGTTGTTGTCTCTGAGAACGCGCCTCCGCGCTCTGATTTTTCAAATGAATCGCACTGGTCTCAGCATGAGGTTTGTGGCCGCCTTGATTCCGTCATATGTTTCCTTTTTCTCTCTTATTTAAGAGATTTTTTCATGCGCGTTTGTGCAAGTGCTAATAGTGCATAAATCTTACAAGCTACTGAAAATGGAAAAGAGAAGTGGTTATTATGCGATGGTTTTGTTCACAATTTAACTTCCCTGATTATTATCATTTCAGCTTTTGAGAGCCCGGGAATCACTTCCGTTAGTTAGGATATAGAGCTTGAGCTCCGTTATTTTGCATGAACGTGGACCAAATTTGTTAAGCGGTATGTGTGATTAAAGCTTGTGGTTTACAGATTGTTGCGAGGACTATCGAACTGATAATCTGTACAAAGCGGGTTGATAGCAATGTGATTTGCTGTGGTTTTGACAGGGTAAGAATTTACGATTCCCATCTCTATAAAAAAATCATCATTGCTATGGTGTTTAATCTTTCAGCATCTTGTCCTCCATTAGTAGTAGTTCTTGTTGTTGTTATTGTTATATATTGTGTTAGGGGTCTTGAGTAAAGATGATAAAACTGAGAGCCTCTAAGTCCTTTATTATTTACATGACTCTCTTTTACCACTAGACTAACCTATAGTATTTGAGAGTTACGACATGTTAGTAGTCAATATCCTTTGCAGTACTACGGTGACCTATCTTTCTCTTGGCTGAATGAAGTCTGGTGTCATTTGTGTCACATATATGCTTCTTGACCATTCTGTATATTTTATTTTATTTTTTAAATTTTAATAGAGCTCATGGAAAGGCATTCAAATAGTGTTAATACCAAAAAAATTGTAATTCATCATCGAAGTGATTATGAGTTAGATGTGGAAACTCTTGAAGCCTTTTTTTGCAGGGATACTTCAAGACTACAATTATTGTTCTATTTGTATTGGATTAAGGACATCTTTTATCTCTTACGACTAAGAAGAAAGAACTAGACATGTCTTCAGTTATACTACTAGTTCTGATAAATTTACTATCTACAAGAAGCTGGTGTGTACATTAGATTTATATTTGGTGTTTACTCTTTGCTTTTTTATTTTCTTTTTATTATCTACTTCAAGATTAACCAACCATGTTTAACAGTGTGCACAGTCAAGTCCAATTGCTGATCTTCTAAGTTGTCCGGCGTGGGATCTTCTCTTAAGCAGGGTATGTTGTGGTTATGAATTTTTCATCAACTTAAACTTATGAAATTGTTCTTTATTATTTGCTAATATTTATGTCTGAGTTTAAATTGGCAGGTTAGGGATGATATGATGGTCTATCTGCTAATGCATACATCAATATTCTTGCCCCTATCACAGAAGAGTCACCATCAGGTGGCAGGTCTTCCCACCAATGATTTGTGCATTAAGTCGTCAAAACATTCTGCTGGTTCCCCAAATCAACGTAATTTATTTGGTAAACATGGTAAGTAGGACTTGTAGTTATTCTATCTTAGGGTTTTAAATGAATGTCATTTGCATCTAATTCTGTCTAGTTCTTTGAATAACATTTGACATTGATATCCACTGTTACCTTTATTTGTCTGTACTGAAAGTCTGATAGTACAAACAAAAACAGATGCTAAAGAGGATCATCCAAATTATTCTCAGTTATAAACCGACCAATTTAATTATAATAAATCTAAGATAAAACCATTGTTACACTGCTCATGTCAATGAATTCACCCCTTCAAGTGTGATTTATTTTCTTTTCTTGGTTTATTTTTGCTCTCTTTATAGGTAATCTGTAACTTATGACTTAGAACTTAGAAGATTACAATAATGCTGTGGTAATGGCGATTAAATTTCAAATTTATTTCAGGACTGCAGAAGAGGAGGAAAAGAGATGGTGATCAACCTAGTGGTTCCTTCAGTGATCCTTGTCCTCCCTTTCATACCGGATACCTGTCTGGGTGCAAAAGTAGTTATTTCCAATCATCGTGCTGGAATCAAGAAGACAAACAGTTCCAACTGGGTTCATCGAACAGAACTAGTCAATTGATCAGTCTTCCTACTCCTACTCTTGAGAATAATTCGAGTAGGAATTCAGAAAAGTCAAGCAAGTTTGTTACAGAACTTGGAAAGCGTTCAAGGCCATTTAGATGGCAACGGGAAAGAAAGCGTAGGCTACTAGATCATGGGAATGATTGTAATTCAACCCCTTGCACGACAATGTATTCTGGTAAGAATACCTTACATGGGAAGCCTCCAGGTCAATTGAGTCAGTTGAGTGCCCAGTCATGCCATTCCCTCAAGGTAAATTGAATTTTATGAGAGTACATCAAACTAAATATTATTTTATTTGAGGGTTGTGGATGTTATCTTGAAAAGGTATTATTTTATTTTATTTTTTTTTCATGTGGCATGAGCCCTTCAAAGTTAAATGCAAAGGCAAAGCTACTATAATGTTTTTTGATAAGTGTAAATCACCAATTAACTCAAAAGCTTAATCTGATAGGTTATGACAAATTTAATTATATCAACACCAACACTCCCCCTCACTTGTGGGATTAGAAAATTGAACAAAGGCGCAACAAGTGGAAATCAAACACTCCCCTAACTTGTGGGCTTGAAAATTTGAACAAATGCCCAACAAGTACAAATCAATATTAATCGAGAAAAAACGACTTCACCAGGGTTCAAACACAGGACCTCCCGCTCTGATACCATGTAAATCACCAATTAACCCAAAAGCTTAAGCTGATAGGTTATGACAAATTTAATTATATCAACACCAACAACAAGTATATGATGCATAACTTAACGAAAAAATTTTAAACCTAGTACTCTGAGATTTGTCCGTTCTGATTAAAAGCATGCGTGCAATTGAGAATTAGATATGAGTATGAAATAATTTGCATCCAGTTTAAAGAATAGGTAATATGGAACCAATTGTGAATTAGTGTTAGCAAATTCTGTGCATGCCCATAGCAGATTGAGGATACAGCTCTGTAAACTCATGCAATTCCAAGTCTTAAGTTTCTGTCTAGAACTCTACATACATTTGCATATCGGTTTCTTTTCTTTATTTTGAATCTATTTGTAGTTCACGTTTTCTCACTTAGCTTTTCTCTCTTTTATTTGTTCATTAATTTATTTATCATACCAGTGACTTGGTTCTTTATTCTATTGTAGCAAGCTCGAAAGAATGTAGAAGAAGGGGTGTACATTAACAGGAAATCCATGTTTTACAACCTGGACCGTTCTTCAGCAATTCTTCTGAGAGGAAGTATCCTATTTTTTGTAGGTTATCTTATGTTGCTTCCTATCTATATCTATTGGCTGTTTCATTATTATTTGGTTGGTTCTTATATGGCTACTTTATACATATTAGCTTATGAGCTTTTTGAAATCTATAATGGATTTTTGTCTCCAGAACCTCTCCAGAACCTCTCCAGAACCTAAAATTAACACACATGTAATTGCAGAAATTTTCAGGATGCAAACCATTTTCCCATTGAAATGCCCTGCCTCCATTGAGATGATTGTTCATTGTTTAAACATTATCCAGTTTAACCTTTATTTGGTTTATGATTCATTGGTGGGCAATCCTGCAATCAAATTCTTGTGTCGTGCTTTTATTT
Source organism: Trichosanthes cucumerina (assembly GCA_036507285.1). Lineage (NCBI taxonomy): Eukaryota > Viridiplantae > Streptophyta > Magnoliopsida > Cucurbitales > Cucurbitaceae > Trichosanthes > Trichosanthes cucumerina. The sequence continues at coordinate 83,094,024 of CM071838.1, read as the reverse complement.
TGTTCTATTAAAGGTGATGTTTCTTGATTACATTTCACAATTACAGTCTATGCCTTGAAATTATATGTTCGTCTTTTATAAATCATCAGATATACTTTGTTCCTTGAAGCCAAACTTTGCTGGTTCAGAGAGTCTTGCTAGATATATCTTTGGTTCATATGATGAAAATGGAAATACTCCTACCACATTATTCTTCTGCAACAGTGACACCTGTCCATTTGGATCGAAATGCCTGTAAGTGGAGTTGTGTACCTTCTTTGATATTCTTAGACATAACTGGACTACCAATTTATTGAGTCTAGCAAGACTTAATCAGTCATGTCTCTTCTCTGGGATTGAAGGTTATTTGAATGAAAGAGGTTGGAGAACCCATATTGCCCAGGATATTGACACGTGCTTGAGAAGAATTCTGGCGATGGATGTGAAAAAAACAATGATATTCGTTGCATGACTATCAGAGTCCAGAGTTTTTTTTTGGGATGAACTTCCCCCATATAATGAATTTGACATTTGAGGATGGATGCACAAAAAAGATTGATTCATGTTGCTTGACAATCAGGGCCTAGGGCTATTTGAAATTTGAATGAAACTCCCCCATATAATCTCAGTTTCACTTTAGTTTATTTTCTGATTTCATGCTTTTGGTACAAGATGTGCTTTTCTAAAAGGAGATTTTGGTTCCAGATATCATTCACTTATCAAATTGCTCAAAGTTCTGATACGCAGAAGCCGTAATTGTCCATATGTTAGATTGATGGAAAAACACTGTGGTGCCCCATCATTAGACAATCCAAGCTCCATGTTTGAGGTTAGTGCTATTTGAGGGAAGCATTAGAAGGTATATTGATGTTGATGAATCTATAAATTTGATGAGACTCAAATTTACCAGTCATCCATTTAAATTATTATTACTACTACTATGAACATTATCAGTTGTCATGCACAGTTCATTAATACTGCAACTATGGACGTGCCAAAGGTTCGCTTGTGTTTGATGATAGCCAATGCTATCTTCTCCTCTTAACAATTTTTTTTGGTATTAACACTATATTAACACCCGTGGTTTTGATATCAAACAGAGCAAGAATTCTCCAGAAGCAATTGATTCTCAATTTGCAGCGAAGTTCTATTGCCCTAAAAGTCAGGTGGTCTCATTCATATGGGCTGTTTGTCGGAGTATAGTTCCTGCAGATATGCTGGGTACCTGTTCAAATTGGAGAATATTGAGGAGAAATATTTCGAAGTTTGTAAAATTACGGAGATTCGAGAATTTTTCCTTGAAGCAAGCTATGCATAAATTGAAAACCTCAAGGTTCCCATTTCTATCAAACAAACTTTCTTTATGTTGCCAGGATGATAAGGTGTTAAACTCTATGGGGCAGAGGAAGGTTATGCCCGAGGGATTAAGTATGCCAAAGGAAGCAGCATGCATGATGAAACGCAACCTTATGGAAAGCTGGATTTATTGGTTCTTTTCACATTTAATTGTACCATTGATACAAGCTCACTTCTATGTTACTGAAACTGAGTTTGGGAAACACGATGTTTATTTTTTCCAGAAGCCAATGTGGGAGAAGTTAACAAAGAGCGCCATTACTAGCTTTAAAGATAAAGGTTATCGTAGCTTGAATGATTCAGCTGTCAGAAATATTCTGACTCATAGATCATTTGGTTTCTCAAAACTTAGGCTTTGCCCAAAAGAAAATGGAGTAAGGATTCTGGCAAATCTCAAGGCATATTCAAGAATGCCAAAACAAGAGGTCTATTTTAAAAATAGTCAATCTTGTGGAGTGCCTGGAAGGAAAAAGCTCATCAAGTTTGATTACTACAAGCCTGTGAACTCTGTTCTCCGAGATACACACGCTGTTCTGAAAGGTATTAAGTTAAAAGAACCAGAGCTATTGGGATCATCAGTATTTGATTACAATGATGTCTATCGAAAATTACGTACATTTTTACTTGGTCTGGAAACGACAAAGGCTTCCATGCCTGATTTATTCCTTGTTGTTTCTGATGTATCAAATGCATTTGATTCCGTTGATCAAGACAAGCTGCTTGACGTGATGAAAAACATTACCGTGAAAGATGAGTATCATCTTAAACAGTACCATCAGATTCTATGCACAAAAAAGACTTTGTGGGTTCATGAGAATGTCATGTTGATTGATCCAAATATCAGCCCAAAATTTTCTTCTCCACAATTTCGTTCCTTGCATAGTGTCCTCGTTAATCAGGTACTTTCTACAAGTTATTCTCTTTTCAGAATGCGAAATTTGTAGTTTAATTTTATATATAGCTTATAGCTGATGCATTGAAATTGTAGTGCTATTTGTCCTACATGGACATTCTAAATGGTAAGGGCTAGCTGTGATAATTGCTAAAGAACCCATCAACGGCTTTGTCCCAAAAAACAAATTGTGATGCTACTTTCCCTTTTCCCATTCAACTTTTAAATTATATCAACCACGACAATCTTGCCAAAAATGACTATTGTGGGGTTTTACCATTATAACCACAAAAAAACCATCATAATAGCTTTAGCGTGTTATGATTGAATCAAAACAATTTTTTTTTTTCACATCTTGATAGGAATCTGTTCATCTTTTTCTATAGATTTACAGAGCTGTTTTGTGTGATTACATTTTTTATTTCACTTATTTAATATCTTAGTGTGCTTTCTGTTTAGCGTCGCAGCTTATTATTATTATTATAATTTTTTAAAAAATCTTAAATCCAACTGCATTATGTCATTCATGCCACACACAAAAAATTGGTTCATGTCTGCACAAAGGTTTAAAACTTAAGGGGATGGCAATTAAAACTTTAAATCGTTGGGTGGTGAAAGAATAGATCAATTTCAGCTAGTTCACCATGCAATAGAGTCTAGTCTTAGGTATGTAATATGCAATAAGATTAACATATCGACTTATTTTTAAAATTTGAGACTCATAATGAGCTATGGAGACATAAGGCATTAATTGAAATGTTAATTTGTTGCATCACCATCTTTAAGCTAGAGACTTAACCCTTTATGATATAGACATTTCTATATTTTGCATTTTAGCTGGCACATTTTCTTCCCATCCATAGGAAGACAGAAACATTACATACTAAGATAAAAGTATTATGCATGAATTATGGTTATGGAACAGTAGAACATTGGAGCTTCTTGTTTCTCTTTAGATGTATATACTTTTCAAGATTCTTGGCTTTTTACAGTGTACTTTTTTTAATTGTTAACTTTAAACATTGTAGGAACTGAGCAGATTTGTAAAAAAGAAACAGCTCTTTTCTATCCTATACGAGCATGTGAAGCGAAATGTTATGCTATTTGATAAAAAGTTTTACTTACAAGGAACAGGTATTCCTCAAGGAAGTGTTTTGTCATCTTTGCTTTGCTCATTATACTTTGGAGATCTAGAGAGGAAGGTGATTTTTCCATTTCTTGGAAGAGCTATTGAATCTAGGGCTAATGATCTATCTGCAAGACAAAATTGCCTTAACCCTTCTACCTCCCAGAGTGGCAATGAGGATGACATTGTAACAAATCCAGCTTATTTGCTGCTTAGATTTATTGATGATTTCCTTTTTGTATCGACCTCCAAGCAGCTGGCTGCACACTTCTTATCCAGACTTCATAGAGGATTTCGGGGATATAATTGCTACATGAATGAAAGAAAGTTTGGTCTCAACTTTGATGTAGGAAATACATCAGGACTTGTTTCTAAAAGAGTTTATATCGGTAAAGATGGCGTTTCATTTCTTCGATGGAGTGGTTTGCTCATCAATTGTCAGTCTCTTGAAATCCAGGCAGACTACACAAAGTAAGTTGTCAATAATAATCTACTATCATTTTCATATGTATCGATATTCGTAAACGATGCACAAAAAGTTAGCTAACTCATAATCATGCAATGGTTCTTTCCCCTGTCGAGCATCAGTCGCTAATAAATTATCCAGTCATGGGTCCTTTTGTGGCTGAAGTATTCATAAACAAATATGAAGATTTTACTTTGTTCACTCAATTCTATTTAAGGCATGTTTTATCATCTCAGTTTCTCGAACTTCCAATCCTTTTCAGTCGAGAACTGGTTCAGGCTCTTCTAACTTGATCTGAAAAGGAAGTAGTCTTATCGTCTATAGGATTATATATTCTTCAATTCGATTTATGTTCAAGAGTTAGTTCGTGTCGATATCCAATATATTTCTGTTGTCCTTTTTTTTCTTTCCTCTGTATAACTTGTTTTGTTTATTACAGGTATTTGAATAACCACTTAAATTCAACCCTGACTGTTTGCTGGCATGGCAAACCTGGACATCATCTAAAGGCAAAGCTGTGCGACTATTTAAGGCCTAAATGCCATCCAATCTTCTTTGATTTGAATATCAATACTGCTGCAGTTGTCAAATTAAACATTTTTCAAATATTTCTATTATGTGCAATGAAGTTTCATTGCTACATATGCCATTTATCATATATGTGCAAACTCAGCAGAAAATTTCTCTTGAACATCATTCTAAGATCTCTAAGGTCAGTCTCATGCCCTGTTGCCGCTGCTGTTAGTTCTTGAAACCTATGAAGTTTAATTGTTGATGTTCGCTAAATGTACTTTCGCGAAAACCATTTATGCTTTTCGATGGTGTTAGGTACATGGATGTGCTCATAAAGAATAGGATGTCTTCTATTCAGCTCGATTCACTTCCACGCCCAAGTCTACACCTAGAGAACGGAGAAGTTGAATGGTTAGGACTAAATGCTTATGTTCAAGTATTGACGAGGAAACAGGCACGACATGCTCGGTTACTGTCATCGTTGAGGGCCGAATTATTGGCTCATCGGTTGGCAGGGTGCATCTCTTCGGATCTGATCTATGCAGTTGATAGCTCACATTCCTCTTTACTCTGGAAAATCAAGTATTAGTTTCTTAATGGTATGTATTTTGTGGTTTTGAAGCTCAACTATTGACATTAGAGTAGTCAGTATAGATTGATTTTTGTTTGTAGATTTGACAAAGATGAAGTGGAAAAGGATTTACCCAAAATTTGGAACCAATGAGTTCCCTTAGATTCCATTATGGTTCCCCACTTAAATTGGCTCTACCTTTTGCTTCTTGTGAATGTATATATATATTTTTAAAGGTAAAGTTGCAAAATGTATTTTTCATAGGATGGAATGGAAAAATATTCACATTTTTGAAAAGATAAAGAACTTCATTCACAAGGTTTTTATTAGGAGATTACTTTGAGTTTACCAATCTTTGCTTCCTTAATGACGCTACTATGGTCTTTAAGGGCCCGTTTGATAACGTTCCTGTTTCTTGTTTTTGTTTCTCATTTTTTAAGAAACAGACTCGTTTGATAATCCATCCCATTTCTCGTTCCTAAAATTTGAGAAACGTTTTTAAGATTTGGACTAAATTTTGGAAACTACATATAGTAATTTCTTTCTGTTTCGTTTCTTTTTATGTTTAAATGTTTCCTAAATTTTCTAAACCTACTCCCCAGCCTGTTGGTAAAACGCTTGTTGGTAGCCTTCTTTGTCTATTCCAATTCAATCCCTAAGGAGTACAAATCGTTGTTTTTTTTTATCAATTTCGAATTTTTGCAATATATATATACTTAAATAATAATAATATATAAATTTATACTATTATTATATAAATTTATTTTTTATTTCCTTTCTTAATTTTATCATCTGTATATTTATATTATTTTAATTTGAAATTTGGAATTATATATATATATATGTATTATTTGAATTCTGAGTTTTAATTTTGCAATCTTTATATTTATATATTATTGTAATTTTGCAATAAATAAATTTTGCTTACTAAAACATGCATTTAGTCTCATTTTAATATTTTACAACCACAACATTTAACAATGTAATTGAGTTTGATCTGAGTCGACATCATTTAAGGCGAATGACTCGAGTAACAGATAAGATTGCAGATCAAATTTGAACAACATTTGAAGGATAAAACAATTTTATTTATTTACTTTTATTATTAGTTAATTTTGCATCGATACTTGTTGGTATTTGATAATATAAATTTGCTATAATTAATTGTATATTTATTTTAATGCATATTATATATTTTATATTATATAACTAAATTCTTTTTAAACTATAAAAAATGAAAAAAACAAGATGGAAACAAAAATCAAGATCAAGAAACAAGAAATGGTTATCAAACAAGTTTATGTTTATATTTCTTGTTTTCAAATAAACAAAAAACAGAAATAGTTATCAAACATATTCTCGTTTCTTATTCTTAAAAAATGAGAAACAAGAAACAAAAACGTTATCAAATGAGACCTAAACTTTCATATAAGTAACAACTTCAATTGAAGGAGAATTGCAATTTTTATCCTTTATTCATTATGAGAAATTATTGGGGTTGATAATTACCCTAGAGAAAGTCCCCTTTATTTTATTTTATTTTTTTTGAAGTGTCTCCTAAGATTTTTATTGGTTCATGTATAAAAAATGTACATTTTAAAGTTAAATTTAGAAGGTTAAAAATCCCCCCCTCCAACTCGGTCTTGGATTAAATTGGGAAATTTTTGCCCCATGTACACTAAACTAAGTTGAAGAATGTGCCATGGCTATAAATGTTCATATATAAAAAAGTTAACAATTTGTTATGATAAAAGTTGGCTAGCATTCTTGAGAACTTTAGTCTACCATAGACCAAAAAGTCGGAGGTTCAACTCTCTTTACCTTCAAATTTTATCGAATTTTTTTAAAAAAAAGAAAAAAAAAATAACAAGCTAATCTGACATACCCAAATTATCGTATAATCTAAATATAGATTAAACTATAAATTTAGCTTTTGTATTTGGATACTTTTACATCATAGAGATCCTAAAAAAACACATCAACTCAATATTTGATTTTTCTTAAAAGAGACATAAAAACGTAATATTATTGAAATTGTTATAATAGTTTGAGTTTTGCATTCTAAAAACAAATATACGACTCCACAAACTATTATAACCCATAAACTATTATATAATTGGTTTTGAGATGGAGCGTATTAAACGGGTATTCATTCCAAAAATTAAAATTAGAATTCGATAAAAAAATGATGAACCCAAAAAAAGTACCATCTTAAAAGGACATATCGAATAGTAGACTGCTTCTCTTGTTGTCAATTGGTTTTGAGATGAAACTCTAAGTAATTTAATAGGATATTACGAAGATTATCTCAAATTAGTCGATAAATTATTCAATGAGGCCGCCACAATCTGACTGTCTCTTAATAACCGTTAGATGTGAATCCAATAATTTTCATGTTTCCTAATAATCATTGGATATAAAACCGAAATACTTCTCTCTTTTTATTCAACAGTGAAAAATTCTCGGCCACATTGTGGCGGTCTCACCGAATAATTTCTTCAAATAGTCTCTCATTGCCAAGTATGAATGAGACACGAATTTGAAAGTTTGTAGAGATTAAATTTAATTTAACCAAATTATTTACGTGTCAGGATTTAGTTCCGGTTTGATGAAATAATCCGTTTTGTGGCCGGTGATTTTAGCACTAACAGAAGTCTCCTTGTTGCCGAAACAACAGCTTTCACTTTCTCTCTTCGTAACTCCAAACTCGAATCCAATCTTCTCTCTGCGTTTGAGAAATTAGGGTTTCTCTGTTGAGAAATGGCGTTGGCTAGTCGCTTGAGATCCACCATCCCCTTCCTCAGCAAGCTTTTGAGATCGGAATCGTCCTGCACTCCGGTACTGGTACTCCTGCGACACCTCACTTCTTTATCTTCTCAATCGCTCTTAGTTATTTCCGGTTTTGCATTGTGAATATGCTTATTCTTGTTTTTTTTTTGCCTCATCCATGTTGGATTCGAGACGAAATGTGGAGGTTCTGTACTCTGTATTTCTTGATTTAGGATTTTATGAATTTATAATCTGTTTGGTTGCTTGGAAAATGGGAATCATGATCCAGACGAGATAATGCTGGTTATCTGAACTTGGATACTGTATCTGCTGAATCCGTTTGTTTTGGAACACGTAGGAATGAGTTTTTTGGTTTTTTCTAGCAGTAGGTTAGAAAAGAGGTGGAACTCGTGATAAACTGGTAAAATTAGGGAGGAATAATGTTTTGGGTGGTGTTACATTCTTAGCAAATTGGAAATTTCAGTTTCTTTGTTTTTCCATGTTTAATCGAGGACTGAACAAGTTTTACGAGGTATTTGGAGATTCTATTACCAATTTTCCCTTGAAATTGGCTGATGCTTGTGAATAAAGCTGGTTTCTTGACTTTTTCTCTGGTTCTGTCTGAGTATGGTTATATCACTTCCTTAACGTGCTTACTAACTGGCTGCAGCTCTCAAGGACTTATGCCGCTACATCAGGGAAAATTGAAGAAAAAGTGAAGGTAGGTGAACGATAGCCTTAGTTAACTCATCATTTATCATTTTCCCTAATATATTTTCAGAATTACTTTTAAATATCCTCTTTGGAACTCAGAGTGCATACACCATGTATGTTTCTTGCTGGAATTTATTGAAGTTATTTTTACAAGCGTGCTTTCTTATTTTCTGCATTTCAGGTGCCTCTTGCTTTGTTTGGAGGGTCTGGAAATTATGCCTCTGCTCTGTATATAGCTGCAGTAAAAGCTAATTCTTTAGACAAGGTGGAGTCTGAGCTTGTTAACCTTGTTGAGGCTATTAAGAAAAGTCCTACATTTGCTCAGTTCACAATGGACCTGTCAGTTCCAGCGGAAACTAGAGTTAAGGCTATCAATGAAATTTCTGCTCAAGCTAAATTTTCAGACGTTATAAAGAACTTTTTGGGTAGGATTGATTACACTTCTGTAGTTGTGTGGAAAACTGAATTTAGCTTTTTGGCCTTTGATATTACAATGCCTCTGTGTCACAGTTGGGTCCAGACTCCATGTCATGCTGCACAATCTATTTATTAATGTGTATTTCTCTTTCTATGATAATTGTCAAATCTTACTTGCATCATTCTGTATCCTATATAAGATTTTGCTTGAGAGGTTTGAGGATTTTTGTCTTTCATGGTTGAAGAAATGATTTTGAGATATTTGAGATGGTTAATGTGGTTTTTTATTCTGTCTTTTAACCCCTTGACTCACGCACCTACATTTTGTTCTAATGGCTGAAGTACTCATGCTGTGCAATTATTGATACTGGCAATTAAACTGTACCAATTCCAGGAGTCTTACATGCATTCTTACCTGGAATTGTTCTGATTATTTATTGTAGTTGTGTTGGCTGAGAATGGGAGGCTGAGATATGTAGATAGCATAGCAAAGAGATTTTTGGAGTTGACTATGGCTCATAAGGGAGAAGTTAAAGCAGTTGTTACAACTGTTATTGTAAGTTTCTCTTTCACTTTTCGTTTCGTTTTATTTTATTTTAGTTTTAAATTTAGGTAAAAATCAGATTCTTATCTACAAAGTTCAACGGGCAATGTGATTGAATATGTTTAGCATTAACTCATGCAAAATTGATATTTGTGTCCAAAGGGATGACCAGCATTTAAATTTGGCAACTGATTTGTGGATGTTGTGGGATGCATTTTCTATATGTGTCTTAGGAGCCTTGTTAAATTCTTTATTTTTGTTTTTTATTTCTATTTTTAATCTACTGATACTGGAAATTCATTGATCAGAGATGAAAATGTCATTAACAGAATATTCTTGAAGTAAATTTATTGACATTTAAAATTAAAGGATTTTATTGAACCACCTCACAGCCTTCAATTCTTTGTAGTTTTTATCTCTTTATAGACGTAATATATTTCAAATTAGGATTTCAAAGTTCTTACTGAAAAAGAAAAATAAAGATTAAATTGTATAAAACTCAATGCACATCATAACTGATTGGTCTTTTACCAGCCCATTCCACCACAAGAAGAGACAGAATTGAAGGAGACATTGCAAAATATAATTGGACAAGGCAAGAAGGTTAAGCTCGAGCAGAAGGTACTTTGGTTGGAAATTTAGATTTCAAATTTTATGAATGTAGCTGCATACCTTTCGAGAAATTTTAACAGTGCTCTTGTATTTGCCAGATTGATCCCAGCATACTTGGTGGTCTAGTTGTAGAATTTGGCGAGAAGGTATTTGACATGTCTATTAAAACCCGGGCACGTCAAATGGAGAGGTTCTTGCGCCAACCTGCTACTCTTGATGGCCTCTAGAAAGATGTTTAACTTCTGTGGCACACTGTCATCATCCGCTGCTATTTGACATTTTGTCATCCATGTTTCTGGATAGATATTTCTTTTTTTTTCCTTTCCCCCTGATTATTTTTGTTACCTTTTTATCTCAACTTGATATGATGGTATACCACCATCTAGATGGAAATAAGTGTTTCGGCTTTTTATGAGGATTATAATCTTGTAAAAGTTACTTGGTTTAAGAGTAACTTATTCCTGATTCCTTTTGGATGAATACCAAGTTTACTTCGAAATAACGACCAGTCTATCGTTATCGACACAGATTTTCGGCTTCATATCTTAATGTCCAATTGTTCCTATGAGGTTGAAATAAAGATTGTTTTGTGGTTGCTTCCTTTCGTTATGGAACCATTGCTATGAACAACAAATTCAACATATTGTGCTCTTTGAAATTGCTTCCGGATTCTTCATTAAATTGGAGAAACAATTGATATGTACGACATAATCTCAATGAGAAATGTTAAAATTGCTTCAGTTTGTGTGGATTTGTGGTTCACGAATCACAACGTTTCATGAGTATTCTCCGGCCGACCATGTGAGTATTTACATGTGGTGTGATGACAAGTTAACGCCACCATTTTTGACTGATTGGATCCTTCCCTGATACAATAAACTTGAGTTCTTATTACATCCTTTGGACTGGGAATGTGTGATAGAGAGTAAAATGCAAGCATATTCTTCAAAGAAAACAAACTTCTCGTCTTAGTTTTCAGCATAAAGATGTTGAATAGTCATTCACTTTGAAAATCATGATGCTTTACATTTAGGATGATTCCCAATGATTTCAGTGTGTTAATTTTTCCATATATTTTTCCTTGGCCTTTTCTTGATTCTGATGAAGTTCAATGATTCTTAGTATGTTAATTTTTGCATCTATTTTTCCCTTTGTCTTTTCTGGATTCACCAAATGCCATTTACTATTCCTGGGAGATAAAAAGCTGGTCTTCTTTCGTAGCACTGATCTGCTTTTCCTTATGATGACAGCATCTCTTGGAGTCTCAGTTGCAGAAGAGGTACTTTCAATATAAGCACTAATAGGAAAGACATTCACCTTTTATCTGATGGGTTTTTTTTGAGTACTTCAACTTTTCATATCATGATTTTTGGTTGAATAGCTTTTGTTTTGATATGAATTCAAATTTACATAAAAAAAAAAAGCCAGGTTAAATTCTCATTGTGCCACTGATGAATGCCAGGTGTATTGAGGAACAGGTTGGTTTTCTTATCTTTGTATCCAAGTAGGATGTTGCTTTGTGTTGGATCATAATCATGACTTGGATTTTTCGTACAGCTGTATATAGATAGAATAGAATGCTTTTTTGAACATTTGAGTAGCTTTGGAGTCTACCACTTGCTTTTTTGCTCAGAAAAATTATTGAGTCTCTTTCAGGGAAAAATAAAATAAAATAAAATAGGGAAGCTCAGACTAGAATAATTTATTTTCCCTAACAATCTCAGGAATTGACAAAGACCTGTAATACTGTTTTCTCTGAGACAATGACTGGGAAATGGTGATGGATTTTCCATGATAATATGGTGCATAGATGGATTTTTTTTCTCTCAAACTTAGCATGCAGGCAGAGGGGGATTAGGTAGACGAAGAAATTGCTTATTAAAGATTTTTTTTGACAGAAAATGGGTTTCTTCTCTTTCTCTTTCTTTTTCTTTTTCTTTTTTCTTTTCTTTTTTTTTTTTTTTTTGGTTTGTTTGTTTGTGGGTGGGGGTGCGCTCTTTGTTTCTCTCTTTTCTGTGATTTATAATATATTGGATACCAATTTTTTTTAGCATGAACTGTATGAATCATAAATGCACAGGAATTGTCTATCAGAAAAAAATGATCTAAACTTGAAAAATCTGTTTTGTTCAGGTAAGAAGGAAATAGAATGAATAGGGAAGGGTGATGAATACGTATGAAATACTTGTATAATTCTTATGCACATTCCAAGCAATTGACAGCAATGATGGGTATGTTTTTGGATAAGAATACACAAATACCACGTAGACAATCAATTAGGCTAGCTAGATTGCTTGAAATTGTTGTTGGTAATGAAAGAATTTGAGTAACTGTTGCAATTAATGGAGCTAACTATTAGATGGGTCATGTTATCTCTTAATTGATGTAGCAAGCAATATCTCTGTTCATGTGACTTTAGTATCAAGAATGCTCACAAACTGATTTTACCATATTTATTGGGCTAAGTTTTTGATTATTGCATTGCCCTTTGCACCCACTACAATTATTTTAGATCTGTTTGATTACAACTTTGGCTTTTCTTTTTCCTTCTATAGAAAACAGGAAAAAAAGTACCAGATGTTGGAAAGGCACACCAATATTACAAGATTTTCTCTGGATAAATTTGGGGTATTGAAGGCCCCACTTCTTGCCTTATGCTTTTATGGTCCACCTTCTCAGGGAAGTTTTGCCCGCTCCAAGTAAGTTCTAGAAGACAACAAGGGTTTCAAGTTATTAAGTACGTCATTGGGGCTTGAACCAAATCCTTTGTATAGTATCTCCAAACTCTTTGAATTCTTACCCTCGCTTCTATGGCATGTTTTACGTCTAATGTTGAACGAATTAGAGTAAAAGAAAAGAAGAATGAATTGGTTCGATTAACTTTCATTGAATTAGATCATAATGGATTACATGTAGATCAACAAAAAGATGATAAGTTGATGATTCTGCTTTGGTACATGCAATTTTCTTGGGAAGATTCAGTCATGTTGTTGCCAAAAGAGGTAAATGGTTTCTAGGATTTTTTCTTTCATACATTTATTTTGGTGAAGAAATCTGTTCAAAAGGAAGATCAAAGGAGATCTTCATGCAAAGAATTGAAAATAATTGGACAATCTCCAATTGGAGGGATCAATTGGAAAGAAGAAAAAGATCAAAAAACATTTATCAAATTGTGGAAACACTAAAAAAACACATCACAAAGTACCAAAGTACATTCATGTATTCTCTCTCTCTAGGTTTATTCTTCATAGTCACGTGTCTTTAGAGAAAGAAAGAGAGATTATTATGTGAAGTGGAAGCAAAACTGTAGTTCTTTGTTATATAGAAGACAATGATTACCTTGTGAGTGAAGAAAAATGCAAAAAAAAGACAAGAATTGAGTCAAAGACAAGAAGACCAACCATCCCCTTCCCTCTCTCTCTCTCTCTCTCTGTTCACAGAGAGACACATACACAAATGGAGGTCCCCCTCCAATCCGTTTTCCACTCCACCTAGCAACCAACCAACACAATCTTCTCTTTCTCTCTCTCTCTCTTAACACAAATATTCACAATTCAAACTCATATTCTCCAAGCAACCAAAGCATCCCCAACCATCTCCATCATCATCACCCTTACCACGCCATGAAGCCTTCTCTTTTTCTCTTTCTTTCTTTTTTGTTCTCTCTACACACACACATATATATTCAATTCTCCATGCAGGGACCAAACCCAGTTGGGAAAAGAGAAAAGAAGAGAAGAGAAGAGAAGATAAGAGAGAAGAATGAGGAAACCGGAGGCGGGTCTTGGGAAAGAGAATGCTGAAAAGAACAAATACCGTAAAGGCTTGTGGTCACCGGAGGAGGACGAGAAGCTGATGAGGTATATGTTGAGCAATGGACAGGGGTGTTGGAGTGACATTGCTAGGAATGCAGGGCTTCAGAGATGTGGGAAGAGTTGTCGTCTTCGTTGGATTAATTATCTTAGGCCTGACCTTAAACGTGGAGCTTTCTCCCCTCAGGAAGAAGAGCTTATTGTCCATTTGCATTCCCTTATTGGCAACAGGTCCTCTCTTTCTCTCTCTCCTCTCTTCTTTCTCTCCCTTGACTCATTTTTTTTGATACCCAATTGAGAGTTTCAAATGATGATGAACCATTTCCTTCCCCTACATTATTCATGAAGAATACCTCTCAAACTTGTTATCACATGTGTTGTTTTTTTTATATATACATCGAGTTATACGTTAAATTATCACTAAATTCAAAAACTTGAGTGAAGAAATTTGGCGTATTTACTTCTTTTTAAAAAGTATATATTCTTTAACCTTAAACGTAGCCCTTGTTTAGAAAATCTCATTCGTGGTGGCTTTATTTAGAAAAGTTGAGGTGTGTAGTATGATATGATATTTGGCTTATATATTCTAAACAGGGACAATGCATGGATTTCATTTCATATTACATAGAAAATGCATAGCATTTTTAGGAATGTAGTAAAGATGGTGTGAAAAACCAATTTATCATCTCTATTAAATATCTAGATGTCTTTTGGTTTTTTAACACATCAAAATTATAGCATACATAACATGTCATGCTATAATAGCATTCATTTTTCCTAAGGAAGTTAATATGAAAGGATGTATATACATTTTTTTAAATAAACAATTGACGTGTGTAAGAGGCTTACTAATTACAAACGGAGTTACCTAACATTTGTTTATAACAATATTTGAATCCATTCTTTCTTTGAATCTCAAAGACTAATCAACTTGTTTTCCTTCAAAAACAATTGAATAGGTGGTCCCAAATTGCATCCCGTTTGCCCGGACGAACAGATAACGAAATAAAGAATTTTTGGAATTCCACGTTGAAGAAAAGGTTAAAAAACAACCTTTCTTCCTCACCATACAACAACCATGAATCATCGGATCCTAGATTGGACATGATGTTTGGAGGGATAATGGCGATGCAAGAACATGACATCATGAGTATGAACATGAGCATGGATTCATCGTCGACCTCCTCCTCATCTTCCCAGCTACCATTTTCTACCACTGGACATAACTCCTTCGATGGTTCATCCATGCCTTTTGTAGACAACAACTACGAAATGGCATCGATGGTCGGGGCCACCAATGGCTTTCTGCAGGCACCGGGAGGATGCTTGACAGAAATGGGAATGGAAATGGGAATGAGAATAGAAATGGAAGAGCGATTCGGCTATGGAAGTTTGGAGGCTCAAAGATCAATGGAGCTTGAAAGCAAAGTGCTATGTCTTCCACATGAAGAGATGAACCCTCCTCTAATGAACAATAAAAGCAATTTTGATCAGTATTTGGGTACAAATGAGCAGAATTTAAATGTGGAGGAGATGTTTGGAGATATGGGAGGAAGCCATGGACAATTACAAGAAAGCTTGAAGATGGGCAATGAATGGGATTTGGAGAGTTTCATGCAAGATATATCCTCATTTCCTCATTTTCTTTGATTTCCAACCAAAGTCTATAAATCTTCATTTATTTAGAATTTTTTTGGGGAAAACAAAAAAAACCCACATATTATTTTTTTGTCCCTCATTTCTTCTCTTCTCAACAAAACCCACAAAAAAGGAAAAAAAAAAAAAATCATTTTACACCACCTCAAGTTTCATATAAAACCTTTTCAAAGCCATTTGTTTAGGGAATTTTTGGGAAACCAACCCTAAAAATATATATATATATTTTTCCCTTATATATGATTTCTTATCTCTCAATAAAACCCCAAAAAATAAGAAGATTGAATAAGAAAATTAGTCTTTGTTTTGGTTGGCCATGGTTGAAGCCCATGAATGGAAATGAAAAAGAGAGGTTTCTTTTGGTTTTGGTCTTGTCTTTAGGGGAGACTCAAGAAGTTGATTCCCAAATGCTGATGCAGCTTTTGTGAGATTAAGAAGCTGAGAGAGTTAGAGAGAAGGTAGAGTGAAGAAAGTAGTTAAAAAAAAAAAAGCACTTTTGTTCTACAAATCCCAACTTTGAGAGAGTTTTTGGTAAGTTTTTGTGTACCTTCAAAACATGGTCTTTTGTTAGCACCACCATATATAGTAGAAGGAGCAAATAAACAAAAAGGTTGGATCATTTGTTTGTTTTTTTATCATTTATGTGTACAAAAAAAAATATAAATCATAGATAATATTACACACAAGGCAACTCTCCCTCTATCTCCTCATCCTTGATGAGATAATATTGCTAGTCTATTCATGTTTCAATCATTGTTGTAGTATCGTGAAAATCGATACAGTATTTAATAGATTGTAATAACCACAAATTCAAATTTTTGTGAAGAACTAAAGTAAAGAAAATTCGTGACAGTCTCAACGTAGCTGAATTGGTTAAAACATGTTTTCGATCAAAATCAGATTAAGACATATGTCTTAAGCTAAGAGATAGATTATATCTTGTTGAACTAAAAAAGATGTTCAATTCTAGAATATAAAGAAATAGACTACATTAGGTAATAATTGGTATCATTGTATAGTATCAACTTATGTATATACCTCAATTGGTTAATATAACAACTTTTAACAATATCAGGTAGTTGGTATCATTGTATAGTATCAACTTATGTATATAACTCAATTGGTTAAGATATGTTTATATATCATTTATATCTATATGTATTTAGTTTTTAGCATCAAAAGAATTTAGGGAAAACTTAGGGCCTATTTGGTAAGCAATCTGAAAACAGAAATTTAAAAAATAAGGGATTCAATGAAAACAAAGTTGTATTTCATGTTTTCAGATATGTGTTTGGTAGTAGATTTAAAAATTTGATTTCATTCTAAACAATTGTTTAAAGTGGGTCCTATAACATGTTTATAGATCATGAAATTAGTAGTAGTTCCAAAACTAATTATTAGATTAAATATAAGTCAATATTAATTAATTTATGAAATAATTTTATAAATTTTATAAAATTATCATTTTATAATATAATATATAATATATTATATATATATTTTAATTTAACAAAAGTAAATTGAGTTCATAACATGAGATATTGTATTTATTAAGATGTTTATCTTTGTTTAATATAATTATGTATTTTAAAATTTTAAATTTAGAATATGGATACAATGAAAATATAAAAATATTGTTTTCAGAATTTCTATTATTTGGATCCCAGAATCAAAAGCTTGATTTTCAAAAACATATCTCGCTAAACACATATATTGATGAATTGGTGAATCAAAACATAAAACAGAATCTGCATACCAAACATGCCCTTATGTCATGAGCGGATCTATATGGGGACAAGGGGGGCCATGAGCCCCCCAAAATTTTAAATTTAGTATCCTATAGTATGTAACGGTTTGGTTTAAAAAAATAACAACATATACTTATAGTTTTGTGTAATGCATCCTTGGTAAAGAAACAGTTGTTGTCCTAGTTGTAAAACATTGATCTAATTTGACCAATGCTTGGTTCAAAATCCTACTTGTTGCATTTTTTTTTTCTTTTTTATACATCGCTTTGTTTTTCTTTTTTTTTGATAATATATTCAAGATTACTAGTTTTATTAATTCTATAAAAAAATTAAATATTATATTTTTATTTCCTTTTATGTATAAGTTTATTAATTCTATAAAGAAATTAAATATTATATTCTTATCACATTCAATATATATTTTTTTAATTTAATGATTTATTAGACACAAAATTGAATACGTTTAAAGTCTATATATATAGACCTATCAGATACATTTAAAGTTTAAGAAATTATTAGAGTAAAGTTTAAACACTTATTATATACTTTTTAAAGTTTAGAGATCTAATAGATTAGAACTTAAAAGTATACGGACTAACTCGTAATTTAACTTTTTTTTCCTATTTAATAAGAAATTAAAATTATTCAAACTTAGTTAGGAAGTCTTCTATACACTCATCTATTCTTATCGTCGATAATTTTTTAAATCCACATAATATTGTGTTCAAATTAATCTTTTGATTATTTTTTGATTATATTTATTAAATAATAATTTGTCGATCCCCCAAACATTGGTATCTGGATCCGCCCCTGCCTTATGTTTGGGAGATTTTCATTTAAGATAAACACTGTCTATCTTTTACAATAAAACAACATCAATCAGTAATTAAGTTAGTAAACCTAATTTAGCTACTTCATTTCCTTATCAAGTAACATGCATGCATGCAATATATTATCAATAATACATTTAAAATATAAGATAAGAAATATACTTTTGCATATACTTTTGCCTCCTAAGCTTTCACGAGAGTATCAATTTAGTCTCTAAACTTCAAGTTATAATAATTTAGTCATTGTATTACTTTCAAATTTGTAACAATTTAATGCATGAATTTTAACACGTTACAATTTAGTCCCCATATTTTCATATTTATAGCAATTTATTTTTTCATAAAAAAAACTATCAAAATGAAGTGTCAATTTTTATAATGTAACAACTTAATCTTTGTAATTTATAAACACATTTGATTCACAATTAGTTTATCGATTTATATAGGTAAGAAATTCAATTAAATCTTAATAATATTTTTCACGATAGAGATTAAATCATTACAAATTGTAAAAGCATAGAAACTAAATTCCACAATAGAAACCAATTATACATATAATAAAAGGATTACAAAAATTCGAATATAGATCTATAAATAAAAAATAATTATAATAAATAAAAAGGATTATAGAGATTTGGCTTTGACCCAACTCTTTAGAAAAGTTGACTGAAAGTGTTGGCATATTTGAAATTTTTATATTTAAATGCTGGGTATATTTTCTTTTATTATATATATATATATATATATATCTGAAAAATAAAACAGTCAGCATTAATATTCTGCAGGCTGTCAGGCACACGCCTCAATGAACGTGTTACAAAGGCAGGAAAAAAACGTGTTTGAAAAGAAATTTATAGATTCAGAAAATAAAAGAAAATAAAATAACATTTAAAAGAAAAAAAAAATAACGTCGCCTGAGAGATTCGAACTCTCGCGGGGAAACCCCATGTACTTAGCAGGCACACGCCTTAACCACTCGGCCAAAGCGACTATTTGTTAATAATTAAAGAAGTTAAATATAAATATAATAAAACAATATATATATAATATCGTAGTTACAAAATTAAAACTAATGTTGAATAAGGTTGTGGACCTTGTATTTTTTTGACATTCTTGATATGTAATATTTTGTAAATATTACAGAATGGTCTTATCTAAGATCTATATACGTATAAGTGAATGTATCTTAATACAATATAATCATCAGGTAAGACGATGATTACAAAAATTATAAATATACTATTAAAAATCTGGAATGATTAATATGACAATTAATTTGATATATTTGTACGAATGCGTGTTGTTTGATTTCATGTACATGAAAATATACATAGAAATTATAAAAGTGTTGTTGTCTCTCCTATTCAGAAGGTTACCATAAATTTTTTTTTGTGAGTGCTAGTTTGAATCTTAGATATACATGAATCATTTATTTATTTATTTATTTTAAGTTTAATAACATGTAAAGTTGGAGATTCGAACCTCTAGTCTCTTGATCGACGACATATGCCTAAACCAGTTGAGTTATGTTTATTTTTTTATGAGAGATTACTCTTAGCATCTTAAAAATTTTAATCCTTGATATGATTTAGGAATATTGTCCATTAGATTCTTAATGGGAGTTGAAGGAGAGAAATGAAAATTTTAATCCTATTATAACTTTAAATCCTTAATGAGCGATCAAATTTCATAAAGTAAATATATTTGTAGATGCAATTCATCAATAATACATGAGAGTATTACCCAAGTTTATAGCAAAATAACATTGGGTTAATAATAGGGGAAAAAAACAAAAAGGTTAAAAAGCTGAGTGAAGCAACAATTTTTTCTTTAATCTCTATGAAATATTTCATCAAAATTAAAAGTATTTTTATTTTGTCACTTTAGTAATTGTAGTTTATAAATATATTTGGTCTCTCATTAATTTATCAATTTACATATATAAGATACTCCATTAAATCTTAACAACATTTTTTTAATATAGGGTCTAATTAAAAATTGTTACAAATTTTGCTAACATGAAGATAGCTTAACTAACATAAATTATGTTACTCTCAACCAAAAGGGTTAGAGGTTCGAATCTCCCTCCCATATATTATCACCTTATAAATTTTAAACTACAAAAATTAAATTTTTATTATTTTAAAAATATAGGAACTAAATTATTACAAATTAAAATTGACTCATTTTTTTTTTTTTGAGAAAAAATGGACTCAAATGGTTACTTTAATGAAATTACAACAACTAAATTATTTTTAATAAAAAATAATTAATTGATTCTATGTCATTACAAGTCCCCTTGAGACAGGGAGAAGTTTATAAACACCTCTTATTGGAACCCATATGGCCGGCCACATGATTTTTTTTTTTTTTGAATCAAGGCCACATGATTCAATTACAACATATAACTTATTTATTCTTTAATAATAGAGTTCAAATTTGCCAACAAAAACATAGCTAAACTAGCATTAAGTATTAAGTATAATTCATGAGTTCAAATCTTCCCATCTCCATGGTTGATGTACTAAAAAAAAAAAATTAATAATAGAGTTCAAATTTGAATAAGATTATTATGCTCGATAATCATTTACCGGTTTCATAATCATCATGAAGTCTGTGTTGGGGTATAGAGTTGAGTTATTATTTTAGGGGTATCTGGTGTAGTTTTTTTTAACTTGAATAAGTTTGATTTTTTGTGATTTTTTTTCTCTTATTTTTTTTCCAACAAATCAATTGCAAACACATTTGCCTACAATTCCAAAACTCAATTATGAGATCAACTACAAAATTACAATATATATATATATATATATATATTACCATTTGTCAAATTTATGTTACGAATATTTACAAAATTAGTAATGGATATCGAGATTGATATCAATTTTATTTTCAATAAAATTCATCTAGAAACACTTTTTTTTTTCATATTTGCAACACTGAATTTAAATGTATACTACAAAAAAAAAATATATTTTAACATTGATTTTTTTTTAGATACCATTCTTTCTTTCTTTTATAAATTGATTTTTTTCAAAATATAGGCAATATAGTATTGTGTCCTCCTTTTAATATACGTTAAACTTCTTTCAATTTATAGAAATCACATATTTTTAGTACACATTGAACTCAATTCAATAGATAGAGAAATCAAATGTTATATTCTTTATAACAACAAATAACAATTGATGAATGAAAAAAACACAATGTACCAGTATTTTTTTTTCTGTAAACACAAATTAAAATTCTATTAAAATATAGAAATCTAAAGTTTTATTGTCTGAACATATATTGAACTTCTTTTAAACTTACAAATGATGAATTTATCATAACATTTTTTAAGTACTAATAGGGTCGTTTGTTTTAAAATACAATGACCACTACGTTTTTTTTTAAAGGAACATTGTTTGTTTACATTTGTTAAATCACATGAATATGATAATAAAACGACAATATATTTCAACATTAATGTCATGTAAAAGTGAAATATTCACAAAATATTAGCAGGTTATCAAGTACCTATTTACATGATTCACAAAACATAATTATGGTATCAAGTACCCATTTACATGGTTCACAAACATAATTATGGTTCACAAAATATAAGTAATGACCAACAAATGGGTTGAGCTTGTATGTCCAAAGAAAGATTGTTGAAGAAGAGAGTAAGACCAACTAAGTACATGTGCATTTCATATTATTTTGAACCATGAGAATCTCGTTGGTCGCTGGGAATTATTGTTGGGTGCGTGATACTCGTCGGAGAAGATACTGTTGGTTGTAAGATAAGGTCATCAACGACTATTGTAAATTGTCAGATAAGGTAGTCGAGAGTGGTCGTCAATTGCCGCATATGGTCGTCGATAGTGAAGGTTGCTTGGTAGTGGTCGCCGAAGAAGGTCATCATAGGTGGTTGTATGTTGTTGAAGATGTTTATCGATCGTTAGAGGTGGCCACCGATCGCCAAAGATAGTCGTCGGAGGTAGTTTTTGGTTGTCAGAGATGGTCACCAATTGCAAGAGATGATCGTTAGAGATAGTTTTCAGTCGCTGGAGAAGGTCATCGGAGGTGGTTGTCGGTTACTAAAGAAGGTTGTCGATTCTAGATGATGTATTTGCTCGTTGGAGATGGTCACTGATTGTCGAAAATGGTCGTTGAAGGTGATTTTCGATCGCCGTCACTGGTCGTCGGAGGTGATTTTTGATAACCAGAAATGGTAACAGATCGCCTGAAATGGTCGTCAGAGGAGGTTTTTGATCGTCGATCGTTAGAGATGGTTACCGATCACCAAAAATGATCGTCAGAGGTGGTTTTCGATCGCCCAAGATGTCGTCGTCGGAGGTTTTTGGTCGCCAGAGGTGGTTACCGATCGTCGGTGGTAGTCGTCAGTTGTTGGAAAAATGATGATAAAATATGTTAATAGTGTTACTGTACAAGTCAGTGGAGTCAATATCCTAAGTTGATAGAGTTGAGTTGAGTTAATTTATCAAGGAGGCAAACACTAAGTTGGGTTTAAAACTCAACCCAACTCAACTCAACTCAAGGAGCCAAACACCCTTTTTTTTTTAAAAAAAAAATTAAGCCTATAAATACTATTTCTAATCAACACGGGGTCCTTCCAGCATGCTTTGTCCTCACTCACATGCTCCCTAGGAAAATTCCCAGGAGGTCACCCAACATAGGATTGCTCCAAGCCAAGCACGCTTAATTGTGGAGTTACTATGATTGAACCACCGAAAAGGAAGGTGCACCTTGTTGGTATAGGTAGTAGCTATCAATTCTTTTAAGCCTTTCTCAACTATACTTTCATATCCTCATGGTCGCTCGCATGTACCCCTTTTCCTCGGGCACCATACTTTCATATCCTCAGGATCCCTCTCATTCAGATGTCGACTCGGTTCATTCATGTACCCCTCTTCCTTGGGTGTCACATGCCCACCAGCTTTCGCCTTGGTTCGTCCCCGAACCACATCTTACTGGGAGAGGTTCCGCTCTGATACCATTTGTAACGCCCCGTAAAATCTAACACTTGCCATAACATCATCGTCATCTCGCCAACCTCGAGTCTCAGCCTACTAAGGGTTACACAGATACTTGGGACTTGGACCTGCACTAGGGCTAGTTGTGCTAACTACAATTCTAAGGCTCAATGGCACTTCCCGAGTCACTTCAGACTAAGCACAGGACAACCAGGCTAGGGACAAACAGTCATAGCACGATGAACAATTAGGAACTCAACACAAGGTTACATCGCCCCTACTAATTATGATCACATAGCACTAACAGACAACCAGGAACTAGAAAGAACTAACGAGTTCGAGTTCCAGTACAGATAAACGTAAACAACCACAAAGAACATGATTCAGGCACAACCGAGCATCTCATCCTATCATGCGACTATCAAAACTTTACTTTCAATCATAAATTGCATGCAATATGCCCCTAAGCCCTACACTTAGGGGTAGTTTAGTCCAAACGACTACTTACAGGAAAACCGAATACAACGAGGACTTGGGTTATGCGGCGTGCTCCAAAGTACTTCTATTTCCAAATCGTCCCTAACGAAGAACACGCACAATATTAGTAAATCGAAACGTAAAAGTGACCTTAAAAGTTTTCAAGGAGTAAAACTCACCCAGCGAAGTGCCAAAACGGACTAAGGAACGGACCGAGGCGACCGGACGAAAGGAGACTGTCGCGGCTCTACAGGCGGCGGCGCGTGGGTGGCAGATCTGGAATCCTTACGACCCGATCTATCCAGAACTGGTATCCGTCCCTCGAAAACCGATCGAAAAGAGCTCGAACCGGCTGAACCAAAGCAGTGGGTCTCGCGGATCTGGGCACGGCGGCAACCAGGTTTACCGCAACGACGAGAGGGCCGGCGGCGGCGGCGACGCGTCTCGAGCGCCAGCGGGGGTCGACGGTGGCTCTGAGATGAGAGAGAGAGGGCAGCGTGAGAGAGAGAATGCGAGAGGCGGCGGGCGGCGAGAGAGGGGAGAGAGTTCGCGTGGGAGAGGGTGAGAGAGAGAGAGAGGGAGAGAGAGAGAGAAGACTGAGAGAGTGGGTCGGGGAGAGGGAAGAAAACGAGAGAGGAGGAGGGGGCGGCCGCCGGCCAAACGGGCGGCGCCACAACGCTGCACGACACACAAGAGAGAGGAGGGCGAAAGCCTCCCGACTTTCGTTTTCTCAAGTCTTTTTTTAAATAAAAGCGACTCGTTACGATACACACCCACCTTAGGCGCTTTCGTCCTCGAAAGTAGCTAGCTCTTGAACAACTCTGGATAACTTGCTCGCATCTCCTCCTCGCGTTCCCAGGTGGCTTCCTTGAGATGATGGTTCTGCCAAAGAACCTTCACAAAACGGATTTCCCTGTTCCTCAGGACTTTATTATCACGAGCAAGAATTTGCACAGGCCTTTCCTCATAACTCAGATCCTTGTCTAACTTCAACGGCTCAAAGTCGACAACGTGCGAGGCATCTGGCACATACCCTCGCAGCATAGACACATGGAACACGTTATGCACCGACGCAAGGGACGGCGGTAAGGCCAACCGGTAAGCCACTGGCCCAATGCGCTCCAGGATCTCGAAAGGTCCAACGAACCTAGGACTCAACTTTCCTTTCTTACCAAACCTCAGGACACCCCTCATAGGTGCAACTTTCAAGAACACAAGGTCTCCAACGACAAACTCCAACTCTCGACGCGACGACATCGCGATAACTCTTGCCGCCTACTCTGCGTTTGTTAACATCCTTGCCCTGATCTTCTTTATGGCCTCATTTGTCACCTGGACCAACTCGGGTCCCAACAATTTCCGTTCACCAACCTCTCCCCAACACACTGGGGTCCTGCACCTTCTCCCATAAAGGGCTTCGAAAGGGGCCATACCAATAGTCGTCTGATAACTATTGTTATACGCAAACTCCATCAAGTGAAGGTGTGAGTCTCAACTACACCGTGAAGTCTAATGCACATGCCCGAAGCATATCCTCCAAAAATCGATTTACTCGTTAAAATCCGCCATCGCCATCCATCATGCGGGTGAAACGTTGTACTAAAGTTACTCTGTGCCCCTAGGGCTCTCTGAAAACTCACCCAAAAGTTCGGGGTGAACTGTGGGTCTCTATCAGACACGATCTTCACTGGGACTCCGTGCAGCCTCACTATCTCTTCCATGAAGAGGTGTGCCCACTTCTCAACTGTATAGGTTGGCTTACCCGACAGGAAGTGAGCGGACTTGGTTAGTCTATCCACAATCACCCAGATCACTGTGAATCCCTTCGCTGTTCGGGGCAATCCCGAAATAAAGTCTATGGAGATCTCCTCCTATTTCCACTGAGGTACTTCCAACGGTTGCAACAACTCTGTTGGCTTCTGCCTCGGTGCTATAACTGGCCGCACACACTAAACACCCTCTCGACAAACTCGCCACTCTCTCTTTTCATTCCACGCCACCAGTAGAATGATTTCAAGTCTGGTACATCTTAGTGCTTCTGGATGCAATCGAAAAAAAGGAGAATTATGAGCATCGGACAAAATCTCCTCCTCGAGACCACTCTCGCAGAGGGGACACAAACGCCCCCGAGCGGTGAGTCCACCGTCTCACGCCACAGAGAACTCGCTTTCTCGTCACTTCTTGCCTGACGCCAACAGTCCTCAAGACTTGAGTCTCCCTGTTGAGCCTCAATAACTCGTTGTCTCAAGGTCGGCCGTACCGACAATTGGTTCACCGTGTCTTTGTGACTCGACTCACCACAATCGCTATCTCTCGCACGCGTTCCAACTCGAACGCAAAGGAACTTGTCTCATGACCAGGGCTGAGGTGTGAGCCACCTTCCTGCTAAGGGCATCAGCAACAACGTTTGCTTTGCCTGGATGGTACAGTATCTCAACCTCATAGTCCTTTACTAACTCCAGCCATCTGCGTTGCCTCATATTTAACTCTTTCTGGGTAAAAAGATACTTGAGGCTCTTGTGGTCCGTGTACATCTGAATCTTTTCCCCATACAAGTAATGTCGCCATATCTTCAGAGCGAAGACCATGGAAGCCAACTCCAAATCATGGGTCGGGTAATTCCGCTCGTAGTCCTTCAACTGACGAGAGACATAGGCGATCACCTTTCCATTCTGCATCAACACACAACCCAGACCTTTCTTGGAGGCATCACTGTAGACCACGAAACTTCCTAAGCCATCAGGTACTGCAAGCACAGGTGCAGAGACTAGCCTATGCTTGAGGTCCTGAAAACTCGTTTCACAAGCTTCACACCACACGAACGGATTTCCCTTCCGGGTTAACTGGGCCAAGGGTGTGGCTATCTTGGAGAAATCCTCGACGAACCTCCTGTAATAACTCGCTAAACCCAAAAGCTTCGCAGACTTAGAAGCGATCTTAGGATGAGGCCAATCTATCATCGCCTCAATCTTGGCGGGATCCACCGTTACACCTTCTTTTGGACACCACGTGTTTTAGGAAGGCTACTCACGCAAACTGTAACTCACACTTGGAGAACTTTGCATACAACCTGGTTGGTCCTCAAAGTCGACAACACCTTCGTCAAATGGACTTCATGCTCCTCCTCCGACTTGGAGTACACCAAAATATCGTCGATGAAGACGATCACAAAGGTGTCTAAGAACTCCTTGAATACCTGTTCATTAACTCCATAAATGATCTTTGGGGCATTCGTCAAGCCAAAGGACATCACCGTGAACTCATAGTGTCCGTACACGACACTGGCGCGATCTTTGGAATATCCTCGCCCTCGATTCTCAATTGGCGGTACCACGACCGCAGTCAATCTTAGAAAACACACCGCCGCTCCTGCAGGTTGGTCAAACAAATCATCGATCCGGGTGAAGAGTATTTGTTCTTTCATCATTACCTTGTTCGGCTCTCGGTAGTCAATGCATAACCGCATCGACCCATCCTTCTTCTTCACAAACAACACGGCGCACCCCAAGGTGAAACACTTGGGGCGGATGAACCCCTTATCTAGAAGTTCCGCTGGCGAGTCTTAAGCTCCTTCAATTCTCTGGTGCCATTGGTGAGGGCTTTTAGACAATGGAGTCGCCCCGAGCTCCATTTCAATCAAGTCTACCTCACGAACCGGGGTAGAGCTGTGCAACTCTTCGGGGAACACATCCGCAAACTCTCGAACAACAGAACCGAACTCAACTACGGTCCTTTGTTCCGTGAATCAACAACACTCGCCAAGAGAGCCCAAACTCCTTCACTTATCAACTTCTTTGCCTTGAGAGCTGAAATCATCTTCGGAATTTCTCCAGTCTCAATTCCCTTGAACTTGAAACTGGACTCTGCCGGAGGTCGAAACACCACCTCTCGGCAATGACAGTCGATGTTGGCATGGTTCGCAGACAACCAATCTATGCCCAGGATTACATCGAAGTCGCTCATTTCCAGCATAACCAACGTCACATCTAGCACGCGACCTGTTACCACTACCTGACTAGACTTAACTTTTTCCCGAGCCACTAACTCTCTACCCACAGGGGTAGCTACTGCCAAATCCACATCTAAAGGCTCTACCTCTAACCGGGCTTGTCTCACAAAAACAACAGAAATAAAAGAATGCGAGGAACCAAAATCAAAGCAAAGATAAGAGCAAGTGGCCAAGAACGAGTAGTGGTAATTGCACCACAAAGACCGGAACCTCCCTGCATTCCTGTCAGACTCACATAGACTCCACCCTTCTAGCGGTTTCCAGACTCATCTTTCTTTGTTGTACAGGCTTTGGCCAGGTGCCCAGGTTTCCCACAGTTATAACAAATCCTCTGGTCTTTGGCTCCTTGCTTGCACACAGATGACAAGTGACCCAACTTCCCACAATTATTACAGATCTTGCTAATCGCATGATGAGCCCCATTGTCTTGAACTCCACATCTATAACATGAACCCCTGCTCGGAGCCTGTTGGGGTTGATGTCCCTGAGTCCCGGATCTGTTTGGCCTAGCAAAGGCCTGCTCAAACTTCCTCTTACGGTGGTTCGGAACTCGACTGCACACGAACTCTGGCCGAAAACGAACTCATGCGACCTCAGTCAGATCAATCGGGATGCCACTTGATCGCTGCGACATAAGTCTTGGGGTCGTGAGCAATCGCTGTCGACCCACGTGCGCGCCTCCTCGTAAACTCCGTGAGGAAGCATTCCACCTTCTTCTTCTCTGTATCCACCATATCAGGGGCGAATCGAGACAGGGTCGTAAACTCGTGCTCGTACTCCTCGACCGTCTGGTTCGACCCTTGCTTTAGTTGTACGAACTCAACTTTCTTGTCGATTCTAAGCACAACCGGATAGTACTTCTCGTAGAACACCTCTTGGAACTGCGTCCAAGTTATCGGTCCTGCATCGACATCTATGGACCGCATACAAACCGCCACCATAGGAGAACACTTCCCTTAACGCATGCATGCGCTGACCGAACTTTTCGGTGCTTGGGGCAACCCATTCGACTCAGAATATCGTCCACTGCCGCAAACAATGCTTCGACAGCTTCATGGTCTACCGGCCCATCGAAGAAAGGCGGGTCATACTTCTTGAAATCCTTCAGATATCCCGCTTCTTCTGTCATTGCCCTAAACGTAAAAGTCGATGCATCCCTTGGATTCTGCGCAGGTGTTAGTTCCTGATTTCGGGCTGCTAGGGCCTCCATGGCCTGAGTGAACATATCGCTATATTCGCGCTCGGATCGATTCTTTGGATGCATGCCATGAGTTCAAAGAACTAGCGGCGCCCCGCACGTTCGGTGCCGGACATTTACCCTTTCCTAGGCTCCATCATTTTGCCCAGCTGATTCCTCGACCACTGGGATATCCTGGTTGAGCCCCTCCCGATGCTCGGAGTGCTCAACCTCTGGTGCATCGACGGTCGGTTCTTGGTTTCGGGCCCTTCGACCTCGACCCCTACGACCACCCCGACCTCGACCACCAGCAGCTGCTCTTGCACGACCTCTACCACGTGCCATAATCTAAGCACAAGAAACATAACACATCAACATCGATTCACGAAGTACAGTATAAAAGAAAGCACATCAACCTCAACAACGAACCTCCTACCACTTACTAAGTAAAAGCAAACCTGTTGATGACCCGACGAGCTTCTTGCGAGAGGCTATGAAGGACTAAACACCTACGACGATGTAGCGAAAGATACAAGATCTAAAACTACGCTCGATACCAATTTGTAACGCCCCAAGCCCGGGATCCTCGCGACTGGGCAACACGCGCAACGTCACCATATCATCCATGACTGCTTGTAAGAATGAAGACACTATCCCCACAAACCAACACGGGGTCCTTCCAGCATGCTTTGTCCTCACTCACATGCTCCCTAGGAAAATATCCAGGAGGTCACTCAACATAGGATTGCTCCAACCTAAGCACGCTTAACTGTGGAGTTACTATGATTGAGCCACCGAAAAGGAAGGTGCACCTTGTTGGTATAGGTAGTAGCTATCAATTCTTTTAAGCTTTTCTCAACTATACTTTTATATCCTCATGGTCACTCGCATGTACCCCTTTTTCTCGGGCACCATACTTTCATATCCTCAGGATCCCTCTCATTCAGATGTCGACTCGGTTCATTCATGTACCCCTCTTCCTCGGGTGTCACACAAACATAGTTTAAAAAAAAAAAAACTAAAAACCAAATGGTTATCAAACCTTAGGTCTTGTTTGATAACAATTTGATTTTTTGTTTTTCAAAATTAAGCCTATAGGCAATAAATACTACGTCTACTTATGAATTTCTTTCTTTCATTATTTACTTTTCATCTATGTTTTCAAAAATCAAGTCAAGTTTTGAAAACTAAGAAAAGTAGTCTTCAAAAACTTATTTTTGTTTTTAGAATTAATTTGGGTAAGAATTCTAATGCTTTGTTAAGAAATATGATAAATGTTGTAGAGAATATTATGAGAAAACGAGTACAATTTCCAAAAATTAGAAACTAAAAAATTTGGTTATCAAATGGTCTCGTCTTTTAAAATTAAACTTTTAAATATTGCTTCCACCTATGAGTTCCTTGTCTCGTGTTATCAACTTTTTTACCCATGTTTTCAAAAACTAACTCAAGTTTTGAAAGCTTAAAAAATGTAGTTTTTTTTTTTTTTGAAGTTTGGCAAAACATTCCAATGTTTTCTTAAAAAAGATGAAAACTATGGTAGATAATTGTAGAGAAATTATGAGAAATCAAACACAACTCTAAAACACAAAAAACAGAAAATAATATTTTATTTTTTATTGTTAAAAATTGTGCTTGTTTTCTCATTATTTTTCTATCACATGTTTTATTTTTTTTAAAGAAAACATTTGAATTTTTAACCAAATTCCAAAAAAAAAAAAGTTTTTCAAAACTATTTTTTTAGTTTTCAAAATTCGACTTGGTTTTTTGAAAACACATATAAAAAGTAGCTAACAAAACAAGGAAACTGATCATAGGTAGAAGTAGTATTTATAGACTTAATTTTCAAAAATAAAAAACTAGATAGTTATCAAACAAGACCTCAATCTTGGCCTCTTTTGATCATTATTTGATTTTTGAAAATTAAGCCTATAAATACCACTCCCACATATAGTTTCCATTGTTTTGTTATCTATATTAATTTACATATGTTTTAAGAAAAAACTAAGTCTTCAAAACTAAAAAAAAAAAACGTTTTAAAAAACTTGTTTTTGCCTTTGAAATTTAACTATAATTCAGATGTTTCTTTGAAAGAGATAAAAACTATTATTGAGAAATGGAGGGAAAACAAGTTAATTTTAAAAAACAAAAAACAAAAAATCAAATAGTTATCAAACAAACACCATAAGAATTTCTTTTTAAGTTTTGACGAAATAAATAAATTCTTTGAAGTATAAACTTCTAAATACTTCATAATTCTCACAATATATTAAACTTTTTTATTAATCTCAACCAGTAAGATATTATATCTTCAGAGGTATAGTTATTTCAAATCTCCAACTCTACATATCATTGAACTAAAAAAATGTTAAAACCTCGGCTCTACTTTACTCAAGGGGGAAAATAAGAGTTAATATAATTTAACTAAATAAGATGTTGTTATAAGTAATCTTTTCTAAAGGTGCGATAGGATTCAAATCTATACTTCATGTTTAAAATGGTAATAATCATGAAAAGAACGGAGTTCTTCTTTAATCAAAATAAAAATTTAGTCCTTGAGCGTTTAGAATTATGTCTAATCAAATCTCTAAATTTTTTTAAAAAATGCCTAATAGGTCTCTAAACTTTAAAAGTCTTTAATAAAATTTTTAACTTTCAATTAAGTATTTAATAATTTCATCACTTATCCAACATTTTTTTTTAAAAAAAAAACTTCATGACCTATATAAGAACACAAAAATGAAAATTTAGTAGTTTTATGAATTTTGAAAAATGTCAAATAAATTAGAGATTTATTATGATACAAAATTAAAAGTTTTAGGACAACCGATTCAACACAATTACTAAAGTTTAAGGACTAAACTTGTAATTTAATCTTATTCTTTTTTTTTTATACAAAATATCTATTTTTTCATACATGATACTAATAATAATTTCTAAAAACAAAGTAATACTAGTGTTATTATGTCAGATTGAGCATAACTTAACTGGTTAAGACATATACTCTCAACTAAAAGGTCAATGGTTCAAATATTCCACTCCACACGTATGGTTAAACTAAAAAAAAACTAATAATAATAATATCATGTATATACAAATTTATAGAAAAATGAAAATCTCAATAATATCTTATATATGTATAATGATGTCTAAATATAAAGGGGAAGAGTAAATGAGAGGTGTGTAGTTATTAAAGCTATTTAGAAGATGAAATGATTTATTGGGTGAGTGTAGTGCATATCATAATGTCTTGATGTAAAAGCAAATTAAAGTTATACATTTATTTTTATTATTTTTCCTATTTCCCTCTCTAACTCTTACCCTTATGATCATTACCCCTATATGGCCTTTCATCTATGGCTTAAAAAACAAGAAATATTTCTCTCTATTTCTCTCTCTACTTTTATTTTAAAATTTTATTTTTTGAATTTGTAATAATTAATGAGGAATATGATGGTGTTAATGTATTTAGATTGTTAAAATGACATTTACATTTTTTTTTAGAATTAATGAAAGCGTGCTTAGTTTTGTTATCATTTGCCAAGATGGTGCCATTTTCGGTGTAAAGTAAAACCTAGGGATCCCAAAATTATTATCCCTTTTAAAAAGTTCTTTTTTGTTTTGCACTTGTTTATTCATCATTTTGATTTTTTTTTTCTTTTTTCTTTTCACATCACCATTGAATTGATAGCCAAGTTTTTTAAAAAAATAGTGAAAGTTGTTGAAATTTGACTCATATATTTTAAAATTTTAGATAAACTATGAATGTCACCAAAATTTTAAATTTTTGTCAACGTATATATTGTTACGAAGGGTGAATCCTCTTTTCCATTATATCATAGAAAAATCGTTGAAATATATAAAAAATATCAACAAAATATAATTTATCGATATTTGAATTATATCCAACATGTTGATGAACTTGAAATAAACAAGCTCCATACACGAGTATACGAAGATCATCTTTCATAGTTTTCGCTAGACATTTTTGATATGATGGAAGAGAATCGACTCTTCAATTGAATATGAAGGGGCTCCAACCTATGTCAAAATATATCTCAGACTTAGAGTTGGATTGAAAGTAACAAGTTCAAACTTATTTCTATTAGGGTTAAAAAGGCTTATTTGTTGATTTAAATATATTTTTTTTTATTGAAGTTTTTATGATTATCATTTTTTCAAAAAGTACCTATTTAACATCATTATTTTTTCCGACATTCTCATAAAATTGAAAGTTCGATATTTCCGTTAACAATAACATCAACATTTAAAACTTTAATTTCAATGTGACAAAGAAATGGTGAGTAACAAAGCTTATTTTTTTAAGGTGTGAAATTAAAAGTGAAATGGATATATATGGGTTGAGATTGAAGGGTCACAATTTTTAGACCTAACCTTTATGGATTGAATTATTCATGGATATGAAAATGTAAATCATAAGCAACGGTGTGAACACAAAATAAAAATAGAAAAAATAGATACAAATTAAGATTTATAAATATAAAAATTTAAATACAAGGGAAATACTATGAAGAAAGCTTCAAATAATCTTCTGTATATGCAAATAGTGAGCTAGATAAAAAATAAATTATAATTTTAAACTAAATAGCTAGAAACAGGAACAAAGTATTCTTTCAAATAAAAGTCGAAAAATAATAATTGGTATATGAATAAAATCTTGATCCCTTGATCCACCATTGAATAAATTTTGTATCACATAATATTTATATTGAAAATAAAAATTGACTTCTAATATTTATAGTTATCTCAATATCGTCTATATTCCTTTAAAATATTTAATTTTATATTATAATATCCATTTATTTCAATTCAATTCTTCTGTATTAAGAAAATGTTAAATTTTGTTAAATGGGAGTACGAATATATAAGATAGTCTTAAAATATAAATTTATTATATGAATTGGAGATACTCATTTAATGACTTAAAAAAATAATAATCTACAACCAATTTAATCTTATTTTTTATATGTTATTGATCTCTATCTAAATGTGAGAGAGTCATCGGCCGTTCGTAAAAAGAAGATCTTAAGAAATTAGTAATCATATAAATCATTAAAAGAGAATGCAACATAAATTAAAATTGACGAAACAAACAATGTATTTCAGTGAATAGAAACTTTAGATAAATCATCGAACAACAATATCAACCACTATCATTTTTTAATTCTTTCATTCGCACAACTTTTTCGATACGTTGAGAATATAACTAAAAAAATTAAAATTGTCATAGAACATTTGGACTGATCTACAATTTTCTAATATTATATAATTAATCGAAAATTGGAGTAAAAAAAGGAAATGACATGTTAGTCAATGATGAGGAATTTTCAATCTAATCTTATATTAAAAAAAAAAAGTTTCTTGCTTTTTAGATGGGCTCAATTCAATATCATCCTAAAAAGTAAACATTTTTTTTAAAAAAATTTCTCTTTTTATTCTGAAAAGTTTAAAAGCCCTCCCATTATATGCTATTTCCCTTGTCAGAGAAATAATCTCTCCGCCACTCTCTCCGCCGCTGATGGAGGCCGCCGAAGAGCAAGAAGCCGTTCTCTTCCACTCATATCCATGTGCTTATTACGTCCAAAGCCCCTCCACCCTCTCCCACGCCAACAGCTCCGACAACCGAAACCCCGCCGAGTCGTCGGCCTGTCACTCGCCTCTCCGCTCCGACAACTTTCCCAATGGCCATCACCACCACCACCATCACCGCAACCCAACTCAGGAAGCCTCTCGCTTCACTCTCTCCCGCTACTCCTCCTCCCGTGGCTCGAACCATGGGGTCGGGACCGACAATGGCGAGGCTCGCCTGATCGTTGGTCACGGTCGTGATCAGGACGAGAAGCAGGACGAGGACGAAAACGAGGAAGAGTATTATGGGAGGAAGAGGAGAGGATGTTGGAAGACATATTGTACGTATAGAAATTCGGACTCTAATGCATGGATTTGCTTGCAATTGAGTTGGAGGGCAATTTTCAGTATGGGAATTGCTTTGCTTGTGTTTTACATTGTCACTAAGCCTCCCTCACCCATCATTTCTGTTCAGGTAATTTTGCATTTTTTTTCTCCCTTCCAAATTTCATTTTTTTAAATTTAATATTTACGTACAAATATCGAATTATATTTAGTGAAATTTCGAAGTATTTTGATTGTATAAGCATGAATGCTATTTTATTAGAGGACATTTTCTATATTTCATGCGTTTCATTTGTTTAGGTTTCATTCATATCAATGTTGTTTTTTTTTAATAAAATTTGAGTAAAATTTGGGTCCAACCCAAACTAGACCGATCTTGTGTTGCCTCGTTTTGAATCTCAATTTTTTTTAAAAAAAAAACTATTTTTTTTAATGTGGTTATGAAGTAGGCAACACAATATTTTTCATGAAAATTTTAATGAGGTTTTTATTGTCAAACATTTATCATTACTCATTTAAAAAAATTTAAGGCTAAATTGTTAAAAAAGTAAAAAGACTTAAATGACATAGGTTAGAATATTGATGAGAAGTATGTTTCTTTTTTTCCTAATGTTGTTTTTTTCAATAAAATAATGCCTTTTCGACATTATATGCTTTATAAATGTATTGAAACTATGCATTAATGTAAGACTAATTAATTGGTTCAATTTTACCATATGCTTGCATGAGGAAGATTAAAATAAGGTTTTTGTTAGGAGATACATTAGAAATTTTTGTTTAAAATGGAGAGAAGTATATTAAAGTTATGTATATATTCTTTCTTTTTTGAAAGTTAATAAATTCTTTCTTAAACTAAGTTTGAATATGAGAAAGAGAATATATTCACTACCTTCCATTTATATTTATATCGGTTGTCCATAAAACTTTTTGTTTATATTAAATATATTTATTATGAAATGAATTTGTTAAACTAATAAAATCGATGAAATTATTATTTTATATATATTTCTATATGTAAAAAGAATGAAAACTTAGTTTGTCTATAATTATAATTAAAAATTATATTTTTATTTTAAAATGTAGCACTCATTTTACAATTATGGGGCTTATCATACATATTCTGTGGCTCAAAAAAAATATATTTTTTAAAAAACAAACTCATTCTTTATTTTATAAAAAAATTTCCTCTTTTCTATGATTAAAAAGTAAAAAAGTAAAAAGAAAAATGATCATACTTTATTTTATAAAAAAATTTTCCTCTCTTCTATGATTAAATTATAAAAGTTAAAATTTTATTTTGATTCTTATGCTTTTGAATTTATTCCATTTCAGTACTTTTAAATGTCTAAATTAGTGGGTATATTTTTAATAATACTAGTCCAAAATGATAATGTTTCCTCCATACATTTTGAAAACTTACCTACATTGTATTTTCCTGAAAACAAATTATGATTATTAGTTTACCATGTTTGATAAAAAATTAACTTGTCTACTTTTAAGATTATTAAAAGTACACCAACTAAATTTGAAACATTTGAAACTACAAGGCTAAAATAGAATGAGTCTTAAATTATAAATTTAATCCATGAACTTTGGGCTCGTTTTAAAATTTTAGAATTTTCCATTACTTCCTCAAATATTGTATATCGTGCATATATTTAATTTTTATCATTAAATCTATTTTTTCTTTTTTGAGTTCAACCATATGTAAAAAGAATTCAAATCTCTAACTCCTTGATCGATGATACATATCTTATACCAGTTGAAATATGTTCTTCTGATGCATAAATCCATTAATACATTGATGATATGGCATATTCATTAATGTACTTAAATCAACCAAAAATTGATATTGAATGGTATATATATATAAACTGTCTTAGATGCATCATATTTTCAAATAGTCCTTTCTATATATTCAAAAGATTATATCAAATAACATTAAAATAGTCTATAATTATTTTTCGAAACTCACCTTTCAACTTTTAAAACTTTGTCACCAAATTGAACATAACTCAATTAAATTAAGACCTAAGAGGTCAGATGTTGAAGTCTAAAAAAAAATTCAAAACTTTCTCAATAAACCATTCAACTTTTTTATTACATAAAAATCACTCTTCATCATCCTCCTAAACAAAATGTATACTTCAACAACCAAATTTAAAAAAACTCATATATGATTCGAAGACAAAGTTAATTTCGTGTAGGGATGTATATAAGTCGGGTTAGGTTGGGTTGAGGGAGATTTCTAGACCAACCTGAAAATTCGGGTTGGTCATTCCTTCAACCCAACCAACCCTATTCATGAGAGTAACCCAACCCAACCCAACCCAATATTTTCGGATTGAGTTGGGTTGGGTCACCGGATTAACTTTTTTATTTTTTTAATTATTTAAAATATTTTTTTCTTGAATTAATAACTAAAATCACATAAAATTCAAAATATCAAACTTCAAAAACCATAACATCTTAACATTTTGTTAGAAGTCTAGAAAAAAACATAAAAAATTGACAAATAACTCATTTATAAGTATATATTTAATTAAAATAAAATTAAAAAATATAAACTTTGGGTTGGGTTGGGTTGGGTCAACCCGATCCTAAAAGACCCAACCCTTATGGTTTTCTAAACATTTAACCTAACTCAAACCGAAAAAAAATCTAACCCTACCCAACCCTTACGGTTTGGGTTGGGTAGTACGGGTTGGTCGGGTTACCGGGTTACTTGTACACCCCTAATTTCGTGTGTATAGATATTGAAACAATGATTATTTTTATATATCTTTTTTTTTTTATAGAAGTATATAATTTAGTGAGATTAAAAATGGATGATAATAATGTTTTGAAAAAAAATATGGAAATGGATATGTAGGTGGGAGAAGTGGAAGAATTTATGTTAGGGGAAGGAGTGGACAAAACAGGGGTTGGAACTAAGATCCTTACATGCAATTGCACAGTGAATGTAATTGTGGACAATCACTCTAAGCTCTTCGGCCTTCACATTCTTCCTCCATCTCTTCATTTGTCTTTTGGGCCTCTCCCCATTGCTACTTCACAAGTAAGCCTCTTTCTTTTCTTTTCTTTTTTTAAAATTATTATTATTATTATTATCTTCCAATTGTGTTTAATTATATTAATTAAAATTTTGGTCCCATCAAAGTTATATTCTGGTTAGAACTAAAAAAAATCATAAATTTATAAGAAAGAACCAAATATATTTTGTTTAGTTTGAAAACCTTTTAAATAGGTAGAATCTTATGGCAAAGTTTCATGTTGAGTTTGGGTTTAAGTGATCTAAAATGTAAAAATAATGAGATATTGAATTAATATCTCTACAAAATAGAGCATTACATAAGGTTTTTTTTTCCTGAGTTTTACAACATTTGAAGATGGAGGGTTTCAAACTTATTACCAATCATGTCAGTTGAACTATACTCTTATTGGCGTATTACATATAAGGTTATATATTTGGGAAAAAAGAGGTTATGGATAGAATTGCTTTCACAATCCTTTATTAGGGACGAGAATTGTTGAAGGTACGTGTTGGTTAAATAAGTGTGGTGGAAGACCACAAGTTTTAAATTAGGAAGGAAAAAAAATATCTTTTTATGGATAGAATTCAAGTGTGTTGAGTTTAAAATAGATAATAATATCATACAGAGGATCATGTTCGTCCCAATGCCTTAACAAGATTCATTTCTATTCGAGTGTTGATATAATTAAATTTATCGTAAACCTATCAGTTTTAAGCTTTTGAGTTGATTGGTGTTTGTGACGGATGTGTTTTCGAAAACTATTTTCGAATTCTATGATCCAAACGGTAGGAATTCTAAAAAACAACATTTTTTATATTTTGATTGTATCTATTTGGAAATTTAAAATAAAGAATTTTGGGCAAATATCTTTTTGGTCCCTCAGTTTTGTGTTTAGTTCCCTTTTAGTCCCTTAGTTTTCAAACTCAATAATTTAGCCCCTGAGTTTTGCATTTAGTTACACTGTTGGTCCTTCCATCCAATTTTTCGTTAGTCCCTAACGGAAAGCTGAGGTGGCACCTATTTTTTATATATAATAAATTATTTTATTAATATTTAATTATATTTTATACAAATTTACCCTCAAGTTTTGCATTTAGTTACACTATTAGTCCTTCTATTTAATTATTTAATTTTTTATTTAATTAAATTATCAAAAACTTATCAAGAAATGAGAACAAACTAAAAAATAAAATTTTAATTAAAGATTAAAAATAATTAAATATTAATAAAATAATATTTTTAATAAAAAAATAGGTGTCATATCACTATCAAAAACTTATCAAGAAAGAAGAACGAACTAAAAAATAAAAAATAAAATTTTAATTAAAGACTGAAAATAATTAAATATTAATAAAATAATATTTGTAATAAAAAATAGGTGTCACATCACTATTTTAGACTACCGAAAAATTGAATGGAATGACTAATAGCGTAACTAAATGCAAAACTTGAGGGTAAATTTGTTGAGTTTTTGAAAACTTAGGGACCAAAAAAGAGCCAAATACAAAATTGAGAGATTAAAAAAGTATTTTGTCAAATAAAAAATAAATTTTAAATAAAATATAATTAAATATTAATAAAACATATAAAAAAATAGGTGTCACGTCAGCTTTCCGTTAGAGACTAACGGAAAATTGGATGGAAGGACCAACAATGTAACTAAATGCAAAACTCAAGGCTAAATTGTTGAGTTTGAAAATTGAGGGACTAAAAGGGAACTAAACACAAAACTGAGAGACCAAAAAGGTATTTTTCCCAAGAATTTTATTAAAAAGGATAAAAACTTTAATATATATAATATTACATGTTATAAAATCAATTTATTTCTGCTAAATTAATATATATATATATATATATGTATATGATATTATAAAATAATAAACATATAAAATTTATAACAAAAAAGTTTGTTCATAAATTAATTAATGATGACCTATATTCAACCTAATATCAGTTTTGCAACTACAACTACTTTCATAGTCTATATTTTGAACTATTATTTAAATTTGAATCCAATTTCTAAATTTTTTAACAAACATATATGTAAAAACATGAAATATAACTCTATTTTTATTATTTCATTTTCAGATTACCTATCAAATAGACTTTTATATTTTTGGATTAATTGGTGATTTAACAATTTCAATAACAAATTATCACGTCTAAATTCTCGCACAAACATGGTTGATAGACAAGGGGACAAATGGAGGTGGGAGAATTTAAAACCAGAATGAAAAATTTAAATGAACTAAACTTTATCAAGCTATCATCCCTAAGCTCATATAAAGAAAACTTTTGGGAGTTACAATAAATCAACAATGAATTTTAATACTATGATTAATGTGGGATATTTTGAAATAGGGTCCAAGATTATATGCTGAGAGTGGAACGACGACGTTTCAATTAAGCGTCGGCATCAACAATAAGCCAATGTATGGTGCAGGGAGGGATATGGAAGACATGCTTGAATCAGGAACAGGATTGGAGCTCAGAATTCGACTCAATTTCATTTCCAACTATAGGGTAGTTTGGAAAATCATAAGGCCTCACTTTCATCGTCGTGTCGAATGCGTATTGGTCCTCGGAAAAGCCTACGATAGGAAGCGTCACACCCGATCCCTCAATAGTACTTGCCTACCTTCTTGATCATCTTCAACCAACAAATTAATTAAATTTTGCTTCTAAATTAATGATAAAAGAAAAACAACGAGATCAACTTTCATAGTTATGTCTAATAGATCTTCAAACTTTAGAAGGTGTCTTTGAATTTTTAATTTAAAAAAGAAAACGTTTATCTAACTTATTAAACAACTAGTTAGATGTGTTTTAAATTTTAAGCACCTATTAGTATAATATTGAAAGTTTAGGAACTCATATTAGACACTCGTTAAAGTTCATACCAAACTTATAATTCAATGTTTTATATATATATATATATATATATATATATATATGTATGTAGTATTTGTATGGGATGAAAGATTGTATATAATTTCTTTTGGGAAGAAGATATGTACTAAGAAAAACTATATGAAAATTAATATATATTTCTCAATGGAAAAAACGATTTTCTTATTTAGAGATTGTTTTTCCAAAATAGAAAAATGGATCTTTCAATTTGTCACACCATTTTTTTTTTTTTTGGCTAAAAACAAGGAAACTACTACTTATATCTATAATATTGTTCACTTTAGGCGACATAAGTCGACTTTGCTTTTAGCTCCACTCAAAGGGCTTAAAAGGTCTCGTATGGATGAAGATAATTGTTCTCACTTATATACTCATAAATCACTCTCTTTCTTAGCCAACGTGGAACTTTATTTGCAACATTTTTTATAAACAATAATTGTATAGAAGTATTTACTTAATTCAAAATGAAAGTAACAATCTTTTTTTTTATTAAAAATTTACAAAGATGATATAATTATTATATATTGAAAACTCATAGATCTTTTTTTTTTTGGGGGAAAATAACATTTTTTACCCTAATCATCACGAGGTGAATCATTTGAACTCTCAATTTCATCAAATTACACCTTAAATTTTGATAAATATGTAACACTATTGAAATTTCTACCTTAAATTAAACTTTGAACAAGTGTTGTAATTTTATAGACTTTTATTTGAAAGTGTCAATGAAAATTTTTATGTATATTTAATGAACATAATGAAAATTCAAAATTCCTAAGTTATGAAAGATAATGTTTGACTTTGTTGAAATTAGGTGTTTTTGATATATTTTTACTTTTTTTTTTTTTGGGGGGGGGGGGGTTAAACTTAGAGGATGAAGTAAAAAATAGACACAGAAAATTCTAACCTAGAGTTTAAGTTTAATACGAATTCAATTGGATGAAATTAAAAGTGATAGGGTGAAAATGAATTGTATATAACGATTTCTCCATTTTTTTTAATGATCGTATATAATGATAATTAATAAACAACCAAGTCACACATATTTTTATATTGCATTGATCACACACATACATATATATAGCATAAACCCTAGCAAATCAAATTCTTTAATGAGGTAGATCGCTAAAACAAAACAATATCATTTTTCAATCGAAAATCAATCTCACTCATTTCACTAATCAACAACATGAATCTTATATTTCAAAAAAAAAAAAACAACAACATCAATATTCAATAAGTCTTAAATTCGAATCAAAGCTTCTCAATATATCAGTAGAATAGTTCACACTATTTCTTCACCAACTAATGGCACGCCTGTG
Source organism: Trichosanthes cucumerina (assembly GCA_036507285.1). Classification (NCBI taxonomy): domain Eukaryota; kingdom Viridiplantae; phylum Streptophyta; class Magnoliopsida; order Cucurbitales; family Cucurbitaceae; genus Trichosanthes; species Trichosanthes cucumerina. The sequence continues at coordinate 83,052,176 of CM071838.1, read as the reverse complement.
AGAATAATTTTGAAATGGTTAATATCACTTTTTTCATATTCAAAATCACTACGAAACATGTTTTTTACTTATTCGAAATCAATTTTTATGGAATGAAAATCACATCTAAAAGTATAAAATCAAACACATAGTTGATTTTGAATCATTAAAGGCATATTTCGAAGTAGTTTTCAACATGACAAAAGTGATTTTGATCATTTCAAAATCACTCTCAAACATGTCTGGGTCTATCTGATAATCAAAGACATACATTTATTCCCGTTACACATCATACATCCAACACAAAAAGTTGTGGTCCAAAATTTTCTAAATTAGGAAAAAAAATTAAAAAAAAAAAAGAACTTGGTGGAAAAATTTGAGAAGGTACAAAGGAAATGGTGGTAGGGAGAGCATGAATTAAAGAGGGGTCCGGCGGCCTATAGAAGATTGAATCGACAGATAACCGAGAAAACAGCAATATGTATGTTTTTGTGTTGTAGAATCAAAATTAGAATTAGGGCATTAACGCCACCATAGCTGTTGGGCGTGGCCTTTCACCACTATGGAAACACCATGATATGAAACCACTAAAAAAAAAAAAAAAAAAAACCTTCCCTCCCTTCTTCTTAAGATTCGAATTTAAATTCTCGAGTCGAATCGATTTTAGATGAGAAGAATCGTGCGTTTATACGGAAAAGTGTTGGGACAATAGGCGTTTTTCGTATTTTATAATTCTATATGATATTGGTCTGTTTAATTTTTAAGTCAAATCCTGCTTGGTTTTGCTTTTGGTTTCGAATAATAAGTAATGGTAAAGTTTTTAGTAATGTTAGATTAGTTGGGAAGAAAGTATATTTTTTTTATTAATTAATAGGAGCATCTTTTTCTAGTTGTATATTATAGATCTCCCACTCTCTTAACATATATGGTAGATTGTTTATATACCTAACAAAAGTTATTTATTATTTTTCATGGGTTGTTGAAAATAGAAACAGGAAATGAGAATAAAAATAAGGATGTTATTGAATAAACCTTAATTAAGTAATGAGAGGTCTCAGTTAATATGAAGCTTTTTAAAGTAGCTAGATTCTAAAAACTTTGTGCTAGTGAGTTTTTTTTTTTTTTAAAAATAGTTATTTACTTGTCTATTTTTATTATGAAAGAAATTTGGAAAAATATACCTTTAATCATCAAATTTAGGGTTGATGTTCTATTTGGTTTTTGAGATTTCAAAAAATACATTTTAGTCCATCAAATTTGTAAAATCATTCTACATGGTATCTTACTTAACTTTAATCTAATGGAATGCTGACTGGACAGTTATGTGGTGATGACGATATATATAGGATGACAAGTTTATATTTGTTGATGTGGATAGAATGACCATTTTATTTCATTTGATTACTTGAAAAATTAATTTAAAAAATATTAAATTATTAAGTTAACTTTAAAAAGGTTTAGAATATTTCAATTCACTATTTTACCGGTTGGGAGTGCAACCAAAGTCCCACATCGGCTAAATAAAGGGAAGATCGTGAGTTTATAAGTGAGGGGCACTATCTCTATTGGTATGAGGCATTTTGTTTGAAACCAAAAGCGAAACCATGAAGGTATATGTCTAAAGTGGATAATATCATATCAATATGGAGGGTTACCATGTTGATTTCTTCCCTATTTTGTCGACTTTTCTTCTACCCTCACCGTCCAGCAACTTATTGCCACTGCAACCCACATTTGATCTCCCACCTAAAACTTACATATATACACAATATATCACAAACGCTCAAAATAAAAATATCATATCAATATGAAGAAAAAGACACTATTTACGTAAACACGAACGCGCCCAACTACATAGGAATATCTCCCACAGTCATTTTTGGCCACAATTAGGATTTTGTTGAAAGAGACAATGCAATCACAAGGTACAAAGTAAATATATTAATGGTGACAAACAGATTTTATGTATATATTGATTTTCAATTTGTCAAAGTTTCCATGTCAAAACCATCTTCTTCCAACTTTCCTTAGAGTGTTTAGGGTTCATGATTGGAAACTAGTACTCTAATGTCCATTTCACTTTCAATATCCTTTTGGCTCCTTAGTGATCATCAGGCTCTCACCCTTTTTAAAGTCTACCATTTTCATCATCATGGGGTCTCCTGATCTTTATTTTCCATCCCTATTGAAAAATAATGATCAAAATATACGTACGAAAGAAAATTTTCGACAACTACGGAATTCCACACGGTAGGATAAACACGACTTGTTCGTTTTTGTTCAGTGTATTTGGAGATTTTATCGACATGACTAAGTTTTCAAGACTTGTAATCCCGATTGAAATATATATATATGAAGAGAGAAGCTAGTGAGAAAAAAAAAGTATTTATAATGAGAAGTTAGTGAAAGAAAAATGTGTACTAGAACAGAAAAGTTTGTTGCTAAAAAAAATGGAATGATCAAGTTATAGTGAGAGTTTATATTTGAATGGGGTAAAAAAAAGACTTTTGTCAAGATCACCAAAAGTTCTCTCTACTTAAAGTCATGATGTTTGGGAGTAAATATTTGTAGAGTGTTTTTAACCTAAATGCTTGATCTATTTAATTAAATAATTTCTATTATTTATTACCAATTTTAAATTTACTAATCAAATACACTTTTAATAAATTCAAGTTTAATAAATTAGAATTTAAACACCTATTTAACAAATTCAGACTTAACAACCTTAAATTTATTAAACCTAGATTTAACAAACCATCCAGACCTACCAACCAAACGACCTTTAAAGAGGGTAGAACTAATCTTTAAAATAATTTATTGTCAAGTAATTTTTATTAAAGTGTTTATAATTAAAGGACAATTTTTTAAAAGCAGTTCTCATGCAACCCTTCTCAAACACATTTGAGTTTAGCTAGCTAAAAACACAAATAGATTTTAAGAAAAAAAAACTATTAGTTACTCTTTGAGAAGCATTTGCAAGTATTTTTGGCCTTCTTTGAAAAACACTTTTACATATTGTAACAATATAAAGGTTAAAATATCATGTCTATCTATTTTGAGCATTGTTCCATTTTGGTCTATGCACTTTTAAATGTCCAAATTTAGTTTATGTATTTTCAATAAATCTTAAATTTGGTTTCTATTACTAGTTATTGTTAATTTTTCTTTAAAAAAATAGTCTCTATTAGATTTTCATCTATAAATTTTGGAAATTTATTCACATTGTGCCTTTTCTTCTATTAAAATTATTACTATTATTTAATCAATTTTAACAAAAATTAGCTTTAAATTTATATCATATGGACCAATTTTAAGTTTTATTAAAAGTACAGAGACTAAAATTGGACATTTGAAAGTACAAGGACCAAAAAGAACAGTGTTCAAACTACATTGACCAAAATGGTATTTTAACCATCTAAGATAAGATTACGGAGTGCTTTCAACCCTTCAAAAGTACTTTTGGCATAAATTAAAAATACTTTAAAATGTACCCTAAAATGAAACAAATATAAAATTTTAAGATTATTTATAATCTAAACTAATTTAAAACTCGGGTTTGATAACTATTTCATTTTTAGTTTTTTCTGTTTTTTAAAATTAAACTAATAAACACTACTTTTATATATGTGTTTCATTATTTGGATTATTTTCCTTTTTTTTTTACAATATTTTCAAAGTTTTGGTCAAAATTTAAAAGCTAAAAAAAATAGTTTTTAAAAATATATTTTTGTTTTCTAAATTTGGCAGACAAACAAATTTATTTTTAAGAAAGGTAAACTAATATATTAAAAATGCATAAACAAATTCTAAAAATAAAAATCTAAAAACGAAATTGCTATCTTATAATGCACTGAAAAAATATCCAAACATTTTTCTCTAAACAAATCGAAATCACTTTTAATGCTTATCACTTCCAAATTATGACTTATATTTTAGTTTGAAAGAGTCCAATAAAAAGCAAAAGTTGAAGATAAAAAGAAAGTAATAGAATTTTACAGTGGGTTAATCCTTTTGTCCACAATTTATCTTGAAATGGCCAATGGAGTTTGCCTCCATAATTATTTATTTATTTTTATATAAAATATCTCCCCCACCAAATTCTTTTAAATTATTAAACGTCTAAATTAAAGTTTATGAGTGCCTTTTTTTACGGTCATTTTGTAGTTTTCAACCGTCAATTTATCCTCTAAGATATTTTGTGTGAATTGACTGATATGGAGTTGCTTTTTAACTTTTTGAATAAATTATTCAAAGTTTGTTTGGAAATTGTTTCTAAAATATTAAAAATATGTTGGAGTAAGAGTAACCAATTTTGTAAAACTATTTAATTTGAATTTTGATTCTACTTTTTGGTAGGTAAAATATTATAAATAATGGGCTAATTAAGTGGTTCTTTTTAGTGGGATATAGGACTCTTGTTAGGTATATCATATATGTATAAGTTATTCGGAATCTTTGAGAATCTTATTAATGTATTCGGTTGAAAAAGATCACTCTCAATTTTCTTTATCAAAAATATTTATTTAATTGGATACGAACAAAGGGTTAGTGACTTCCTTTTCTATTGTTTTAGATTTGAACCATTATAGGATGTGTGTGTTCGGGTGTACTACTATAGGCCCAAACAATCTTACTTCTCGTTTTTTTTTGTCTAAAGTCAACGATTTATTTTCTAACAATTTTATATTATTGATTTTTGTGTGTTTTCATATATAATTCCATTTTTATATAATTATTTGTATTTCTAAAATATTTAGTACTAAGATGAACATCTACTTACTATTCTTAAAAACAGTTTTGAAAAGAAAAATATAACCCTTCCAAGAGTTACAATTTTATTTTTTTTAATACATAAAAGTTTGCATTTTTTTTTTTAATTTTCAGTATCTCCCAAAGATAATTGAGAGTAGACTAAAAATATGAAAAGCCAAAACAACAATCTCCTTCATATTTCAAATCAACTTATTTTATTTTATTTGTGTTTTATTTGGAATTGGAAGTCCTTATACAAGAAGAATGGCAACTAATTAATTGATGTCATAATTCAAATTAGTGGCTTCGTGCTTTATCTTCATTACCATGAAAAGATGTTTTTGTCACCATGGACAAAAATATTTAAAAAAAACAATTTTTGGAAGCTTGTTTTGTATTATGAAGTTTGCTTATTGTTATTTATTTATTTTAGCGAAATTTAGAAAATGAGCAATTGTAAATATTGCAATTTAAAATGTATTCTAAAAATAAATATGGTTAGAAAAAAACTATCATTTAAAAAAAATCTTGATATAAAATCAGCCACCAATAATTTAATTATTTCAACAATTACATTATTAAAAAAAAAATAGAAGTTGATCAAGATTTAGCTATAAGCATTGTTATGGCCAAAAAAATAAGACCCGAATAGATAGCACGGGCGATCCGGAGATAGACAAGTAAATGCATCAGCCCGACCTAGAAAGGCCAACCCCGTAGGGTTGCCCCCTAACCACTCCCGGGCGACCATAGGAGGTTCGCTCGAGGTCTCCCGACCCGGAGAGGCCGACCCCCTAGGATCGACCCCGGACCACTCCCGGGCGACCGTAGGAGGTTCGCCCGGGGTCTCCCCGGCCGAGAGAGGTCGACCCTTGGGGGTCGGCCCTGCACCAAGATCTTGGCGATCGTAGGAGGTTCGCCTGGGGTCTCCCGACCCGGAGAGGCCGACCCCCTAGGGTTGGCCCCAGACCACTCCCGGGCGACCGTAGGAGGTTCGCCCGGGGTCTCCCGACCCGGAGAGGCCGACCCCCAGGTCGGCTCGGACCACTCTGAGGCGGCCGTGGGAGGTTCGCCGGGGTCACTCGACTTGGAGAGGCCGACCCACCAGGTCGCCGGACCACCATCGGGCGAATGTAGGAGGTTCGCCTTGGGTCTCCCGGGCTGGAGGTGGCCGACCCACTCAGTGGTCGCCCGGACCACTCCCGGGCGGCCGTGGGAGGAGGTTCGCCGGGGTCTCCCGGCCCGAGAGAGGTCGACCCCCTGGGGTCGGCCTGGACCACTCTCCGGCGACCATGGGAGGTTCGCCGGGATCTCCAGGCACCGAGAGGCCGACCCACCAGTCAGGGTCGCCCGAACCACCATCTGGCGACTATGGGAGGTTCGCTGGGGTCTCCCAGGCACGGAGAGGCCGACCCACCAGGGTCGCCCGGACCACTCTCGAGGCGGCCGTAGAGGAGGTTCGCCCGGGGTCTCCCCGACTGGAGAGGCCGACCCTCAGGATCGGCCCGGGCCACTCACCCCGGCGGCCGTAGAGAGGTTCGCTGGGGTCTCCTAACCAGAAGAGGCCGACCCGCCCAGGGTCGCCCCGAGCCACTCTCGGCGACCAGTAGAGGTTCGCATGGGGTCTCCCCGGCACGGAGAGAGGTCGACCCACCAGCAGGTCGCCCCGGACCACTCCCGGGGGGACCGTAGGAGGTTCGCCCAAGGTCTCCCCGACCGGAGAGGCCGACCCACAGGGTGTATGCCACAGCACAGATTACGACATGTAGTGGAAGAAGTGGGGGCGTCGTGAAACGGTTCCCTTCCGTGTAAACTGTCGTCATTAAGACGCGTTTAATTATGGAGAGTTAGTGGATAATAAAACCTTGAAAGACCGTTACAAATGTGAGGACTATATTAACTTCGTTGGTGAACCCAACAAGAGGGTAAGCAATCATTTGCCACGTGTTCTAGCTTAAGATTTACCTCAAATGCGAGATTATCCTCTAAACTCGCGGCGTCCGGAGTGCGTGTGGCGAGCACCACACCGGTGTTAGTTTTATTTCTTGCGGGAGATCGTTGTCTCCAACGATACAAATTCACCGTTGATCCGTCTAACCAAATTAGGCATCAACGGTTGGCGCCGTCTGTGGGAACTTTTTCTTGCAAAGTGCCACGTGTTGCCAAGCCCAAACATTGTTTACCATGAGTAACCATCCGAATCAAGCCAACCCGATGAAGCGATGGAGAGAATCGGATAATGGCCGACATCCTCGCCGGATTCGGCAAGAACGCAGAATGCCCAACCCGAGGAGGTTAACGGCGTCTTTGTCGCACGGCAGGCGGATCGTCTGCGCACACTGAGAGCAGCGGGTTAGAAGTCAGAGCGAAAACATCGCCGAGTGCGGAGATATTGAATAAATCCAAACCCAATCGTGGAGAGCTCTAAAAGATGGACCGAGCGAGAATCTCAAGCGGCATCCGGAGCGGAGAAAGTTAACGCTCCAAAGACGCGTAAGTCATTGCCTTGATCCGAGAGACCGGGCCAAAGGTAAAGAAGCGGGCCAAGAGGCGGTGGCGAATCTCGGGTCCCACCGCGTAAAGCGATGACAAGCTACGGTTGGGAGGAGCGCTAAAGAAAGGCGATCCCATCATGCGGAGCAGCAGAGAGAGCCGCATCTCGGCGGGAGAGTCCCAAGTCGGGACTCGAGGTGGTCTCACGAACCGAGGATACAAAGAACCACCACAGCGTCTCGAAGTCAAGCGGCAGCAGGACCGGAAGGATGACCGATCAAGGAGACCTAGCACGGGGTCAGATCTTAGAGAATTGATCAACCAGAAGAAGAAAGAATTGGAGGTCGAGAGTCAACCTTGGGCATCAGAGCTACGGAGGATCCAGAATGAACTCGGAAACATGAAGAAGGCTCAAGACCACGGCGGGTTGGATTTAGAGAATCTTGTCGACCAGGTAGACCCTCCTTTTACTGACGAGATAATGCAGGAGGAAGTTCCCCCGAAGTTCAAACTACCGACAATGAAGGCGTACGACGGATCGAAAGACCCAGTGGAGCACCTTGACACATTTCGGTCATGGATGGAACTCCATGGAGTCCGAGACGCGATCAAGTGCAGGGCATTTTCGTTTACGCTGACGGGACCGGCTCGGAAGTGGTTCAGAGCGGCTAAGGAGAAGTCAATCGCTTCTTCCGGAGAGCGCCCGAGCTTTTTGTGACCCGATTCCTTGGGGGCGAGATCAAAGACGACCGATTACGCATCTCCCAACAATCAAACAAGGTAGTAATGAGGCGTTGAGGAATATGTGTCCCGTTTCAACAACGAGGCCCTCCAGTTGAAAGGTACACCGGTGGGGTGGCTCTAACGGCGATCGAAATGGATTACGGGGACGAGAGGTTCCTTTGGTCGCTAGGTAAGAAAGCGCTTTGACTTACGTTGAATTATTAACTGTGGCTAAAAGTATATGAGAGTGCGCGGAGAGAGTTGCTCCGTTCGAGACATGCCGGAGGATCGACATGAAATAGTCGACCACGAGAGAGAGGAAGAGTCGCAAAGGAGATAAGAAAGCGACTCTAGAAAGCGAAAGCAAAGAAGAGCAGGTTGAGTCGAGTGATAAGACCATAAGGAAAGAACTACCACCAAGTAAGTTCGAATGGTATACCCCGACAAATGTACCCATCGAACAGATACTGATGGAAGTTCGTGACAAAAACATGCTCAAATGGCCGACCAAGTTGAAGCGAGGATCGAACAAGAGGAATAAGGACAAATATTGTCTATTCCATCGCGATCACGGTCATTCTACTTCTAATCTGTTATGACTTCAAAGGAAGCCATAGAGGCTTTGATCCGGAAGGTCAATCCCGAAGGAATACGTGGGTGAAAATGAGAGTGTGAGGTCGGGTCGAATGGCGAGAACCAGAAGCGATAGAGGAAAGAGATTCGCCTCCACCCCAGAAATCCAAACCATTCTTGGAGGATCGGTGATGGGAATTCTCAACCGAAAAAGAAAAGCTAGGGCTCAGGCGACACGTGTTCCACCAGTCGAATGGGAGGTTTGTTCAACTATTTTATCTAACGAGGTTGTTAGTTTCTCAGAAAAAGAAGCAACGAAGCTACATCAACCTCACAATGATGCGTTGGTAATTTCTTTGGTGATAGCCAATGTCAAAGTCCGAGCGTATCCTAGTCGATGGAGGAGTTCCGTGATGTGCTTTCTTAAGCGCTTACGATGCGATGAAGCTAGGCGAGATCGGCTCAAAGTTAGTCTCTCTCCTCCAAGTAGGGTTTGGAGGTAGCAAGGTGTACCCGGAGGAAGTATTGAATTGCCAGTAACTTTCGGGAGGATTGACATGCATTACAACTATGGTAGAGTTCATCGTGGTGAATGACAACTCGCCTATAACGCTATCTGGGTAGACCAACTATTCACGCACGTAAAGCGGTAGCTTCCGACATATCACCGGATGTTAAAATTTCCAAGCCCCAGTGAGTGGGGATTATCCATGGTGAGCGACTTATGTCCCGAGAATGTTACCACAATGCCATGAAAGAATCAACAAGAGAGGTGGAAGAGGTCACACGATATTGAAGCACGAGTTTAACGACTTGTGGATGTCGAGATGGACATCGAAATCTCAACACTTACGAAATAAAAATCTTGTTGAAAGGCGAATGCCTCACCCATAAAACTCCGAACCTCTCGAGATGTATTTTTAATTATCATTTTGTGCGAAGTTACGATTGTATTACCCAATTTTGTCAAGTTAAAGATAAAATTTTTCACTCACACGATTTGCTTATCTTCAAATGTGTGTGAGTGGGGAAACACTGATGATCGAGAATAAATATTGAAAAATTGTGGTATCGAGAGATTCTTTTCGTAAGAAAGTGCAGTTTGAAGTTGCATAATACTGGGATAGTTAATATGAAAGTAAAAATACATAAGGATCAAGGTTCGTGATCGTTATCTGGGAGAATGTCACTCAGGAAACTCTATCCGGAGACTGCGTTCTCCAATCTAGAGACCCAGTCGTCATTCCCAAACCATGAGGGTTCCCTAGGGCCAAGCTCGACAGGTGGTCCAAAGTCAAATCCAGGAGGATTAAAATATCCTAGAAGCACATAGCCGTTCTAGAAATCGACATACTCTTCAAAACGTTTGAATGTCACGACATAAGTACAGAGTCTTTGAGCTTGTATTTGGCGACTCTAAGTTTATCCTCATCATCCTTCAGTTTAAGTTAGAAAGTGGATAGGTTGCTTTCAGAATGAGAGCAGTATGAGTCGTATTCAGCCTGGAGAGGTTGTAGTCTCCCTTGCACATTCTGCATGGTCTGAGCTGCCTAGACATGTAAACTGTGAGAGCATCTTGATTCCTCCCGGGAGACATAATTTTGGCATAGATAGGCGACACCAAAGAGTATCGAAAAGGAGTATCGTCGAGAGAGTATCGCCAAGAAGTATCGTCAAAGAGTGCCACCCAACGATAAGAGTTAACCTTCGTAGTGGCTCGACGATCCTCCAAGCAAACTATAGAAGAGCGATAACGGCAAGGGTCGACTCTGGTCTGATGTCGACTGTCAAGAAGTAAGTAAAATCAGTTAGCATGAAGATTAGGTAATATATATAAAAATGAGAAAAATAATAAAAGATAGAAGAACGTTCCTGATCTAACTCAAGAGCTGAGTAAGGGAATGCCTGAAGCAAAGCATGGGACGAAGAGAGTTGGGAGCATTGGCATCAAGGTCGAGGCTTGCACCTCAACTCTCGTGGTGAAAGGAGGATCGCTCGAAAGAGATGCGAGGGAGATGTCTATCTACTTCAAGTCTAACAAGAAGAGGGGTAACCCGTGTAGTTAGACTAGAAGTGGGGGCAACTGTTATGGCCAAAAAAATAAGACCCGAATAGATAGCACGGGCGATCCGGAGATAGACAAGTAAATGCATCAGCCCGACCTAGAAAGGCCAACCCCGTAGGTTGCTAACAACCACTCGGGCGACCATGGGAGGTTCGCTCGGGGTCTCCCGACCCGGAGAGAGGCCGACCCCCTCAGATCGACCCGGACCACTCCCGGCGGCCGTAGGGAGGTTCGCCCGGGGTCTCCGACCGAGAGGTCGACCCCTGTGGTCGCCCCAGGACCGATCTTGGCGGGCGTGGGAGGAGGTTCGCGCAGGGTCTCCCAGACCCAGAGGCCGACCCACAGGTTGGGCCCAGACCACCACCCCGGCGGCCGTAGGAGGTTCGCCGGGGTCTCCAGGCCCGGAGGCCGACCCCCCAGGTCGGCTCGGACCAGCTCTGAGCGGCCGCAGGAGGTTCGCCCGGGGTCACTCGACTGGGAGAGGCCGACCCACTGTGGTCGCCCCCGGACCACCACGGGCGAATGTAGGAGGTTCGCCTGGGTCTCCCAGGCACCGGGAGTGGCCGACCCACCAGTGGTCGCCGGACCACTCCCGGGCGGCCGTAGGAGGTTCGCCCGGGTCTCCCGGCCGGAGAGGCGACCCCAGGGTCGGCCACTGGACCACTCCCGGCGACCATAGGAGGTTCGCCGGGATCTCCCAGGACACTGGAGAGGCCGACCCACCAGTGGTCGCCCCGAACCACTCTCGGGCGACTATGGGAGGTTCGCGCTGGGGTCTCCCAGGCACGGAGAGGCCGACCCACCAGGTCGCCCCGGACCACTCTCGAGGCGGCCGTGGGAGGTTCGCCGGGGTCTCCCGGCACGGAGAGGGCGACCCTCAGGATCGGCCCGGCCACTCCCCGGCGGCCGTGGGAGGTTCGCTTGGGGTCTCTAACCGAAGAGGCCGACCCGCCAGGGTCGCCCCGAGCCACTCTCGGGCACCGTAGGAGGTTCGCATGGGGTCTCCCAGGACGGGAGAGGTCGACCCACTCCAGGTCGCCCCCGGACCACTCCCGGGGACCGTGGGAGGTTCGCCCGAGGTCTCACGACACGGGAGAGGCCGACCCCCAGGGTGTATGCCACGTGCACGCCAATTCACGACATGTAGTGGAAGAAGTGGGGCGTCGTGAAGCGGTTCCCTTCCATGTAAGTGCGTCATTAAGCACGTTTAATTATGGAGAGTTAGTGGATAATAAAACCTTGAAAGACCAATTACAAATGTGAGGACTATATTAACTCGTTGGTGAACCCAACAAGAGGGTAAGCAATCATTTGGCACGTGTTCTAGCTTAAGATTTACCTCCGTGCGAGATTATCCTCTCTAACTTGAGCGTCGGAGTGCGTGTGGCAGAGCACCACACCGGTGTTAGTTTTATTTCTTGCAGGAGATCGTTGTCTCCAACGATACAAATTCACCGTTGATCCGTCTAACCAAATTCCGGCATCAACAAGCATGATTTTAATATTCTTTATATCAATTCGAGTATAATTCAATGGACAAGTAGCATATTATTTTCTTTAATGATTATGACATTTTAAAATATGAATATCCTAATATCTGGGTAATATCTGATTATGACATTTTAAAATATGAATATCCTAATATTGGATAATATCTATGAATATCCTGATATAATATCTTATGCTTTTTCAATATGATAAAATCAAAAAATCTTTTTGTTGATTCTTCTTTTCGTTCCTTTTTCGTTGGGCATTTCATAAATTTTTCACATGACATAACTTTTTTGTTTTCGAGAGAATAATTATTTTAAAAAAATACCCACTTAAAGTGTTGATTAAGAAATTAATTAAAGAATTAAATGTGATTTGAAAGTATTATAAATTTATAATAAGGACAAAGGAGACACAGGGATTCATAAAGTGGGTTTGCTCCACGCCTTTGTTCATCACTTCATGAACTAGACTTTTGTGGCCGACATTCAGATTTTCTTTTTTCTTTTTTCTTTTTTCTTTTTTTCTTTTTTCTTTTTTTTTTCTTTTTTCAATGGTTTATATTTCAAAGGAAAGAAAATGGAAGTTTTGAAGATTGGTATTTGGGGATTTTGATGTTTGATATGATTGACTCCTCTTTTTTTTTTCCCTTTAGTTAAAATACCATTTGGATTTTGATATTTAAAGATTTGATCTATTTTTTTATATTAATTTTAAATAAATCTTTAAAATAGTCTTAGTTTGAAGATAATTTTCATTTTCTCTTTGAGAAAAAAAACGATGAACTCAATTAAGAAACAAGAGTGTGTGAATATCTAGAGAGGAGGGTTCCAAAATTTTCTTTTCTTATTTTTTTATTGAAGTTGATTCAAAATTCATGGTCGAACCTAATTTTAAAATTTATTCAAAATACAACTAAATTTCGACATTTGAAAGTAAAATAAAAATACGTTTAAAAACTAATGGTGAGACCTAATACTAAAGTTTATTGAAAATATAATAATGTTGTTTCGACATTTGAAAATACCAAACACATAGAATAATATTTTGTCTCTTTTAATTCTTAAATTAAAAGTTTCTTTTTATTTTTCTCAATTATATTTGGATAAAATAGATTGACTCGTCCCTAGTATTTTCTATTTTCCAATTTTGTTTTAATTTTTGTAAGACTTTCAAGCAAATCTTTTAATAAAAGAGAAAGTTTCATGTTGTAATTATGTTAGAACCAAAAATTAGATTGAAAATGAAATGGCTAGTTTCAGTGAGTATTTTATATAGATGTTTATTTTAGTCATTAGAAGAGTTTGTACACCAAACTTTTACCTAATAAAAGTCATGTTTCTTCTCAAAAAGAAAAAACTCATATTTGATAACAATAAAAATGGAAGGTTAAATTCGCTCAGTCATATCAAAATATAAAGTCAAAATTAAATTTTTTTTCTCATAATTTTATAGATAAATTTTCAAAGGTTAAATAGAACATAACTAAAATGACATGATAAATTTATTAATGACCACTAGAACTGTGGTTTGAATCCCCAATAGATATCCATTGCATTAAAATAAGATAAACTTTTAAAATATATATATATATATATATATATTCCTATTAGTTCTAATGGTACAAATTCCACTATAAATTGTTACAATGAATTTAATATTTATTTTTTTTTCTTGTACTCTTCTAGAATATGAAAGTACTTTTGTTTTTTTGTTTCTTGTACGGTTTGAATAGCTCCATTATGATTGGATAAAAGAAGAGAGATAGAGACCAAAACTCTACTTTCATCATTAATGGCATTTTCAAAGTGGAATAATTAATTATATTAATTTAATTATTGCGTAAAGTCGTTTCATAAACATACTTTAAATTTTCAATTTTATATTAATCTTTTCGTACAATTCCCACTATTTTTCATCACTTTACACCACAATATCAACGAAGAATCCTTGATGCATATTAAAACTTTATCTTAAAATTAATGGAATATCTCTATTTTGCATGTACTTAAACTATATTTTAAAAAAAATTGGTTAAGACCCTTAAATCTCTCCTAAACATTAAAAGTTTAAATTTTATCTTTATATTTGTTGAATTGAAGATGAAAAAATAACATACATTTATAAAGAAAATATATATATTAATTATATCAATTTCAGAATTTCAATATCAAGACATTAGTAATTTCTTCATAGGTTGAAGATTCAATAATCCTTACTTATAATTGTAACTTCATAATTGTAACGTCGTGCATTAATAATTCACTCATTCTCTTAATCGTCTAGTATTCAAAATATTATATATATATATATATATATATATATATATATATATAAAAGGTTTATTTGGTAGGAGAATAGAAATTTGAAAAACAATGGATTTAATAAAAATAATGTTTAATTTTATGTTTTCATACATATATTTGATAGTAGATTTATACATTTAATTTCATTTTAAACCATTGTTTTATTTGTGCTCTATAATATATTTTATAGATCATGAAAATGGTTGTAGTTACAAAATTAAATATTAGATTGAATATAAGTTATTATTAATTTATTTATGAATATTTTTTTTATTAAATTTTGTCAATTTCTTATTTTATAATATATTATATTATATATTTTTTAATTTAAAAAATGTAAATTGAGTTTATAACCTAAAATATTATATTTATTAAGATTTTTATCCTTATTTAATATAATTTTATTTTAAAATTTCAAATTTAGAATTTAGATAGAATGAAAACATAAAAAAAATGTTGTTTTGAGAATTTGTACTATTTTAATCACATAATTCAAAAATAGTTTTCAAAATACATATGTCAAACATATATTCATTGAATTTAGTGAATTTGAAAACATAAAACAAAATTTATATTTACCGTAGAACATTAATGTGTTTTTTTTCTTGCTCCCTACGCTTTAAATTTTTATAGTTGAGAGTTTATATTATACCTATGAAAAGGTTTAAAATTATCATATTGCTCTTTCATATGAAAATTTCTAGCTTTTATCTCTGAATATCAGTGTTGGTATAATTATATATTATCCATGTATTTAGTGCGTTTGTAAGATTGGCATTTCTAAAAGATATTAAAGGTTAGAAAAAATATCTTACTCTACCAAAAATGATTGGAATATATGCAAATATGTTATATATTGATCAAATATTATTAAACCAATTAATTTGTCGTATTTTGCTCATGCGTTGATAAGATTATTATAAAGTGTAGACCTCGTATTACAAATTTGCATGATGGCACCTACGATTTATATTAAATGAAGTATTAAAATTTAGGTCTAATTTAATAATCTTTTAGGGCATGTTTGGAGCACATATTATAATAACTTGTGAAATTCCTTGGATTTCAAACACATATTATTATAAACTCATATTATATTACTCTCCAAACAACCCCTAGGTTTTTGAAAATTATGCTTGATTTTTTTACTTTTTTTTTCTCTATAATGATATTCACGTTTTTTGAAGTACCCTTTAAGTTTCTAGTAAAATTTCAAAAACAAAACCAAATTTTTGAAAACTGTTTTTTTTTTTAATTTTCAAAACGTAGCTGGGAGTTTGAAAACATAAATACAAAATAGATAAAAAAAAACATAAAATTTTTTTGATAGTAGTATTTTTAGGTTTAAATTACAAAAACTAAAAACCAAATGATTGTTAAACGGAATCTTAGGGCCCGTTTGATAACGTTCTCGTTCCTTGTTTCTTGTTTCTGTTTCTCATTTTTTAAGAAACAGACTTGTTTGATAATTCATCCTGTTTCTCGTTTCCCAAATTTGAGAAACGTTTCTAAAATTTGGACTAAATTTGAGGAACTTCAAATAGTAGTTTCTTTCCGTTTCGTTTCTTCTTATATTAAATGTTTCCCATATTTGTCATCCTCTGTCTTCAGCCTATTGGTGAAATGCGTATCAAAACTATGCTCCTCCTTCCCTTTCGAGCCCCAAGTTTGATCCTTGGTGAGTACATATTGTTGATTTTTTTTATCACTTCCGTTTTTTTGCAATATATATAGTTTTAATTTTTATAAATAATAATAATATAATCAGTATAAATATATAAATTTATATTATTATTATATAAATTTATTTATTTTTATTTCATTTCTTCATTTTACAATTTGTATATTTATATTATTTTAATTTGAAATTATATATGTATGTATATTTGAAATTTGAGTTTTAATTGTGCAATATTTATATTTATATTTATTGTAATTTTGCAATAAATAAATTTTGTTCACTAAAACATGCCTTTAACTTCATTTTAATATTTTACAAACTACAACATTTATCAATATAATTGAGTTTGATCTAAGTCGACATCATTTAGACGAATGATTCGAGTAAGAGATAAAGATTGTATATCAAATTTGAACCACATTTGAAGAATAAAATAATTTTATTGATTTACTTTTATTATTAATTAATTTTGCATCGACTTGTTGGTATTTTATAATATAAATTTATTATAATTAATTGTATATTTATATATTTTAATGCATGCTATATATTTTATATTATATAACTAAATTCTTTTTAAACTATAAAAATGACAAAAAAATGAGATGAAAAAAAAACATTCAAGAACAAGAAACAAGAAAGGGTTATCAAACAAGTTTATGTTTTTGTTTCTTGTTGTTTTCAAAGAAACAAGAAACAGAAATAGTTATTAAACATAATCTTGTTTCTTATTCTTAAAAAATGAGAAACAAAAAACAATAAATAGGGAACAAGAAACAGAAAACAAGAAACAACAACGTTATCAAACGGGGCCTTAATTAATGGTTGCCCACAGGAATTTTGAAGCTTTTTTTAGGAAAAAGAAATCAAGAAGTTTATAGATTAAAAAGACAACTAGATTAAAATATCATTTTTTATCTATGTACCATGAAACTCATTTCATTTTAACCTCTATAACTTTCCACGGTCTTTTAATTTAATTCTTTTTCTTTCAATAAATCAGTTTGAAATTAATTTTTATCAAATTTGATAATATAAGAAAAATAATTTTCATTCAAGAAAAAGATACAATGTAACTATTTTTAAAAATTTATAGAAGACATGCTAATAAAAATTATTATTTTTTAAAAAAATAGAAAATTTAACCAAAAACTAAGAATATAGATTAATTTTAAGATTTATTGAAAACACAAACAAACTAAATTAACACATTTGAAAGTACACAAACTAAAATAAAATAGGTCAGAAACTACCAATTCCAACAAATGCCATAATTCAACTCAAAAACTTGAATAAAATAAATATAGTAGGCAATTCAAAATAATTTTTAAGTGAACTTTTATAATTATAATCAAATAGGTGCAAATTTAATTAGATTGCAATTTGTAAATGAAGTAGAGTTTGGAATCCTACGTAGCTCCCAATTTGGACCTAGAAATTTGAGATTAGGTTATCTACCAACTTCAAACCACTTCGTAACTTTAAAATTATTCTAATACATGAAAAATGTCATACATACTCTAAAAGTTTGGAACTTGAATAAAATATTATATAAATACGACTTTTTTTTAATGGGTGTGAACTTTTTTTATAATGTAATTTTCTTTTTGATGATGGTAGATGAATGAGCTAGAGAGATTCGAACTTCGGATGAATACATCATATCAATTGAACTTTATCGGTTGAGTTATTATTTATTCAAGCCTTGTATATTGTATTTACGTATCGTTTTTAAATGTTTTTTTATAGGTAAAACATAGTTCATAATATTTGGGTACTTTTTTCGGTCTAGTCTCTATTGTTTGAGAATTTTTAATGTAATCCCTTATATTTGAATATTTTTCAATTTAGTCCTTTACCAATAGTGAATGTCAAAATTGGTTGATGATTAACTTACCTTATAAAATACTTAAAAGAATATAGGAAAATTTAGAGGAAAAAATGTCATCTAAGAGAAGAAACCTCTACATTTTTACCAATTTCTTAGAAATTTAGCAAAAGAATTAAGAAATTTTCTTTCTAAGATAATCTTATTTCTCCTTCTATTTTCCGCCAATTCATTAAGTATTGTGTCACATATGATTATCATAAGTTAATTTTTTTTAGTACATCAGCATTTGGGGTCGGGGAATTCAAACTCATAAACTCTTGATCATAAGCCAATTTTAACATTCACCAACATAAGAGACCAAATTAAATATCTATATACACACAAAGGACTAAATTAAAATTTTTTAAATAATCAAGTTAGATTGAAAGAAAAAAAACAAACTAAAACATAGGTGTAGACTTTCTAATATGCAAAAATAGATCTCTCAAAAAAATTCTTTCTTTCTTTTTTTTTTTAAAAAAATGGGCATTCCTCTTTGCTTAAAAAATAATAATAATAATAATAATATAGCCTTCTTCTATTACTAAAATACCAAAATATCCTAGACCCTCTTTCATATCACATCAATCATTTCTCTTTGTCTCTCTAAGTGGGTTTTGTGTGGATAAAGAATGGAATGAGAATGGTATAAAAAGGGAGGAGTGTGATGATACATTGAAGTGTGAAATAAAATTTGGTACAAAAGGAAACAACAACTTAAGCCATTTTCCTCTCTCATTTTTAGGATACAAATTCACATGTAAAGGTATATTTCTCCTTTATTCCCCCAAATAATATTATATTTTAAAAATATATTAAATGTGTTAATTACTTATCATCTCGACTATTCATTTTTATTAAGTTTAGTATCTTTTTTTTAATCTGAATTTTCCTTACTTATACTATATCTTAGTTTTGCTTACCTGAGTTATAGCTTAGAAGTTAAAGTATCTCTATTTTCTCCAAGATGCCATAGGTTCATATCTTTCCACTCTATGTGATGTAATATTCTAAAATACATATTTATACTATCTCAGTCTCTATAACTTTATCTAAGTTCATAAATCGTCTTGATTCTTGTAGTTAATTATTCGTGTTATATTCATATGATATCTTAAACGATCTATTGTAGATGCATGCAAAATTTTTATTAAAGGCAATATAAGAAGATTTAGGAGTAAAGACCAAAAAAAAATTATCTAAAATTTAAAATGAAAGATTTATTTTGATGATCATCAATTAAAAGTTAAATAAATTACTTAGGGCTATTTTACTTTTGTTTTTCATTTCAACACAATTTTTATTGAAAAAAATAGGCAAAAGAATATAAAATTGTTGATTTACTACAACCTAATTACTTATTTTTGGCCAATAAGAGCATAACTCAACTCACATCAACTAAAACTTATGATCAAGAGGTCGTGAGTTCGAATTCCCTCACCTCAAATGTTGATGTATTCAAATTTTTTTTTAAAAAAATACTTATTTTTGGAATGTTTCCATAAATGAAATCAAACTCCTTTTCATAATTAATCAACCTGAACATAATTAAAATGTTCAAGTGAAATGCTTCTTTTTTAGATTTAAATTCCTCTCATTTATAATGTTCTAGCAAAATTCTAATAATTTTAGTGGCATACACTATTAATTAAACTTTTGTGGAATTAATTTATTTGGGAATTAGCAAGGAGTATTGGGCCTTCATGGGCTAGATTATGGGCCAATGTAAGGCCCAAGGGTGTCTGGATTTATTTAGCAAATAGATAAATTACAAGTTTAGTCTATAAACTTTTGAGTCATCACTATCGATCCCTAAATTTCGAAAAATATCTAATAGTTAGGTCTTTAAATTTTCAATTTTATTTCTACACTTTCAAATTTATGTCTAACATGTCTCTGACATATTAAAAAATTCTAAAAGTTAATTTATCTACAAAATATAAAATTGAATTTTATGTCTAATATGACTCTAAACTTTTAATTTCATGTGTAACAAGTGACATGAAGTCATGAATTTTTAAAAATTTCAACATTTATTAGACGAGGAATTGAAAATTGAAGGACTTATGGAACACAAAATTGAAAGTTTAAAGATCCATTAAATACTTTTAAAGTCTAAATGCCTTATTAGACACAAATTGAAAGTTTAGGAACCTAATAAGTTTAATAGACTAAATTTATAATTTCATTTTAGTACATCTATTTTTATTATTTTTTTAGAATATAAAAAAATATTCTAAGATTTTCAACTAGTATATGTTATAATAATAATGGTCCATGTTTGGTTTTTTTAATATTAATTTTTCCTTTTTACGAATTTTTTCGTTATAATAATTTTTGTATTGATTTTTTTTAGTACAATAAATGGGGTATAGAGATTTAAATTTCCAACTTCAAAAGAAGAAGTCTAGGTTCACTTTGGCTTTTTTTTTCTTTTTTTAAAAAAAAAAATCATAGGTTTGAATTAAATTTCAACCTTTTCTATCAAATTCTTACTCCATAAAGAAGATTAAGTTTTTAACAAAAACGCGCGTCCCTCTTATAACGTGTGTCCCTTAAAAAAAAAATAACGTGTGTCCCTTAAAATAAAAATTTTAAAAAAATGGATAATTAAAAGGAACATGTGAAACTTTATTTTCATTTTTTTCCTCAAAATTGTAATTAAATATTTCTCACCCTTTATTATAATATATTAAGATATGAGTGAAGGAAATTCATATCAAATGATACAAAATCTGATTTCATTTGATTTGATCTGATGAACTCATGATTCAAATATAGGGACTTTTTTTTATAAAAAAAAAAAGAATAAGAATAAAACCACTTTCTGAAGTCTAATATTCTTTAAATAATTCATCAACTTTCATTTTCACATGTCAATATTCAGTGTATAAATAATAATAAAAAATTGCTCTATAATATATAATAAAAAATAATACTTTTATCCTAAAGTTTCTAGGAAACCCACGAAGAAAACAGCCATTTAAATTTCAGCTTATTAATTTATCAAACTATGTTCATCTAGGGAAATATTTTCAGCATATCATTCCTGTTTCTTCTTTCTTTCTTTCTTTATATATATATATATATATATTCACTTTTTCTTAATAAAAAATTGAGAAAGAAGATCAAGGATATGTTTGAAAGTATTTATAAAAATAAGTGACTTCAGCAAAAGTATTTTAATTAAGTGTTTTTTTTAAAAATGATTTTAACAAAAGTATTTTAATTTTAAAGCGCTTTTGATTTTTTCCAAAAGTACTTATAAATCACACACACATATATATATATATATATGCTTCTGGTCATTATTTTTAGCCATTAGAAATTGCTTGCTACCATGTTCTCTTTCATACCATCACTTTCTTGGCATCAAATTTCACAAGGAAAGAATTGGTTTGTTCTGAAGTACATCCAAATTTAAACCACTTATTTCACTTCTTTAATAAAATCTCTGCAACCAAGATTTCACTTTCTTTCTATGCATCAAAAACCACATCTCTTCAGAAGTGAACCATCCCTTTCATTTAAAAACTTGAAGGGTAAAAAAAAAAAAAAAAAAACCCAAGATCAGCCATGTGTTCTTAATTCTTATTGAAATCCTGCATTCCAAGTAGCAAATCTAGGGTGGAGAAGATGAAAACAATCTTCCCAACATGAGTGAAACAACAAAGGAATTTTTCTCACTGTTCAACCAAGTTGTCCTAAAAAAAGTATATAAATATTCCTTTGGTTAAGAACATTTTAAGTTGTTACCAGAGACAGAGAGAACTAGGGGAGGTCAGATTTCATCACAAGATTCCAGAACTTTTGATTGTAGTAATAATAAGACATCCATTTTTTTTTTCTCCCCAAAGCAGTAGAGGAAAATCAGTATAAAAAAGCACATACCTTTTCATGAGCATGGCACAGATTGTCTTTTCATCCCAATATATGCATTCATTTGCATACTATTCTCCTTCATTGACATGTTTGTTCTTTGGCACCATGGCGTGTAGATTTTCGGTTTCGGGGTCCGTTAAAAACCACTGCATTATATGTTGTTTGTCATCTTCATGTGAGCAGAAGGGAGCTTCCATGCGTTTCAATTGTTTTGCATGCTTTTGGTGAAGAAGGCTTCATTTCTTTTCCCTGTTATGCAATACTTTCCATGTTTTTCTGTGATTGTAACTGAAGTTTTGCTTTATAACCACTCAGTTTGAAGATTTCATATCTTGCTTCTCTGTGACCTTTGGAGAAAGAGAGAGATAAGTGGCTGATTGCTATATCAAAAGACCAAGAACTTGATCGGGAAAAAAAAAACAACTAAAACTAGATTATGGCTAATGAGCTTGGTTTGGTGATAAAAAAGAACAAGTGGAAGATGCCTATTAGTGTTTTCTTCAAGGATGCAAGGTATATAACTTTCTTCTCCATTTTTCACTTTCTCTGCCCAATAAAAAGTTGATACGGCGAAACTCGCCACGATCTTTTGCTGGTTGAATGCTCTTTGATTTGTTACTGATTCAAAGAAATGTCCTTCCAGACTTGTTTTCAAGTGGGATGAACTTGGAAAAGAGATCCTTGGAATTGCTTTTCCAGCTGCTCTAGCTGTTGCTGCTGATCCCATTGCTTCTCTTATCGACACCATTTTTGTTGGCCATATCGGTATATACTCTGCCATTTACTGCTACCTTTTCATTGCAATGTCGAACCAATTTAGTCGTGTATTGATGAAGATAGTGTTCAACTTGGTTTCTGCAGGAGCGGTCGAACTTGCGGCCGTTGGAGTGTCTGTTGCGATATTCAATCAAGCTTCAAGGATCACCATATTCCCACTGGTAAGCATAACAACATCATTTGTTGCTGAGGAAGACACTATTGGAAAAACAGCCATAAAACCAGTTAAAGGTGAGATAGAGAAGCATTTGGCAGAGAATGGCCATAAGAGAGAACTTACATCACAAGATGAAACCAAGAAGGAAAACATGTTGGAAAAGAGTAGCTCTGCTTCACTTACAAGTAATGAAACGAGAAATTCGGTACCCGAAAATGGCACCATTCAAGATTTGGAAAAGAATGCATCAGAAGCAAAGAGTGAGGAACTGGAAAAGAATTCCTCAGAACAAGATGGAAAAAAAGAATCTAAGCCAGAAAATGGCACACTTGAGAATGTTGAAAAAGGTATAAAGAACTTTCTTTTTTCTAGTTTAAACAAGGATAAGGATGGTGATCTAAACCTCTGATCTTTAAGCAAGATTGTTAATACCTCCAGTTAAAGTTCGCTCAAGTTTGTGCTAAAAAAAAAAAAAAAAGGAAAAAACGTCTACTTGTATGAAAAAGATAAACCAAGGGATTAATCTAATTTCTATATTTGAACTGAATACCTTGGGATTTTCAATTGCAGATTTGAGCAAAAATAAGGGTCAGCCTCCTGCTGTCAGCACCCCTACAGTCAAGCCCAAGAAGAAAGAAAAGAAACACATTGCTTCAGCATCCACAGCACTGATCTTTGGGACAGTTTTGGGCCTTCTGCAAGCAGTATTCCTTGCATTTGGAGCTAAATTCCTGTTAAATGTAATGGGAGTGAAGCAAGTAAGTATCATCATCAATAAAAACTGCAAATCTTCCTTCTGCTTCAGCATCGGTAAAATATTAAAACAACAACAACAACAACAATAAACAAAAAGCTTATGGTTTCTAATGCAACTTCTTCCATACTGTACTTTTTTTTCTAGTATTGATAAAATGAATCAATAGGGCTCTCCAATGCTGGCTCCTGCAATGAAATACTTGGTGTTAAGGTCACTAGGTGCTCCTGCTGTTCTACTCTCTCTGGCCATGCAGGGAATCTTCAGAGGGTTTAAGGACACAAGAACTCCACTTTATGTCATTGGTAACTCAATTTCTTATCAGACTTCTTACTTTAAAACTGCTAGAAATTTACCTCTTTCTCTAATTTTTCTTCTTCATTCTCTTCTTTTTCTTTGGCCTTTTGAAACAGTTTTGGGGTACACAACAAATACCATTTTGGATCCAATCTTGATATTTGTGTGCCATTTGGGAGTGAAGGGTGCAGCCATTGCACATGTTCTCTCTCAGTAAGTAACACCATTACTCACATATTTGTGTTGTTCCCATTCACATCAATCATAACTTGATTTTATTATTACCTCAGGTACTTAATTGTGTTGGTCCTTGCTTGGAGATTGACGCAAAAAGTTGATCTCTTACCTCCCAGCCTTAGAGATTTGCAGTTTGGTCGGTTTCTCAAGAATGGTAACACTCATTCTTTATACCTTCCTTTTCTTCTAAGACTGAGATTTTCACCTGAAAACAACAGTCAAAATTCAAGAGTTACTTGATAATTTCCATTAGAAGTTTGCTGATTCAAAGCAATATTGGTTTCAACATGGTAGAGCTTTTCTGAATGCAGGTAGTCTGCTGCTGGCAAGAGTTGTGGCTGTGACCTTCTGCGTGACTCTTGCTGCATCCATGGCTGCTCGACTAGGTCCAACGCCAATGGCTGCCTTCCAGACTTGCTTGCAGGTGTGGATGACATCATCCCTCCTCGCCGATGGGCTCGCGGTTGCTGGACAGGTAGTTAAATGAAAACTATATATTCTTCCTCATAGAGTCGATCAAACCATAACTTACCAGCTTAAGTTTCGGAGTTTAAAGATAATTTAACATAATATGCGTATGATCGAACTCCTCTGGTGTCATTTACTTGTGATGTTTTAACGGTAATATGATTGATCTTATGTAATGTCATTTCCCCGTCACTAATATTTATAGTCACTTATTGAGTCTTAGACTAATTTTCAAGCCCACAAGTAAAGAAATGTTAAAAAACTATGAATAAATGATTAAATATAAGATAACCCACGAAAGATCTCGTGTTCAATTATGTCATTTTCTTTCCAATTAATACCAATAGTCGTTTTATTGGGTCTTGTGCTAATTTTCTTTCCAATTATTGCAAACCTTATCGTTTAAGTTTTTAGATTCCGTGGTAGTTTAACATTACTCACCCATCAAACTTCTGGTTTGTGGGCGTTGAATTTCTCCTTTAGGCGATCCTAGCCTGTGCATTTGCAGAGAAAGACTACGACAAAACCACAGCTACAGCCACAAGAGTGCTACAGGTAATCAAATTCCTAGTCTAATGGATTGCACATAACATGTTCGACGAAAATCCCCAAAGAAGATAAGAGTCTAAATCGAAAGAAAAGAAGAAAATCAAGCACGGACTGTAAGTAAAAACAAATTTACTTGGGTTGAAAATGCAGATGAGTTTCGTTCTGGGCGTTGGACTCGCTGTGATTGTTGCAGCGATAATGTACTTCGGAGCTGGAATCTTCTCCAGAGATGTAACTGTACAGGCGCTCATCCACATCGGAGTTCCGGTATTGATTTATACACTTTGAAACTGAACTTCTTTGCTGTTGCTGTTCTTATTTTTCTCCTCTCTTTCATCATCATTCTCTGTTCTTGGTTTTTCTTAGATTCTTCAACCAAGTGGGTTGTTGTAAATTGTAATGGTTCATTTTGGGCCACTTGAACCAAGTAAATTTGATGTTTTCAAATTTTTTACATTTTTAATATGAATTTTGCTAATAATATGATTTATATGAGTCATATTAGAAAAATTATAAATTTCTTTAACTCTTTAATCCTCGAGTTAACATTGGATTAATTAAGCATTTGATACAAAAGGATAGAAAAAAATAGTATTCTAAAGTTGAATTCTATACTTAAAACATAGATGGGTTCATCAAACAAGATGCCATCTTCTCTCTACGTCCAAAATTCCAATCCTTATTTTTGGAATGTTTAAAGACTCTTCATCCCTAATTTACTACTTAAATCTTTTATTTAGATACCATATTAAATATCCGTTACATAAAAAATTAATCGTTTAGTTAATACAATATAAAAGTTCCCTAAATTTCTTTATCTAAAATATTACCTAGGAAAAAAGTTTGCTCTCTCATGGAGCACTAGGTAGAAAGAAGTAACACAACAAGTTTTTGTTTCCTTAATATACATTTACCTTTAAGACGTATATATAATATCTTAATCAGTCGAGTTATATTCAAGTTAGTATCATGATAACAAATTTAAATTATTAAAGTATAATTAAAATCAAGCAATAACTATATTAAAATTATGGTTAAAATATCATTTTGGTCCTGTACTTTGATAATTGTTCTATTTTGGTCTATGTACTTTCAAATGTCAAATTTTAGTCCTTGTACTTTCAATAAAACTTAAAATTGGTCTTTACCATTAGTTTATTGTTCATTTTTAAATAAAAAAAATAGTCTCTATTAGCTTTTTCCCTACAAATTTTGAAAGTAAGTTCACATTATACCTTTTCTTGTATTAAAATTATTATTATTGTAACTAATTTTGATAAAAAATAACTTCAAACTTGGACCAATTTTAAGCTTTATTGAAAATACAAGGACTAAAATTGGACATTTGAAAGTAAACAATTCTCAAAGTACAGGGACCAAAATAGTATTTTAACCTAAAATTATTGAGAATACGACTAAAGTTTCACCTTAACTAAATAAGGAAAAGATAATGTCAAAATAAATAAAAAAAATAGTAATCATAATCATAAAACAAGTAAAAAGAGAGGAAGTAACCCATTTTTGCTAAAAAGTTTCAAAATTTTTACACTTGTGTTAATTACCTTCTTAATTTAATGTAAAAATTACCCTTTTTTTGTTTCATAGTTTGTG
Organism: Trichosanthes cucumerina; assembly: GCA_036507285.1. Classification (NCBI taxonomy): domain Eukaryota; kingdom Viridiplantae; phylum Streptophyta; class Magnoliopsida; order Cucurbitales; family Cucurbitaceae; genus Trichosanthes; species Trichosanthes cucumerina. The sequence goes on along the minus strand of CM071838.1, from coordinate 83,025,511 downwards.
GCAGCCACACAGCCAATGAACTCCTTAGCATTTGTATTTGATGGAGTCAACTTTGGGGCTTCTGATTTTGCTTACTCTGCCTACTCCTTGGTAAGTTCTCTCTTCACTCATCATTTTATATATATATATATATATATATATATATATATATATATATATATATATATATATATTTTCTTACCATGAAAAAATCATTCAACCGTATCATTATAATATGACTATAACATCTTAATAATCATTGGATGTGGATTCAAAAATTTGTATGCCCTTAACAATCATTGGATACATATTTAAAATACTTTTACAATTTTTCTCTCGTACATTTAGCAGAGCAAAGTTGTCAGTCACATTGTGATGACAAATTATTCAATGTGGTTGCTTCATTATAACCATTCGATATAAATTCAATAATTTTCATGTCTCTTAATAACCACTGAATAAAAAACTTGACAGCAACATTGTGACGATGGGACTGAATAATTTCTCCTCTACAAGTACTCCTTTTTCTCTTTCTCACTAATCAACCATGTTTTTTTCTCTATAGACTTTGGTTGCCATTGTTACCATTATCTCTCTCTTCCTTCTCTCAAAGAGCTATGGCTTCCTTGGAATTTGGACAGCTTTGGCCATCTACATGGCCCTTCGAACTCTTGTGGGATTGTTGAGGTATTTTTTATTTCATACCTTTCTATTCTATGTTGTCAATCTTTTTAGAATTAGGAGTTTTCTTTTTTTTTAGACAAAAAATTAAACCAAAACGTGTTTTGAATGATTTAGGTCCCGTTTGATAACCATTTTGTTTTGGTTTTTAGTTTTTGAAATTTAAACCTAAAAATACTACTTCTACCAATGAGTTTTATGTTTCTTAACTATTTTGTACCTATGTTTTCAAAAACCAAACCAACTTTTGAAAACTAAAAAAAATAGCTTTAAAAAACTTGACTTTGTTTTTAGAATTTGGCTAAAAGTTCAACTACTTACTTAAGGGAGATGATCTCTATTGTAGAGAAATTAGGTGAAAATAAATTTAACTTTCAAAAACTAAAAACAAAAAACAAAATGGTTATCAAACGGGGTCTTAGGAGTTTGTTATATTTCCTATATTTTGAAAACATAATTCAATTTCAAACTTCAAAAAGTTAATAAATTATTAAGGCCTTATTTGATAACCATTTTGTTTTTAGTTTTTAGTTTTTGAAAGTTAAACTTATTTTCACCTAATTTCTCTACAATAAAATTCATCTCTCTTAAGTAAGCCTTTGAACTCCTAGTCAAATTCTAAAAACAAAGTTAAGTTTTTGAAAACTATTTTTTTTAGTTTTCAAAAGTTAGCTTGGTTTTTGAAAACATAAGTACAAGTAAATAAGAAAACATATAAACTCATTAGGAAAAGTAGTATTTTTTGCTTTAAATTTCAAAAACTAAAAACAAAAAACAAAATAGTTATCAAACGGGGCCTAAATGATTTATTTATATTTTTGAAATTGGAATAAAATTCTAAATATCTTGAATGCTACAATTTGATGGTTATAGGATGGGGAGTGGAACAGGACCATGGCGTTACCTAAGAGGACCATTGTTGCCCTAATTTCGTTGTTCCATTACAAGAGAAAGCTCGACTAGTAAAAAGCCTTATAACAAAAATAATCTTATAGTTTTTCATTTCTTTAATGTTGTTATTATTATTATTATTTTTGTATTCCTACTTAGACTATAGTCCAAAGTTGGGGAAGAGCTTCTTTCTTACAACATATGTTATTATTATAGAAAGAAATTTTACTGTCCCATGTAACATTATATTAAGTTATTTTGTAATTCATAACTGCATCAATGAAAGTTTTATTTCACAAGTCTAGCAAATTTCAAGTCATTATATTTAAAAAAAAATTAATCATATCATATTTTATTTAGTCAGTGGAAAAGACTACATAAAAATTATAATTTAAGGTTCAAGAAAGAAAAATAATTTGACCTAATATTTGAAACCATACTATTTAACAAAATAATTAAAAGGAATTTTATATTTGGTACTTATAAGTAAGGTTTAAAATGTTGATGTCGATGGAAATATCGAGCTCTCAATTTCATGGAAATGTCGATGAAAATATCGATATTTTTGGAAAAATGTGTTAAAATTAGAAAATAAACATTCTACACTTTTTAATGAGTTAAAATACTTTTTATAATATTATATTCACATTTTGTTGCTTTTTTTTTTAATATTTCATCAATTTTGTACGATATAATGAAAATATCGATGTCGAACCCATGAACATGTGAAAATATTGATGAAAATGTGGACATGTCGAAGAAAACTTAATAAGCCTGATATATAATTGAATTTTAAGAAACATGTCATGTGACTTTCTAGTTTCTATCGATAATATCAATATCAATTATTTAAAAAGTTACTTAAATTAATAAATAAATGTTGATCATACGATGGAATTAATTTTATTTTACTTTTGAATTATCAATGGCAAATAATGTGGTGGTCACACTATTCTGAACCTAATAAATTTATAAAATCTTTATCTTTAATCATTACTATAAATAATGAGTCTTTTGAAAAGATTTTTTTTTTTTTTTGATAATTTGATTTGTATAAATTCAACATATTAATTCTTTTTCATTTGATTCAAACTCTCAATTATAAAAGTAATTATCAGTGTATGTGAATATACATATGGCTTGAACTCAAAAGAAAAAGAAGAAGAATATACATATAGCTTTATGCATTTCAAATCAAATGTAACTTTTTTGCAAAAAAAAAAAAAAAAGAATGATGAAAATATTATTTAAAAAATGTAACTTCTTTCTTCTTTTTTTTTTTCCCTTCTTTTTTTTGGGGTAATATTCTCAAGAGAATGTAACTTTTTTTCCTACAATAATCCTCTTGAGAAAAATCAACTATATTATATATCCTAAAATATATTTGGTTATAAACTCATGAATATGTAAATATAAAAATATGAATTCACAAAAAAAGATTAAAAAAAAAAAAACTTATTCTCTTATTATGTATGTCATTTATAGTTAATTTTAGAGTTTGACAACTAAAACTCTATGTTAGGAGCAAGGTTTAAAATATCGATTTCGATGAAAATGTCGAAATTTTAATTTCATGAAAATGTCGATGGAAATATAGATAAAATGTCGATGTTGATGGATATTTCTGAAAACAAATTAAAAAATACATTTAAATTAGAAAATAAATCTTTTACCCTTTTTAAATGAGTTAAAATACTTGTTATAATATTATGTTATATTATATTACAATTTGTTACTATTCTCTTTAATATTTCATCAATTTTGTACGGTATAATGGAAATGTCGATTCATTACTGGTATCGATGTCGAATCCATGGATATGTGGGAATATCGAAGGAAATGGCAACATGTCGACGAAAATTAGATATCATGCTTAGGAGTGAGCAAAGGAAGCCTAAAAATCAACACAATCGATCGAAACTGATCGATCAACTGAAATTAAAAAAAAAAAGATTACATATATGAATATATATGTTATACTATGATATGATATAATTGTTGGTTTAAAAAAAACCTTTGCAGCGAAAGTCAATTGAGAATCGACTCGAAATTTAATAAAGTTTCTAAAATATCAATACATTGGCAAATCAATTCTACATAATAAAAGAACACCAAACAAGTATCATAATACTTGTAGTAGAATCAATAATAAAGCCAACTTCTTCTTCTGTCAACACAATTTGGAACCCAAAAAGCAGGACACTACCAAAAGCAAAATCTCCTTATATTTCTGAGTAATTGAGATATGATTTGTGGGAACAATCTCAAAATTAATTGAGATATCAAATATTTAATTTAGTTTTACATTTGAATCATATTCAATTTTACTTCTCTCATAACCAATAGTTTTAATGTACATCTAATGTGCATTAAATCTATAATTTTAATATGAATTCAACTCACATTAAATAATATTTGAACTCCTTCAAATATTTAATTCTCTTCTAAATTAATTTTAAATTACATCCAAAATTAAATTTATATCATAAAGTTTTAATTAAAAATTAAATTTTATATTATAATGTATCACCATACATTATAATAATTCTCTAAGTGAATTTGAACATTTCGAACTCCATTCAAGATCAAATTACCTTAACACCCTTTACGAGCTAGGAAGGGGACTTAATGAACATACAGATCAGAAGCTTCAACTATACAAGATTAATTGGCTAATCTCATTAACCACATTAATCAACATTCATTAACTGTGGGTACGCTTCACTAAAAACTCATAGTTGCACTCTTCTCACTACAATATATTTTTGTGTCCACGGATATAGATCAATAACAACAAGTTAATCCTTCACAAGTGTTCGTAAAACTATCTGGATCAAATTATCATTTTACCTCTGAGTTACTTCTATGTCCTTAAGTATCAGTGCTCCTCTAATGAACAACTTGTTTAAGGTTCAACCATTAAACAGAAACCCTTCTCGGGCCAATGAGAGGGTAGAACCCTTTGTTCAAGTACCAGAGACATCACTTAAGGGAGCACTCATCTACTTTCCCACAAAGCAGAGAATGAGTAAATTTAATCTCGTGTAATTATGTTCCCAATTCCCTACTCGGTCTTGTCTCCAAAATGGTAGGCTTATTGAGTCGGCAATCTAACCACTCTCACCCATGCAGATAAAAGGAATCGGTTGCGAATAGGAGTTCATAATACACTCAGGATTAAGATTAAGTTGTGTAGGTCATACTATTGGAATATAAACCTAAATAGTCAATGGAGTTACATCTACTGTTACTATTTCGCAGTCCGGTTTCATGCAAACTCATTGCATAGGATACCCTCACTCGCATATCACCTACACGAGCGCGTTGGATCATTGCGTTTGAATCAAATACAAAGTGGGTCGTATCCATAGTGTCACCGGGATAAGGTACCCAACCTCATCCCTATACTATAGTCCTTTTAGGTTGCTTCTTGAACTTTGATCTTCATATGTCCCCACATACAGTTCAAGACACATAACACAACCTAGGATGTTTGTTTATTGGATTTATGGTTATTTTAAGGCAAACGAATATATAAAACAACAACTTACTGAATAAATGCAATAACACTTTATTGATAGAATTGGAACAAATTGCAAATTTACAAACTACGAGTTTTAGGGTATAAAACCCAACAATAATAGAATAGAATAGAATAATAATAAAGTACAAAGACTAAAAATTTTACATATTTATATATTTATATATTTATATTATATATTATTATTATTAATTAAATTAATATATTATAAAAGTTAAATAAATAAATATATTTATTAAAAAAACGTCTAATCTGATTAAACCGATTGACCGAATCGAAGTCGGTTCGGTCAGTTTAAGCCATATGCTAAAAGAAAAAAAATCGATCAATCGAACAAACATATAGTCGGTTCAACGTTGGTTGGGGCAGAAAACTGGCCTCGATCGATCGATGCTCACCTCTACTCTGTTTTTTTAATATAACGAAAATGAGGTATGGAGATTTAAACCTCCAACATAACCGAAAATAATAAATATCAATTATCGTTGACCATGATCTTAAAACTTGTGTGTTAATACTTTAACATGTTAATTGCTCTATAATATAATGTTTTGATAAATTAATTAACATTAATCGAATTTCTACTAGAATTTTATAATCATTGTTTAAAAAAGAATAAATCTACCCGTCCTTATTAAATTGGCAAATACTTTGCAGCTTTTGACATGATTAGGTCTCTCAAAAAGTAGAATAATAGTTAATAACCTATATATCAATCCAAAATAAAATAGAACTTAAGATACTTAAGCGGTCGTTATTAATTTGTATTTTGTTTATTTACTCAATCTACATAAATACATATTTGAAGCATGTCTCCTAGACTAAAATTTAATGTCCTACCATATTGAATTTAATTTTAATGTTATCTTTTAATAAGTTAACAAAACTAAGTGTCGTTTGATAATCATCTAGACTTTGTTTGATAATCATCTAGGCCTCGTCTTATAACTATTTGGTTTTTGAAAATTATACTTGTTTTTTCACAATTTCTCTTCATTTTCTCTACAATTAGTATCATCTTTCTTGAGATATCATTTAAGTTTTTATCCAAATTTCAAAAACAAAAAGAAGTTTCTGAAAACTATTTTTTTTAGTTTTCAAAACTTAGCTTGGGTTTTGAAAAATAGGTACAAAATACATAAGAAAACATAGAAACTCATTGGTAGATGTACTATTTTTAGTTACTATTTATTTATTTTTAAAAAAATATTATTTAAATCACTTATCGATCAATTTTTACACATAAATTGTTGTGATAATTTACGTGAATGATGTTCTAAATGATGTCAGGTATGTTTTTCAATTTTTAGACATTACTAGTCACATCAATTTTCATCTTATTTTAACAGAAAAAACTTTCTAAGGATATTTTTTAGAAACTAATTTCAATGTCAGAAGATAAAAAAGAAACTTTTTAAAGTTTAGGCAGGATAATTGAAACATGCCTCAAAATTTAAGGGTATCTTGTATAATTTAACTTTTAAAAAAACTTGGTTTTGTTTTTTTAAATTTAGTTTGAAGGAATGTGAAAAGTTTATTAAAAAAAAAAAAACTATGAGACCATGGTTATAAAATAGAGTCTTAACAATTTACGACCCGTTTGATAAGAGTTTTGTTTTTAATTTTATGTTTTTTTAAAATTGTGCTTGTTTTTAATTTTATTGAGGAACCATTTAAGTTTCTAACCAAATATTAAAAAATAAAAACAAGTTTTTTAAAACTACTTTTTTAGTTTTCAAAACTTAACTGGATAGAAATAACATTTTTGGTACAAAGTAGATAAAAAAACATAAAAATTAATTGATAGAAATAGTATTTTTATGTTTCAATTTCAAAAACAAAAAACCAAATGAGCAACCTTAGGTTCGATAATCATTTGATTTTTGGTTTTTTATTTTTGATAATTAAGCTTGTTTTCTATCATTTTCTCTACATTAATTTTCATCTCATGAACCATTTGGATCTTTAACCAAATTCGAAAAATGAAAAATAGGTTTTTGAAAACTACAAAAAGTAGTTTGTAAAAAATTTTGCTAGACATCCACGTCTCATTAAAAGAGATAAAAATCATTGTAGAAAAATTGAAAGAAAACAAACTTAATTTTCAAAAATTGAAAATAAAAAAATAATAATAAAAATAAATAAATAAATAATTGTCAAACAAGCCTTAGCTTTTTAAAAATTAAAACGTACATTTTTTTTTAGTTCCCAAATTTTGTCTTGGTTTTTAAAATATTTGTAAGGAGATATAAAATGAAAAGACCATGCAGGTTAATGAGCTTAATTTTCAAAACAAAAATAAAAAACAAAGACTACATTTAATAAGATTCTTAGTTTTTAGTCTTTAAAAGTTAATCTTATTTTCTCACAATTTACCTATAATAAATTTCATCTTTCTTCATAAAACATTTAATTTTTTAGCAAAATTTAATAAATAAAAATAATTTTTTAAAATAAAATAAATAACAAAATAAGACCAATAGGTTGAGTAATACTTATTGGCTTTATTTTCAAAACAAAATGCAAAAAATTAAACCCTATTTAATAATCATTTGATTTTTTATTTATGCTTTTAAAAATTAAGTTCATAAATATTACCTTTACATATGAAATTCTCTATTTTGTTATACAATTTTAACCTATATTTTTAAAACCAATATAAGTTTTCAAAATCTAAAAAAATAAAGCACTTTTTCTAAGAAATTTAGGGCATGTTTGGTACGCAATCTGAAAACAGAAATTTGAAAACAAGGGATTCAATGAAAACAGAGTTGTATTTCATGTTCTCGGATATGTGTTTGGTAGCAGATTTAGAAATTTGATTTCATTCTAAGCAGTTGTTTAAATCGTGCCTCTATAACATATTTATAGATCATGAAATTAGTTGTAGATGCAAAACTAATTATTATATTGAATATAAGTCATTATTAATTAATTTAGGAAATGATTTTGCAAATTTTATAGAATTATCTTTTTATAATATAATATTCTATAATTTTTAATATATTATATTCTACATATTTTAATTTAACAAAAGTAAATTAAATTCATAACATGAAATATTGTATTTATTATTTTTATCTTTGTTTAATATAATTTTGCATTTTAAAATTTTAAATTTAGAATCTGATACAATGAAAACATAAAATGTTGTTTTGAATTTCTACTATTTGGATCGTAATCCAAAAGCGATTTTAAAACACATCGCTAAACACATATTCACCTGAATTCAAATGAATCAAGATATAAAATGCAGGATCCGGATTGCATACCAAACAGGCCCTTATTTTCTTCATAAAGATGAAAGTCATGATAGATCATGATGACAAATAATTAAAAAAAAAACAAAAACAGTTTTCAAAATCCAAAAATAAAATCCTAATCAAACATAACCTAAATAATGATTTTCAATTGAAAGCAAGTTTTAAAATGTAGATGTCGATAGAAATATCAAGATTTAAATTTCATGAAATATCGATATAAATATCGATAAAATGTTGATATCGATGGATATTTCAAGAAAAAATTTTAAAACAAAAAATTTTTAAAATATATTAAAATTAGAAAATAAATATTCTACACTTTTTAAATAAGTTAAAATACTTGTTTATAATATTATACTCACATTATGTTACATTTTATTATTATTTTCTTTAATATTTCATCAATTTTGTACGATATAATAGAAATGTCGATTCACTCCCTGGTATCAATATCAAATCCATTGACATGTAAAAATATCGATAGAAATGTCAATAGAAATTTAATACCATGATCGAAACATGAACTACCATAAGTCAGCCCAATGACCCAATACAAGCATCTTAAATTCAATATTTTTTTCTTTATCTTTAGCAATCAAATGTAATAAAATTAGATTAGTAAAATAACAAACTAGACCCAACATTCACGGATAAAATAAAATAAAAACTTCTAATCTAAGCCATTAAAGATGAAACAAAATCCAAATGCTAGCACGTGTAAAAAGCTCGAACAATCAAAACGAGCCGCCCAAGCAATCAGAATTGAGACAGGCAATAAATAAATAAATAAAAAGAATAAAAATGGGTCCTACAGAAGTCAATCAAAATATTATCCCAAAAGTAAAAAGGCAGCAACCCACTTAAAAAGTCTTGCCTACCCACTCGCTCCTTGGGGACACAAGAAGTGGTTGGACAATTACACCCACAACATTATGAAGAATTAAATATCCCCATCTATCCACAACTTTAAACAAAAAATTATTAAATTAAATAATAAATAATAACAACAAATAATTATAAATATTCAAAATCCCTTTCCATCTTCTACTTCTAGGACCTTACTGTCCAATGTCCATATTAAAAGATGAATGAAACTCCAAATTCAAAGTTTCAATCAAAGCAATCAACATCCAAATTTGGGAGAATGCCACTATCACAGATCCTCTATCCTTTTCCCTTCTCCTATGAAACAAATCTCACATCAAAATATAATACCAAGATTTCTAATAATACAATAATACAATAATTATAATAATAACCAAAAAAAAAAAAAAAAAAACCTTCAGATTAAAAGTTTTACATCAATAATATAGAGGAAACTCTCAACAAATTAGACAAGCTTTTTTGCAGTACACATCCTCTTCCTCCTACTCCTCCTGAAAGATATTTAACCTCTTCTTTTTCTTTTTGTTTTATATATATGGATGGAAAAATTAAAAATAGAAAAAGGAAGAAATAATAAAGAAAGAAGCTCTTGGTTTTCTACAGATTTAAATCAAGAAGCCTTTGTTGGAAATGAAATTGCAGAAAAGGGAGAGAAAAATATAATGGAACCTGGACAAGTTTCCTTAATACTTTGGCCCAGAGACTCTGACTGACTGAGAGACTGATGTAAAATAATGAATGGTAAGTAATTGAATGATCCTTTAGGAGTAGAGTAATCAAATCTGACCCTTCTTCTTCCAACCGACCTTCCACTTCTTCCTCCACATCATCATCATCTTCACTTCTGTTTAAACCCTTCAGCTTCACCTTACCCAGAAAGAATTTTAGGGTAAAATACCTATCTTGATGAGTAAAATGAAAATGGCTTTTGTTTTTGTTGTACTACACTACAAGCTGATCAAGCTGCATCTGCTCAAGCCAAGCTCCTATCACAGAATGATCAGTGGATTCTAATTGTGATTTAGTAGTAGTTAGACCCTCACCGGATGCTGCAGCGGGCGCTGCCAACTTCTCTTTTAGCATCTCAGGTGGGGATTCCTTCACCAGGGATTGAACCCATGATAAGTCAGGTTCCTCCCCGTTATTTCCCATCTCGAAAGAAGATGATCTCCGCAGTTGACCCAGTTCATTCTTACCAACTGACCAATCCACCTTTCCATTGGGGGACCCCCATTTAGGCAAAGAATTGACAGGAGATCCGATCAACGAGCTCGGGACATTGGATCCGAGCTCCCTTGAGCTGAGAGTGCGAAGATGTTGTTGCTTTTCACGCTGTACAAATGCAGAGAACCTAGATCCCATTGGGGACAGTGGCTCGGTGCTTCTTGGTGACATCCTTCCTGGCGATGAAACTCCAAAAGAGGCCTGCAACAAAGGATGATCAACATTCTTAGGAGACATTATGTTTGTATTAATAGGTGACAACATGTTCTGCTGCTGCTGCTGGAATTGATTTAGTAATGTTGATTTGCGCGTAGGGGAGAAGACATTGGCGGCTGGATCAGAAAATCGGGGAGACGAAGAGATCTCGGAGGAAAATAGCTCTTCAAGATTGTTAGGAGTTAGTGTTTGGGTCCAGCCAGATCGACTGACAGAAACAGCACTCGGACGAGGCTGAGAGAAACAGTTCATATCGTTCAACATTCGTGGCTGGTTTTCGAAGTCTGGCATGGCATTCAAATCCTCCAGAGGCATGTCCCTGGCGTTCAGAGATGACCTCAACCGGCTAGATTGAAGATTACTTCCAGGAAGATGAAGAGTAGGTACATTTGGCTGCTGCCAGTTCATAGAAGAGTGAGAAACACCATTCGCAGAGGGAGACATGGACTGAGTAAATGGAGATGGAGATAAAGCTGACACTGACGAAGGGGAACCAGGCAGAAGACCCAATGCAGTAGCCATATCCATTACAGTTGGGGCAGACCCAATCGATCGTGGGGAAGGGACAGCAGATCCAGTAGACACGTACAATGGCCTTAGCTCTTCATTGGTGTGAGCAAAGAAACAAACCCGTCTATTGCAACTTGTACCATCCTTGCAAAGACGAGTCCGATACTGAGCTGGGTGAAGCCAACACTCAAATACTCCGTGTGCATATTCACACATATCCCCACGCCTACAAGCCCCCTTTCTGAAGTCTGGGCAAGGAACACAGCTGTAGTGAAACTTCCTTGGGTCTCTTCTGCGAGCATTCTCCCCTGGGTGGACAAAAGGACACTCAGTCCAGTCATGGGAATATGCCCGAGAACAAGGCCTCACTTTGAAAGAGAACATGCGAAACTCATCTGTTGCATATATGCTGTTCTTGATGTCAGGAAGTGATGGATCAATTGGATATTCCTTCTTCTCCTTAGTGGAGCTTGCAAACCCATCAGTAAATTTGGGAGAAGACATAGACTTGGGTGGAGATGGAAATTCATCCTCCAATGATGAGGAAAGCGGTGGTGAATCTGAATCAGGTGTTTTGATTGACAAATGTAAACAGGACACATCCATGGATCCATTCGAATGATTATTGAGAAGTTCCTCAAGCCTGAACATTGTGTTCTGCTTCTGCAACTTTGGATGAACAAAAATGACATCCACAGGGCGGTCACCATTAATATCCTTGGAGTTTGGGTCAGCACCAGCAGATAAAAGCAAATCAACAATATCAACCGCATTCACAGATCCACTGGAAGTAGCACAGTGGAGAGCAGTGCTCTTGTCCGTGCCAGACAAAAGATTAACATCAACCTCAGGATATGATAGTATAAGTTTCACAACATCAACACAACCATATGTGGCAGCAACCATCAGGGGTGTTCTATGCTCATGAGCAACTTGTTTTGAGCCTTTTTGGCGAACATACCAGAGTCCAGACTTATTAAGTGAAAACAAATCAGACTCAATCAATCGCTTGAAGCCTTCTGCATCATTGTCAGAAGCAACTTCCATTAAACTATAAAAAGAATCCGCACAATCAACAGTTAAATGATTCATGTCTTTGGGGTTAGGTGAGCTTGCTGATGTAGTAGATGCAGAATTGGATTTTTCTGGACCACCGCACATACTCAAATATCTGTAATCCAAGAAAAACAACTAAGCATTTATGCCTTATACTAATCAAGGAAATTATAGGGCCTCAAGGAAATAAAAACAAATATGATCAAGATATGTTCAGAGAATAACCAGACAATACATATGACAAGCTTCTACAAGAGATTAGTTTAGGATCAGCAGTGGTCAGAATAGCAACTCTTTCATCAAAAAGCAAAAAATTATAACAGGATTATGAACAAATCTCTACTGGAAATTCTCAAACACATTAGAAAGTAAGAACTCACTACACCCAGAGTACTCTACAATGGTGCAAGGCTAAACGGAAAACAGAAGATAAGGATCAATCCACTAACGTTGAAAACGGGTAACCACGGGAACTTTTGAAGAATATGAAAAATCAATGAAGTTCATATTCAGACCTATATATTAGGTAAACCACAGGGGACCACACTCAGTGCAAGCTGTATTGACATTTGACATAAGATTCTATATTTCAGTACTATATGCTAAGCCACTATCAACAGAATGAAAAAAAAAAAAGATTTTTAAAGAGGGAGCACAAATTCCGATCTGAGGTCTTGAGTTTCAACAAAAAGCAATCTGTTTTCTCTACGTTAATAAACCGTTTCCTAGACAAATATAACCATAAAAAATCTCCCAACTTCCCCTCCACTCCAAGAAAATCAACAAACACAATAATCAAACTAACAGAACATATTAAAAAAAAAACATCCAAACCAAAAAGATAAACAGTAGATTAGAATCAAGAGCCAGAAAAAAATAAAGCCCAAAATTAACAAGGCACATCGTTCAAAAGTACAACGAAACTGGTAAAAAAGCAGATCAGCAACATCCACCCTAATATTACAATCTTAAACAAACAATAGTTATACAACACAACATGTCAACAATAATAAAGCATCTCAAATACTTCAAAACACTGCACTCCAATCGATAACCCCCCTCCCACAAAACAAAAAAAGAGCAGATTCCTGAAGAATGTTAAAATCCATGCTCAATCAGAACTACTAAAAACAAGAACTCACAGTTATCTATAGCAGCAGAAGAAAACTAGCCGGAGATCTGATAGAAAAAGGAAAGGCGCGGGGTTCGACAGTGACGCTCATCGATCGGAGGAGAAACCGGAGGAGGAAAGAGCCACTTCACTGAACGAGAAAAAGAAGATCGGAGATAAGAAGCTTACGGCCTTCATCTCCGTCGCCGGTGAAGGAAATAAAGAAGAAGAAGAAGAGGAGGAGAGATTTCACAGAGAGAGAAAAAATGGTGAAGAAGAAGAAGAAGAATGTAACGTCTGAAATTGAAATGAAATGCGGATTGGAAAATTTTGGGGGAATTTAAATTTAATGTGGGGAGTTGTAAGGAAATGAGGGGAAATAACATTGAAATTCACACGAAATGAAATGCAAATGAAGGGGGAACTTTTTGGGACCGGGATGACCGGTTGGGCCAGTGGGAGTAGGGTGGCGCTTAGTGGTAGTGAAGGACAAGGTGTTGACTGGCCGAGGAGGTGGACAGTGTAGCGGAATTGAAGGAGGAAGATTAAGTGGATTGGATTGGGGTGTTTGGAGTCCACCAATGGAGTGCGGTCATTTGGTCAATTTTAGTTAAATGGGGGGTCAAATCGTGGAGGTGAAAAGTCGTAGCAGAGGCTCCGAATTTTCAGTTTTGTAATAAAAAAATCAAAAATCAAAAATCAAAAAAGGGAAAAGTCTCTTTCAGACAAAATAAAAATTAAAAATTGGAAAAAGAATAAAATAAAAGTCCCTAGGGATCGTTTGCACCGAAGTCCCTATGTCTTTCCTTAATCAAAATTCTTCCCCAAATTTTCTCCTAATTTGATTTTTTCTCGTTTTTCCTCTTTGGAACATATTCTTTTAATTTGTCTACGTACCATTTCAGTTTCTATCCTCTCAACTTTTACTCATTTTTGGTCGCTATAATTTTAAAACATTCATTTGGGTATATTTTCAATTTTTTATTTTAATCAGGTACTTTTCAAATATTTATTTTTGCTCTTGTGCTTTACAAAGGGACTTAGTGTCAAAATCGATCATAAAAAAAATCTCACATGACCTCTACGTGCTTGAACGATAAATTTGTAATTTAAGAAAAAAAGTGACCTACAAGAAAAAAGCTAGACACCGTCAGCTCGAAAATTTAAGTCATGCTCAACTAGGAGAATTTGGGTGCTTACTAGAGTTTAAAAAATGATAGTTGAAGTCATTTTCTTTGAGCCATAATGTCGTATTTATAGAATATTTGGCATAGGTTTTCACATTCCTTTTCCGAAAATGATGCAAATAATTTTCACTTTATATCTAGAAATGAGAGATTTCAAAAGATTAATTTGATCATGTAGGCTTCCCTAAGTCCGTTTCTCCTTTTAGATCTCATCATCTCGATTTTTACCTAATTTTTGTATAATTTGGTTAAGTTCAAATTTCACCCTATAACATGACTATTTTGATTCTTACATTCCTTTCTATCTAATTTTCTCTCATCACAATTTCAACACAAATGTTATATTTAATATTATTTTTTTTTTGAGAGATAACTCTAACTCCTAATTTTGCTAAAAAAAAGGACTAAAACACTTTGTAAGTGTACACATAACAAAATATGAAATTTTATAGGATTAAAATAAACCAGAGGACTAAAATGAACTAAAACTAAAATTATAGAGACAAAAGTAAGATTGAAAAAAAGAATGTATTGTTTTAAAAAAATAATAATATTACTATTGACATTTCAAAAACATTTCAAAACTAATTTTATAGTAGTAATCTGTTAAAATGTTTGATGAAAAATGGATGTGATGGTGACCTAAAGCGACGTGAAGTGATTAGATGCTTGCATGGATTAACTCTAAAAGAACAACATTTCGCCACTTTAATTTTTCATCCAATATTCTAATGGATTTTCTACTTTAAAGGAAATTTTGAAAGGTTTATAAAATGCTAAAAGTAATATTGCAACTTTTGAAATAATGGGGGTATTTTTAGAGTAAATAGCAAAGTTTATGGATATTCTTCTAATAACTAGTTTAGCCTAAAAAAATTATCATATTGTCATCATCAATTAACCTCTTGCCAAGGTGATATTTTTTCAAACCCATATTATGAGAGATAGGGATTGTTGGATTTTATGTCCTAAAACTCGTGGGTTTGTAAACTGAATGTATATTCTATTTTGCAATAAAGATGTTATTGAGATTTATTCAATTAAAGGTGTTATTGAATAAAGTGAATGGTATATTTTGAAATCCTAATCCAATAAAGAACCCATGGCTATAGGATGTATACTTGAACTTTATGTGTGACATAAAAATGGATCAGGTCCAAGTTATAGCGTAAGCGATTCATAGTATAGTATAGGGATAGGGTTGGGTACCTTATCCTAGGGACACTATGGATGTGGCCCACTCTGTAAAGTACAAACGATGTGATCCTGAATCGTTCATGTGGAGACATGCGAGTGGGGGCGTCCTATGCAATGAGTTTGCATAAGACTGGACCGAGAAATAGTCACTTATAGACTTTATAACTCTGTTTACTGTCTTAAATGACTATATTCATACGATGACCTAGGTAACTCGATCTTAATCCTGAGCGTGCCATGAACTCCTGTTTATTCGGATTATCCTTAGATTTGTATGGGTGAGAGTGGCCTGAGATTGCCAACTCAATAAGTCTCCCATTTCTGGGATAAGACCAGGTAGACAGCTGGGAACATAGTTTTGCAAGATGTAATTCACTCCTACCTGCTTTAGGGATTAGTAGAGAGGTTGTTCCCTTAAGTGCTGACTTCGGGTATTGAACAAAGGGTCCACCCCTCTCATTGGCCTGAGAGGGATTCGATTTGTTGATTGGACCACAAACTAATTGATCATTAGAGGATCAGTGAGACTTAAGCAACAAGAAGTAATTACAGAGGTAAAACGGTATTTTTGGCCCAGCCGTAATTAGGAACGATCTGTGAAAGATCGACTTACTAATCATGGTTATATCAAGTGGACAGAAATATATCTACAATGAGGAGAGCGCAGCCACTGGGCTTTAGTGGAGTGTCCCAGTGGTTAACGATTGTTGATTAACTAGGCTAAAGAGTTTGGTTGGTTAATCTCGTATCGTTGGAGCTCATGATTTGTAGGTCCATTAGGTCCCTTTACTAGCTCGGACTAAGCCTTGTAACATTTGAGAGAGAAGAATTTGAATTGTTCAAATTCGATTTTGGGAGAAAACGTTAATTATATGTGATATACTTAACGTGTCATAGTTTAATTATGAATTAAACTATTATGAAGAAAAGGTGAACATATTTAAATATGATTTAAATATTTGTTCGATTTATAGCATAAATAGGGATTCATGTTCGAACGGTTGATTTAAGAAATCAAAATTTGTCCAATTATTTAATTTGATATTTGATATTAAATTTAATATTTATTTAAAATTAATTAATTAAAATATTTAATTTATTAAATTAATAAATTGATTTTAATTTAAAATTAATTTTATATTAATTTTGAATTAAAATTAAATGAAAATTCAAATTGAATTTTGAAGTTTCAATTGGACCAAAATCAAAAGGGTGAACAAGCTTATTTGAATGTCAAGTTCACCATAATCGAGCACCTTCTTCTTGTTTAATCCTTCTCATCTTCTTGTTGTCATCTTCTCCTAGCTTGAAGAAGCTTTTGGTTTCTTTAATTGAAGAAGAAACCAATGGATTAAAGAGGATTTATCAAAAAAGATTTGATTTACGTTCTTCAGACGTTTCTCCCATCTCTCTTCAAATTCTCTCTATCAAAAATCCCATAATTTGTTCCAAGGCCTGAGGATAGTAGGGAAGACACTAGAGGTTGTCCACAAAGTGTTTGTGACAAGAGATTGCCCATGGATTAGGAGAATTTTGAGCTACAAAGGTATGAGTTCTTATTTTCCATCTTTGAGCATGTTTTTTGTTTTGTAAAATTTATCAACTTAGAGTGTTCAAGATCCAAAATTGCTTCCGTGTTTTTAATCTACGCTCTTTCAGGGATGTCTTTTTTTTTCTTGGGGTTGAACTATCGACCTTTAGGATGGTAATTATTGTTTTAATCACTAACCTATGTTTGATTGACTAAACGTCTTAATTATTGAATTATGCTCTAATTGAATTCTTATTTATATTGTTTACTTGGACTATGTATGTACAAATTACTAGTAGTATTGTAATAATATTATAATAATTGAGATATTTGATTTTTAGGAATCTAGATAACCAGAATCTTCATATGCCTGAAATCACATATACTCGAAAATATAGATATCTGACATTTTAGATAATTGTATTTGTTTTGAAGGAATAATTTATAAAAATGTTCGAGAATATTTAGATAATTATGTTTGTTTTGCAAGAATTGTGTATGGGAATATCTTGAGATTATATATTATACCAATAATCCCCTCAATAATCTTTAGGTAATTTATATATTATTTAAATATAGGTTAAATTTATATCGCATGCATTTTAGTCTTTATTAATTTAATGTTATATTTGTATATCCATTTAGTTTATACCAACGTTTATGTGTTATCTTTTGTAGAACAAATTAATTTATATTAGTTTGAATTTTTTATAAAATATTCAATATTAAATATAAATTCAATTATAACTCAACTTTATTTTATCTCTTAATATAAAATATGAATATAACTAATTACATAGGATCTTATTAGTGCATAATTACATTAATTTATTTTTAAATAAAAATAAAAATATGAAATAAAGAAAATTAATAATAAAAAAAAATGATTCCAAAAACTATATTTCAAAAGGACATATATCTCAAATTCATTAGATGTCTAATACCACGAAACAAATGCTCAAAACTAACATGGAAGTAACACCGATTAAAATTTCGATTTGTCATTCCACAATCTCGATTGTAGATTATTCATATGATTTTTTTATTTTTTTTTATTTTTGTAAATATGTAATATGATGATAGTATGGCAAGCACCGTGACTTTTTTTTTTTTTTTTTCAAGTATTGTGACAATACGTGATTTAAAAACTCATAATTTTATATGGTAAATGAGATTTTGAATTTTTTATTCTGTAGAATAGGGATTAGAAAATAAAATAATGGTGAAGATCATCTGTCTCTAAATATGCAATAAATTAATTAAAACAACAAATGCAATTAGATGAGTGATTCACCCAATCCAAAACCATATTTATTTCAGCCAAAATATAATCTTAACTTTATCCAAACAAAACAAACCCATCAGAATTAAACAAAACCACAAACCATGAGTAATTTTGTCTCGATTCAAAAATAATAATATTATTATTTTTAAAATAAAATTTATCGTGGTGTATTTGTGGTCTTGTATATTTATAAATATACTTGATAGTTGATAATATATACTAGCTTAATCTAAAATAATTAAACCTACTTCTTCACTTATACTTATGGATTCTTTTTTAATGTTATATGTTATCTACCTTTTAAAAAAAATCAAATCGAAATTAAATAGCTTTTTAAAAACTTGTTTTTAATCTTAAAATTGGTTAAGAATTTAAATATTTTCTTAAAAATAATAAAAATCATGGTAAAAAATAGTGAAAAGGCAAGCGCATTTTTCAAAAAGTAAAAATCAAATAATTGTGGACCTTAGTTATCGAGATTTTATCGATAAGGAAAGAAGGGTTCGAAGACACCTCAAGATGTTTTCATATATATTTTGATTATTATTAGTAACTTTCATACTACTATGTATATATACGATGATATCATTCAGTCAAGTCTCGATAATAACATGATATCTTTTAAAAAATTAAACCCAAGTATACCCTATAAATTTAAAAAATTATTCAATATATTATTATCATAAATGAGTTCAAAATTGTTGATCCGAGCATAGCCGGTGAATACAAGATCAATTACCATTTCAAAAGTGGATGGTTTGATTTCTCACTTCATAATGATCAATAATGTTTTTTAAATTTTCAAGGATAATATATGTTCACTCTAATATATGTAGTATATTATTGTTTCATTAGAGATGTCCATTTTTCTCTCAGGGACGCTTCTAACGAGGCATGAATCCTTGGTTTATGTGGGGGAATGGGGGATGGAGTGGAAAATAATTTTTTTCGTTAGATAAACTGGGACAGGGAATACATTCTCCGCTCTCGTCCCCACCCCGATTTTTTTTAATATAGAATATATATATTTATATATATATAATAAACCATAATTCTAAACTTTTATTAAATATCCTTTTATTCTTCTAAGTTTTTTTTTTTTAAAAAAAAACTTTGAAATAGACATCTCTCATTAAGAGTGAACAATTTAAATAGATTTTTTTAAAAAAATATATATCTAACCAAATTTAGAGAAATTAAAATCATAAACAGGAAATTACTCCCCACGAGAAACTCGATCCCTACGAATTACCCGCGGGAATCCCCACTCGTTCCTCACAAAATTAAATGGAGAGTTTCTTAAGGACGAGAATGAAATGAGGGTGATGACGCCTCGTCCTGCGGACATCTCTAATTTTCACCTATGGATTTTTATGTTTTCTTATCTACTTTTTAGATGTGATTTAAAAAACTAGGCTAGATTTTGAAAACTAAAAAACGTAGGCCTGATTTAATAACCATTTAATTTTTTATTTTTAAAAATTGTACTGGTTTTCTCACAATTTCTCTGCAATAATTATCATTTTCTAGATAATTTTCTCATCCTTTCTAAAGGAAACATTTGAGTTTCTTGCCAAAATTTAAAAACAAAAACATGTTTTTGAAAACTACTTTTGGCTTGATTTTTTAAAACAAATGTAAAAAGTAGATAAGAAAACATGAGAATCCTTGGGTGGATATAGTACTTATATATTTAATTTTCAAAAACCAAAAACCAAAAATAAAATGATTATCAAAGGGGGCCATAGTTTTTAAAAACTTGTTTTTGTTTTTAAATTTTGACTAAGAATTCAAGTGTTTTCTTGAAAAAGATAGAAATCATTGTAGAGAAAATGAAAACTTTATAGGGAAATAGTGAGGAAAAAAAACATAACTTTCAGAAATAAAAAATAAAAAAATAAAATGGTTATCAAACACGGTAAACCTTCACCAAGATTAATGCAAATTTTATAAAGGTATTTAACTCACACATTCAGTTTGTGAAATTGAGTTTACATGGAATATGTGAGGCCTCTTATTCCAAGTTATAGATTCATTAATGGTATAAAAAAATGTTTATTTTAACATGGGAGAGGTGAGAGAATTAACATCGGATTGATAATATATACTTTAACTAATTGAACCATATCCTTCATTGTACATATTGTTGAAAAAAATACCACCTTATTGTGCTCAAATTGATGCGTAAATCAATCAAATAAACATAGTTCAACAATTAAAATTATTGGGGCCTATTTGGTAGACAATTTGAAAACAAAAATTTGAAAACAAGGAATTCAAAGAAAACATAATTGTATTTCATATTTTCAGATATGTGTTTGGTAGCAGATTTTGAAATGAGATTCCAATTTAAACAATTATTCAAGATGTATTCTATAATATATTTATATTGCAATGAAACTAGTTGTAGTTGCAAAACTAATATTTGGTTGAGTCTAAACCATCATTAATTAATTTAATGAACATATTTTTTTTTTGTTATACATTTTATATAATTATTATTTTACCATATCATATAAATTATAATATATTATATTATACATATTTTAATTTAACACAAATAGATTGAGTTTATAACATGAAATACTATTTATATTAAAGGGTTTATCTTTTTTATTTGAATTATGCATTCTAAATTTTCAAATTCAAAATCTGGATACAATGAAAATTGAAAATATAAAAATGTTGTTTTCAAAATTTTCACTATTTTGAAAACAGTTTTTGAAATCAATTTTTGAAAACACATATGCAAACGTTATTCACTAAACTCAGTGAATCTGAAAACATAAAACATAATCCAGATTGCATACTAAACAGACTCTTAATAATTCTTTCTATAGGTTAAAAGTTCAAAATTATATTCTCTAAAAAAAAGCAAACATATAGCATAAATATGGCTTTATACATTAAAAATATACCTCTCAAGCTAAAATCTAGAAATTAAATACAAGGCTATACAGATCCAAAATTTATAACTTTTATGAAAATAAAACTTCATGGAACTCATTCCTTTAAATATTCAAACATAAAATATGGTACCAACATCATCCAATTGACATATTCACTTCTTATCCAAACAAAATTTTATTGTTGATATATGACATAATGGAATCTTTTCAAAATCAATCTATCAAATGAACCAAATCTTTTGAGGAAATCTTTTTTGTGAAAATATTTTAAATATGTATTTTCTTTTTAATTTGGCCCTTATCTCAAATTGGTTAAGGATGTAAAATACCTCTTAATGCATAATTTTTCCATTATAATTAAAGCATAAGATATGGATGGTTGTGTTTGAATTGGTGTCTTTTCCATTATTGTATAGTATTTTTGTTGTCCTTTGCCAAACAAATAATAATAAAAAAAATTAAAAATATTTTTGTCTTGATGATGCCTTGTGGAGTCAGATTTCCAATAAAAATAGCTTTAATTTATTCCCTTCTTTATTTATTTATTTCTTTTTTTTTTCCCATCATAATAAAAATACCCATTGATGCTTTTTTTTGTGTAGAGCATATTAATTATGGAATAAGGACAAATCACAAAGGTATGGTTCAAGGTATGAAGGAAAAAATACTTTTATATAAACCACTTGCATATACTTAATTATATGGACTTTTAAAATTAGATTGAGTTAATTAATTAGGTATTTTGATTGTTTACATGATAAAATTATGATCAATCACTTATATTCTTTTGTTTTATTAATTATTATTATTTCATTTTAAAAAAGTTATGAGAGTATAATAAATTCCTATATGTTCAATAAAATAAAGCTTAATATTAAATAGTATGTTATTCTTATCAAATAAATAATATTGAATTTAAAATTTTAATGGAAAGACATATGGAACTATATGGGTATAAACTTTTAAAGAATTTTAATCGAAAATTAGATGATGTCAACATTAATATAATTAAAGTAGTCAAACATTAAATTTGTATGTATGTATATTTATCAGGTTGGAGGAAAAAAATATTATTCCATCATGTGTCCTTATTTTCATATAAAATTAAGAAATGTTATCCTATTAATAAGCATGACCTAGTAAAATTTAAAAATATCATCTTTCAACAATATAGATTTAACAATATTCCAAGTGGCTATAATTATAAATGACAAAGTCTATTTTCCCATCACAACATAATAAATCAACTAAAAATTTGTGTAGACAAATTCCTAACAATAAAAATAAACTAATACTTTGGTATTTAAACTATCACATTTATTTTATTTTAATGTTTGTACTTTTAAACAGTGTATTTTCATCTCTAAATTTTTGTATAATAATATTTAATTAAATTTTTTTTATCAACAATAGTATAGTTCAACTGGCATGAAGTATAACTCATGACCAAGAAATCATGAGTTTGAATCCACCATCTCTAATTATTGATGTACTAAAAAAAATTATTGGTAAAATTCTAGAATACATTTCAAAATCCAAGAACAAAGATAAAAATAAAATTGAGTAGATTCTGCTACCGCCAACAATTTATGCTTTTTATTTTGATCCTTGAATTTTTAAATATTATATTGTAGTCTCTATAGTTTTCATAAAATACCATTTTAATATTTATCATTAATTTTATTTTATAAATTATTTATTCAAATGATGTGAACCCTTCTTTTATTAATTTAATTCTTAATAAGATATCTTAATGGAGAAGCGTTTGGACCCACATATAGTAGGTTAGGTATCAAATTTTCAAAGGAATGAGTTTATATATATATATGGTTTTATATACTAAACTAAGATATTTAAAAGTTTAGATATCAATTGAAACAAGTATAAAAGCTGAATTCGAAATTTAGAATTAAATAAGTTAGAAATTGTGAACATATGGATTGTTTGAAGTGTTGAATGGGTTATAATAACATGAAGTTATAATAGTTTGTAGGTTATTATAATTTGTGGAATTATATAATATTATTTAAAATGCAGAATAATATAATCGAGTTATAATAGTCTGTATTTGGGGTATAAGTATTCCACGAGTTATTATAATATGTATCCCAAACCAACTCTTATTTTTCCACCACTCTTTTGATAACTTTTTGAAAAAGGATTTGCAGGCCAATTCCACTAGTTTATAAGTATACCATTGGGTAGGGGCTTTTAAGTTAATAAAAAAGGATTGGGAAAAAAAGGAGGGACAACAAAGCAAATCAATCAATGTTACCAAGATAAAAATAAAAGAGAGATATGGACACATTAAAGTATTTTTATTGAATTGGTCTATTAATTGAATTGCACTCAAAATGCCATTAATTATAAATGTCACATTGCCCAAAATAGACTTTTTAAGTTGCATACCATAAATTTGAGGCCCACAATATCAATCTTTTAAATCAAATCAAATTTAATAAATTCATAAATATTTTTAATTGATGTAAATGGGGTGGGGTTTGTCCTCAATTTTCATTACTTAAGGGGTCGTTTGGTTTAAGGTTTTATTGGATGAGAATGGATAATAGATGTCTAAAAATAAGATGTCTGGAAATAATAAATGTTTGAGAATAAGATAACTGTATTTGGTTCTACATGGGAATGTTATCAGATTTTTATGTAAAAAAAATGATATTTTATATTTATTTGACGAAATTAATATATAAATCTTATGTAATATATACTTACGATCTAATAAATAATGTGCAAATTTATTTTATGATATTTATCTTACAAATTTTATATATTATTATCTATTAGTAATAAAATAATAAAAATGCATTTAAAAAATAATAATTAATTAATATTTTATGATAAAAAAATTAATTATTAATTGATCATATATAACTCGTGAATAATTAATTATAATGATTATCCTTACCATAAATTAATAATATTTATAATTAATTGATTAATATAATTTTAATTAGTGATTTAATATTTTTATAATGAATGTTTATACTTGTTTGATGAAATTAATCTTAAAAATATTATTTTATTAACTAATCAAAATTAATGTCAACTAATAAAAATAAATTAATTAATTATAAATATTTTTAATTAAATAATTATTTATAATTATTGAAAATAAATAAATAAATAAAAATATATAAATATTAATAAAGAAGAGAGAGATATTAATAAAAAAGAGAGAGAAAGAGAGAGATATTAATAAAAAAAGAGAGAGAAAGAGAGAGATGGATGAGTATAAAGAAAACTCATCATTCTTGAAGGTTATAGGAAACTCATCCACCCTGGGAAAAAGTAATGCATGGAAATAAGTTATACCCATGTCCATGCTTATAAACATTATTCCAAACAAGGAGATTTAAAACTTTTACCCATTCTCATCCACAAAACCTTGCACCAAACGACCCCTAAAAAGGTAACATGATTCTCTTTTCAAAGGAAATGGGTTTTTCTTTGATATTAAATTGTTTGTTAGATGTAATATATTTTTTAAAGAGAATTTCTAATCCCACTTATTTTTTTTTATTGATGTTTTTTATATTTTTCTAAAATCTTATTGGTAGATCATTCATCAAATACAGTAAGTGGTTTAGGTTGTTTTTGCCACATGAGTTTGGATTCCAAATCCAAACCCATATTTGGAGCATCGTGTTTAAAACCCTTAATTTATTTGTACAATATATTTGATTTACATTGCATTATAATAAAAATGTTTCGCTATTACTATTCTCAATTAGTATTTCTCTAAAAAGTATCTTAAAGAGTATTAATCATTTTTTAAATATCAAATCAAACACCATAAAACATTTTTAATTGGCTAACCACAATTTTTACTATTCTTAAAGGTAGCTCAAACTCAAACTAATTGATTAAGAGTAATGATTTTGATGTTTTTTTTCTTAAAAGCATAGCTATTTTGTCTTGAGAGCAATAATTTTTAAAAACTTTAAGGGATTGTTAGGGCATAAATTATTATAATTTGTATTATAATAATATGTGGAATACTCTACACCTAAATACAGACTATTATAACCTATGTTATTATAATCCATAGACTATTATAATCTAAGTTGTTTCAGTCATGTTTTTAATGTATATTTCAAGAATTTTGTTAAGGTCTATTTCAAGAATTTTGGTTTGAGTCATTCTTTTAATGTTTATTTCAAAGTAAGGAATAATGGTACATTATACTACTATAGTTGGTCTATTTTATCAATCATAACATTTTATTTTAAACTTTCACATTTTAGTGACTACAATTTATAAATTAAAATTATGTTATTAAAAAAAAAAATAGAGTCCCCAATTTTGGTCCTTTGGAGGGCCCTAGCTATAATTATTTCATGAAATGAGAATAAATATGTATGCCTAAGTCATTCATAAAATTAGCTACCTTGTTGTAAAGCTATCCAAAGGAATGTGACTGTACATAGCCTTTTTATTGTTGTTATATACATAGGCACACAAAAGGAATTTTATTTATTGGCATTTTTGGCCAAAATCCTTAAGTTTCCTTTAATCATTTTTTTTTTATAATTATAGTATGTTGGAATTTGATTTCAAATTTGAAATTTAGCTTGCTAACCATTTGGTGTTTAAAAATTGTGTTTGTTTTTTCATCATTTATTTGCAATGAGTTTCATCTTTTTAACTTCTTTAGCTAATTTTCAAAAGCAAAAATTATTTTTTCTGGTTTTTAAAACATATGCAAAAAGTAGATGACAAAATAAGGGAATACATGATGAAAATAGTATTTATAGCTTAATTTTAAAAATAACAAAATTAAGGTATCGTTTGATAACTATTTGATTTTTTGGTTTTTAAAAATAAACTTGTTTTCCCTCATTTTCTCTATAGTAGTTTTCATCTCTCTTCCTGAAACATTTGGATAACTAGCCAAATTCCAAAAATAGAAACAAATTTTTTAAAACTAAAAAAAGTAATTTCTATAAATTTATTTTTGTTTTTAAAATTTGGCTAGACATCCACGTGTTTCTTTAAAAGAGATAAAAACCATGGTAGAGAAATTGAAAAAAATAATCTTTATTTTCCAAAACCAAAAACCAAAAACTAAGGCCCCGTTTGATAACTATTTTTTTTTCTATTTTCTGTTTTTAAGAATTAAACTTAAAAATACTACTTCTATCCATGAGTTTGTATGTTTTCTAATCTACTTTGTGTCCATGTTTTCAAAACTCAAGCTAAGTTTTGAAAACTAAAAAAAGTAGTTTACAAAAACTTGTTTTTAATTTTTGAAATTTGGCTAGAAACTTAAATGGTACCTCAAGAAATATGGAAATCATTGTAGAGAAAATGAAGATAGATTGTGGGAAAACAAACATAATTTTCAAAAACCAAATCCCCATTTGATAACTATTTGGTTTTTAGTTTTTGATTTTTAAAAATTAAGCCTATAAATACTACTACACCTATGAATTTACTTGTTTTTGTTATCTACTTTTTATCTATATTTTCAAAAACCAAGCCATATTTTGAAAACTAAAAAAAAAAGTAGTTTTCAAAAACTTGTTTTTGTTTTTAAAATTTGGCTAAGAATTCAAATGGTTTCTTAAGAGTGATGAAAATCATTGTAGTGAAATTTGTAGAAAACAAGCTTAATTTTTAAAAACAAAAAATAAAAAACCAAATGGTTATCAAATGGAGCCCAAATGATTATCGTTAAATGATTATCAAACGAGACCTTAATAATTTTTTAATTGTCTTGTTCAAGTGTGTCTAACAAAAGCATAACTCAACTGGCATCAAGTAAGACTTATGACCAAGAGGTTATGAGTTCGAATCCCCCACCCCAAATGTTGATGTAATAAAAAAAACTTGGGAATTTCTTTCTAATAAGAGCATTTTTTGTAAAATTATATGAGTGAATCTTTTCAAAAAAAATTGAGGGGGGGCCAAGCCCCTTGGGCCTTAACTAAATCCGTCGTCCTCACTCACAGCCAAACATGTTTAACTTTGGAGTTCATATGATTGAGTCCCTCAAAAGGAAGTGTACTTTATTGGTATAGGTAGTAGTTATTAATTCCTTTATGTATTTCTCAACTATAGTTTCATATCCTCAACATCCCTCTCATTCGGATGTGGTCCTAGTTCATTCATGTATTCCTCCTTAACTCGGGTCTCACAATAGGTATATAGTAGGTAGAAGAAGTTTTTTTTGGCTTAATTTTCAAAAACCCAATGATTATCAAAATAGTCTACAAGATTTTTTTTTCTCTCTCAAAAATAGGTTTGAATAGTTTTTTTTAAAAATAATCTCAAACATTGTTCTAACAAATAGACAATTTCTTAAAACAATTGAATTATGTAGACATGGATTTGGTGAAAATGGTTTCAAATAAACAACAATATCGCTTTGTTAAAACAAACCATTAGAACAACAATATAAAACAGTCATTCAAAAAGGATAACAATATTAAATAATTATAAGAAAAAAAAACTGTTCCAACAAATAAATTCGAATATCTCTGTTGACTTTATATTATATACATATGCTTGTGCATTTTGGTTTTTAACACTTTTAATGTATTTATTTTATATCTTCAATCATTTATTTACGATAGGATATGAAAATTATATCAATTTAATTAGAATAAACTAATTATATTCTCACCTATCCGAATGTAGCCTAGTGAATAAAACATTAATTATCATTTAAAAAATTGATGATTTGATCTCTCACTCTATAATAATTGAACTAACCAAAGGAATTGCATTTTTTTTGTTTATGTTGCTAATGTTAAATAAATATAATGTTTTGATTTAAAAATAAATAAATAAATGTCTAAGTTCTCTCTAATTTGCTATTTTATGTTTTTCTATTAAAAAAAATGATTTAGAATTTCCCTTTTAGTTTATGCTACAATATTATAAACAATCATAATTGCTAAAAATAAAAAAATTAATGGTTATCAAATAGGATCTTAACCATTCAAAAAATATAACTAAAAAAAATTGAAAACTCTTTTAGTTTATGTGTTAAAAATTGTATCATTTTGATTGTTTAGATTATTCCCCTAGCGAGTTGTAGTTCAACTACTGTTATAGCTAAATTAAAATCAAATACTTGTTGATTAAAATTGTTGAAATTAAAGTTTAATGATCTAATTAAGATTTAATGAGATCAGTAAAAACGAAAAAAAAATGACCATCAAACCAATTAAAATCGAATCGAACTTATTGAAATGGACAATCCAAATCAAATCAAGCTAGTACTTTTTGGAATTCAAATCGTATGAAATCGAATCGATTGAACAAAATCATATCAAACTTAGCTCATCGCTTTCATCTCTTTTTGTTTTTTTTTTCTTTTTCATTTTTCGATTTGAGCTATGTGCACAAAAGAGAACTTTGTTATGTCTGATCTACATCTCACGAGTCATAAGTTCGGTTAGAATATATTGGATTTTATTATATTAGACTTTATTACTTTAGGTTCGTATATTGTAATCACATCAATTCACAATATGAACCCTAATCGCTTTTGTGTTCTCTCTCTTCCCCTCCGGTCTCTAAAAACAACGTGGTATTAGAGCTCTCATCCCATTCTCCTTTGCTTTATTCTTTCTCTTAGTTCACCTGTTTGGTAGTTTTCTTCATGACTCTGAATCTGTCTACTCTTGCCTGTTACTTGTACTTCGGCATCTTGCATGCATCATTTGCCTGACTCTGTCGGCCTCTTGTTGTGCTTCGGCACAGTATTGTGAGTTTGAGAGGGGATGTTAGAATATATTGGATTTTATTATATTAGACTTTATTGCGGTAGATTTTGTTTGATTTGATTTGATTTTGTATCACTCCTATAAATAGTATGTTTAGGTTTGTATCTTGTAATCACGTCAATTCACAATGTAAACTCTAGCCGTCATTGTGTTCTCCCCCTTTTTTCCCTATAAAACAAGTTATATAAATCTAAAAAAAATGCTCAAACCTCAAAATTAATCAAGGGTTGGAAAATAATTTCTACTATAGGAGTACCATATTCACTTTGTTCCATTAAGATTTTGCTTTTATAAATATTTTCTAATGCCGACCAACTCCACATTATTTTAAAAACAATATTTAGGTGGAAAGTAATAAATGGAAGGTGTGTCCACCCTCCTACGTCAAACTTTCCAAACAAAAACCTAAAGATTAAAGAATTTTATACCTAAAATTTGAATTGTATTTCTATTTAGTTCCAAGCGTATAGATTCTATTAATTAGTCTAACTTTCAAATTTAGGTATATTTGGTCATTAACTTTAACAAGTGTCTAATAGTATGTGAACTTTCAATTTTAAAAATTAAT
Source organism: Trichosanthes cucumerina (assembly GCA_036507285.1). Lineage (NCBI taxonomy): Eukaryota > Viridiplantae > Streptophyta > Magnoliopsida > Cucurbitales > Cucurbitaceae > Trichosanthes > Trichosanthes cucumerina. The sequence goes on along the minus strand of CM071838.1, from coordinate 82,995,726 downwards.
TGATCAGATTTTATGTCTGATATAACTCAAAACCTTTAATTTTGTATCTAATAGATCAATAAATTTTAAAATTGTTAAATAGGTCAAGGACCTATTAGACATGAAATTGAAAATTTTAGTTCAACAACATTTGAATGTGTGAGAATTCAAACCTTTGACTTATTGATTAAACCCTTTTTGTTATTGAGTTTAGTTTAAGTTGTTGATTTTAGTTAATCGTTGCTCTTGTGTGTTATACTGTGGCATATTATTAATACCCATTGTAATATTATTTTTTGTAATGGTGAAGAGTTATTGATCTCATTATATGAAAACATGATACAATCATTAATTTGTAGAGTTTGTAACACCATATCACATCAGCTCAAGTGAGAAGAAATCATCTCTAAATTTTAATAAACACGAGCTATAGTCATTTTTCATAAGAAATGTTCTCTCAATTCAATTAATTTGTATAGATTATAGATTAATGAGTGTTGCGTAGAGATGTCCACGAGGCGGGGGCGGGAGCGGGGATGGCTTCCCCGTCTTCATCCCCACCCCCTATTTCATTCCCTGTCCCTGCAAAATTTCCTCATTTAATTTCGCGGGGACGGGACGGGGATTTCCTACAGGGAATTTGCAAGGATCGAATTTCCCGTTTATTATTTTATTTTTTTAAAAAAATTATATTTAAATGGTTAATTATTCATTAGAGATTTATAATTAGGAGACATTTTTTCAATTTTTATATAAAATAAAATGATATTTAATAAAAATTTAGAATTTTGGTTTATTATATATATATATATATACAAATATATATATTTAAAACAAATAAATAAATCAGGGAGGGGAGCGGGGATCAGGGCAGGGACGGGGGTGGGGAATGTATTTCTCATCCCCGTTTAGCCAACAGGGAAAAATAAGTCCTGCTCCCTCCCTCGTTCCCCGCCCCGTTAGGGGCAGGTCCAGTTGGGGCCCCGATCCCACGGGAAAAATGGACATCTCTAGTGTTGCGTTCAAATTCACTTGAATAACATATTTATTAATTTTTATTCAATTGAATTTTAGATAATTCGATGGCTTATTTTATCGATTTAGAAGACTTATTATCTTTTTTTAGTTCAACAACATTTGAGAGTAAGAGAATTTAAACCACTGACCTTTTGGTCGAAGGTATATATTACTAACAACTATGCTCACTTTGACTGAGAAGACTTAGGGTCGAACAATCAATTTCATTTTCCAAAAAAAAAAAAATAACAACTTTTTTTTTTCCTTCCACTAATAAGAAGATCGTATATATATATATATAAAAGAAAGATCCTACAAACAAAAAAAAAATCATAAGGAGATTTGACATCAAGAAGGAAAAAAAAGTATAAAATAAAAACAAACCAAATGAAAGGGTAAAGTTAGGAATTTTCATAAAAAGAATCCAAATTTACATTCTAACTTTTTTTTTATATATATACCATCTTTTCCTGCAAAAAGATTTAGAGCAGAACTTAGATGTAGTCTGAACTGTACTCAAGTCTTGTGCAATCCACTTCAACACTGAGAAAAAAATTATTTTTAAAAAAATTATATGGTGTAGAAGTGAGTTGCACAATACTTATGCCGACAAATTAGCAAAAAAAAAATACTCTAAACAATTAAAATAACATAAATATTTTAATTTAAGATGTATTAATGATAGCAAATTCTATTAATTTGAGTGCAACCCAACCGACAAAAATATATATTTTGAGTTAAAAGTTCAAATCCCACCTTCGACGTAAAAAAATGTTAACAAATCACGCTCTCCTTTCTCCCAACCAACCCGACCCGTTTTCCATTTTCTTTGAGAAAAAGTAATATCTGCAATTACTCCTACCAAACCATCCTAAAAATATCAAAGAAATCCCATAGAGATATTCAAATAGAAATATGGATGCACTAATTTCTTGCTCCCATTTATTGAACATAACCAAACGAAGGGCCCACCATCTCCTTAGGGGACCCTAAAGTAAGGGGTAAGTATCCTCAATCATTGTCCCATCAGCACAATGATTGTCCATTAAATGGGCCCCATCCCTCCAAATGTAGGGCCACATCCTGTTTCACATGTACATGTTGGGTGCATCCTCTTAGGACCCATTTTTTTAGGACCAAAAAATTAGGAAATATGGCCCTCCAAATTTAAGTCCCCTTTGTCCCATAAGGTGCCCGGGAAATACCGTTTTTAGGGTCTTTTTCAAAACCTTTGCCTTTTGGAGGGAAAAATACTCACCACAAGTTTCATTTCCAAAATTGGGTATTCGTTTGTTATAAGGGGTGTTTGGTTTATGGAGTTGGGTTGAGTTGAGTTGGGTTAATATACCAATTCCTTATTTGGTTCACCAACAATTTTAACCGGCGACTTAATAACCCAACCCCGGAGTTGGGTTATTAACTCAACCGTATGGTACTTTCCGGCGACGATCCAACAACTTTCCGACGACGATCCGACAACTCTCCGCGAAGGTCCGACGACTCTCCGATGATGATCCAACGACTCTCCGACGATGGTCCGACGACTTTCCGACTACGACCCAATGAGATGAAGAAAGTGGAGAAAAGAAGAATATGATAAGAGTTTTGAAGTGTGCGTTTAAATTGCTAATACTCTAATTTAAATAGGCGTCAAAAAGCCATATTCATTTTAGAACAAGAAATTATAATCTTTTTAGGAAAAGAAATCCTAAACTTTGTTAAAACAGAAATCATAATGTTTTTTTAAACTTTGAAACACTATTCCCTAATTCTGATATGATTATCCAAAGATTCAAATTTAAAACAAATACAATTAAAACACCCAATTTTATGGTGTGTCACAATATACTCATTTAAGAAAAACTTTCGTCATCTAAAGTTGCTAGAACTTTACAACGGTCACGTCTTCGAGGCATAATCTAAACTTAAACTCTAAAATACCTTAGCACAAGAACAAAGAAGTCAAAAGCATAACATAACAAGTGTTAACACACAAGCAACTCAAATAACTTTAACTACTTTACAAAATAAAAACAAACTTGGAGATAACGAGGCGACTTCCTGCGAGAGGCTATATCGATCACGCCTCACGATGTAAGCGAGTATGCAGAATCTAAAACTCATGCTCGATAACAAATCGTAATTAACCCTAATTTTTCAAACTCAAAATTTCCTAGGGGCGTTACATTAAGCAACATCACCGCACCAGAAAGTTTCGGTAGCATAACGACGTTGCTAAGTCCTTGATGACATGTCTAATATGTAAATATGCAACTTCAATATGACATAAAATATTTAAGTCTGTTGGCATATTTTTAACATTTTCGCAAGGTAAACTATTTATTTCATTCTAAAGATGTCCATAGACAATGCATGTGTTTAGAATAATTTAAATAAACACTATTTATATGCAAAGTATTAATACTAAATTAATACCTACTTAAATTAAAATAAAAAAAGTGGTGAACATGTGCATAAAAAAGGAATAAAGAACATATTGAAGAGTAAAAGTTCTAAATAATGAATTTTATTAGAAAAAGAATATTGATATCAAACCCAATATCCATTACTTTTGTAAATATTCCTGACATACATTTGGCAAATGGTAATATATATTGTAATTTTATAATTGATCACATAATTGAGTTTTGAAATTATAGACAAATGTGTTTGTATTTGATTTGTTGTGAAAACAAAGTAAGGAAAAAAAAAGTAAAAAAAAAAATCAGATATTTCACTTTAGATAAGATAAATATGATTTTTAGGGAAGAAGAAAAATTGATATCAATCTCAATATCTAGTAATGTTCTAAATATCTCATACATCTTACAAATGGTAATATATATTATAAATTTGTAATTGATCTCATAATAAAATTTTGAAATTGTAGATAAATATGTTTGCAATTGATTTGGTGGAAACAAAAAAAGTAAAGAAAAAAAAAAGCACAAAAAACCAGACTTATTCACTTTACAAAAAACTATATCAGATACCCCTGACAGAATAACTCAACTCTACAAACCAAACATGACTTCCTGACTCAACTCAACTCAACTCTGCAAACCAAACACTGATTTCCAGAACTCACTGACAAAACAACTCTGCACAACCCAACTCAACTCAACTCAACTCAACCCAACTCTGCGATCCAAACGCCCCCTAAGAGAACTTAGATAGATTGTCTGTCTCGATCCGACCTTTCAAGTTTGAGTTAAATAGGTACATGAGTTTTAAAATGTGTTTAACAAGTTCTTAAACTTTTAATTTTGTGATTAATAGTTCTTTAAAATTTAAAAAGTGTTTAATAGGTTAAGTTTTCAATTTTATGTCTAATGTCTTTGATTCATTCGGCATTTTTAAATTTTATAAAGCCAGTGGGCACAAAATTGAATGTTTAGTCCTATTGACGCAAAATTAATTGTCAACATGAGTATAGTTCAATGGATAGACGTCGATTAATTATAATCTCAAATGTCGATGATTCGATCATCCACTCTTGTAATTGTTGGACTACAAAACACAATGTTAATTTTATGTCTAATAAATTTGTTAAATTTTAAAAATGTTGAATATGATAGGGACCTTATTAGACAAAAAAAATTAAAAGTTCAAAAACCTATTAAATACCTTCATGGACCTATTAGATACAAACATGAAAGTTTAGAGACTATTAGGGGTTGTTTAGGGTACTGAATGAGTTATAATGACATGAATTATAATAGTTTGTGGGTTATTATAGGATGTAAAACAATATAATATTATTTAAAATGCAGAGTAGCTTAGTCGAGGTTATAATAGTCTATGTTTGGGGGTGCAAAGTATTTCACAGGTTATAATAACTTAATTATTATAACATGTGCCCCAAACATGCCTCGAGTTGTTTGAGGCATGAGTTATAATAACATGTGTTACAATAACTCGAGGAATATTATGCGCTCCAAACACACACTATTATAACCTCAGACTAAACAACTTTGCATTTTAAACAATATTACATAATTCCATAAACTATTATAACCCATGTATTTGAACTTTATAAACTTTTAAGTTTGTTCCATTTTTTGTTCTTCAACTTTCATGTTTATTTAATTTTGGTAGTTAAACTTTCAAAATGTCTATTCTAATATTTAAACTTAAAAAAAATATTTTGGTCATTGCCATGTTATTATTATTTATTTATTTTTATCTAGTATATATATATATATATATATATATATATATATATATATATATATATTTGTATACATATAATAAATCATAATTCTATTTTTTAAAAATTAAATATCATTTTATTTTTTTAAGAAAATTGAAAAAAAATTATCTTGAATAGAAATCTTTAATTAAGAATGAATCATTTAAATAAAAAAAAAGTAATTATTTAATAAAATTTAGAAAAATAAAAATGGATAAACGAAAAATTATTTTATGTGGGAAACCCAATCCTAGTTGCAAGAAATCTCTGCCTCGTTCCCTGCAAAATTAAATGAAGAACTTCGTGAGGACGGGAAATGAAATGGGGGCAGAGACGAGGAAGTCACTCCCTAACCCCGACTCACCCCATGGACATCTCTACACGTCGTACATGAGTTTGACGTAGAACTCATGTACAACATACACGATTTCCATGTGGCACAATACTCGTGGTTAGAAGTCACGTTTCATTAATGAAAACGTGTACACGAGTTAACTAACTCGCAACCCATATACACGAAAATCAGGATATAATTTTTAAACCATCATTTTTTTAAAAAAAGTATATATATTATATTTTAAAAAATTCCTCATACTTGAAGTTACATAATTAATCTGTTAAAAAAAATAAAGTCACAACCAAAATCGTTATTTTTATTTAATGTACCTGCATTAAGATAGACTTTTGAAAAGTTTAGATACTAAAACTAAAGAAAGTTAAAAGTTCCAGAAAAATAGTGAACTACACTCACTTTGACTTAAAATACAAGTTCTTTGTCTCTAATAAATGCTTGAAGTTTCAAAATATATCCAATAACTATTTTAAAGCTTATAGATATTTTAACTATTGATTATATTCAATGAATTATATTATAAATAGTATTTTTTTAAGGAAATAGATAGTCTCTAATTTTGAAGAAGCATTGAGCAAGGTAGTTACATACTTGGTGCATCTTCCCAATTTGGGTCTCATCATATAATATTCTCATTTATATCAAAGGTCTAGATGCATGTACCTTTATTACACATGCAATTAACCACAAGTTCTTACTACCACATTTCTTGGTCCAAATCTTGTATCATTTAAAATTTAGTTACTCATAAATGAATCGACTTAAGTCTGATTTGATACCGTTTCCATTTTTTATGTTTTATTTTTTGTTTTCCACTTTTTAATAATAAGAAATAAGAATATGTTTGATAACTAGTTTTATTTCTTGAGAACAAGAAATAGAAATAGAAGCTTGTTTGATTAACTATTTCTTGTTCTTGAATTTTTTTCTTCTTCTTATTTTTTCTCATTTTTTATAATTTCAAATGAATTGAGTTATATAATATAAAATATATAACATGTATTAAAACATATAAAAATTCAATTATAAAAAATACATTATCTAATATCAACAAGTCTCGAGGTAAAATTAACAACATTAATAAAATTGTTTATATACTAAAGAATGAATAAATAAGATTTTTTTATCTTTTAAATATTGTCCAAGTTTGTTTTGCAATGTTATCTTTTACTCAAATCATTCGTCTTAAATGATATCGACTCAAATCAAACTCTCTTGTTCAATATTGTGGCTATAAAATATTAAAGTGAGACTAAATGCATATTTTAGCAAGCACACTTTATATATTGCAAAATTTTAACAGGTTCTTAATATACTAAGGATTAAAATAATATGTATTGCAAAACCAAAATTAAAAATTAAAACAATATATAAATACACATTAAAAATTTGAAATCTAATATTCAAAACTAAAATAATATATAAATATTGTTAGGGACAACGACCGCCTATCCGATAGAGCTCTCTACCACGGATTTCCACCATGACTACATTTCAAGGCTCGCCTCTTTTGTTCGAGGCCTGAGGATTTTACCGATCACGGCTCAGGGCATGGCTCTGATACCAGTAACGCTTTTGGTTTCACCCAAAAGGCCTCATACTAATGGAGATACTATCCCTCACTTATACTCATGATCTTCGTCTTCTCTAGCCGATGTGGGACCATGGTCGCACTTTCAAAAAAATATATATTACAAAATTAAAAATTTTAAAATAAAAATAATATATAAATAAACATATTAAAAATGAAATTAAAATATAATAGCATGTTTGTTCTCACTAAGAATCCAACACAGGACCTGAAATAGGTCAAGAAGCAGATAAGCACCCCAAAAAAAAACCAATAATGCGACAAACGTTTAAATATAGGAGGGATTCAACATAAAGAAACTACTCTTTGTAGTTTCTAAAATTTAACTCCAATTTTTAAAAAAGAACATAGAAAAACCTACTCTTTGTAGTTCTAAAATTCAACCCCAATTTTAAAAACGTTTTTTAAAATTTTGAGAACAAGAAACGTGATAGATTATCAAACAAGTTTTTTTTAAAAAAAAAATGAAAAATAAAAACAAGAAACAAAAACAAAAACGTTATCAAACACGTCGTTGGATTGTATGTTAGATTCTATTTTAATTTTTATGCATGTATAAAAGTTTTTTGAATGCAAGGTTTTAGTGTAATGCTATAGGGAAATATTAGACATCAAATGGATAGTATTTTTTTTTCATATATAGTGTGAGTAATTTTTATATTATTTTCTTCCTCTATTTTTCTCTACTATCTAGGAAGAATTATGTGATAATTTTTTTTGTGGTTGGGATAAGATTTTGAGTGAAAAATAATTTTGTTTAACTAATTTTGAGTTGATTTTAAATCAAGTGAAAAAAAAAATTATAAATGACTTCTAGAACGAGGATCTAAATTGATTAACTTATGAAAGATCAAAATTTAGTTTAGAGTTTTAATAGATATACCTCCAAACTTTATGAGTATAAATCGATTTTATTTTTCTGAAAATTACTTAAATTTTATTTTTTAAAAATTTGTAAGTTCGAGCTAATTCAACCTTATGGTTTAAAGGTGTAAATCTAGTACGATTCAAGAACCAAATGACAATTGACAAGCCAAACTCCATAAAAACATCTATTCTTTCTTATTATAAATACTTTATAAGAAAAATTATCTATGAAATAAAATACAAAAATTTTCAAAACATTATTTTCAAATAGGTGTGGAAAGTATTACTAGTCAACTTTAAAAATAAAAAAAATTGATGTTCAGGAGATTAATATTCAATCATTTTTATTTTTCAATAATTGATAAAGAAAAATGTTTACAGTAATTTTATTTCTATTGATCACCCAAACATCTCGATTTGAGCCTAAATGAATAAAGCATCCTTTTAATTTAGATTAAATTACAAGTTTAGTGCATGAACTTTGAGGTTTGTGTCTATTTGGTCCCTAAACTTTCAAAAGTGTCAAATAGGTCCCTGAACTTTCAATTTTGTATCTATGTCTCTAAACTTTGAAATGTGTTTAATAGGTCCTCAAATTTTTAATTTTGTATTCAATAGGTCGTTGAATTTTCAATTTTGTGTTATAGGTCCTTGACTTAGTTGATGTTTTTTTAAAATTCATGAACTTACAAGGCACAAAATTGAAAGTTCAAACTTCTATTGGACAAAAAATTCAATTTTATATAAAATAGATCGAATATGTTAAATTGGAATATTACCTATTACAAGTTCAAGAACTAATTAGACATTTTTGAAGTTTAGAGACTTATTAGATACAAAATTGAAAGTTTATGGACTTATTTGACACTTTTTAAAGTTCAGGGACTAAATAAACACAAATCTCAAAATTTAAAAACTAAACTTGTAATTTAACCTTTAATTTATCACCTTGCAATTGTTGAACGGGTAATATTTTTTTAATTTAAATGTAGATCAATGAATTAAGTTTCTTTAATATTTAAAGTGGTCATAAGTACTCTTTTTTTTTCTTTTTTGAGTTCGATAATATAATTACGGAGATTTAAACTTATGATCTCTTGATTATAGAGAGATGATTTTTTATTATTAGTTAAAGTAGTAATTTCATAACTTCATAATTATTTTAAGCTAAATTTAGTTAAAAGATAATTGCGAAGTATTTTTCTAATTAAAAAAAATCCTATTGAAAGTAAATTTGAATTCGAGAATATCCTATTATGTAACGCCCCATGACTAAGATTTGGATCAGAATTCGAAATTCAGATTCGTCGTCTATTGACCCCGCCATTCTCCCACATCCAAAATTAACTTTAGAGTTCATGAAAGTGTAGCTATCAATTCTTTCAAGCCAGCTTTCTCATCTATTCTTTCATAACCTCAAAATCTCTTCTTCGGAGGTGGACTTAGTTCATTGTATCCCTCTCCTTCTCATTCATGTATCCTATTAAGAGTTGGAAGTTAAATTTGAAGGCCTTCATGCAGTCTCTAAAAGTAAAACCTTTGGGTTAGGATCTAAATTATTTCATTCTCCATCAGAAGAAAAGTTTCTCTGTAAATTACCTTTTTTGTTTCTTTTAGTAATAACGCCCTTTTCTCCCCATCATTGATCAAGAGATATTTTTATGTTTATCATTAATAATGTAAATTGGTTTTGCTCTCGATTAGGTTGAAAAAATTATATGAGGTGTATTTACATGTAAAAATGTTTGTTTGATGAGATCTCATGTATATATGTATGACTCGTAAACATAAATGTAGTCAACATAAATGTTAGAAGGAAAAGTCTTAAAACATATGGTAGTGATGTCAGATAGTTCACACTAAGAGAAATTTTAATATTTGATTTTAATATTTTTTCAAACATGATATGGTCAAGGAGTTAAAAGTTGTTTTTTTAGGGGTGATATCGGTTCGATTTTCATCGATTTTAGGCCAAATCGAGAACCAAACCGATCCGATCGATTTTATCTAAAGAGGAACCAAACCCAAAGTCCAATAAAAGACAAAACTATTGATTCAGTTGTTCATTGGTTTGGTTTTCCATTTTTTTTTACAAATCTTATGTTATTTTATTTAGCTCAATAAAAATTCATAGAGCTAATAATCTCATTTTGTTACTTTAAAATTAATTGAAAGAAAACGGATGAAACGAACCCATGACCTTTTGATCATAGATTGATACTAGTTTTTTTTTTTATATCAACAATTGAGATTCGAACCATGACCTACATACTTGATGCTAATTGAGCTACGCTTATTTCGTGACGATGATACAATCACATTTAGGATTTTCGTGGCAATAGGCCAAAAGGAAAAGGAAAAATTTTCGATCCAACATGTTTTAATGAAATTTTATGCATCATGTTATGTGTGTGTATCACATCTCTAACCCTAAGGTGTGTATATAGTAACGGTTCTATAAAATCTAAATCTAAAAAAATTAAAAGTCTGAGTAAAACATAAATCCCCCCTTGTTATACTTAAAAAAGAATTAAAAAAAAAAAACATTAATGTATTGAGTTGATATCAATATTTCTTTTTTATGGACATGTTCACCACTATTTTTTATTTTAATTTAGGTAGGTATTAATTTAGTATTAATAGTTTACCTTAGAAAGATGTTAAAAATATGCCAATATACTTAAATATTTTATGTCATATTGAAGTTACATAGATTGCGTTGTTTGGCCTCCTTGTAATGATCAAAAGCGGATCAGGATTTCATTGAGTTTGCATAACAGAAGTTGGTTAGTTTTGGGAGAGATGTTGTCTTAATTTAAGGGCCTGTTATATCAACAATTAATTAAAGATATATCTTTAAAAAAATATTACTAACTTTTACTCTTCCATATGAACTAAAAAACCTCTTCCATATGAACTGTTCTAAATAATAAATTCTTTAAGGGATCATTACCATTTTTGAAAACTTACATTCACATCCCCAATATTTTTAGGCTCATACATTTTAATGAAAACTTTCATTCACATCCCCGTTTTTTTACCTACTTAATATTGAAGTATTAATATTGAAGTTATTTAGAACTTTTTTAAAGATATATCTTTAATTAATTATTTATTTTTTACTCAATTTTTATATTTTATAAAAGTATAAAAGTTTAGATATTTAACGCCTGCAAAATACTTTAAATATTTTACGATTAAATTTAAAATTTACCTACTTAATATTAAAGTATACTCTTAATTAAATTTAGAGAACATATAATTATAACCAATTTAAATATAATTCGAGTATAATTCCAGTCCGAACTTCTCTAACTCGAGAGCTCGAGACCACATAAAATCAACAAACTTTAATAGCATATATTAATTTAATCAATGACTTTAGTCAACCAGAGATGTCCTGTTTATTAATTTATTCAATAAACCTCACTGGTAACTAAAATAATAATAATAAATAAAGCTCATTCAAAGTATTCCATCTTCAATTAAAAATCCAAAAAAACAAAATTGTTGTATTTTTAAGTATGTTTTCTCACCATTTCTCTATCCTATTTTTTTTTATATTCTCCACCAAAATTTTGAATTTCTAATCAAATTTCAAAAACAAATTTTTTTAAAACTACTTTAAATTTTTATGATTATCAAGTTCTATTTTATCCATAAAATTAGATAAGTGTACATTTTTTACTCTAATACCATTTCTAGTTCATCCTCTAATTATATATATTTTAAAAAAAAATCCAAAAACACTCTATTCAATTCAATAAAAATAAAATTTAATGTAAATTAAATCTGATTAATACGAAAAATAAATCATATCAATTTGTTATAGTTTAAACCCTATTATAACACTTTACTTACATTTAAGATAAAAGATTACATGGATATATTAAAATTTTAAAAGAAAAATTAATAAACCTTTACCACTTTATTCTTCTCCTTAAATTAAAATCCATGTGTTTTTCTTCGACCCTATTTCTATTTATTTGAAAAAAAATTATTTTCTTTTTATGTTATGTCCTCGATTAAAGATTTCAATAACACATTTCCTATATTCTTTGTGCATCCCGAACTAAATGAATGTTACCTCTGAACTTTAAATGATATTAAGATTTTTCATTCTTGAACTTCAAAATTATTTAAAAAACATTACTTTAGAAAGTTTTTCTTTTTATTAATTTTTTTTCTCTCTTTTCGTTTGGTATTAAAGAGCTCATACGTAAAAAAAAAAATTAGAGAGAGTAGATAATTCTAGAAGATAAAAATTACTGAAATAAAAACTAATTATGAAGTTTAAAATAAATAACTATTGAGAAATTTCTTATAATTTACTATTTTTGACATTAAAATTAAATTAGAAGGATGAAGATTCTATCAAAATAAAGAAAAACTAACACGCCCCTAACACACCACAAATATAGGAGAAAAAGAAGAAATTATTCGGTGAGTATGCCGCCACATCAGAAGAAAAATTTTTTTCATGAATAGAGAGAAGTATTTACGTCACATGAAAATTATTAAATCCACATCTAACAATTATTAAAAACTAACCACACTGTGGCAAAATAAATATAATTTATGAAATATTTTTATACGAACTAAATTCTAACCTAACCAAAATTTTAAAAATAAAAAAATAAACCCATGCCTAAATTCTAACGTAACCCATATTTTTTTTGAACGCATGTTTCTTAACTTCAATTAATTCGACGAACAAAAACCACCAAAATTTTATATACAACATCAACCAAAACTAAAACGATCCATAGTGATGAGAAACAAAATGTTATCCAAAAAAAAACTTAATAACATAGACGAAAATAAAAAATAAGTTATCATATATCCATCGAGTTACGTCTACCTTGTCCTGTCATGCATTGTTGAACAAGTTGTTTAAAGCTTTTCTTAGGCTTCTTATTCCTCTTCTCAACTATTTTCATCTCTCTCTCCCTTTCGATCTCTCCCTCTATTTGCAAACAAAGCTGAAAATAATTGCAATGAAAAAGAAACAAAATTAGCTAATATCAAACGCTCCTATTAATAAAAAGATAAACATATGTTTCTTGTTCACTACAATGTAAAATTTGTAAATGAAGATTGGTTTTAAAATTAAATATTCAAAATTTATATGCTATATTTTATTCATATTATATGAGCCAAGATTTGAAAACCGAAAAAAAAAAACAATTTTAAAAAAAACTTTTTTTTAAAAAAAATAAAAATAAAATATGATTATCAAATGAGACTAAAATATTTTTGTTTTTAAAAACTAAAAAAAAAAACATCATTACGAAAAGACACCTAAAGAGGAATTTCTAGCGGAAAGTTATCATGTTAATGTCAATCCACGGAGAAAAAAAAACGTACATTTTGCTTCTTAAAAATGTGATTTTTTTTCTTAACTATTAATAAATATTTTGTAAATATTTTCCATATATTGGAAGAATCAAATAATTTAAATTCACCTTCTGAAATATATATATATATATATATTGTAAATATTTTCCATTTAAATTAAAAAGGAAAAAAAATTAAGCTTTTTACCTTGAGGACTCTATCCTCTATATTGTCCATTCTCTCGACGAGGCTCCCTTTGAGTTCAGTGAGTTTGACGACGTGGCTGATCGGACGGCAGTGCTTCTCCAGACTTTTGGGAGAAAGATCAACGGACGAGGTGTGGTAATCGCTCGTGAGGGTCCCACTTGATGGAGTCGATGCACCCGAACTCTTTGGTGACTTCCCGCACCCTCTAATTTCCTCTACCCGCCTCAACTATTTTTACAAACATAATCCCCATTTATTAATTATTTATCCCCAAACAAAATTATTGTAACTTTAAATTTCATTATCATTAAGTAACAAAATTAACCCATAGAAAAAATAAATGCTCATGCTCAACTTACATAAATTAGGTAAAATTACGAAAAAACTTTAACAATTCAATTAATAACTATTTTTTATAAACAAAAATAAATAAATCCATAATGGTAAAAAAAAACAAACTTAATTTTTCAAAAATCAAAGTCTCATTAACTCGATATTTTTTTGTTCCATCCTTCCAAAATATGTTCTGAAAAAAACTGCCTTATTTTAAAAACTAAAAACAAAAAAAAAAAACTTAATTTAAAATATCAGAGTTCTTTCTCAAAAAAAAATAAAAAATAAAAAAATAAAAAATCAGAGTTCTATACTAAAGACTACCCCTATAAATTTACTTAACCTAGTTATTTTGTAATTAATTTCCTATTTTAGTTCTTTTGTAATTAATTTCCTATTTTAGATGTTCCAAGGTTGTATCCTATCATATTCCTGAATTATATTTTAAAAAATTCTCAAATTTAAAAACAATCTAATTTTTTTTCTATAAAAAAAATTGGTTGGACTTATTAAATATAAAATCAAATAAAAAATAGTTTAAAAACTAATTAAAAATTCAAAGTCCTATCCAAAACCTGAGTTGGTCTTAAAAAAAAATAATCTAACTAAACTCCAAAAAAATAAAAAAGATTGGGTTCCTCTCCAACCACAATAATATTTTTAAAAAATTATAATGTATTCCATTTCGGAACCAGAAATCTATCTCGAGTTTACTTTAGTCATTAACACTTTAAAACAAAAAAAACATTTAGAATTCAATTATTGTGTTAGTTCATATTTACCAAATAAAACCTCTTCGATACAAAATTCCAATAAATATTTTGAAAACTTTCGAGTGGAGTACCATGGTAAGATTGAGATACAAATAAAATAAAATGAACCAAAACCAGAATTAAAATACACTTCTTTAAAAATATATGAACCAATTTTCTTTTTTTAAAATCAATTAATAGCATGAGAACTAAAAAAGCTTTATCCCACCCATTGAACATTAAAAAAAGAGAATCTATTAAAATAATAATATCATAATAATATTCATCTCTAACCTTACTCAACTGGTAAGTTATAAAGTATGCCAACAAGAACATAACTAAGTTGACATCGATCAAGAAATCATGAGTTCGAATCTGAAAACTGAAAACACAGATATTCTCAATACCCAATTTCATTCTACTATAATTATAATTTTCAAACATCAACATCAAAATTACAAAAAGAATTAAAAAAAAGAAAAGAAAAAAGCTAGACAATCCATGCACCAAAGCCACGAATCCTTCACCAACCAACCATCCGATTTTCCCAGTCATTTTCCCGAGAAACAAACATCAAACCCATCACTTTCCGGTCCACAAGAACATATTCAAAAAGGAAAAAAAAAAAAACAAACCATTTTCATTTTCCTTTGGACTCACCATATTATCCAGTCGGTCCAACCGCGACAGAATCGGTTCTTCAGCAACAGCCATTTTTCGTTTTCCCGGGAAACAAACAGAAAATTCACAAAACAAATTCCCTCTTTCACCGAATCCTTTAACTTTTATAATTTTGGTTAAGTAATTTTTTTTAAAAAAAACAAAAAAGTCTGGATTTGGGGAACGACACGTGTCGGGCAGTTACGGGGGATGTCGGTTGTCAAATGGAGCGACGTGTCGAATTTAGTAGAGGGAAAAAAAGATTGGGTGTGGCCACGCGTTTGTGTGAAATCATGCAAACAATTAGGGAGCGGCACGTGGGTGGTCACGTGGGTCTGTGAAATTTAATGTCCATCTTATTCATGATAACGGGGAACATTATCCTTTTTCTTTTCCTGTACGGTGTAGATAAGAAAAATAAATATGACAAAACAAAATTTTCAAAGAGCTGGAATTGTCTGCGGACGGCTCTACAGTATTGATAGCTTTATGTCCAATCGTTGTTGGTCTTCTTTGAGCATTTTTATCTGAAACGTGTCAAATATTTGCATTTTGACTTTTTTGATACAGTCATCTTTCAAAATTTGTTAGATTAAGTTTGTGTTTATTTAATTCACCTACTCTTAAAAGTATGCAACAAGTTCCTATATTTTGACATTTTGAATCTAGATTATTAGATTGGTAAATTTCTATCTAATACATCCTTAAAAATTCGAAATTTGAAAATTAATTGATTTATATTTAAAATTTATATAAATAGAATTGTAAAATTTCAATTCTTTGTCGGGTAATTTCACAAATTTAAAAAATTTAAAATTTAACAATAATTTTTATTTTTTAAAAAGTTTAAGACTATTTATAGGGGATATTTGTACGGAAGACTCCTTTTTATTATCATTAATGTTGAATGACCTGACGCTCGAAAATAATGAAATCGACTTTATGATCGACGTGGCAACACGCGCAAAAATTAAGCCGAAGGGTAGAAGCGCCTCGCGAGAACGCGCACGCCTTCTCGAAAGGAACGCGACGCCACGCGCTTCTCGAACGAGCGCGCACGCCTTACTCGTAGGAACGCGCTCTGCGGTTACTCGTAGGAACGCTCCGTAGGAACGCTCATTCTTACTCGGAGGAACGCTCCCGCTTACTCGTAGGAACGCTCATTTTATTCGCTCACGTTATTCGTTCACGGTTACCTTCAGACACGCTGAGAAATACACGTTGTTCGATAAGACACTGTATGAAATGACATGCCAATTTATTAGCCGAATACTCTGACAAAGAAATGATGATAATAAAATTGTAAAATAATATAATACTTTGACAAATGACATGTTATAATAACTTAATTATTATAACATGTGCCCCAAACATGCCTCGAGTTGTTTGAGACATGAGTTATAATAACATGTGTTACAATAACTCGAGGAATATTATGCACTCCAAACACACACTATTATAATCTCAGACTAAACAACTTTTCATTTTAAATAATGCACTGGCAGGTTGAAGATGAACACACAATGGAGTTTTGTACGTATTATATTATTTTACAATTTTATTATCATCATTCCTTTGTCAGAGTATTCGGCTAATAAATTGGCATGTCATTTCATACAGTGTCTTATCGAACAACGCGTATTTTCGGCGATATCTCAAAGTAACCAAGTAATAACGTGAGCGAATAAAATGAGCGTTTCACGCAGTAAGCGGAGCGTTCCCACGATTAACCGTGAGCGCCTCTACGAGTAGTAAGCGCGCGTGGCGCGTTCTGCCTTTTCGAATGTGCGTGGCGTGCGGCGTTTCTTTCGAGAAGGCGCGCGTTGCTGCGTTCTCGCGAGGCGAAGCTACCTTCGGCGTAATTTTGCGTGTGTTGCCACGCGCAATGCGTCGATTTTTCATTATTTTCGAGCGTCAAGTCATTCAACATTAATGATAATAAAAAGGGGTCTTCCGTACAAATATCCCTATTTATAGGTACAAACCACTAAATTTGTAAATTAATATTTAAAATTTGAGTGTTTGAAATAATTATGGGATAAATATCATATTGACTTTTGAGACGATAGTCTTTGGGACAAGAAATTTTGAACAATTGTTGTTTTTATTTGATTTTAGGTCAAACTAAAGTCTAATTCCTGAATTTGAGGTGTGTGTATTTTAGTTTTTAAATTTTAAAAATATCTCTTAAACTTTTAAGTTTGTGTATTATAGGTCCAAAACAAATTTACAATTTTTAAAAATCAATTGACTTATTAGAAATAAATTTAAACTTTTATGTCTAATGAAATCCATAAAGAGGTAGAAGACAACAAAGCTTTCAAATATATTTTTAGTTAAGGGGTAAAAGAAAAACGACTGGCTGAATATTTTGAATAATTAGTCTAATTCATACAGCTTAATTTTGGGTTTAAAATTAATTTGGAAACAGAAATGGTTTCTTGAGATGAAAGCAAAATAGTTAATATTACATTCCTAAAATGTATAATTTTATATTATCGTAAGTTAGTTAGATTGAATTGATTAAAGTAAGCCTAAATCAACCATGATTGACAAACGCTCCATCAAGGTTAGAGTTTCGAATCCCCACTCTCAAAGGTAAATGTTGTTGAATTAAAAAAATAAATAAATAAATTAGATCGATTCAACTTACTGTTTGGGAAAAAAAAGCTAACTCAAATTAATTTTCTACCTAACCTAAATTGTATGAGTTGAATAGGGCATGTTTGGATTTCTTGAGCACCCCTAGCTAAATTATATTAAACGGTCCCTCATCTATCTAATAATATTTAATTAATTAGTATTTAGTGTTTAATCCTTCAAAATTCTTAATTTTATTTTTGAGGGTTGAAAATTATCATTTAAGTCATCTCATTAAATTTTGCAAACAAAAAATTGATGTCTTATTAAATTATTGGTTTATTAATACATTTGGACATTTGACTATGCCATAATGTATGAAATTGAACCTATCCATTGCAAAAAAATTTAATATGAAATAAAATCCATTCGTTTTAAGTAGGTTGGTCTAACTAAGTATATTAATAAAATGACACCTCAATGAGACATCAATTTTTTTTATTAACAAACTCTAACATATATTTTTACGGGATAACATAATAGAAACTTTCAATATTAAATATATACGATTGCTTTTCAAAAAATATATATATATACAATTAAGAATGGTGAATGATAAAAGACCAAATTGATCTCCTAAAAAAAACTTAGGCTCGTTTGATAACCATTTAGTTTTTGAAAATTGTCTTTGTTTTCTCTCAATTTTTCTACAATGGTTTTCATCTTCTTGACCATAATTTTCATATTTTAGGTGAGTTTTTAGACAAATTTAAAAAATAAGAACAAGTTTTTGAAAACTATTTTTTTTTTTAATTTTCAAAATTTGATTTGGTTTTGAAAAACATGTGTAAAAAGTAGATAAAAAATATGGACAACTATAGGTAGAACTAATATTTATAGGTTTAATTTTAAAAAACTAAAAACAAAAAAATCAAATAGTTATCAAACGGGGTGAGTTTTAACTCATACAACTTTTAAGGTTTAAGAGTAGTTGGGTTAAAATACTATTTTAGTCCACATACTCTTAATTTTATTCCATTCTAGTCATTTCAAACGTCTAATTTTAGTCAAAATTGATCACGATAATTTTTATTGAAATTGATTAAATAGTAATAATAATTTTCATGCAAAAGAAAAAAGACACGCTGGGAATATATTTTCAAAATTTATAGAAATAAGGGTACTTACAATTTGCGACTAATTTTTTTTTTATGAAATAATAATAATAAAATAATAAAATGAAATGAAACTGGGGCATTTTTTTTTCTCTCACTTTCAAAACTAGAATATTTGAATAATTTTCTTGATACATTCCCAATCTCTCCGAAAGTCACTTACCGATGGGCCGAACTAGTTTCTTCATGGGCCAAAAGAAGGCCCAGTAAAACAGCTCACAGTCCCATTCTTCAACGACAAACGGAGCCCTAAAATACCCGAGGAACGAAGTTTCACTTCCGGTTCCAGTTTCCAGTTCCAGATATGGCGTCTCCTATTCCCACAAATGGATCCCTCCCCTTTCCGCCGCCGCCGCGGACTCGCAGAGGCGTCTCCGATTAAGTTCCGGTGAGGAAAAGTTTAGTAATCTGAAGAAACATGGATCATGGAGCGTGAAGGTTTAATTTCTTCCATCACTGGCGCTCCCGATGCTTATCGCAGAGGTCGAGGAACCAGTTTCTCCATGAATTTCCAGGTAGATGCTAGGCCTTCTGAGGGACTCTCGCCAATCTTTCGAAATCATTTCTGAATTTTCTCACTCTTCTTCGTTTTCGATTCGAATTGGAATTGATTTTGGTTACGAATTCTGGACGTCGATGGAGATTTTTGTTTGTACTTTTTTTTTTGGCGATCTGTTTAGCGATTTAGGGCTTGAACTTTGAAGGGTAGTTTTTGAAAAAGGTTTAAATACTGTGGGTCCGCACTTTCATCTTCTGTTCATTTTGGTTACTGTACTTCTACTTCCAAATCGTTAGTTTCAACTTTTGTCTATTTTAGTTTAATTTTTTTTTTTAAATCAGCAATTTTCTTTTTGGGTTAAATTAAAGTTTTGTCACCAAAGCTCTTTGTATAACCATTTCATTTTTATTATGATTTTCAATTGAATTCTCTGTATAACTAGTTTATTTTCGTTGTCTATTTTTTAAAATTATGGCTGTTTCTCTTTCAGAAGACAAAAAGAAACTTCTGGGTTCTAATTTAAAAACTTTAGATTTAAATTCGAAATTTAAAAATAAATACAGTGAAAGATTAATGCGGGTTTTAGAGAATAGTGCTTATTATATCACTAAATATATATATATTTTTTATTATAGCAAAATTGAACTCTCTGAGATTTTTAAAAAATGTGCCAACAAAGAAAGGAGATTTTTCGAAATGATAGATATAATTAGAATTAATATTAATAGAGAATGATGTATAATCTTCTTGGTTTAATGATCTTTCTTATTTGTGGTTTTTAAAAATTAAAAATTAGTTTGAAGCAAAGAAGCTATAAGTGAAAAAGTGTAAACTAATAACTTAAAAAAAGAAGTAAATTTTTAAGTTTATATAAAATAAGTTTTTGAATTTTAAAAAAATGTTTAATAGGTTTCTGAAATGGTCTATGAACTTCTTTGATTTTGTGTATAGTTGAATTTTAATTGGTAAGCTGTTCAAATATTTGACTTAATAGTGTAGCTCGATTTTCTTTTTGGAATTAACCATTTAAATTGAAAATGAAGCTACTGAAGTTGTTTAGTATAATCTGCAGATATGTATTTAGGGGTAAAGTTGTTTAACATGGAGTTTTAAAATTTATGTTTATGCCTTTTTTTCTCTCTACATTTTTGTTATATTATACCATTAGAGTTATATTAGATATTAATTTTTAAAAATTAAATAATAAAGTTTTGTTCCATTGAAGAAAATATTTTCATTTCCATTTTCACCTATTATCTAATTTAGATAGCTGACATTTTCAAGGAAATTCCTTCCAACTATCCTAATAAAAAATCATTGTCTTTAATTAATTCTATTGTTTTTTTTTAATATGCAGTTTATTAAAGAGATTTGTTTTAATGACCTAAAATGTGTGTGGGTATATATATATATTAGTAAAAAAATTGCATAACAATGTATGATGTTTAATGTAAAAGATTGTTCAAGAAGATATTTTGTTCTAATTTTATCTTGAACTCTATTGAATATATCTATTGGCTATAGTTTATAGAAGTTTAGCCTTTTATGGTTAAATTTAGTATCTCTTGTGTCACTATTTTCTAGCGATGATTTATTTATCTATAATTTTAAAAAGCAAAGAGTGTTAAGTAAATTTTGTTTTTTTTTTTAATTATCATATGAAATTAAATGATATTTTTATATAAGAAAAATTATGGGATAATAATATTTGGCTAGTTTTCCTATAATTTTAAACACATCATTTAAACACAAAAAGATTCTAGTAATCTTAGAGCGATAAACAACTAAAAAATGACAGCAACATAGTCAAGGATCAAGTGATGAAAGAGCTGAAATTTATGGAGGGTTCACTACTAATTTATGATGTTTAATGTTGTGTAATGCTATAACACTGTGCAACATTATTGTACTGTGTAGTAATGAGAATTATGAAACAATTTTCGAAAATCAATTCTAATCCTCGAATTTCAACCCAAAAACAGAGTTTTAACATATGTCTATGAAAATCCAGTTTTCAAATACAAGACTAGCTCAAATTTTCTAAGTTTACAAGCCAAAAACATGTGTATAGACCTTTGAATTCCTCTCTAAATCAAGATAAGAACCTATTTGCAATGCTTATGTTATTTTCATTCATTTTAACCTTTTCAGAATTAAAAAAACTTATATTCAATTCTAAGTTGATCACTCTTAAGAAGAACATCAAATAATAATAGCCCATAAGCAACCTACACATGTATAGTATTCCCAAGCAAGAGAGTTCCAAAAATTAGAGTTACATCTCCATAAATTCTAACTTACAACAATTAGTCCATAATTTTCTCAAAGAAAACAACTAGTCTAAAATTAAAGACATCTCGAGTTTAAACAAGATTCACAAAAATAACAACCTAGAGTCAACTTAGATAAACCCTACTAACAAGAAAGGTTAAAAACAAGGTACAAGAAGAAGAAGAAGAAGTAGAAGGAGGATCAAACGAAGGTGAAGACTCCTTGTTGCCTCTCTTTTTCGGTCTTTTCTCCCTTATCCTCTAATTTTTGCAATAGATCTCCTTGCCCAAAGTCCTCCAATAGATTTTCTTCCCTCTTTTCCAATTAGGGCAAACACTTTTTCTTTTCTTTTTTATCCACTAAGCCCCCCAACTCCTTTTTTTCCACAAAAGGCCCAAAAGGAAGGTAGCAAATAAAAATTTCAATCTGCTACGTCATCCCGATTGGTGGGCTCCAAATTGACTTTTCTGCCCCGAAGCCTGATCAATGTTGTAGCATCTGCGTCAATGCTGAGCAATGTTGTAGCATCAACGTCTCAATAGACTTTCTTCTCTTCTAGTTTGGAGTCAATGTTGCAGCATTAGCATCACAACAAACACTCTTCTCCTCAAGGGTTGCAAAACAAAAAGCACAACAACACACAAATAAGCTAAAAAAAGGAACAAAACAACAAGAATACAACCAACACCAAACTTGATTTCCGACAAGAAGCTCGACGCAAAACTCACTAAAGACACGACTTAAAACACACACACAACTCAAAATTGAGTGAAAACTAACAATAGAATATGCCAAATTAATCCAATTTCATGGGATTATCAATAGTCATATTTGCAAGATTTTCTAGAATTTCGAAGTAAGTTACTAACATTGATGTTTAAATGTTGATGTCGACATAAATATTGAAGTCTTAATTTTATGGAAATATGGATAAAATGTTGATGTCATTGGATCCAATTATTTTTAACATGGGAGGGAGAGAAAGGAAGATGGAGAAAGGGAAAGAGAGGAGGATAAAGTTCTTCGATAAATGTGTAAACTTTAATAGTGAACATTGTTGAAATTAGTCGACTACAATAGTAAACACGATTGAAGTAAAAAGGATGAAATTATCAACCTATTGTGTTGTGAAGTATGTGGACCAAACGGGAGTGATATATTTTAACCTACTCCACTCCTCCAAGTTGGTAGGCCAAACTATTGGGGTTTATGTCCTAAAACCCGTGGTTTGTAAACTAAATGTACATTCAATTTTGCAATAAAGATGTTATTGAGGTTTATTCAGTAAAAGTGTTATTGAGTAATGTGAATTGTGTATTCTAAAACCCTAATCCAATAAAGAACCCTTGGCTATAGGATGTATACTTGAACTTTATGTGTGACATAAAAGTGGATGAAGGTCAAGTTATAGCCAGAACGGTCTATAGTACAAGGATAGGGTTGAGTACCTTATTCTGGGGACACTATGGACACGACCCACTTTGTAAAATACAAACGATGTAATCTTGAATCGTTCATGTGGAGACATGCGAGTGGGGGCGTCTTATGCAATGAGTTTGCATAAGACGAGACCGCGAAATAATCACTTTGGTGACTTTATAACCCCGTTTACTATCTTAACTAATTATATTCATACGATGACCTAGGTAACTCGATCTTAATCATGAGTGTGCTATGAACTCCTATTTATTTGGGATTATCCTTAGATTTTCATGCGTGAGAATGACTTGAGATTGCCGACTCAATAAACCTCCTATTTTAGGGATAAACTTGGGTAGATAGTTGGGAACATAGTTCTACAAGATGGAATTCACTCCTACCCGCTTAGGGATTAGTAGAGAGGTTGTTCCCTTAAGTGCTGACTTCAGGTCTTGAATAAAGGGTCCACCCCTCTCGAGCCCGATTTGTTGGTTGGACCACAAACCAATTGTTCATTTGAGGATATGTGGGACTTAAGGATCAAAAAGTAATTACAGGGATACAACAATGATTTTGACCCAGTTGTAATTATGAACAACTTGTGAATGATCGACTTACTAATCATGGTTATATCGAGTGGACATAAATATATCTACAGTGAGGAGAGTGCAACCATTGAGCTTTAGTGGAGTGTCCCAGTGGTTAACGAATGTTGATTAGCTAAGCTAAAGAGTTTGGTCGATTAATCTTCTATCGTTGGAGTTCATGATCTGTAGGTCCATTAGGTCCTCTTTACTAGCTAGCTCAGACTAAACCTTATAACATTTTGAGAGAAAAGAATTGAATTGTTCAGATTCGATTTTTGGAGAAAACGTTAATTATATATGCGATATATTTAACGTGTCATAACTTAATTATGAATTAAATTATGATTAAGAAGAGGTGAACATATTTAAATATTTAAACTATGATTATGATTTAAATATTGGATCGGTTTATAGCATGAATAGGAATTCATGTTCGAAAAATCGATCGAGATTGGACGATTTATTTAATTTAATATTTGATATTAAATTAAATTAAAAATTATTTAATTAATTAAATTTATTTTAATTCAAAATCAATTTTATATTGATTTTTGAATTAAAATTAAAAGATAAAGAAGAAGTTCTTCAAGTTATATCTTGAATTCAAGTGGACAACTTGCCCAAACTGAGTCATTCCCAAAAATTATCTAAAATTGGCCATCTCTATCTCAAATCATCCTCATCATTCATGTGTTGACATCTCCTCAAAGCTTTAATGAAGCTTTATTTAAAGGAGATTTGAGGAGATTTGAGAGAATTTTGCAGAAATTGTTTCTATTCTCGATTTTTGACCTTTGAACACTCTTCTTCAAAATTATCTATATCTAGGATCGCACAATCCGTTCCAAGGCCTGAGGATAGTAGGAAAGACACTAGAGGTGGTCCATGAAGTGTTCGTGTTGCAAATTGTCCACCGGGTGAAGAGAATTTGTTCATCAAAGTTGAGTACTCTTACTCTCTGTTTTTATAGCTTTGAGCATGCATTTTATTTTGCAAAATTGATCAAATTAGAGTGTTCAAGATCCTAAATTGCTTCCGCTTTCTTAATATGGACTCCTTCACAAACATCTCCCTTTGAGAGTGCCCATAACAAAAAAATTGGAAGTTTAAGGCCCTGATGACCATTTGGTTTTTTGTTTTTGTTTTTTGAAAATGAAGCTTAAAAATACTACTTCTAAGTTCTACCAATATAATTTGGTAACCATTTAGTTATTTTTTGTTTTTAAAAATTAAGCTTAAAAATACTAGTTCTACCAATAGAATTCTAGGTTTTCTTATTTACCTATATTTTCAAAAATCAAGTTAAGTTTTGAAAACTAAAAAAAGTAATTTTCAAAAACTTGTTTTTGTTTTTAAAATTTGGTTAGAAATTTAAATGGTTGCCTCAAGAAAAATGGAAATCATTATAGAGTAGATGAAGAAAATTGTGAAAAAACAAGCATAATTTTCAAAAACCAAAAACTTGGTTATCAAACGAGGCCTAAAATACCTAAATAGAATTTAAACGTTTAGAAGAATATAACTTTAGCTGATTCTAGATCTAGTATTTTACTTCCTTTTATTTTTTTTAGAAAGTAGTTTCCTCATTTGTATTTAATATATATATATATTCAAACTACAGGCATCGTGGTCGTTAACATATTAATCATGTCAGTCGAGTTATGCTCTCTATTTCAAATAATTGACTATTTTTAAATGAAAAGTCTATATTTTTTAAGAAGTCTTTACTCATGTGAGAATTGATGCATTATGACAATTTTCAAATTGAGGGCTATTAGATTCAAAGAAGAATTTCTGATATATCCACACAAAATTTCAAAGATCTAATAAGTCAACAATTTTGTAATAGGTTCTTGAATTCTCGTGGATGTATAACGCACAAAATTGAAAGTTCAAGGATCCATTAGATATGTTTTAAAGTTTATGGACATATTAAAAAGTTTAGGAACTAAACTTGTAATTTCACATTTTTTTAGTTCAACGGCGTAAATGTGGATTCAAATCTCTAACCTTTTAGTCGATGATTTTTTATCTTTAAGTAGTTGAACTATACTCAATTTAACTTTAATAGTTACCCTTTTTATAGTTCAAACATTTTAATTTCCCTTATAATAATACTACACACTTAAAATTAACCACGGTCATTTTTCTCCCTTAAGCAAATTAATCATGCATCATTTCAAGAGAAAGCAAACAAACTTATATTAAATCTTCATTACTACGTGCGAAAATAAAGCCCAATTTAAGTATAAATTCAACTAGGTAAGACATATACTTTCGACCAATAAGTTTGACGTTAGAATCTTCTAAGCTAATTAGCGTAGAATTAAAAAAAATAGCAAAAATAAATAAACAAGATTCATAAGTCAATATTTAAGATTGAAAATGAAGTTCCAAATTTACTCCGCAAGAGGTGGAAGAGAATGTTAGGTATTTGAATAAAATGCACATTAAACCAACAAAAACAAAGCCTTTCCTAATAGTTAACATAACGCATACGTTTGCAAATGAATGGTCTTTTCCTTTTTGACTTTATTAATTTTTGGGTCATTTCTACAATTTTTTTTTTCTTTTCCTTTTTTGAAATACCGTTAAGATTAAGTTGGGGTCGATAATGCGTTTATAGTCTTGGTCTTTTTACTTTATGGAAATTTGTATACTCATTTTATATATATATATATATAAAATTATAACAGTTGTGATGGTGAGATCGAACGTTTCAACTTTATTCGAATCATCAATGTATTTTCTATTATGGTCAAAGAGAGCATAAATCAACTGACAATGTATTAGTGACCACGAGGTCAGTGGTTCGATTCCCCCAACTAAAATGTATATAAAAAAAATCATATTATGATATTTTTTAAAAGAAAAGTTATAAAAATTAGGAGCGTTCAAAAAATTTGATGACCTAAAAAAAGTTGATCCACCCAACCCGATCCAACAACTTGGGTTGGGTTATCAACTTGTTGGGGTTAGGTTGAGTACAAACAAATAGAAACTTTATGGGTTAAGTTGGTTCATGAGATCACCAAAAATTAGTTTGAGACTTCTTATTAATTTAAAAAATATTTTTTTTACTTACATTATAACTATATGTATGTATATTTATTTTAATTTTATAATTATTTTTAGATTAATTATTCTTTAACAACTTTTTAAAATATTTTTTTTAAGTATTTAGAAAGTACTAATTCATAATATAAATTAAAATTGAGTTGCTAATCTTAATTCAATTTTAATAAATAAATAAATATATACTTTACAAACCATACTTAACTTTTTCTTAAAATTAAACTTTGAGTATATAACTCGACCTTGAGTTCATTACTTAATAAGAGTTGTTTGGATTGAAAAAATTTGCAATCCCAACAATTGAGCTGGGTCTAATAGTATCTCAACCCGATCCAACCCAACTCACGAAAGCCCCTAATAAAAATCATCCTAAATTATAAAAAGATATTACAATTATACATCTAAATTTAGTAATATATTTAAATCCGACCTTTATGAATTATTATGTTCAATTCTATTGAACTTTTGGCACACGAAAAATTTGAGTAGAATTATTTATAACAATTAAATTATAAAGAGTTGGGTTAATACTATTATTAGAGTAAGGTCTAAAACTTTATCCAAAATTTTTCTTAGAGTAGTCCTTACTTTGATTTTGGCAAATCGATTGTGGGAGTGTCTAATGAAGATTAGTTTCCTTTTTGTTTTCCCCTCAATTTTTAAGTATTTTATAAATTAAAAAAAATCATTTATAAACATATATTTAAATAGTGTCCAAACTTCATACCAAGAGAAAATATATTTTATTATTATTCATTCATTTAAATAATGAGATCTATAAATAATACTTCACGTTTTGTTACTGAATATATATTAGTTTGTTAAGATTTTTTTAGTTTTTGATAATGTTATTCTATAGTTAATTTGTGGATTAATCAAAATTGGTATTATTGAAATGAGTGAGTTTAAAAAAAAAATTACTTTACTTTTTGTTAAAATTAATGGCTGAATTAGAAAAATTGAACAGAAAATTTAATATGACCAATGAAGACAATATGAGGTGGTATTACTTGTTCACGATCTCGTATCACTCTAGCTCGCTCTTGGTTTTGTTCAAATGAGTGGTCAAAAATTGGAAGAAAAAATGAGACAAAAAATTAAGTCAAAGAAGAGCTAGAGAGCGAGAACGAGAGCAATTTTCCTTTTCAGAGTTTCAACCACTCATTGTTATCACGAGTGAGAGCGAGAGAGCTAGAACGAGAACAATTTGATGTACTCGTGGTAATTTAAACCAGATGTAAAATACGAAAAGGGTTATTGTCATTAATTTCAACATTAAAGGTGCGTGGAAATAAATATTCAGTACAATTATCTCTTGAAAATTGACACAATTTAACCACTTTAAGGATAAAAATGGGATTTTTCTATTAGGTCTCAAACCGTTTTTTAAGTTAAAAAAATACTCTATTGGGTTTGGAACAAGCCTTTGCAAAGCGAATTTCATCCTTGAGAGGGTTTTATTAATATTTTTTAACATCCCACTGTTATATCTGTTAACAGTAATTTAATCATTTTATTTTTTAAAAATAGTCATTTAATTATTTGCACCTAATTAACTAATCACGTGTCGATAATATGAAGTTGCTACTATGGTATATGAGAATGTGTATACAATTATTAAAAAGTATTCAAATAAAAAAAATAATTAAAAAAAAAATCTCTCTTTTATCCCAAATGTAAAAGTTGACAATTGATAGTAAAAATATTTTGAATATTCAAACAATATATTTCTATTGACCAAATAAAAATTGATGAAATGATTTCTAACAAAGGTTTGATTCATCATATAAAATGATGATAATTTTGATGGTTAATGGAAAAAGGCCTCAACTTTGACAAACTCAATAAAAGGGGGGAAAAAAAAAGAAAGAAAAAGAACACAAAATCCAAGTGGACAAAAAAGAAAAAAAAATAAACATCCACTTTCATTGCCACTTCAAAGTTCAAAACTTTAATTATTTTTTAAAAAAAAAATCCTACAAATCCAAATCTAAATGGGTTATTCTTTAAGTGCAATTTTCCCTACCTGACTGTTGCCAAATACAACCTTAATTTTCTTTCTTTGAAATTATTCTAACTCTTGCCTACTTTGGTTGACCTACAAGAGCAAGTTTGTTGGAATTAGAATAGAGTTTCAATGAATAGGTTGATGTTTTTGAAAAACTAACAAGTTCGATATCGATATAACAATCGATTGATATTTTTGAGATATTGAAAAAAAAAATGCAACACAAGATATCGATAGTTCTTGTAGAAGCTTTATGAGACTACTAAAGTCTTATAACCATGTGAAGAAATATAAATATTGGTCAAATTTTTAACTACTATAAGAAACAATGTTATATTTTTTATAGCATTGCTATTGGTGAATCTATTGCTTTGGGTTATTTTATATTTAGTGTTCGAGAAAATTTTGATGTTAGTAAAATTTTTTAAATTTTCAATGATGATAATAAGGACTCCTTTGACTTGAAAAAACTTCATTATATTGTACCTTGTCATATAGCAATATAATTAATCTAACTCTAACTAAAATAACATGGTTTCTCTAGATAACCCAAGACGTTGAAGTATTATATCATGGGTTATTCTAACCAAACTCAAAATTAAAAATAATAATAATATAATAATAAAAATAAAAAAAAACTCATGTTATTATAATTTGGTACAACTAGAAATTAAAACTCATTTTTTTTGATAAATTAATAATATGGTCTTTTAAGTCTTTCCATTTTGAGATAATGATGATTATGTAGAAAATAAATGGGCATAAAGTAGTTGATTAACTTTCCAAATGTCATTCAATATATTTTCATTCTCATCATTCCAACTTAGATCTTTTATATCTCACAAATTAACATATAGAATAAAAAAAACAAATACATCTTTTCAAACCCTTTTCATTTTAAAAATCACAAAAAACAAAAAGGGTTCAAAAAGAGGCATTTGCAAAACAATTTTTAAACAAAACAACATAAAATCTTACAAACATTTGAGGAAAAAAAAAGTCAAAACCCAATCCAACCATCAAAATTTTCAGCTGTTTCTGAAAACCCATATGAACAAATATGATGTAAATTTAGAGATTCGAAAAAAAAGAGGAAGAGTACGAGAGACGACTAGGGTTTTCTTTGTATAGACAAATCTAAGGGACCTATTTATACGAGTACGAGATAAAATCAAATCAAATAAAATCTAATACAATCAAATCTAATATAATCTACCATCTAAATTTTCAAGTAAAAACAAATAATACAAATCTGAGAGATTTTTCAGTTAAAAGAACTGACGAACAGTTTTCAATCACAGCCTTTGATTTAGAAACCAACGGCTCTGATTGAGTCTAGAGGATTTTCACGTCTTGAAATGGCGATTTCTACACAAAAAAAAAAAAAAAAAAAAACAGAGCCATCGTGGACCGAAAATGGTGGAAAATGAAGTTTGGCAAAGGAGCAATATGCTTCAGTTAAACAAAATCAAACTGAAACTGATTTTCTTCAATGTTTCAGTATGAAAATCAAGAGATTTTGGCAGCTTGATTTCCTATTCTTCCTCTCATTTCTCTTTCTAAAGTGCTTTTGAATCTACCCATAAGAAGTGTTTTCCAAGAAAATGCTTTTTTCTAAGTCAAAAACACCTCTCTATAGAGAGAGAAAATCAGAAAAGAAAAAAAAAAGTGCTTTCAGTTCTTTTCTATATATACTGTCTGCCAAAAGAGTTCCATTCCCAACATTACAGAAGTTTTCTCTTCTTTTGGCACTTTTTGTTTAGAAAGTGAAGAAGAAACCTTAAGAAAATGCATCAACAAGGCCATTTGTTCATCTTTTTAATAGCATTTCCTCTGTTTTCTCTCTGTTTTGGTAGTTTTCATGAGCACCCACTTCCTGTTTCTCAATATCATGATCAAATTTCTGGTCATTATCCAAGAACTGCATCATCATACACCTTTAGAAATCAGGATGTTGATCCTGGATTTGGAAGCTTTAGACCTAGATGGAACTTTGATTTTTACGACTCGATGACGATAACGACGACGAGGCAGGATAGAGGAAGCTTGCTTTCGAGTTCGCCAAATGTGGTGAATGTGGATGATTTTGGAGCTAAGGGAAATGGAGAAGATGATGACAGTAAGGTAGACCCCATTGAACATATCCAAACTCCATTATTTACATTTTTAGAAACCGAGTATCGATCGAATTCCACTCTTGCATTATGCTCATGACTCGCTAGACTTGACAAGTCTCAAGACAAACTCGCTACTAGAACTTTTTTTAATGGCCTGTTTGCAATTTGGTTCTTGGTTTTTGGTTTTTTTTTTTGTTTAGAGAGAAGGTTTTAACTCTCAAATTTCATGAATGTGTATGTTTTAGGCATTTGAGCTAGCTTGGAAGGAGGCATGCTCTTCAAGGAAGGCAATTCTTTTGGTTCCTAAAGGAAAGACATATTATCTTAAGCCAATCACTTTTTCAGGTCCTTGTAGATCTCCTTTAACACTAAAGGTAAAGAGTATAAGCATACCACTTTTTTCATGTTTTAGTAAAACTTTTGTTCTCATTTCTTTGTTATTTCTCATTGTTAGATCAATGGAATGATCATAGCTTCTCCAAGAATGTCGGATTACGACAACGATCGACGACATTGGCTTAAATTCGAAGGAGTCGACAACTTTCTTGTACAAGGCAATGGTGTCATCAATGGGAATGGAAGAATATGGTGGCAAAACTCTTGCAAAGTGAACAAAAACCTTGTAAATATTTTAAGCATCTTTATCTCATATTGTAAGCCTCATTTCCTTGATAAACCATAGGTTGATGATTGTTTTTTTCTCTTGGATTCTTCTGCAGCCTTGCAGGGGAGCACCGACGGTTCGTTGCTAGCCTTTTGATCTTCGGAGTCGTTTTCGAACTAGTCGAACCGAAAATGTCGATTTGAGCTTGTCCATGAGTTTTGATTTGTTTTCCTTATTTGCAGGCTGTAACTTTCTACCAATGCATCAACTTGGTTGTGGCTAACCTGATGTTCAAAAATGCACAACAGATGCATCTTTCATTTCAGAAATGTACCAATGTAAAAGCTTTGAATCTTCGGGTCGTTGCCCCGAGAAATAGTCCCAACACAGATGGAATTCATGTCACAGAAACGCAAAATGCTGTAATAAGAAACTGTGTCATTGGAACAGGTATATCCCACAGAGGGAAAAGGAAAATTGATAGTAAATTCAAGAGTCATAAACGTTTCAAAACTAACTTCAAGTGACTATGATACTTGCTTGAATTAAGTACAAAAAAACAACATCCAGAGGTGTAAAACGATTTTTCCACTTCAGGGGTAGTTTTGAAACCTTTATGAATGGTCAACAATATTTTTACTAAAGGGTTGATCTAAAATTTTTTTTTTTTTTTCTTTTTCGAAAAGGGGATGACTGTATTTCAATTGTAAGTGGGTCAAGAAATGTTCAAGCCACAGACATCACTTGCGGGCCAGGTCATGGAATCAGGTATTCATTCCACTACGAACATGTTTAGAAGTGATTTAAAAATCACTCTCAAATATGTCCTAGATTTGAAGTGTTTTTCGACTTTTTTACTTCTATTTTGATCTTGTGATGTAATGTTGTATGATATTTTGAATGTTTTGATTTGAATTCTTAATTTGATTGTAGCATTGGAAGCTTGGGAGCTGAAAACTCAGAAGCTGAAGTTTCAAACATAATGGTAGATAGAGCAATGATTTCAGGAACCAGCAATGGGGTGAGAATAAAGACTTGGCAGGTATGTGTGAAAGATATAATATATTAATCTTTTTAATTTTGAATCAAATTTATAAATTAAGATTTGGAGTTTGATCAAAATTATGTGATTTTTTAATGTAAAGTAACAATCTTTAAGTTGCAATGAATTCCACTAGAAGAAGAAGCTCATGAATCTTGACTTCTCTTTATTTGACACACAAAATTTGGCTTTCGTTTCATTGTGCTTGTTTGATAGTTTTCATATTTCGAAATATTTAATTTTACCTTGTTTAAAAGTTTTTAAAGATTACTTTTTTTAGGATCATTTGATAACCCTTTTAATTTTAAAAGTTTTTAAAAAGATTACTTTTTTAGGATCATTTGACAAAGGTTTTTTCTTTAAAAAAAATATTCTGGGTCTTTTTTAATTTTTAAAAACTTTTTAATTTTCAAAATTGGCTTGGTTTTTGAAAACATAAAAAAGTATATAACAAAATAAGGAGTAATATTTATAGTCTTAATTTTTAAAAATAAAAAAATTAAATGATTATTAAATGAGATTTTAGTTTTCAAAACTTAATTTGAATTATGATAACATTTTTAGAGGGTAGATAACAAAACAAAAAACTCATAGGTAGAAGTAATATTTATGAACTTAATTTTTCAAATACCAAATGATTATGAAAAAATTTGTTAGGAATTATGGTATCATTAAAATTAGAATAATTATAGTTTTTCTTGGTGATTTCGACACTAATATGACTGTTTCTGTTGTGTCAAAGATGGGTCCAAGACTGTTTTTAGTTGAATGGTATTTGACAAATTTAAGGCAAAAGTTTAAACCAACAAAATAGACAAATAAAATAATGACAAAACTAAGTCAATTCAGTTGGTGTAAGAATCACAAGTTTGTTTTAATCACTTTTTTTATTAGAAAAAAAAAAAGAAATTTTAGCATAAATTTCATTTGAATTCTAAAAGATGTCATAATTTTTCATTGTTTTTTTCAAATATAGTATGACTTTTTGTATTGTATTTTATATTACACTTGAATTTAAGTTTGCTTTGGATTATATTTCTTTGGTTAAAATCGTAACTTTCTATTTGTAAGTACATATTTATTTTAGGCTAAATTATTATTAAAACTATTCTTGAATGAGAAATTTATTAAAATGTTAGAGGAAAACTAGACGTGAAGAAACATCGTTCTTTTAAACTTAATCCAGACAGCATTCTAACGAATTTCTACTCTTAGAATAGTTCTGAAGTGTTTATGAAAGGTAAATGGTAATATTGAAACTTTTGGAAGAATATGGTGGTAAAGTTCAAGACGTTTTTTTTTTTTTTTTTTAATTTAGCCTTTATTTTGTCATTCGAGTTTTTCAAAAAGTCTATTTTGTTTGCCTTTTCAAATTAATGATAATCAATTGTACATGTGCAGGGAGGCTCTGGATATGCAAGAAACATCTTGTTTCAAAATGTTGTCATGAACAATGTGAGCAATCCAATAATTATAGACCAAAATTACTGTGATAAAAACAAGGGTTCATGTCAAGAACAGGTAAAAACATTGAGGCATAATTTTGATATATCTCTGAAATTAACAAAACCCGTTTGATAACCATTTCGTCTTTCAAAAACTAAGTCAAAGTTTTGACTAAAACTTGTTTTTTGTTTCTGGAATTCGGCTGAGAATTCAAATGTTTTCTTAAGATATATGAAACTCAGGGTTATCAAATAGGGCCTAACGGCTAACGGGTTTCGTGTTGCTCTTTTCGATGCAGACTTCAGCAGTGAAAGTAAGCAATGTGGTGTACAAAAACATAAGAGGAACAAGTGCTTCTGATGAAGCTATAAAATTTGATTGCAGCAAAAGCTATCCTTGTCAAGGAATTTCTTTGCTTGGAGTTCATTTAGTTGGCCAAGGAGATGAAGTTGCCACAGCTTCTTGTGAGAATGTTAGGTTGGAAAATAGATGGAAAGTTTATCCTCAGTGTTCCTCATAAGTTAGAAAATTTTGGATCATTCACTCAAATATAGTACTAGTTGGATGTTGTAAATTCATATCACATCCAATTTCTCTCTTTTTTTTTTTTTTTTTCCTTTTTAGAATATAGTATTACATGGGTAGGAATTGGGATGGGATGATCTTCGACATCTTGACCTATAGAAAATGTAACTGATGTCTTAACCGTTGAGTTATGTGCTCTGGTTGGCTTCCATTTCTACCTATAAAAAATTTTGGTTAAAAATTTAAATATGATTTTATTTTTGTGCTTTGGGTTTCATTTTATTTTAGTTTTTGTATTTTCAAATGTCCAACTTTTGCCCTATGTTTTCAGTGAATCTTAAAATTAGTTAATTTTTATCGAAATTGGTTAAATGATAATAATAATAATAACTTTTGCAAGAAAAGACACCATGGAAATATGTTTTCAAAATTTGTAAAGAAAATGCTTATAGAACGGATTAAAAAAAAGTTAACAATAAATTAAAGGCTAAATTATACAAAACATCACTGAACTTTATGGTATATTTCAACTATACCTCTATTCTTTAAAAACTTTCATTTTTGTTTTTAAAATTTTGAAATTTATTCCAAAAAACAGCTTTGAACTTTTAAATGGGTTAAAAAAACATAATTTTTCATTAAATAAAATAGGGTAATTTATATTGGCAACTGATATATAAAAATTAGAAGATGTACGTGATATTATTTATAACCATATAGAAGATTAAGATTGTCGTTACTATTTATTTCATCTCAAATTGGCCCCGCTCCGCTTTATTTAAAGTAAGGACCACTACAGGGAGATCAAACCAAGGACCTATGCAAGTCGGGGCTCGTCCCCGGTCAATATTGGATCAAACAATAGGGGTTGTAGCACTGACCTTTTTTTATTGATTCAATACAAAGTTCCCTACCGAGACAAGAGAAAGTCTCAACGGATCCTCCGCGCACTGGGCATACCTCTTCTGTGCGTCTTTCTCGTGGTGGGAATAGAACAACAGGATTAGAATCATTTTCATAATCAATTTTTACTGATGATGTTACATATGCATTTTAATTTTTACCCATATAGTTGTGGCATCAATTTTAAGTAAGAAAAAAAAACTCTTCAAAACGAAACTTTTCAATATCTAAGAACATAATTGAAACCTATCACAAAATTTAAGAATATTTTGTATAATTTAATCTAAACTAATAGTAATTTAAAATGTATTGAAAATACCAGTACTAAATTTGAACAGTTTTTTAGTAGCAGGTCCCAAAGTACCAAGGACCAAAATGGCAAACAAAAAATAATATTTCATGTGCAAATTGTTCTTGATCAAGCAATTATTGCTGATTAGAACAATTTTGGCGAGGTCATGTACTAGTTCCAGCAACTTTTGAGATTTTAACTTTGATTGCTACACCTACCTCAAACCATTATAAACATTATTAAACTTGATATTTAACAAATGAGGGCAAAGAAATACACTTTTCCCCCCAAAAAGAAATTAGATCTGCTACTGGATTACTGAATCATCCATGAACTAGAATCAGTAGATAGAAAGCACAAACACTCATTTCAACTCTAGTTGCGACAGATCCTTGGCAGTTGGCATGGTCACACAAACAGAGGCATAGATCTTCCTCGCCTCGGGTCAACTCGGTTTTGGCTCCGCTGCCACGACTCTGGCAATGGGAGCAAAATCATCAAATCCCTCCTTCCAGAGCTGATCTCTTTCTCAATTACGCCATTTACGACTAGTCTCCGGTGAGCACTTGAGGGCATGCCAGTTAGTACGACGGGCCGTAATGCCAAGCATTGCAGTGATCGCGCTGCTGGTGGCCAATTGTGCCGTGGTAACAAAGCTCTCCTCTGTTTCCTTCCTATATAGTTTAAAAATGTAGACGTGTGTGCAAAGTAGCTAGAAGGACTGGCCCATTATCTTATCCCTATTTTTGGACCAACAGAATATTGCCACATTGCAATATAGATATCCTCATAGGAATCAAACATCTTGAGACTCACGGGTGGAAAAGAAAACGGCTGCCAATAGACTCAAGACAAGACAGACAAGACAAGAAAAGAGCCAAAGGTTAGAGTCAAAGTGAGCATAGCTCAACGGTTATTGACATGTATCCTTGACGAGAGTGAAGAGATTCACCTCAAAATGTTAATGAACTCAAAAAAGAGCAAAAGCCTATAGTAACCCTTCCCACTAATAAGTAAGATGAATGACCAGTTTACAAGGGCAACTTCTTTGACTACCCCCCATCAATGAATTAGCTAAGAATCAGTGAAAATGTATTCAAAGATTATTCTGTTATACATGGTTTAAACAATGATACAAAATTAAGCCTCTAATACTACCTTTTGCTCTCTATCTTCATATGGAGGAGGCATCAAACTAAGCGTATTGGCAAAAAGATCTTCACGCCCAGGTAGAGGTTCTGCTACAGGAGCATCCAATATATAATCTGGAATTGCTACAAGTGTTTCATCGAAAAATGACTTGATGGTCTACAAGGTTCAATAGCAGTTCACTTAGAAGCTACTCAGCCAAGCATTTAGAAGGCGGGGGATACTTAAACCGAGGACAGAAAACCTCAATAACAATGGAAGCAAAAAAATCTCAGTTGGTGATAGAAAATTTAATACCCCGTTTGAATTTTCCAAAATTTGGTAAAACTAAAATCAAAGTGAAATCCACCATGAAACTGTTGAAAGGAAGTTGAGCAAAAGATAACGTGCATTCCATGGACATATTCTCTTCTAGCATATTTTACATACCTTGCAGTACTTAAAAGCGGCATCAGCTTTACGCTTCCACGGACCATTCCCAGGATCCATATAAAAAAGGTGAAGCAACGGCTGCAGCAGATAAAGGAGACTTGCAAGTTACCATATCAGGTGTTTGTGTAGGGGTGGGGATAGGGGTGTGTTTTTCTAGATTCCAGTCAGTATTGATTAAGAGAAAAACAGCAACTTATAAGACATAAATATGACCTAAATTCAATGGTTAAAAAGGTTCTAGATTGGTACAAGGCGATAAAAGACAACAAAAATTCAAAAATTAGTAGTGAAACGGAGATGTAGAATCAAAAGAAATCAATAATCCAGCATGCTATAGTTGATGTATGAAATGGACAACCAAAAAGAGTTACTAAGGAGTAAGGATTCCTCCAATAGGCAGCAATCCATGAGACCTCAAAGTTACAAAAATGCAATAATAAGAAGCAACCTATCAACATCCTAGGAAGTTGATTAGGGACCTCAGTCTAATCAATCAAGTGGAAATCACCATGCATCTTATGCCCACCTTAGAGATTCAAAATGAAATAATTAACATTATACAGTGAAATTCTTCAACCATCGCATCCACACAGTCTAATCCTGTGCACAAATGCTAACCCTAGACCTAAACAATCATAACTTCCTCCAATTGGCAGTAATCTATGAGACCTCAAAGTTACAAAAATGCAATAATAGGAAGCAACCTATCAACATCCTGGGAAGTTGATTAGGGACCTCAGTCTAATCAATCAAGTGGAAATCATCATGCATCTTATGCCCACCTTAGAGATTCAAAATGCAATAATTAACATTACATAGTGAAAATCTTCAACCATCACATCCACACGGTCTAATCCTGCACACAAATGCTACCCCTAGACCTAAACAATCATAAGTCCTACTCCCTTCTTAAGAGGGCTCCTCCTCCCTAATCCCACATATGATATGAGATAGTGAGAGAGAAGATTATGGAGTTCACAAGATCACATATTTAAAATTACTGAAAATAAGTCAAGTTGAATCAAACCCAGCCCATAAGAGCAGTTAACTTAAGACATATGTTTAAATCCCCACCCCATATTTGTTGTACTTGAAGAAAAATATATTTAAGAAATACATGACATATAAAAGAAATAAGACCAACTGAAAACTTAGGAGACAAAATTGTGTTTAAAAATACCTTCCAAAAAGGCTGTAAACCACCAACAAGATCTTACCTTCACAACATCTCGTATATTTGGTTTATTTCCATATTTACCCAAAGCAGAATCCCCATATACTTGATACTGTTCAAGGACCTAGAAGATGGAAAAGTTTACAACTAAATGAGATAATAGTCAACTTTCAAGCAGAAGGATACATTTCACAGCCAAGTTTACTACTGTACCTCACGACGTGTGATACCACTGCTAGGCGCACCATAAATTGCAGTGTCTACATGTCCTAAAGTACGCCAAGGGCTATGGAGGATGAATAACAGCCATTAGTCAAATTAAGGTATATCATAACCAACACCGATAGAATATTCATACCAAGATACTGTTGGAAAATGTGAACACTTGGCCAAACTAATAACGTTAGTGTGATGATTATACCATCTATAGTAACTTAAATTTTAACGAGTAAAAAACTATGTATATTTAAAATAAATAAAAAAAAAACAAACAAACAAAAAAAGAACACTAACATTTTTTTCACTATAATAACTTCACCTTAAACCCAACCTCCACAGGTAGATATGATCAGATTAGAACAATTCTAAATTTTAAGCATGGAACCCAACGGTCATAATTCAGGTTCTCTTATACTGATAATGGTTGGAACTAGCTGGTGACTATAGAACTATCTTATACGTTGAAAAGGATGCAAGAAATTGCCCATATTTACTTGTAATAATAAGCAAACAAAAGAGAAAAAGGAGAGTAATTTCCAAAATGTGCATAAACGTACTTCTGGTAAGCAGATCGGCCCATCATTACACCATGAGCTCCTAGTCTCAGAGCGGCATTAGCCTGTATAAACTCATTTAAAATAAATAAACATTAAACCATGCTGTAAAAGATTTATCAAATGTATGCTGCCAATTTATGAAAAGGAACTCTCATCGCATGGAAAACAACTCCCAATAAACAAGTTTTGGGTCGATCAGTCGTGTAATATATTTAATGCAGAACTATAATGCAATGCAAGACATTGAAAAATGGAAGTGTATCCACCATACCTTTGTTGTATCAATGGAGACCATATCATGTAAAAAGCTATATATTTAACAGTTGTCCCTTCGACTACTTGGCTAACCCCTATTTTGCAGTGATTTCAATATCTATTTTTACGCTCTTCTAGTTTGGGAAAATCCAATTTCTGATACGTTAGGTCCAGTTAGCTGAGCAGAAAAGCTCACCTCATCAACAGTCTTAATGCCCCCATTTATTGTGAATCTCAAGTCCGGAAAGTCACGCATCAGTGCATAGAAATATTCATACCTGTGACCACGTCAGTAATTATAAATCATAAAAGTCTGTTGTTAGTTATTATTTTATAGATAAGGTCTTATTTGATAACCATTTTAGTTTTTGCTTTTCCAATTTTCTGTTTTTGGTTTCCTGTTTTTCAAAAACAAAAACCATATATGTTCGATAACTATTTTTATTTTCTATTTTCTGTTTTTGAAAAACAGAAAAACCAACTTGTTTGATAATTGTTTTTGGTATTCAGTTTTCTGAAAATTAGAGAGATGAAGAGATGTTTTAGAGAGAGAAAAATGTGTGGGAGACATGGAAATAAAATTTTAGAGATATAGATATAAATGTTTTAGAAAAAAAAAGTTAAACATAGTAAATTTAAAGACATGAAAGAAAAATATTTAGAGAGATATGTTGGAGAGAGAATATTAATTAGAGAAAAAAAAAGAAAAGGTATAGAAAAAAT
Source organism: Trichosanthes cucumerina (assembly GCA_036507285.1). Classification (NCBI taxonomy): domain Eukaryota; kingdom Viridiplantae; phylum Streptophyta; class Magnoliopsida; order Cucurbitales; family Cucurbitaceae; genus Trichosanthes; species Trichosanthes cucumerina. The sequence goes on along the minus strand of CM071838.1, from coordinate 82,955,387 downwards.
AATATTCATTAGAAGTTCCTCTCTCTAAAACTATAATATATATTCAAGAGAGAATATGAATTAGAGAGAGATCAAATTTTAAAATTTCTCTAAAAAATTCTCTCTCTCTTTAAGAGATATGCTAGAAAACAAAAATTAAAACATACAAAGATTAAAATTTTAGAGAGATAAATTTAAGATTGTTTGACCCGAATATTTGAATATTTCTACTCTTGACAATTCATCAATATGTAACATTTGAGTTTTCTTTATATTAAATATTTTAATATTTAACTAATATGGAATTAAATACATATAGTTTATTTGAATAAAACTAATATGCAATATTAAAAATACAAAAAAAAGTTATATTTGAATCAAATATAAAATAAAAAAGAATTTAAAAAATACATAAAGTGAACACCAGCGCCTGCCGCCTTCCTCCGTCCCCAATCACCAATCGCTAATCCTCAACATCCCAGAACCCTTCCCCGGTCATTGGTGTTTTGAATCCGTTTTCTAAAATCAAAAAATCCGTTTTCATGATTTCTTCATACATTATAAAAACGTTTTTTTTTTATTTTAAGCACAAGAAATGAATTGATTACCAAACAGGTGTGTTTTCAAAAAACAAAAAAACAAAAACAGAAAATCAATTGGTTAACAAACGCCCCTAAAAAATTTATATGGTCTTAGTTAAAATACTTGAGCCAAAAATAACAAGCTCTCTTTAATCCTATAGAAAGTTATTGAGAACATACTTCAAAGGAGGAACTTCTCGATTTTCAGTTGGGCTGATACCATTGAGCAGTGCCTTGCGGGAATGGATTATGAAATGCCTAGTTGGTGACAAAGAAGAAACTTTGTAAATAAAATCACCTGAAACAAAAGGTACTTCACGTGAGAGGAGAAATCAATAACTAAGAAGCCACATGATGTAACATCAAACTAGACTAGACTTTTCATAAAGAATATTCTGTAACGACTCCAGCCCAAGATTTGGACTAGGATTTTGAATTCGGCATGATCCTTTTAACATAGGATAGCTCCAAGCCAAACATGCTTAATTTTGGCGTTCGCATGATTGAGCCACCGAAAATGACAATACTGACCACCGGCCCAAGATTTGGACTAGGATTTGGAATCCGAATTCGCCATGATCCTTTTAACATAAGATTGCTCCAAGTCAAACATGCTTAATTTTGGCGTTCGCATGATTGAGCCACCGAAAATGACAATACTGACCTCAAGACATCACAATATTTATCTAAGCAAAGAAGCACTAGTCGGTGCTTTCTAACTAGAGAAAAAAGACTAGAAACTTTACACAGCTCATTATATGAATCATGGTCATCAACGCCAATTCGACATTTCACGCTTACAGGGACATCAGTTTTAGCAGCAATTACTGACATAGCTTCACCAACAAACTTTCCTTGTCAACAAAAAAAAAACTAGATCAGACACACAGCTGGAGAAAATTAAAATGTGCAAGCTGATTGAAATCAAAATATAGCCAGCACACAGTCTGAAACCTTAGGATCCAGCATAAGGCGAACACCGAAGCACCCATGCCCAGCCACCTTTGGACTTGGACATCCACAGCTAAAAAATATTTTCAGAAAAATATAGAGATAAGAATTTACGAATTTATTGTAGAAGCTAAAACTGAAAGAATATGAAGATAAGTAGAATACATACTTTAAATTAATTTCATCATAGCCGTAAGGATTGGCAAGCTCAATAGCTTTTGCAATGTTATTTAAATTGTTTCCTCCAATTTGCAGGACAATAGGATGTTGATCTGGAGAAAACGCTAAAAATCTGTCCTGTGCAAAATAAATGAAGATTACATGAAAAGAATGGTCTTTAAATAATGTATATCACAAGAAAACATAGATTGTCAAGCATGTCATATGCAACTCAAGTTTAATCATGCAAAGAGAAGAAATTCGTCATATAACTCCAACACCTACCAGATCAAATATGCACGTTACAAAGGTAGTAATAAGATGGTAACTCTTCTTTGAGAAAAATAAAACACCCAGCAATTCTTCACTCTCACCAATTAAATATTAGTCAAAAGTTAGAAAATCCTAGTCCAACCTACTGATAATGAAACAAACAGGAAATGAGGTCAGGCCAATTTGGAAACTAAGCATGTCCTCACAATGACAGATCAGAAATAGTAGCCAACTGATTAAAGAGTCTCATAAATTGAAACGACCACTACACCATCACTCTTCCTGACCAAATGTTGGTACAATGAGAGCAAACCATGGTCCAACTCAGACTATGACTCATGAAAGTTGTGGGATATTGTAGGAATCAAGACCAGGATCTTTTGTTGAGGTAACTGGAGGCAAAGCTTCCAGTTATGCGCCTGAGGGTGAGGGAGGATTATCTCAAATAATTGATTACTAATCCGACATGTTATGCACGATTTTGAAAACCTCGAGTAAAAAGTGGAAAATGTAGAAAATGGCATCTGCCTCTTACAACCATTGCTAATACACAAAAAGCAACACTACTTAGTAAATTTGTTGGCAATATTGATAAATTAGTCATTCTCCAAAGGATTCTCCCATAAACTTACAAGGTTATCTTTTTGATAAACAATTGTTTCAGCAGCAAGCATCTCAGTGTACAGCCATGCATGCTTTGATATTATACGAGCAAGAGTTCTGTAGTGATTATCAGTCCAATCCATCATAGGAGCAACACTGAGAAAGTGAATAAAAGCCAATTTCAGTCAATAGATATAAACATTCAAGGAACACGAAAAATTACTAAAAATGTGAAAAGCTCACCTAAACCAAGGAGGGGAATAATGTCTAACAACCATTTCTGCTTGTGAACCTTGTGGAAGTTTCTGAATTCCGGAAGACCAACTACTTGGTATAGATAAATTATCCTGCAAAACACTGGTTGACAGCCTAGGATGGCTCTTCTGAATGACTGACTGGATAGGAGTCAAAGAAGCTGTAACAGAACATCCAGCAAACTTCATCATCCCTCAATTCATATCACAGTCCGCTCCTCAGAAATTTCTGATCATGAGCAACTTGAGAGGCTTTAAGAGTGGTAGAAAACACCAAAAACGAATAGAACTACCCTACGTGTTCAATTAAACAACAATGCAAAAACTACCCAATACCTAAAGCATAGTCATTCGCATAGGGATATCGAATTGGCAAACAAACACAAACAGAAAAAGAAAAAACCGCTAAGAACTCTTTCTAACAAGCACCCTTTACAGAACCAATGATTTAAACAGAGAAATACCACACATACAGACGGGATTGCAGAGAAACTCAAATGTTTTTACGCAATTAGGGAAGAGGAGAGAGTGATTGGAAGTTGGCAGACACAATTGCAGAAACGCAAACAAGGTAAATGCTTAATTTGCATATATATACAAGATGAATGTTAGGGTTTACATGGAGATACGGTTACCGGGGCGGAAGGAATTTGACAACCTCCGCTTCCGGCGGTGGGCGGTGCGGCGGCGTTGGGAAGGACGAAGATTGAGCGGCGGAGAAGAGAGTGGACGAGAATGAGAGGCGTAGTGTTCGGCTTTTAAGGCCACCCCAAATCCTCGATTTTTTTTTTTTTGAGTTCTTTGCTCGCTCCCTAAATCGTCGTTTAATTTTTTTTCCCCCTCTCTTTTTTTTTTTAAAAAAAAAAACTTCAAATATATTATAGTCAATTAATTGCAATATCCAACGACAGTAAGTAATTTATAAATTATTTTCTCAAAAAAAAAAAATGAAATATGAGAGAAAATTAATGTTTCAATAAATGTCAATCCTTAAAAAAAAAAATTACTCCTTAAAAATTCATGCTAATACGGTTCTTTTTTAGTTCAACAATATTTTATTGTGAGAGATACATGCTAATAACCATAAAACTATGTTCACTTTATATTTTTATTAGATTAAATACTATTTTAATCCTAACATTAGTAAGCATAAATTAATTGGCATAAAATATATATTTTTTATCCAGAGATTCGAAAAAAATATATAACTCTTATCATTTTATTTTTTATTCGTTTATTTGGATAGTTGTGATATGTTCATTTGGATACTACAATGCCATAATAGTATTTAAATCTATTTTTACTGCATAGACTTTAAACCATCTAATTTTATATTGCTAGATTTTTTTAATAAATAAATTAAACTAGTCTCTAAATTTGACTTTATTTCCTGCTACTACGATTTAAAACTATTTTCAAGTAGGAAATCATTTATAACACCCCTAATTTTATAAACTCGACTCCAAGGGACACTACTAAACATGTATGCATTTTTTTAGGCCAACAAATAAAGCAAGGACAATTTAAACTTTGAAACATAATTAAAAACACCTTTAGGGATCCCAAAATAGCAAAAACATTTAAATAACGTTAATAAGTTGGCCAACTTTAAAGCCTGGAAGCAAATAAACTGAAAACAACATCCTTTAACAACTAACTGTCAAAATAAAAGAAAATGCGGAAAATCACGACTAAGTCTCCATGGTTTTCGCAACCCGTCCCCGTCACTCGCCTAGCATGTCCTTGCATTTAACTTTAAACATTTTTAAAAGAAAGGGTGAGTATTATAAAAATAATACCCGATGAAGTGACCCATTCAATGAGGTTCGGGATATTCATACACATACAAACATGACTTTGAACTTCACATAAAACTTTCATATGCGGGACCTAAAACTTCTTTTTAAAAATTTTATATCTCAAACATGACTTTACTCTGGCTAGAGTGGTCAATTGGTCAACCTGAGTCTTTACATATTGAGTCTCTCACAGACCCCTATAGTTTTGAGTCTCTCGCATACCCCTATAAGTTTTGAGTCCCTCACAGACCCCTATAAGATGACCCATAGGGTTTCTAATACATGTTTGACCATACATGAAAACCTCAGGAGACCAATTGTCATAGCCCTTTTTCAATCATTTCATGACATACATACATGCATGAGGTCCCATCTAACATTCATACACTTTGATACACATATAATGAGAAAACAATAAATCATATTTCATTACATAACTTTTTAAAAGTTCGGCACAAGATCCCTTACCTTAGTCCTAACTTCGACATTCTTAATTTTTAATTCCTAACTGAGCGTCCCCTTTGAACCTGCAGCTATGAATTCACTAAATTAAGATTTTAAGTCCATAATAAACCTTAAGCGACCTTAATTCAATAATCTGCGGGTCTAACGATCCTGTCCCAATTACCTCAAAATTTTAAGTTGTGCCCCAAAATGCTAATAAGTTTGTATGTGCTCCCTATTTCCAACTTGAACCTTAATGAGTCTCCTAAAATTAGTTACCCACAACCAAAATAAATCAGATTACTCAAGAAGATAAAACGGAAATCACAATTCCATGGATACGATCTAAAAGTTCCACAATGTACTGGGTTCAAAATCATAGAATATCGGGTGAAGTTCGGGCAAGGACTCACTTGCAGAACTAACACGACAATCACGATACACTCCAGCGGCCAAATCGTGTTCTACAGCTTCGGGTGCTCGACTTTCGGTAGGTGAAGGTTTGAGGCCAGCGCTATGTGGGACTTCCGACAGCGGCGCGACAACACTAAACGAGTTGGGGCGATGGAAAACAAGAAGCTCATGTAGATACGGACAGCACACGAAAGCTCGGTGTGCGTGAGCTGAAGTGCACGGTTGAGGTTGAGGCTACGAGAACGCAACCGGCGAGCAGGCGAACAGACGACAGAATGCGCTTCCGGCGAGGCACATCCAGTGCGAGGTTGCGGCTTCAAACAAACAAGTCGATTGTAGACGGAGGTTGCAAGTTGTGCGGCTGGTTGCAGTGAAGACTCACGACAGTCGTGATTGGAACAAAAGGAATAAGAAGATGGAGGAGAAGCTCGGTTGGAGGTGGACTGAATGAAACTGAGAGGAGAAGAAAATAAAGATGTCGGCAGTGAAAGGGTCTTCTCCCAGCTTCTTTTCGTGAGGACAAGAAGATGATAGCCTAGAACTTATGCCCTAGTAAGACAAAATTACAACTTAGCCCCTTCCTTAAACATTAAAATACAAAATCCATTATTCCAACCTCTTAAGTATTAAAAAAATCACCTCAATATCACTAATATTTTTAGTCCAACTTGACTATCTTCATTTCAAATCAAGAACTTGATATTTGAACTACTTGAAATTCTCGGGCGTTACATTATTATTTGTTGAATTCCGCAATGGTCAAATTCTTTGAGTCGTCTATATATTCAAGTTACCATTCCTTTTTTTTTATTTGGGTGTTCTTTTAAATTATTTGTACATTTATGTGTCATTTGAGGTTTTTTGTTTTTTTAACAATTTGCTTATGATTGCAGGAATATTTTAAAATGTAAATGAAAAAAAAAAGAAAGAATTGAATTTTGAAAACGTTTTTGAGATAGCAAAACAAAGAAACTCATAGGTGGAAGTAGATTTTATAAACTGAATTTTTAAAAACAATAAAGCAAATGGTTGTGAAACGGGGCCTTAATTAGTCATTGAGTTGAGATGTTTAAATGTACAACACAAACATTCGATCAAACACGGGGAAAAAGAAAGTCAAAGAAGTAACCTATATTCTGTTTCTGTTGTTCCTGCTCGTCCTCTATTTCTTCACCTAATAACACAGATCAATCTCCAAAATATCTGCATTGAAGCAAATTGATAAGGAAAATTACAATTAACCAACAAAATGTAGATTAAAATCCAAAATGAAGTCCCCCAAACAGTTAAGTTCATGAATACAAAAGCAAATCCCATGTGGCGCAAATCAGATAGAAAATTTGTCCTCAGCTTATCAAATGAAAGAAAGATTTCAAACATAACTATAAGAGAAAGAGAGAGGCCACAGTGAGCTCAGTATAAACATAACTACCAAATTGAACAGCAAAAATTGATTCTAAAGATCAGAAAATGTTTTGACAAGGTCAATAACCATCTTCTTTCTTTCTATAAACAATGCGAACTCTCTTTCCAGCATATTTTCTTAGCAACCAAGCACGAAATAGAGAGCGATTACACAGAAACAAAATGGGAATAAGAGAAACTGAGGTTGCAGAGGGGGATCGAGGAACTTACACATAGTCAAATTCGTCCTTTTTTCTTGGTGGGTCGATCAAATTTCGCTCGTATTTTCAAAGATCGAAGAAGATTCTAGAGGGGGTTCTCGCAATTTGATTTTTTGTTCATGCTAATTAATTGCCAGAGCGAAGACCACGAAATAGAATGGAATGCAGCTGCTGGGTCCACGCTCTTTCCACGGCGTGTGTATGCACGTGCCAGATTTTTATTTTTTTTTTGTTAGGCCATCAATTTCTATTCATTTGTTTCTATTTAGTATTTAAGCTTTCAAAAATACAAATTTAGTATCTAAAACCTTGGATAATGGTTTTATTTTTTATTTTTAGTTTTAAAAATTACGTTTGTTTTTCTCTCCCATAGTTTGCATATTTTCTACCGTGGTTTCATATTTTTTAACCAAATTATAAAAACAAAAATTAAATTTTTGAAAACTACTTTTTTTAGTTTTCAAAATTTGGCTTGTTTTTAAAACACATCTTAAAAGTAGATAATAAAATATGGAAGACCATAGGTGGATGTAGTATTTATTGGCTTTATTTTCAAAAACTAAATAGTTATCAAACGAGGTATAAGCTTTTAAATTTTTTAAATTCACAGTTCTACTAGACAAAAATATTTGATTCTTATAATTCAATTTAAGCACTATCTACTTAATTTTCAAAGTATTAAAAACAATTATAACCTTAACATTTGATTTTTATTTATGTGACACTCAATTTCTTGAAATATTAACAAATTAATCAAAATATTAAAAGTGGCAAAATGGAGAGAATATCAAATTGGTTCAAGGATGTGTTTACCTTTCTTGGTAAAAACACAAAACACTATCATTCTATCAAATAAAGTAAAATCATGTCGTCTCCTGTGTACTCTTAAATTTGTCTATATACATCAAAAAGTACCATCTCTATGATATAATGAAGATCTAACACTCATCAATAGCAAAAACTACTAAAATTAGTAAATGAAAAGTATATCGAACCAAACTGAAACATTTAAAAGTCTATTAACACAAATATGAAAGTGCAGAGACCAACAAAATATAACTTAACTTTGTCTCGTGAAGCGATTCAAATGCATAGTCATACCAAAAACAAGTTTAGTACATATCCCAATCCCAGGTTAAAAGATGGCTTCAGCAAAACCTTAAAGAAAACAAAGCAAAGTTCTTGGAAATCCATTTCATGTCAGCAACCCATTGTCCTGTCTCTGCATCTTGAACTGAGCTCCACCAAGTTTTTTCAAAGCCAAATCAATAGTCCCTTGAGAACCTTGCGAACTCAACCTGCAAGAAAGAAGTTTCAAAGCTTACATGTCTCGGTTCTAATTTCCCAAAGTTTGAAGAACATTTGATTCGGTTTTCGGTTCAACTTTTGGTTCCTCTAATGACTGGTTTTCTCATAAATTTATTGTTGTTTTAAGAATAACTTTTGATGACTTGTAAAAATAGGGTTAAAATATCATCAGATTCATTCAATGTTCTGATTAAAAATATTTCATAAACAGATTCATTCCATTTTAGTATCTGTATTGTCAGAGGTTCAAATTTAGTTCTTGCACTTTCAACAAATTTTAAAACTAGTTATTACTGTCGGTTGGAATTGGATCTAAATCTAGTTTTACAAAATAATAATAATAATTTTCATTCAAGAAAAAAGACATAATGCGAACATGATTACAAAAATTATAGAGGAAAGTTAGTAGAGACTGGTTATTTTTGGAAAAATTAACCATAAACTAATTTTTTTATATATAAGAAACAATTTCATTGATGAATGAAATGGAGGGAACTCCAAACACCAAAAGGTGCGTTACAAGAAATAATTTGACAATTACAAATAAAAAAAGAAGAGCCAAAAGGCTAAGAGGTGAAACATCCTTACTCCAAAACTAATGGTAGGTATTAGTTTTAAGATCTATTGAAATTTGAAAATACGATGACACATTTGGACATTTGAAAGTATAAGTACTAGATATAGAATTAGTCCCAAAGTATTGGACCAAAATGATATTTTAACCTAAAAATAAAGATTGATTTGCACCATATATCATGCCTACAATCTCATAATTATAAATATCAAACTATTAGTAACTTTGGCCCATTGACAAAGAATAATGACATTCAAGGAGAAAAGGATTCTAGTTTAAAATGTGTGGATGAGAACCTAAATATCATTATTGACTCAAAGTTGAAATTCGAGTAAACCGATCTGGGTAATCCATCTCATGACCTCATCCGAGTCGAAGTCAGTAAAGAATTTGGGTCACCCAACCTTAAAGGAAGATGGTGATCCCTTCAACTCACCATCTACATTTGGTAGCCAAGATAACATGTAAGATATTAAAACTTAAGTAGATGACTCCACAAATTCAACTCATTCTATCTAAATCTTTTCTTATACTCATGACCCTTATTGATCACTACGCCAACTACGTCAACCCATGATGGTTGAAAAAGTGTTTTTTCCCATTAAAAGCACCTTTTAATATACAAGGTACATATTAAAAGAACTTTTCAAAATTTTCTAACTCCTTTCAAAAGTGCTAATAAAAATAGTACCTTCACTCAGAATGAAACCATTTAATTCAATAATCATCCCAAACTCCCCAAAGTGTTACTTCTAAACTCTATTAGATTCAATATCAATCAACCGCAATTTACTTTTTCAGGAAGAGTACAAGTTAAATATGGCATGTTCTATATCAAAACAAGAAACCTAGAGAATTCAAACCTCAAATGCATTTCTCAAATGGTCGAGTTCCTTGTCCAGATCATTAATTGCTTGATTATATTGCTTGCATGGCGACGATCGACTAGTAGTATGGATCTGCAGAACGGTAACAATCAGTTCAAGAGAGAAACCAAAATATATGCATATCAACCCAACAGGAAAAAGATACATGAAGGATATAGAGAAAATAATCCATTCATCATATTTTAAGAGAGAAATTTCCCAAAATACATCATTCAGATACAACTTTCGGTTTTAGCACACCATATTTTATGTGTGATTCCTACTAAAATATCAACAGATGATAACCATCACTGGAAAATTATAACTACCCAAGTAAGAGAAACAAACAAAACTTCGCAATCGATTAGGTTTGGAGTCAAGAACATGAAGGAACATTTATCCGCTGCGAGAAGAAAAAATTGCAAAATCCGATCCAAGAGGTACGTAAGCTGGATAGTAGAAAGCGGATCTTAGTGTTAAATCACCTATCAACCCAAAACCTTAAGCTAATAGGTTATGATAAATTTGATTATATCAAAAAAAAAAAAAGCTTAAGCTAATAAATTATATGGTAAATTTAATTATATCAATATTCAACACTTGGAACCATTTGAAATCATTAAAACTCTATACCATAAGTATGTATAAGAATGGATTAGATAAGTCATATCCATCCTAGATTTCCAACATATTATAAAGATTTTATTTTTTCCTACATATTAATAGATATTTGAGCCCGAAGATAACTGTCAATGCAACTATTAATGTGATTATTCCAACTATATTTAGTATCATACATGTAATGATCATAGTGGGAATCATCACTCTTAGATACATGATTTTGATAAGTTGAGTTACGAAAACTATAAAAAGAATTTTCTACAACATCATTTTACGTAATCGTGAGGAAAAATAAAATCTAATTAGTACGTAAGGATACTTTAAGCGAGACATTCGAAACGGATGACTTGTATATAACTTCGGGTCCGTTTGTTACTTTCATGTATATCCAATATGCACCAAACCATAGACAGATCAGTCTCATCTATACTACAGGTAATATTCATCATTTTTAGCATGACGGTTATAAGCGGTAAACTAGCACAATGCATTAAGATTAACTAGAGGAAAAACGATGATAACAATAATAATATTAATAATAACCCATAAGTTCAGCAACTTTGAATGTCTTGTTTCCATCTTTTGATATCTTGATGGTTACATAATGACCGTCTCTAAAATTCAAGACGCTTGAAATTACATCTTTGCATTACTGGCATATTTGGCTTAATTAAGGGAATTAAAGAACTTGCTTCTAAAGTTAACAAACATAGTCTTCTTATTGAAATTCAATTGAATCATGTCTTCAACGGAAGACCATACATACATTTAAGCTGCATGGCCTTTCCTTAACATCATCGCCCTCAAAAATCAAGATCGCGTGCCAAAAGTTTGACAGAAACCAAAAAACTAAATCGATGTTAAAACATGTTAAAGGTGAAGAGCTATGACACACCCCTAAGTCTTCGAGATAGTTGGGACCTTAGTATCTCCATTTTTGAGTAGTTTCCCAAGCCTAAGCCTAAGCCAACTAAACTATTACCTCCCTTCTCCCTCTAGCACTCTATTTATAATTAACACCTACTAACAAACTCATTGGCTAATTAATGTTATTACCTCCCTCCTCCCTCTAGCACTTTATTTCTAATTAACTCTACTAACAAACTCATTGGCTTAATTAATGATATGCCCTTAGTACCCTAATAATATTTCCAACTATTGCAACCGAGTTTCATTTCCTTCTAGCTTGAATTTTGACCCTTTGGAACCAAGACTATGCCATTTCTAACTTCAATATATCACAAATATATCAGAATTACCAAAGACTCACTAAGCTTATTTTCTGAACCATATCCACAAAACCAAGAAACATACATTTGGTCAAATTTTAAGTATTTGTTGAAAATCACCCCTAAACTCAAAAGGTTACCCTCCTCCTTATCGGTTCATAGATTAGCTCGAGACTCAACAAGGGAGATAGTCAAGCGAAAAGAAGGGAGACAAACAACATTCATTGGACGGGAAATAAGATTTTCAGGGTTTGAACCATAATCTGCCTACTACTAAACCCAACAGTTTAAAGTTAAACTAATACATATTGTCAACAATATCGACACAATCAATACAAGCACCAAGAAACAGAGCTTCCCAGAAGTTCAAAGCTCCCTTAAACCCTATTCCAAATTACAAACCCCAAAATAAGAGGAAAATCAACTGACCCGGACAATGATTTTGTACTGCAAGGGGTGAGGAAGCTTATATCCAACAAACAACACATTTTCATCCTCGTGCAGCTGCCTTCTCATGCTCATCAAATAAACCCCATTACAAACTCAACGAAAACCCAAACACTTCAATTATAAAACAATGATCACAAAAAAAAAAAAAAAAAAAATCAAAAGGGTAAGTCACCATACATGCGCAAGATGTTTCCAGTTGTATGTTCCTCTCTTTCAATGGAAAACGACGCCGCGTTTATGATCTTGGTGTCTCTCTCGTATGAAACCCTGAAGAGGAAAAAGGTAAACAAGAACGTAAGAGACTGAGAAAATTGCTCTGTATAGAGAAGGGTAGAGTTTGTGAAATTACTTCTTGGTCCCCTCTGGGACGACAAATCGCTCGTATCGGTCGAGGGCATTCATGGGTTTTGACCTTCTTCTTCTCAAGCTCTTTGAGCTCCCCTTTTCGCAGTAATGGAAGCTTTGCCTGAGACTGAGAAGCGAGAAAAATGGAAAACGAGAAGCTCTGATTTTTTGTCTTAAAGAAACAGGTTACTGATTTAGTTCATGTAAATGATGTTTAAGTCCAAACAACTTTTTTTTTTTTTGCCCTGCGTTTTTTTACCCGAATTTCTCTGCAAAAAAATTCGGCCAATCGAGAAAATAAGGGTAAATTTAAATAGTAGGTTAAATTATATGTTTAGTTCATAATATTTTAATTTTTATTTATTTAATTTTTAAACTATAAAAAATGTTTGATACATTCTTAATTTTTTATTTTCTATTTAATAGATGATCTAAAAAAATTAAAACTTTAATGAAAAATAGTCTAACTTAATTGATATCTCGAATGTATTAACGACTACAAAATGTGTTATCAATAGCTATTGTATTAAAAAAAAAAAATAAAAATTTAATAACATATTAAATTTTTATTTTTTAAATTAAAATATAATTCTAACCATTTAGGGAGTAAATTTATAATATAGTCAAGTTTCTATTGTTTTTTCTATAGTTTGATTAAAAAAAGAATAATAAACTTTCCTTTTTGTAGGTACAAAAAAAAATACATGAAAAAACGTGAGACTCTAACCAATAGGGGTGATCATCGATCGGTCGAGGTCGATTTTTGACTCGAACCGACCCCAAACCGACCAAATTCGATTGATTGAAGAGGCTTTTTAAAAAATCGACCGATGGTCGATTTATTTATTTATTATTTATTATTTAATTAAAAAAATATGTAAAAATGTTTATTTTTTTATTACTTTTACAATTTTCTATTATTGTTATTGTTGTTATTATTATATATTTTTTTTTTTTTTTTTATATTTCGGTCGGTTTGATCGGTTTGAGATTTTTTTCCAAAATCGATCGACCACTGATCGATTTTACCAAGGACAAAATCGACTGCGACTGACACTTTTAATAAACTGACCGACTGAGGTCAATTCGATCATGGTCAGTTGGATCGGTTTTTTCGTCTTTTTTTACTCACACTTACTAACTAACAAGTCATATCGGTGAAAAAAATATAAGTTTAGTTTTTGATTTAATTTTAAAGTTGAATCAATCGTTACTATTCATTTTTTTTAATGTGGAATAGTCTTCAACATGCCTCTAGAGAAATGAGTCTCTCTAGGTTCATTATTCTTAATCGAATCCCAATTTTTAGATGGAATATCATTTGAGTTTTGTAGGCTCTTATACCATGTCCATTTCAAAGCCAAAATAGCAATAAGAAGAGCAATTCATGTATCTTATAGAGATTGTAAAGTTTTTTCATCTTTTTCGATGTAGAGTCTTCAAGTGTCAAGAAGACTAAAAGGAGAAATATAAATCATTATTTTAATTTAAACTTAAAAAGAATATAAGTGATGCTATTTTTTTTTAAACCTAACTCACATTACTAGTTTGAAACTACATGCGTGACACGTATTCGGTAAAGTTTATAAGAATTTAGTTAAAAAAATCGAAATGAGAACTTCTGTAAAAGTTCATTCGCACATGTTAACAACAGTGGTAAAAGTTGATGTTTTGCATAATATTGTCCGAATTTTGGCTCGGTTCAATCCGAACCGAACCGGTTACATATATTTTTTTTAAATTTCTATATATATATATATATATATAATGAAAAGAACCCTAAACCTAAACCTAAGAGGAAGCGTTTCTTCATCTCTCTCCCTCTTTCTTCATTCGCCTTCCTCTTCCTTCCTCTCCGTCGCTCGCAGTCGCAATCGAAAGTCCAGTCGCCGTTCGTCGCTCGACACTCGCAGTCCAATTGTTTTCCAGGCGTCAAGTTGTTGATCGTGTTCTGGTCGCTCCGTCGCTCGCCGTCAAGTGGTCGCTTGTGGTCTGGTCGCTCTGTCGCTCGCCGTCCAGTGGTCGTTCGTGGTCTGGTCGCTCCGTCGCTCGCCGTCCAGTGGTCGTTCGTGGTCTGGTCGCTCCGTCGCTCGCCGTCCCTCTTCGTAACCACCTAAGGTGCTTTCTCTTCTTCTTCATATCTGGTCGTGCCTTACCTAAAATTGGGTTACCGAATCGCAACCACCTAAGGTTAAATATACCTATTTAGTTGTTGATTGTTCAACGTCTTCCTACTATTATGAACTTAAAAGATGAAATTCTTTTTTTGGATTTCTATTACTGCATATATGTTGTTTGATTTTAAGGGTATTCACACAATTCACTTTTTTAGGAATTTTTAACTCTTCTTTTGGGATTTAGGTGTGTGGGGTAGCTGATTGTTTTGGAATTTGGTTTGATTCTGCAATTATTGGGGTGATGTTATGGAAGTTGAAAGCCGATTGATATCTTATATGGATGAGAGTTCTTGGGTTTCTCTATTTTTTTCTTCTTTCTTTGGCTTCTTTTAGTGGAGGATTCGAGATTCTTTGTGCTTATGGAATGTTATTGGATAATCATGTGTTAGATGATCAGTTAGTATGAACTGGTACTCTAATCAGTTAGATCTAAAAAAAAAAACCGGTGACCCAACCCGACCAACCCGAAAATATTGGGTTGGGTTGGGTTACCCTCATAAATAGGGTTCGTCGGGTTGGAAGAATTAACAACCCGGAACTTCGGGTTGGTCCAAAAAACACCCATAACCCGGACCAACCCGGCTTATGAACACCCCTAATTTAGATAGCGGTCAGAAAATGTATCAACTTAAACATTAATTGAAAATTTAATTATTTCAAATGCATTATTAATGATTATATGAGACAACCTAAGACATTATTAAATTAATACAAAGAAAAAAGCAAATGCCCAAAAAAGGTTTATTAGTTTTTTTATGACCTATTTGCTGAGGTTTAAGATATACTGTTAACCCATCATTTTATTCCCACAATTTTACATAAAAAAAAATGCAACCACTGAAGTATAATTGGGTTGGACAACATTTTTATATATATTTTGCAATATGTGAATCTAACCATTGTTGAAAGGAAAATTATAATGGGTATAGTTAATATAAGTTCTTATTTGTAAATATAGCATATTTTTTTTGTTTAAAAAATTGTAAATATAGCAAATCTAGAAAATATTTTAAATAACGTTTTTTTAATTCTCATTTTATCCTTGATTGAAGCCTAATAGACTTTTATATCACTATTCAAAATCTATCGACTATCGGTGATAGACTCTTATCATAGTCAAAATTATATCAATTATCCCAATAGACACTTATCACAGTCACAAGTTTATTAGTGATAGTCTTTTATCACTAATAGATTTTTATCACAATTATATGTATATGAGTGATTGAATGTGGCATAATGCAATTTTGAAGTTAGAGTTGGAGTATGCTGATAGACTTTTATCATAATTATGATTCTATCGGTGATAGACTTCTATTACTGATTTGCTTTCTTATTACAGTTAGGATTCTATCAATGATAAAAGTATCACTTATAGACTCTTGTCACAGTTATAAGTTTAATAGTGATAGACTGTGATAAAATATAATACACGAAGTAAACTGATAGATTTTTTATCATGGTTATTCTATCACTAATAGACTCTTATAACAATTTGACGTCTATTAGTGATATACTCTAATAGACTTTTATCATAGTCAAAAGTCTATTAGTGATAAGCCCATAGACTTCTATTAGTGATAGAATTTTATCACACTATGAAATAAACATCTTAGCTAGCGATAGACTTAAATCACACGCCTTAACTTATTCAAAGATGAAAATTAACCTATATATAAACATATTTAATTTAGATCCAAAATTATAGTAATCTAAATTGTAGCAACTAACATATATGTTTCTATCAGAGATAAACTTCAATCACGCATCACTCCCAATGATAATGATAGAAGTCTATAAGTAATGAACTTCAATTAAAAAAAGAAACAACGCATATAGAAGTTTATCAGTGATGGTGATGAACTTATATCGCTGATAGAATTATGTCACAAGACAATGATTTAAATCTATTAGGGATAGAATTCAATCTCTATAGAAAAGTTGAACGTTGGACGCCAATTGAATCTAGGTTTTTAGTTGATCGACTAAATGTTGGAGAAAGGAATAAGAAATTATAAAAAATTACAAAAAAAAAAAATCAAAGATGGTTTGAAGAAAAAAGAAAGAAGATGAATCACAATTTTCATTTGGGCTAAAGACATGTGTATGAATTTTTTTAGTAATTTAAATAAAAATTTGTCATATATGCAAATAGTTTAACAATTTATTTTGGTTAATCCATGGAATTGTGATTTCCGTTTTCGTGTGCTGCCCGTATCTACATGAGCTTCTTGTTTTCATCGCCCCAACTCGTTTAGTGTTGTCGCGCCGCTGTCGGAAGTCCCACATAGCGCTGGCCTCAAACCTTCAACTACAGAAAGTCGAGCACCCGGTCGTGAGAACACGATTTTCCCGCGTTTTTGCCGCTGGAGTGTATCGTGATTGTCGTGTCAGTTCTGCAAGTGAGTCCTTGCCCGAACTTCACCCGATATTCTATGATTTTGAACCCAGTACATTGTGGAACTTTTAGATACAATCCATGGAATTGTGATTTCCGTTTTATCTTGTTGAGTAATCTGATTTATTTTGGTTGTGGGTAACTAATTTTAGGAGACTCATTACTGGAAAGGAACTCTTACCTTTACCGAAATCCAGAACTCTTACCATTACTGGAAACATTCCCTTCCCAAACGAAAGAAGAGGACCTGCCGGTAAGAGTTCTTTTCCAGTAATGAGTCTTCGCCACTTCTTTCGTTTGGGAAGGGAATGTTTGTTGTTTTCCTTAAGATCAAGGTCCAAATTCCCCTGCAACAACATATTTTCTCCTACCAAGGAATTCAAGTCAAATCCCTTTGAAAGAGCTTTCCTTTCTCCCCCCATATCTACCATAATTTCTTCCATACCCACAGGCTCAATAAATTCTACATTCCCTACAACAACAAAAGTATCAACTTCTTCTAATGACGACATATCACCCCCTTTCCTCCCATCATCCTTACTAGAACTAGAAGATTTACTCTTCTCATTAGTAGTTTCATCGTCCATTGGGAGAGCAGTTTCATTCTCCACAATCTTCTTCCTTCCAAATTCCTTACCCTCACCAAAGGTCAAATTGCCTAACCGACATCAAAGGTCAAATTTGTTGTAGTGTCAATCTAGGGATGGACTGATCAGTATGAAAGAAAGACTTGATCGAGGCCTTTGTACTAATGACTTCTATGATCTTTTTCCTTTTGTTCATAGAAGTCATTAGACCCAAAATGCTAATAAGTTTGTATGTGCTCCCTATTTCCAACTCGAACCTTAATGAGTCTCCTAAAATTAGTTACCCACAACCAAAATAAATCAGATTACTCAACAAGATAAAACGGAAATCACAATTCCATGGATACTATCTAAAAGTTCCACAATGTACTGGGTTCAAAATCATAGAATATCGGGTGAAGTTCGGGCAAGGACTCACTTGCAGAACTGACACGACAATCACGATACACTCAAGCGGCAAAAACGCGGAAAATCGTGTTCTGACTTTCGGTGCTCGACTTTCGGTGAGTGAAGGTTTGAGGCAGGCCGCTATGTGGGACTTCCGACAAGGCGCGCGACAACACTAAACGAGTTGGGGCGATGAAAACAAGAAGCTCATGTAGATACGGGGCACACACGAAAGCTCGGTGTGCGTGAGTGAAGTGCATGGTTGAGGCCGAGGCTACGAGAATGCAGCCGCGAGCGGGAGCAGGCAGCGGCGAGAATCGCGCTCCGGCGCGAGGCACATCCAAAGGCGAGGTTGCGGCTTCAAACAAACAAGTCGATTGTAGACGGAGGTTGCAAGTTGTGCGGTGGTTGCGATCGGCGATCGTGATTGGAACAAAAGGAATAAGAAGATGGAGGAGAAGTTCGGTTGGAGGTGGACTGAATGAAACTGAGAGGAGAAGAAAAGAAAGATGTCGGCCGTGAAAGGGTCTTCTCTAGCTTCTTTTCGTGAGGACAAGAAGATGATAGCCTAGAACTTATGCCCTAGTAAGACAAAATTACAACTTAGCCCCTCCCTTAAACATTAAATTACAAAATCCATTATTCCAACCTCTTAAGTATTAAAAAAATCACCTCAAAATCACTAATATTTTTAGTCCAACTTGACTATCTTCATTTCAAATCAAGAACTTGATATTTGAACTACTTGAAATTCTCGGGCGTTACATTATTATTTGTTGAATTCCACAATGGTCAAATTCTTTGAGTCGTCTATATATTCAAGTTACCATTCATTTTTTTTTATTTGGGTGTTCTTTTAAATTATTTGTACATTTATGTGTCATTTGAGGTTTTTTGTTTTTTTAACAATTTGCTTATGATTGCATGAATATTTTAAAATGTAAATGAAAAAAAAAGAAAGAAAAGATTAGAGAAATATAAATGAATGTTATGACTTTGTTGATGTCGAAATTTGGACGATCAAATCAACGGTAAATTTGTATTTTTAGAAAA
The DNA here is from genome assembly GCA_036507285.1 of Trichosanthes cucumerina. Classification (NCBI taxonomy): domain Eukaryota; kingdom Viridiplantae; phylum Streptophyta; class Magnoliopsida; order Cucurbitales; family Cucurbitaceae; genus Trichosanthes; species Trichosanthes cucumerina. Next base: position 82,936,310 of record CM071838.1, on the reverse strand, counting down.
AGTAATTTCATGCAAAATAGACAGTTAATATCAGTGTGGTGTTGAGTGTCAAAACCACACTAGAAAAGAGTTGGTTGTGAACCCCACAGGCGCAGACAGATGAAGGGTGACACGCGAGTGTCGCCCGCCAGGCCATGCGAGGGTCGAGAGTAGACAAGTGTCATTATGCGACCGAGTAGGACGGTGCATCATCTAACACACCAAGATCAGTGGGCATGCATGCCAAGTTGAGAAAAGAGCAAAGTTGCGAGAAACCATGTCGTTGGTGGTGTCAGTGACACGCCTAGTGGAAGTCAAATGGGGCCCCGAGCCATAGCCTTGAAAGTCGAGGGTTCCGCCGTGAGTTTTGACGAGCGACTCTGGAGTTAAGTCCGTATATGGACAATATGGAAGCTCGCCAGATTTTGTGTCAATCGGAGTCCAGACGAGCGCTCTACGCTGGCGTATAACTCACCGGCAAAGTGACGTGCATGGGTGTCAAAAGTAAAATTTCTCATAATCTAGTATAGGGGGAGGCATGGTGTTGGCTCTCCACCACTCCTAGGCCTCATGGCCTAAGTGAACTACCCCATGACACATGCAAGTGTGTCATGGTTGGGGTGACTGTGTCAAGATGAGTGCTTTGGGGCGTGTTCCTATGGAATGGGTTTTCCAAGGACAGTGTCGACATGCCGACATTGCACCCTTTCCCATGAGCTAGAGGTTGCATCATGGGCCAGGTAGGGCATGCGATACGATAATGACTCGGCATGGACACGGGAGGGTTCACTGTTTCAACAACAGTATTCAATTTTGTCAAAAACTCAAATTCCTCCCTTCTTTTCGAAGCCCCACTCTTCTCAAAAGGGTTTTTAAACTCCACCGCACGTAAATTGGGACCATATTTAGACTTTGCAGCACCATCCCCTCACTCCAAACAACGATCACATTCCTTCTGAATATGCCCTAGCCTCCCACAATTAAAACAAAATTCAGGTAACTTCTCATATCTGCAAGGAATCCATCTATATTCCTCATTATTATCAATTTTGATCTTCAACCCTCTGCGTAGAGATTTAGATATATCAATCTTAACTCTTAATCTAGCAAATCTTCCCCAGATTCCTCCCAAGGGATTAATGTCCACACCTAAAACCTCCCCTAACGAGTTTCCCATTAGCTTCAGAACATCTTCATCCATACAAAATAAGGGGAGGTTTTAAAGTTGAACCCAAAAATCAGCGTGGGTTAGTTTTAAATTCTCAGGCTGTTCAAAGACATTTGGCTCCTGAAAAAGAATAATAGCCCCATTGAAGAACCAAGGACCATCCGCCACGATTCTATTTTTCTCTAAAATCGATTTGAATTTAAAGAAAAATAGATTTTCACCTATACAACCCATAGATGTATCCTTGTGAACTCTCCAAACATTCTTCATCACGTTCTTGAAAGAATCAATATTAATTAGCTTGAGTGAAAGCACCTTACCTATCAAACAAAATTCAAAATCATCTCTCCTTCGTTTCTGTTTTTGGACAAAGGAACGTAAATCAGCTGGCTCCTCTTCTTCGGCAGTTAGTTTCATGCCTTTGCATTGAGCAACTAATAAGCTAACATCCATTCCTTACTCCACGAAAGAATTATCCCAAACGACACCAAAACCCTAAACCCTAAAAACCCCAATACTCTCACACAGGAGAGAATTTTCCTCTCACCAGGGAGAGAATTTTTTTGGTAAAAAAATAGACTTAATTGTTCATTTATGTAACAAAAAAAAATTATTGATTTGTATGTAAATTGAATCTCATTAATAAGGCATGTAGAAATCCCAAAATCTCACATAATGATACTATTTTATTTTTTCTTTTTTGAATTTATTCCTAAAATGGTATTTGATAAATCATTGGAGTTTCCATATATTGTTTTTATTTTTGTTTAAAAACTGTAAAATCGAATTTAAGGGTATAAAAGTAAAAGAGCTACGACATTTGTGTAAAAAATAGGTTCAATTGTTCATTTATGTAAAAAATAGTGAATGTAGGTTGATTATGTAAATTATGCCTCATAAATAGGCTATTTGTATAGAAAGCCCTTAAATTTACCCTTATTTTCTCGATTGATCGAATTTTTTTGCAGAGAAATTCGGGTACCAAAAAACAGGGCAAAAAAAAAAGAAGCTGTTTGGACTTAAACGACATTGTTACATGAACTAAATCAGTAACCTGTTTCTTTAAGACAAAAAACCAGAGCTTCTCGTTTTCCATTTTTCTCACTTCTCAGTCTCAGGCAAAGCTTCCATTACTGCGAAAAGGGGAGCTCAAAGAGCTTGAGAAGAAGAAGACCAAAACCCATGAATGCCCCCGACCGATACGAGCGATTTGTCGTCCCAGAGGGAACCAAGAAGTAATTTCACAAACTCTACCCCCCTTCTCTATACAGAGCAATTTTCTGAGTCTCTGACGTTTTTGTTTACCTTTTTCCTCTTCAGGGTCTCATACGAGAGAGACACCAAGATCATAAACGCGGCGTCGTTTACCATTGAAAGAGAGGAACATACAATTGGAAACATCTTGCGCATGTATGGTGACTGACCCTTTTGATTTTTTTTTTTGTGATTACTGTTTGATAATTGAAGTGTTTGGGTTTTCGTTGAGTTTGTAATGGGGTTTATTTGATGAGCATGAGCAGGCAGCTGCACAGGGATGAAAATGTGTTGTTTGCTGGATATAAGCTTCCTCACCCCTTGCAGTACAAAATCATTGTCCGGGTCAGTTGATTTTCCTCTTATTTTGGGGTTTTGTAACTCGGAATAGGGTTTAAGGGAGCTTTGAACTTGTGGGAAGCTCTGTTTCTTGGTGCTTGTATTGATTGTGTTGATATTGTTGACAATATGTATTAGTTTAACTTTAAACTGTTGGGTTTAGTAGTAGGCAGATTCAAGTTCAAACCCTGAAATCTTATTTCCCGTCCAATGAATGTTGTTTGTCTCCCTTCTTTTCGCTTGACTGTCTCCCTTGTTGAGTCTCGAGCTAATCTATGAACCGATAAGGAGGAGGGTAACATTTTGAGTTTAGGGGTGATTTTCAACAAATACTTGTAATTTGACCAAATGTTTGTTTCTTTGTTTTGCGGATATGGTTCAGAAAATAAGCTTAGTGGGTCTTTGACAATTCTGATATATTTGTGATATATTGAAGTTAGAAATGGCATAGTCTTGGTTCCAAAGGGTCAAAATTCAAGCTAGAAGGAAATGAAACTCGGTTGCAATAGTTGGAAATATTATTAGGGTACTAAGGGCATATCATTAATTAAGCCAATGAGTTTGTTAGTAGAGTTAATTAGAAATAATGTGCTAGAGGGAGGAGGGAGGTAATAGCATTAATTAGCCAATGAGTTTGCTAGTTGGAGTTAATTATAAATAGAGTGCTAGAGGGAGGAGGGAGGTAATAGTTTAGTTGGCTTTGGCTTAGGCTCAGGCTTGGGCGGGACTACTCAAGAATGGAGATACTAAGGTCCCAACTATCTCAAAGACTTGGGGTGTGTCATAGCTCTTCACCTTTTATATGTTTTAACATCGATTCAGTTTTTTGGTTTCTGTCAAACTTTTGGCACACGATCTTGATTTTTGAGGGCGATGATGTTAAGGAAAGGCCATGCAGCTTAAATGTATGTCTGGTCTTCCGTTGAAGACATGATTCAATTGGATTTCAATAAGAAGACTATGTTTGTTAACTTCAGAAGAAGTTCTTGAATTCCCTTAATTAAGTCAAATATGCCAGTAATGCAAAGATGTAATTTCAAGTGTCTTGAATTTTAGAGACGGTCATTAAGTAACCATCAAGATATCAAAAGCTGGAAACAAGACATTCAAAGTTGTTGAACTTCTAGGTTATTATTAATATTATTATTGTTATCATTGTTTTTCCTCTAGTTAATCTTAATGCATTGTGCTAGTTTACCACTTATAACCGTCATGCCAAAAATGATGAATATTACCTGTAGTAGATGGGACTGATCTGTCTATGGTTTGGTGCATATGCATATACATGAAAGTAACAAACGTACCCGAAGTTATATACAAGCCATCCGTTTCGAATGTCTCGCTTAAAGTATCCTTACGTACTAATTAGATTTTATTTTTTCCTACGTATTACAGGTAAAATGATGTTGTAGAAAATTCTTTTTATAGTTTTCGTAACTCAACTTATCAAAATCATGTATCTAAGAGTGATGATTCCCACTATGATCATTACATGTATGATACTAAATATAGTTGGAATAATCACATTAATAGTTGCATTGACAGTTATCTTCGGGCTCAAATATCTATTAATATGTAGGAAAAAATAAAATCTTTATAATATGTTGGAAATCTAGGATGGATATGACTTATCTAATCCATTCTTATACATACTTATGGTATAGTGTTTTAATGATTTCAAATGGTTCCAAGTGTTGAATATTGATATAATTAAATTTACCATATAATTTATTAGCTTAAGCTTTTTTTTTTTGATATAATCAAATTTATCATAACCTATTAGCTTAAGGTTTTGGGTTGATAGGTGATTTAACACTAAGATCCGTTTCTACTATCCAGTTTCGTACCTCTTGGATCGGATTTTGCAATTTTTTCTTCTGCAAGCAGATAAATGTTCCTTCATGTTCTTGACTCCAAACCTGACTGATTGCGAAGTTTTGTTTGTTTCTCTTACTTGGGTAGTTATAATTTTCCAGTGATGGTTATCATCTGTTGATATTTTAGTAGGAATCACACATAAAATATGGTGTGCTAAAACCGAAAGTTGTATCTGAATGATGTATTTTGGGAAATTTCTCTCTTAAAATATGATGAATGGATTATTTTCTCTATATCCTTCATGTATCTTTTTCCTGTTGGGTTGATATGCATATATTTTGGTTTCTCTCTTGAACTGATTGTTACCGTTCTGCAGATCCATACTACTAGTCAGTCGTCGCCCATGCAAGCATATAATCAAGCAATTAATGATCTGGACAAGGAACTCGACCATTTGAGAAATGCATTTGAGGTTTGAATTCTCTAGGTTTCTTGTTTTGATATAGAACATGCCATATTTAACTTGTACTCTTCCTGAAAAAGTAAACTACGGTTGATTGATATTGAATCTAATAGAGTTTAGAAGTAACACTTTGGGGAGTTTGGGATGATTATTGAATAAAATGGTTTCATTCTGAGTGAAGGTACTATTTTTATTAGCACTTTTGAAAGGAGTTAGAAAATTTTGAAAAGTGCTTTTAATATGTACCTTGTATATTAAAAGGTGCTTTTAATGGGAAAAAACACTTTTTCAACCATCATGGGTTGACGTAGTTGGCGTAGTGATCAATAAGGGTCATGAGTATAAGAAAAGATTTAGAGAGAATGAGTTGAATTTGTGGAGTCATCTACTTAAGTTTTAATATCTTACATGTTATCTTGGCTACCAAATGTAGATGGTGAGTTGAAGGGATCACCATCTTCCTTTAAGGTTGGGTGACCCAAATTCTTTACAGCTCGACTCAGATGAGGTCATGAGATGGATTACCCAGATCAGTTTACTCGAATTTCAACTTTGAGTCAATAATGATATTTAGGTTCTCATCCACACATTTTAAACTAGAATCCTTTTCTCCTTGAATGTCATTATTCTTTGTCAATGGGCCAAAGTTACTAATAGTTTGATATTTATAATTATGAGATTGTAGGCATGATATATGGTGCAAATCAATCTTTATTTTTAGGTTAAAATATCATTTTGGTCCAATACTTTGGGACTAATTCTATATCTAGTACTTATACTTTCAAATGTCCAAATGTGTCATCGTACTTTCAAATTTCAATAGATCTTAAAACTAATACCTACCATTAGTTTTGGAGTAAGGATGTTTCACCTCTTCGCCTTTTGGCTCTTCTTTTTATTTGTAATTGTCAGTATTTCTTGTAACGCACCTTTTGGTGTTTGGAGTTCCCTCCATTTCATTCATCAATGAAATTGTTTCTTATATATAAAAAAAATTAGTTTATGGTTAATTTTTCCAAAAAATAACCAGTCTCTACTAACTTTCCCTCTATAATTTTTGTAATCATGTTCGCATTATGTCTTTTCTTGAATGAAAATTATTATTATTATTTTGTAAAACTAGATTTAGATCCAATTCCAACTGACAGTAATAACTAGTTTTAAAATTTGTTGAAAGTGCAAGAACTAAATTTGAACCTCTGACAATACAGATACTAAAATGGAATGAATCTGTTTATGAAATATTTTTAATCAGAACATTGAATGAATCTGATGATATTTTAACCCTATTTTTACAAGTCATCAAAAGTTATTCTTAAAACAACAATAAATTTATGAGAAAACCAGTCATTAGAGGAACCAAAAGTTGAACCGAAAACCGAATCAAATGTTCTTCAAACTTTGGGAAATTAGAACTGAGAGATGTAAGCTTTGAAACTTCTTTCTTGCAGGTTGAGTTCGCAAGGTTCTCAAGGGACTATTGATTTGGCTTTGAAAAAATTTGGTGGAGCTCAGTTCAAGATGCAGAGACAGGACAATGGGTTGCTGACATGAAATGGATTTCCAAGAACTTTGCTTTGTTTTCTTTAAGGTTTTGCTGAAGCCATCTTTTAACCTGGGATTGGGATATGTACTAAACTTGTTTTTGGTATGACTATGCATTTGAATCGCTTCACGAGACAAAGTTAAGTTATATTTTGTTGGTCTATGCACTTTCATATTTGTGTTAATAGACTTTTAAATGTTTCAGTTTGGTTCGATATACTTTTCATTTACTAATTTTAGTAGTTTTTGCTATTGATGAGTGTTAGATCTTCATTATATCATAGAGATGGTACTTTTTGATGTATATAGACAAATTTAAGAGTACACAGGAGACGACATGATTTTACTTTATTTGATAGAATGATAGTGTTTTGTGTTTTTACCAAGAAAGGTAAACACATCCTTGAACCAATTTGATATTCTCTCCATTTTGCCACTTTTAATATTTTGATTAATTTGTTAATATTTCAAGAAATTGAGTGTCACATAAATAAAAATCAAATGTTAAGGTTATAATTGCTTTGAAAATTAAGTAGACAGTGCTTAAATTGAATTATAAGAATCAAATATTTTTGTCTAGTAGAACTGTGAATTTAAAAATTTAAAAGCTTATACCTCGTTTGATAACTATTTAGTTTTTGAAAATAAAGCCAATAAATACTACATCCAACCTAGTGCCTAGTATATTTTATTATCTACTTTTAAGATGTGTTTTAAAAACAAGCCAAATTTTGAAAACTAAAAAAAGTAGTTTTCAAAAATTTAATTTTTGTTTTTATAATTTGGTTAAAAAATATGAAACCACGGTAGAAAATATGCAAACTATGGGAGAGAAAAACAAACGTAATTTTTAAAACTAAAAATAAAAAATAAAACCATTATCCAAGGTTTTAGATACTAAATTTGTATTTTTGAAAGCTTAAATACTAAATAGAAACAAATGAATAGAAATTGATGGCCTAACAAAAAATAAAATAAAAATCTGGCACGTGCATACACACGCCGTGGAAAGAGCGTGGACCCAGCAGCTGCATTCCATTCTATTTCGTGGTCTTCGCTCTGGCAATTAATTAGCATGAACAAAAAATCAAATTGCGAGAACCCCCTCTAGAATCTTCTTCGATCTTTGAAAATACGAGCGAAATTTGATCGACCCACCAAGAAAAAAGGACGAATTTGACTATGTGTAAGTTCCTCGATCCCCCTCTGCAACCTCAGTTTCTCTTATTCCCATTTTGTTTCTGTGTAATCGCTCTCTATTTCGTGCTTGGTTGCTAAGAAAATATGCTGGAAAGAGAGTTCGCATTGTTTATAGAAAGAAAGAAGATGGTTATTGACCTTGTCAAAACATTTTCTGATCTTTAGAATCAATTTTTGCTGTTCAATTTGGTAGTTATGTTTATACTGAGCTCACTGTGGCCTCTCTCTTTCTCTTATAGTTATGTTTGAAATCTTTCTTTCATTTGATAAGCTGAGGACAAATTTTCTATCTGATTTGCGCCACATGGGATTTGCTTACTTGTTTTGATTATCGGTATATATTTAAATTAAGACATTTGTAATTTGTAATTTTTATTTTTAACAAGAGGTAAATTTTAATCTAAGTTTACTTGTTTTGATTATCGGTATGTTTTCATGTTCATATGTATTTGATAATATTATTTAATATTAAAATATTTTATTAAAAATTAAAATAATCTCCTACAAAATCCATAAGAACATAACAGTAAAATATTATAATTTCTTTTCATTTCTCATGAGCATCCAAATGAATCATTTTAATTTCGATGATTTCAAATGCAAATATGAATTTGAAATTATTTCTATCTTTTAAAATCCTAGAATTTGAAATCATTTTTTACTAGTTCCATCCGCCAAACGAGAGCCATGAAAAAAAATGAGAGAGTTGTGTATTTATGGGGAATTTTTTATTTTTTAAAAATAAGCTCAATGTTAGTTAACCCACCATTGAAAAGAGTTTAAATTTTCTTATTTGGAACAAGATTGCATGAGCATAAATATCACTTGTTTTCATGCATCACTCTTTTTAATAATGGATGAGTTTTTATACTCTTCAACAATGATGAATTTTCTTTATATCCACCTCTTTCTTTCTCACTTATTTTAAGTATATATATATATATTATATATATATATATATATATATATATATATATATATATATTTATTTATTTTCAATAATCATAATTAATTATTTAATTAAAATTTTTAACAATTAATTTATTTATTTTTATTAGATGAAATTAATTTTGATTAGTTCATAAAATAATTTACCAAAATAATATTGTAGGATTAATGTCATAAAACAACCCTAAACATTAATTATAAAATCTATTATAAAAATATTAAGTTACTAATTAATATTATATTTAATCAACTAATTATAAATGTTATTAATTTATGATAAGGATGTTATTATAATTAAATTATATTGAAATATTAATTCATTATTTAATGTATTACAATTAAATAAAATTTATATATTAATTTTATGGGTAAAATACATCTTTGGTCTCTTAGTTTTGCATTTGATTTGCATTTAATAGCAAATTTGATCATTCTATCAACTTTTCCGTTAATTTCTAACGAAAAAGTTAATATGACATATTTTTTTATTAAAATAATATATCTTTATTTTTTTATTATTAAAATATATTATTTTATTAAAAAAAATTATTTTATTTTTCTTTTTCTCTCTTTTCCTTCTCCATTTTCCCCTTTCCCTCTTTCCTCTTCTTTCTTCTTCTTTCTTCTTCCTCTTCTTCTCTAGCTTCACGAACATTGAAAGGGGTAGAGTTGCAGCCGGTCGAACACCGCCAGACGCAGATCCAACCTCCAAACGTTTAGACAGTTCATCCAGATCAGTAGCCGATCGTTGGATCCTCACCGTGAGTCACACACGTCGAGCCAACCGTCGTGTACTTGCAGGTTAGTGTTACTCGTGTCAACCTTGGGTGTCTTCGAGTAGATTGAGTTGCTCCTCCATCGGAATCCTAAAACTGTTGCACGAGCACACCGCGCCATAACTAACCAAATCCAAGGGTAGTTGCTGATGTTGCGATGCGACCATTGAGCGAAGCCATCCCTCTTCATCGCCTGGTTTGTCCAGTTAGACCGATTTCGGATAGATCGCGTGGTTCGACCAGTTTATCCAATAATTTGAATGATTTTTTTTTTTTTAATTTCAAATAACGAATCTAAGAAATATTACTCTTGATTACTCTTTGTCACAATTTGATTTTGTCACAATTTGATTAAAGTGAAAAAATATATATAATTTATCTAAAGACAACATTATTTAATTTTATTGGGGTTAATTTTGTTATGATTTTTATGACATTTTTTAGTTTTAAAAATTGGATTGACATTTTAAAGTATTATAAAATAATGATGGACGAATTAATTAATAAATCAATTTAATTTTGAAATAGAGAAACATCCAAATGAATTTATTTAGAAAATCGTAACCGATAATTTTAAAACTATTTACTTTTATTTAACTTTGTAGTATAATTTTTGAGAAACTATTGAATTTGAAAATTACTCTAAATGAGTTAATTATAAATATTAATATGAAGAAGTAGTCATTCAAATAGATTAATTTAATTTGTATATTGAAACAAACAAAAAAAATGTAAGTTTTTTTTAAAAAAAAAAAAAAAAATACATAGATATAGTATTAAAAAAAAAAAAAAAAGAAAAGATATTTGAAATAAATGGAAAAAAAATTAGAGATGTCTATTGCAAAATAAATAAATAAATAAATAGGGATATAATTTAATTGAAGAATTTAGATTCATATCCTAATTTGATTTGATTTTGAATCAAATCATGTGACACCCGAGATAAAAAATAGTAAATGAATGAATGTACTAGAATCATATCTGAAAGAGAGAGATCTTGAGGATATGAAACTATGATTGAGAAAGAATTAAAAAGAATTGATAGTTACTACCTATACCAACAAATGCACATTCAAAAATGACGCATGTGAGTGAGAATGTAACGCCTCAGGCCCCATGCCAGAATCCCCAACGACCTGGCCACAGTCACCACTCTCATATATCCCTCTCATTTAGATGTGGACTCGATTCATTCATGTACTCCTTTTCCTCGGGCGTCACAGAGAACAAATAATTGGATGTAATTTGATTCAAATTCAAAATGAGAAATGTATTTAGACGACGCAAACAAATTAACGAAATCAAAATAAAAAGGAAAAAAAAGAAAAAAAATTCATGAGGAAAATAACGGAGTCAAAATTAATATGAAATTAGGTACAAGAATTGAGTATATATAAGAACTAAAAGTATGATAAATGGAGAAGTTTATTATAGAGATGAAAATAAATTAGAATTAGAAGAGTATTTGAGAGACAAACAAATTATTTTGAAATGATTTCCATAGAAATGATGATAGCATCAAATTTTTGTTTCGCTGTTCCAAATTCTTTCAAATTGAACACACCCATTTTCTAGATTCAGAGAATGCCCTCGCTTGAGAATGCCAATGCCAATGCCAATTATTTATATTTATAATAAGTTTTGTATTTTTTTAATATTTACTATTATTATTATTATTTAAATATTGATAAAATTATACCCAATTTTCATCATAATTTTATAACACAAGAAAAAATTGGGAGAATACAAGAAAACATGTCAATCTAAGAATACAAGAAAAATTGGAAGCAATGATATCCGTATAAAAAAAAAGTATTGGAAACCTTATGTCCTCAATATTTTTTTAATGCTTAGTTCTAGTTTACAAAAATAGAATTATTTTATTGTGTTCTCAATCAAGTTTGAATATTGTTATAAGGACTAGATATAGAATTAGTCCCAAAGTATTGGACCAAAATGATATTTTAACCTAAAAATAAAGATTGTATTTGCACCAGATATCATGCCTACAATCTCATAATTATAAATATCAAACTATTAGTAATTTTGGCCCATTGACAAAGAATAATGACATTCAAGGAGAAAAGGATTCTAGTTTAAAATGTGTGGATGAGAACCTAAATATCATTATTGACTCAAAGTTGAAATTCGAGTAAACTGATCTGGGTAATCCATCTCATCATAGACCTCATGAGCTGTAAAGAATTTGGGTCACCCAACCTTAAAGAAGATGGTGATCCCTTCCCTTAATACCCTCCACTCACCCAACAAAGAGGGAAAGAAAGGCGATGTCTCAATTTCCATAAACTTATGGTGAGTTTGAGATGATTTTTGGAAGGGTAAAAAGTATTTTTACATTTTTTTTTTTAATATATACGAGTCTGTAGGCAAGCTCGCGCACAACTAAACAAATCTCATGGGACAACCGCCTAACCCTACTACATTTGGTTGCCAAGATAACATGTAAGATATTAAATCCTAAGTAGATGACTCCACAAATTGAACTCATTCTCTCTAAATCTTTTCGTATACTCATGACCCTTATTGATCACTACGCTAACTACGTCAACCTATGATGGTTGAAAAGTGTTTATACCCATTAAAAGCACCTTTTAATATACAAGGTACATATTAAACACACTTTTCAAAATTTTCTAGCTCCTTTCAAAAGTGATAATAAAAGTAGCACATCCACTCAGAATGAAACCATTTTATTCAATAATCATCCCAAACTCCCCAAAGTGTTACTTCTAAACTCTATTAGATTCAAAATCAATCAACCGTAGTTTACTTTTCAGGAATAGTACAAGTTAAATATGGCATGTTCTATATCAAAACAAGAAACCTAGAGAATTCAAACCTCAAATGCATTTCTCAAATGGTCGAGTTCCTTGTCCAGATCATTAATTGCTTGATTATATGCTTGCATGGGCGATTTAATGACTAGTAGTATGGATCTGTGAGCGGTAACAATCAGTTCAAGAGAGAAACCAAAATATATGCATATCAACCCAACAGAAAAAGATACAAGAAGGATATAGAGAAAATAATCCATTCATCATATTTTAAGAGAGAAATTTCCCAAAATACGTCATTCAGATACAATTTTTGGTTTTAGCACACCTTAATTTATGTGTGATTCCTACTAAAATATCAACAGATGATAAGCCATCACTGGAAAATTATAACTACCCAAGTAAGAGAAACAAACAAAACTTCGCAATCAGTTAGGTTTGGAGTCAAGAACATGAAGGAACATTTATACGCTTGCAGAAGAAAAAATTGCAAAATCCGATCCAAGAGGTACTAAGCTGGATAGTAGAAATGGATCTTAGTGTTAAATCACCTATCAACCCAAAACCTTAAGGTAATAGGTTATGATAAATTTGATTATATATAAAAAAAAGCTTAAGCTAATAAATTATATGGTAAATTTAATTATATCAATACTCAACACTTGGAACCATTTGAAATCATTAAAACACTATACCATAAGTATGTATAAGAATGGATTAGATAAGTCATATCCATCCTAGATTTCCAACATATTATAAAGATTTTATTTTTTCCTACATATTAATAGATATTTGAGCCCGAAGATAACTATCAATGCAACTATTAATGTGATTATTCTAACTATATTTAGTATCATACATGTGATGATCATAGTGGGAATCATCACTCTTAGATACATGATTTTGATAAGTAGAGTTATGAAAACTATAAAAAGAATTTTCTGCAACATCATTTTACCTGTAATACGTAGGAAAAAATAAAATCTAATTAGTACGTAAGGATACTTTAAGCGAGACATTCGAAACGGATGGCTTGTATATAACTTCGGGTCCGTTTGTTACTTTCATGTATATGCAATATGCACCAAACCATAGACAGATCAGTCCCATCTATACTACAGGTAATATTCATCATTTTTTACATGACGGTTATAAGTGGCAAACTAGCACAATGCATTAAGATTAACTAGATGAAAAACGATGATAACAATAATAATAATAATAATAACCCAGAAGTTCATCAACTTTGAATGTCTTGTTTCCAGCTTTTGATATCTTGATGGTTACATAATGACCGTCTATAAAATTCAAGACACTTGAAATTACATCTTTGCATTACTGGCATATTTGGCTTAATTAAGGGAATTCAAGAACTTGCTTCTGAAGTTAACAAACATAGTCTTCTTATTGAAATTCAATTGAATCATGTCTTAAACGAAAGACCAGACATACATTTAAGCTGCATGGCCTTTCCTTAACATCATCGCCCTCAAAAATCAAGATCGTGTGCCAAAAGTTTGACAGAAACCAAAAAACTGAATCGATGTTAAAACATATAAAAGGTGAAGAGCTATGACACACCCCAAGTCTTCGAGATAGTTGGGACCTTAGTATCTCCATTATTGAGTAGTCCCGCCTAAGCCTAAGCCAAAGCCAACTAAACTATTACCTCCCTCCTCCCTCTAGCACTCTATTTATAATTAACTCCTACTAACAAACTCACTGGCTAATTCATGCTATTACCTCCCTCCTCCCTCTAGCACTTTATTTCATTGACTTAATTAATGATATGCCCTTAGTACCCTAATAATATTTCCAACTATTGCAACCGAGTTTCATTTCGTTCTAGCTTGAATTTTTACCCTTTGGAACCAAGACTATGCCATTTCTAACTTCAATATATCACAAATATATCAGAATTACCAAAGACCCACTAAGCTTATTTTCTGAACCATATCCGCAAAACAAAGAAACAGACAATTGGTCAAATTTTAAGTATTTGTTGAAAATCACCCCTAAACTCAAAAGGTTACCCACCTCCTTATCGGTTCATAGATTAGCTCGAGACTCAACAAGGGCGACAGTCAAGCGAAAAGAAGGGAGACAAACAACATTCATTGGACGGGAAATAAAATTTTCAGGGTTTGAACTTGAATCTGCCTACTACTAAACCCAACAGTTTAAAGTTAAACTAATACATATTGTCAACAATATCAACACAATCAATACAAGCACCAAGAAACAGAGCCTCCCAAAAGTTCAAAGCTCCCTTAAACCCTATTCCGAATTACAAAACCCCAAAATAAGAAGAAAATCAACTGATCCGGACAATGATTTTGTACTGCAAGGGGTGAGGAAGCTTATATCCAGCAAACAACACATTTTCATCCTTGTGCAGCTGCCTGCTCATGCTCATCAAATAAACCCCATTACAAACTCAACGAAAACCCAAACACTTCAATTATAAAGCAGTAATCACAAAAAAAAAAAAAAAAATCAAAAGGGTCAGTCACCATACATGCGCAAGATGTTTCCAATTGTATGTTCCTCTCTTTCAATGGAAATATTATTAGGGTACTAAGGGCATATCATTAATTAAGTCAATGAAATAAAGTGCTAGAGAGAGGAGGAGGTAATAGCATTAATTAGCCAATTAGTAGGAGTTAATTATAAATAGAGTGCTAGAGGGAGGAGAGAGGTAATAGTTTAGTTAGTTTTGGCCTTCTTCTTCTCAAGCTCTTTGAGCTCCCCTTTTCGCAGTAATGGAAGCTTTGCCTGAGATTGAGAAGCGAGAAAAATGGAAAACGAGAAGCTCTGATTTTTTGTCTTAAAGAAACAGGTTACTGATTTAGTTCATGTAACGATGTCGTTTAAGTCCAAACAACTTCTTTTTTTTTTTTGCCCTGTTTTTTTTACCCGAATTTCTCTGCAAAAAAATTCGGCCAATCGAGAAAATAAGGGTAAATTTAAATAGTAGGTTAAATTATATGTTTAGTTCATAATATTTTAATTTTTATTTATTTAATTTTTAAACTATAAAAAATGTTTGATACATTCTTAAATTTTTTATTTTCTATTTAATAGATGATCTAAAAAAATTAAAACTTTAATGAAAAATAGTCTAACTTAATTGATATCTCGAATGTATTAACGACTACAAAATGTGTTGTCAATAGCTATTGTACTAGAAAAATAAAAAAATAAAAATTTAATAACATATTAAATTTTTATTTTTTAAATTAAAATATAATTCTAACCATTTAGGGAGTAAATTTATAATATAGTCAAGTTTCTATTGTTTTTTCTATAGTTTGATTAAAAAAAGAATAATAAACTTTCCTTTTTGTAGGTACAAAAAAAACATGAAAAAACGTGAGACTCTAACCAATAGGGGTGATCATTGATCGGTCGAGGTCGATTTTTGACTCGAACCGACCCCAAACCGACCAAATTCAGTTGATTCAGTAGGCTTTTTTAAAAAACCGACCGATGGTCGATTTATTTATTTATTATTTATTATTTAATTAAAAAAATATGTAAAAATGTTTATTTTTTTATTACTTTTACAATTTTCTATTATTGTTATGGTTGTTATTATTATATTTATATTTATATTTTTTTATATTTCGGTCGGTTTGATCGGTTTGGGTTTTTTTCCAAAATTGATCGACCATTGATCGATTTTACCAAGGACAAAATCGACTGCGGCTGACACTTTTAATAAACTGACCGACTGAGGTCGGTTCGATCATGGTCAGTTGGATCGGTTTTTTCGTCTTTTTTTACTCACACTTACTAACTAACAAGTCATATTGGTGAAAAAAATATAAGTTTAGTTTTTGATTTAATTTTAAAGTTGAATCAATCGTTACTATTCATTTTTTTTAATGTGGAATAGTCTTCAACATGCCCTCTAGAAATGAGGTCTCTCTAGGTTCATTATTCTTAATCGAATCCCAATTTTTAGATGGAATATCATTTGAGTTTTGTGGGCTCTTATACCATGTCCATTTCAAAGCCAAAATAGCAATAAGAAGAGCAATTCATGTATCTTATAGAGATTGTAAAGTTTTTCATCTTTTTCGATGTGGGGTCTTCAAGTGTCAAGAAGACTAAAGAGAAATATAAATCATTATTTTAATTTAAACTTAAAAAGAATATAAGTGATGCTATTTTTTTTTAAACCTAACTCACATTACTAGTTTGAAACTACATGCGTGACACGTATTCGGTAAAGTTTATAAGAATTTAGTTAAAAAAATCGAAATGAGAACTTCTGTAAAAGTTCATTCGCACATGTTAACAACAGTGGTAAAAGTTGATGTTTTGCATAATATTGTCAAGATTTTTAAGATAAACCATAATTTAGAATTTTAGATAGCGGTCAGAAAATGTATCAACTTAAACATTAATTGAAAATTTAATTATTTCAAATGCATTATTAATGATTATATGAGACAACCTAAGACATTATTAAATTAATACAAAGAAAAAAGCAAATGCCCAAAAAAGGTTTATTAGTTTTTTTATGACCTATTTGAAGATATACTGTTAACCCATCATTTTATTCCCACAATTTTACATAAAAAAAAATGCAACCACTGAAGTATAATTGGGTTGGACAACATTTTTATATATATTTTGCAATATGTGAATCTAACCATTGTTGAAAGGAAAATTATAATGGGTATAGTTAATATAAGTTCTTATTTGTAAATATAGCATATTTTTTTGTTTAAAAATTGTAAATATAGCAAATCTAGAAAATATTTTAAATAACGCTTTTTTAATTCTCATTTTATCCTTGATTGTTTCTAATAGACTTTTATATCACTATTCAAAATCTATCGGTGATAGACTCTTATCATAGTCAAAATTATATCAATTATCCCAATAGACACTTATCACAGTCACAAGTTTATTAGTGATAGTCTTTTATCACTAATAGATTTTTATCACAATTATATGTATATGAGTGATTGAATGTGGCATAATGCAATTTTGAAGTTAGAGTTGGAGTATCTTTGATAGACTTTTATCATAATTATGATTCTATCGGTGATAGACTTCTAATATCTTGATTTGCTTTCTTATTACAGTTAGGATTCTATCAATGATAAAAGTATCACTTATAGACTCTTGTCACAGTTATAAGTTTAATAGTGATAGACTGTGATAAAATATAATACACGAAGTAAACTGATAGATTTTTTATCATGGTTATTCTATCACTAATAGACTCTTATAACAATTTGGCGTCTATTAGTGATATACTCTAATAGACTTTTATCATAGTCAAAAGTCTATTAGTGATAAGCCCATAAACTTCTATTAGTGATAGAATTTTATCACACTATGAAATAAACATCTTAGCTAGCGATAGACTTAAATCACACACCTTAACTTATTCAAAGATGAAAATTAACCTATATATAAACATATTTAATTTAGATCCAAAATTATAGTAATCTAAATTGTAGCAACTAACATATATGTTTCTATTAGAGAGATAAACTTCAATCACGCATCACTCCCAATGATAATGATAGAAAGTACATAAGTAATGAACTTCAATTAAAAAAAGAAACAAGCATATAGAAGTTTATCGGTGATGGTGATGAACTTATATCGCTGATAGAATTATGTCACAAGACAATGATTGAAATCTATTAGGGATAGAATTCAATCTCTATAGAAAAGTTGAACGTTGGACGCCAATTGAATCTAGGTTTTTAGTTGATCGACTAAATGTTGGAGAAAGGAATAAGAAATTATAAAAATTACAAAAAAAAATCAAAGATGGTTTGAAGAAAAAGAAAGAAGATGAATCGTGATTTTTATTTGAAATTTAAAAGACATTGTGTATGAATTTTTTTAGTAATTTAAATAAAAATTTGTCATATATACAAATAGTTTAACAATTTTCTATATTTATAATGTTTTAGGCCTATTTTTCTTTTGACCCAATTATCCCTTATTGAAATATAAAAGAAAAAATATAGCAATATCATCTTATTAACACGACTTTATAAATGCAAAAAAATAAAAATGATAAAATTGAGATAGCAACGAGTATCTTTATAAAAATGATAAAATATTTCTTTATAATGGACTATTCAACCTTTTTGTGAAATTTGAAAAGATAACCAAAAAAAAACACTTTAATACTTTAGAATGTGGAGTGAGTGCGTCAATTAAGTGAATAAAAAGTAAAACAAACCCTTTTCAATTGACCTTAATGATTGAATAAAAAGTAAAACAAACCCTTTTCAATTGACCTTAATAATTTGTATAGAGTGCTTCAATTAATCAATTAATTGAAAGTCTTGTTATCTTATAGAAAATGTATCAATTAACCTTCGTCTCATAATCATTTAGTTTTCGATTTTTTAAAATTAAGTCTAAAAATACTACTTTAATTGATGAGTTTCTATGTTTTATTATAAAATTTGTAACTGTGTTTTCAAAGACTAAACTAAGAATTTTTGGTGGCATAAATTTAGAATTTTTGGTGGCATAAATTTATGACAACATTTAAATGTCATTGTTATTTGGTTCTATTAATACTTTTCATTAAAAAATGAAAGACATAAAAAAAATTAAAGAACACCAATGAGTCCTATTTTTTTTTTCAAATATTTTGTCAATGTTTTTATCTTCCTATGCATACATAAAACACTCTCTACTAATTCTCCCAATTGCTCGTTCAAATTTGTTTCTTACAATTTACAACTCGAGGCTAAAAGTGTTGCTACGTGTGCAATCTATGCACAAGCATCGACATTAGTAGTAAAGATATACATGTTTATGAACAATAGTAAAGTCAAACCCACCGCTTTTTATAATAGTATTTTAATGCCACATGTTCTAAAATTAACTTATTTTAAGGTAATTACATTCATTTGTCTGTGTAAAAAATGTCTTGAGTTTATTATCTGCCAGTTCGAATAACAATTAGTACGAAGGTCTGTTGATGTGGTGTTAAGCCACCTGCACTCTGACACTCAAGTTAGTATGAGCTTAAGAAAGTCTAGAGGACAGTTGTTGTGTGCTTTAGAATTTACAATTTTTGGAATTTCATCGAATATATAACAATCAGTTTTGTAACCGACGATAACTCACATAATGTAAAGATGCCTTTTATCTATTATCTAGCGTTTTGAATGACCGAGTACGTGGCTCTTGCTCGCAGTGGATCCGATCGCGCTCTTCTCCTACCGCCCTAAGTCCACCCTCTTCTCCTTCTTCTTCCTTTTTTCCCCAATTCTCTTTCGCAGTGGATCCGATCGCGCTCTTCAGGTACTCTTCAATTTCTTTGCAATGACGATTTCCTTTTGTTTTTCTTGATTCGGGCCCTTTTTTTTCCTTAACGTTCTAACTTAGAAAATTAAGTCATATTTCTTTTTATAATTGGACTTAATTTTCGTTAATGTTCTAATTTAGAAAATTAGAATTTTAAAGTTTAGCTTCTTAAACTTGGTAAAGTTTAATTTCTAGATTGGGAGGAAGAGGATTTTGAATTAAACCTTACCTAACATCTTTTCTTTTCTTTTTGTAATTGGTTTAGTATTTTATTTTTTTGGGCAAATTGAAGGAAAGAAGAAAATGAGGGAAATTTTTTTTTAACCTAAGTTCTTCTTCTCTCTCTCCCATCTCTTTTTTCTCGTGAAAACCGGCAGCCTCCCCCATCCCCTTCTCCGATTTCCACTTCTCCCTTCACGTTAAACAACCGCTATCCTTCACCATCGAGTTCTTCTTTTATCTCCGGCCAGCCCATCTTCACGTTATCTTCTTCCCAACCTGCACCTTCATTGAAGCCCTTATCTTCCGGAACACTGACCATCTAAAGCCCCCCGAGCACCACCATTCGCGCGTCCCAACCAAGCTTCAGTCGTCTCGCCACAATCAGGGCTCTTTGCCGTTGCAAGGTGCCGTGGCTCCTTGTGGCGTTGTTTTTGTCTCTTTCAGCTTGTTCATCGTTTGATTTCCTTGCGATTCTCGGTAAGTTACCTCTATCTTTGCAATTTTTTTTTCGTTTAGGAATAGATCTGAATTTTTGTTGGTAGGAATTTGTTTTGTTGATTTTCCAGACCATGCAAAATTTCGATCGCCCTTAAAGAAGCTCTGGACAGAACTGGTACATTAGAATTTCGATCGCCCTTCAGTTTTAATTTAAAATCCTGTCAATTCCTACCCATTTGAATTCACATCAAATAAGGGAGGTTCCATACATTAGGGTTGATTTTCTGTCGCCCCCACAAACAAAGCACTCGTTGGTTTCAAAAATTTTCGTCCGCTACTTCAAAACCCACCAAGATTTGCATCTTCTGGACTCCACCGCCCTACATTTTGACTTTTGTGTAAGGTAAATGTATCCCCTGTCCTTTTCCAACTTCTCCTTTTCCAAATAAATGTTTTGCTTTTATTTTAATTCCAGCTTAGGGCTTTAATTTTGTGCGATGATCAATACAACTTTTCAGCTCCGTTTTTCTCTTCTTTCTTTGAGAGGCTCAGTGATTTTAGCTACTTTGATCTCTACGGTTTTGATTTTGGGACTATAGATCTGGATTTGTATTCTAAATGCTTGTTGCTGAGTAAATTGAAAATAATTGAGGCTTAAAAACAAAGCAGATGAAAGGATAAACCCAAGCGGTCTCTTACCTTTACCAGAATCCAGAGGCCCTGCCGGTAAGAGTTCTTTTCCAGTAATGAGTCTTCGCCACTTCTTTCGTTTGGGAAGGGAATGCTTGTTGTTTTCCTTAAGATCAAGGTCCAAATTCCCCTGCAACAACATATTTTCTCCTACCAAGGAATTCAAGTCGAATCCCTTCGAAAGAGCTTTCCTTTCCCCCATATCTACCATAATTTCTTCCATACCCACAGGCTCAATAAATTCTACATTCCCTACAACAACAAAAGTATCAACTTCTTCTAATGACGACATATCACCCCCTTTCCTCCCATCATCCTTACTAGAACTAGAAGATTTACTCTTCTCATTAGTAGTTTCATCGTCCATTGGGAGAGCAGTTTCATTCTCCACAATCTTCTTCCTTCCAAATTCCTTACCCTCACCAAAGGTCAAATTTGTTGTAGTGTCAATCTAGGGATGGACTGATCAGTATGAAAGAAAGACTTGATCGAGGCCTTTGTACTAATGACTTCTATGATCTTTTTCCTTTTGTTCATAGAAGTCATTAGACCCAAAATGCTAATAAGTTTGTATGTGCTCCCTATTTCCAACTCGAACCTTAATGAGTCTCCTAAAATTAGTTACCCACAACCAAAATAAATCAGATTACTCAACAAGATAAAACGGAAATCACAATTCCATGGATACTATCTAAAAGTTCCACAATGTACTGGGTTCAAAATCATAGAATATTGGGTGAAGTTCGGGCAAGGACTCACTTGCAGAACTGACACGACAATCACGATACACTCCAGCGGCAAAAACGCGGCAAAATCGTGTTCTACAGCTTCGGGTGCTCGACTTTCGGTAGATGAAGGTTTGAGGCCAGCGCTATGTGGGACTTCCGACAGCGGCGCGACAACACTAAACGAGTTGGGGCGATGAAAACAAGAAGCTCATGTAGATACGGGCAGCACACGAAAGCTCGGTGTGCGTGAGCTAAAGTGCACGGTTGAGGCTGAGGCTACGAGAAGCAAGCAAGCGCGAGCAAAGCGAACAGAGCGACAAAAAATGCGCTTCCCGCGAGGCACATCCAGTCATGCGAGGTTGCGGCTTCAAACAAACAAGTCGATTGTAGAGCGGAGGTTGCAAATTGTGCGGCTAGTTGCGCGATGGTGATCGTGATTGGAACAAAAGGAATAAGAAGATGGAGGAGAAGCTCGGTTGGAGGTGGTGAATGGCGAGAGGAGAAGAAAAGAAAGATGTCGGCCGTGAAAGGGTCTTCTCTAGCTTCTTTTCGTGAGGACAAGAAGATGATAGCCTAGAACTTATGCCCTAGTAAGACAAAATTACAACTTAGCCCCTCCCTTAAACATTAAATTACAAAATCCATTATTCCAACCTCAAGTATTAAAAAAATCACCTCAATATCACTAATATGTTTAGTCCAACTTGACTATCTTCATTTCAAATCAAGAACTTGATATTTGAACTACTTGAAATTCTCGGGCGTTACATTATTATTTGTTGAATTCCACAATGGTCAAATTCTTTGAGTCGTCTATATATTCAAGTTACCATTCATTTTTTTTTTTTTTGGGTGTTCTTTTAAATTATTTGTACATTTATGTGTCATTTGAGGTTTTTTGTTTTTTTAACAATTTTCTTATGATTGCATGAATATTTTAAAATGTAAATGAAAAAAAAAGAAAGAAAAGATTAGAGAAATATAAATGAATGTTATGACTTTGTTGATGTCGAAATTTGGACGATCAAATCAACGTTAAATTTGTATTTTTAGAAAAAGTAATTTCATGCAAAATAGACAGTTAATATCAGTGTGGTGTTGAGTGTCACAACCACACTAGAAAAGAGTTGGTTGTGAACCCCACAGGCGCAGACAGATGAAGGGTGACACGCGAGTGTCGCCCGCCAGGCCATGCGAGGGTCGAGAGTAGACAAGTGTCATTATGCGACCGAGTAGGACGGTGCATCATCTAACACACCAAGATCAGTGGGCATGCATGCCAAGTTGAGAAAAGAGCAAAGTTGCGAGAAACATGTCGTTGGTGGTGTCAGTGACACGCCTAGTGGAAGTCAAATGGGGCCCCGGGCCATAGCCTTGAAAGTCGAGGGTTCCGCCGTGAGTTTTGACGAGCGACTCTGGAGTTAAGTCCGTATATGGACAAGATGGAAGCTCGCCAGATTTTGTGTCAATCGGAGTCCAGACGAGCGCTCTACGCTGGCGTATAACTCACCGGCAAAGTGACGTGCATGGGTGTCAAAAGTAAAATTTCTCATAATCTAGTATAGGGGGAGACATGGTGTTGGCTCTCTACCACTCCTAGGCCTCATGGCCTAAGTGAACTACCCCATGACACATGCAAGTGTGTCATGGTTGGGGTGACTGTGTCAAGATGAGTGCTTTGGGGCGTGTTCCTATGGAATGGGTTTTCCAAGGACAGTGTCGACATGCCGACATTGCACCCTTTCCCATGAGCTAGAGGTTGCATCATGGGCCAGGTAGGGCATGCGATACGATAATGACTCGGCATGGACACGGGAGGGTTCATGCCTAGATGACTCGGATGGATGGATGTCCGAGAGGCCTCGATCATGAAGTTAAGCCATAGGAAGGATTTGATAGCATGTCCGAGCGAGCAGCTAAGTCCAATGACATCCCGAAAGTTTCTTAAGGGATCATATTAAAGATTCTCTAATTTGTTGCTTTAGAAATTTTTCGAAAAGATCGGAGAGAATTTCTCCAATAAGATTGTTGTTGTTTGTTGCAGTATACTATAAAGATATGTGTTCATTAATGATTGAACTTATAACCCCCGTTACATAACTATTTTGATATGCTCCAATCCTATTTATTTTCCATGAATGTTGAACTAGAACTGGGGCAGTCATTCACACTTCTTGTTTAGATGGTTTAAAGTCTATGCAGTAAAAATAGATTTAAATACTATTATGGCATTGTAGTATCCAAATGAACATATCACAACGATCCAAATAAACGAATAAAAAATAAAATGATAAGAGTTATATATATTTTTCGAATCTGGCACGTGCATACACACGCCGTGGAAAGAGCGTGGACCCAGCAGCTGCATTCCATTCTATTTCGTGGTCTTCGCTCTGGCAATTAATTAGCATGAACAAAAAATCAAATTGCGAGAACCCCCTCTAGAATCTTCTTCGATCTTTGAAAATACGAGCGAAATTTGATCGACCCACCAAGAAAAAAGGACGAATTTGACTCTGTGTAAGTTCCTCGATCCCCCTCTGCAACCTCAGTTTCTCTTATTCCAGTTTTGTTTCTGTGTAATCGCTCTCTATTTCGTGCTTGGTTGCTAAGAAAATATGCTGGAAAGAGAGTTCGCATTGTTTATAGAAAGAAAGAAGATGGTTATTGACCTTGTCAAAACATTTTCTGATCTTTAGAATCAATTTTTGCTGTTCAATTTGGTAGTTATGTTTATACTGAGCTCACTGTGCCTCTCTCTTTCTCTTAGAGTTATGTTTGAAATCTTTCTTTCATTTGATAAGGTGAGGAAAAATTTTCTATCTGATTTGCTTTTGTATTCATGAACTTAACTGTTTGGGGGACTTCATTTTGGATTTTAATCTACATTTTGTTGGTTAATTGTAATTTTCCTTATCAATTTGCTTCAATGCAGATATTTTGGAGATTGATCTGGGTTATTAGGTGAAGAAATGGAGGACGAGCAGGAACAACAGAAACAGAATATAGGTTACTTCTTTGACTTTCTTTTTCCCCGTGTTTGATTGAATGTTTGTGTTGTACATTTAAACATCTCAACTCAATGACTAATTAAGGCCCCGTTTCATAACCATTTGCTTTATTGTTTTTAAAAATTCAGTTTATAAAATCTACTTCCACCTATGAGTTTCTTTGTTTTGCTATCTCAAAAACGTTTTCAAAATTCAAATCTAGTTTTGAAAACTAAAAAAAGTAGTTTTTGAAAAAAAACTTATTTTTGTTTTTAGAATTTGGCTAAGAATACAAGTGTTTTCTTAAGAAAAATGAAAACAATTGGAAACAAATGGTTAGGAAACAAACATAATTTCAAATACAAAAAACAAAATGGTTATTAGACGGGGCCTAAGTTGAAATAATAAAAGTTTGTCAAGTTGCTAGTTATAAAATTCTTACATAGAAATGATAAGTAGAGAGTATGACTGCTGAAAGGTTGCTTTTTCTGGTAAAGTAAAACTCGGTTGGTTTCTATTGAAAAATTCTAACTTGATGAAGATTAACATTTATGTATTATAGGCGAACTTAATTTTCTCAACCATGGTTATTAGGATGATTTCTGATAATTTTATTCAATACTCCGTCCTCGAACATTCTTGATTCAACTTTCAATTCATTACATTCTGCCTATGGAATCCATCACTTGCCGCCTCCCATTACATTTTAATTTCGTTTTTATTCAAAATTGGAAAGATCGATACACTTCCTTTTGTATCAACATATGTAGTGCCAAAACATCATTAATATTTGTTTGAGCAGGCATGGAGTGTGAGACTCGCTCAAGCTGAGCAGGACAAGACTAGTTGTTTAGGAAATCCCTCCATCATCTTCTTCTATAGTGTGACAACTGGATTCTTCACATTTCTCCCATCATTTTCCACTGTTCCATTTTTCCTTGAATGGATTGATTAAGTTAATCTTGGTTTGTCAGAATGAATGGATTGAATTATGCCATTTTCTTATTCTTGGTTTCAAATGGGGGTTTTTCGTTAGTGGGTGATAAGTACCAATAAGAACATCTCTTTAGTGCATTCTTGTTGTTGATGGAAATTATCATTTACGATGGGTGGCATCTCTCTAAATCGGTGTTTTGTGTCATTCAAAACATATTTTCCATGTATAAGCAATCAATTTCTCAATTTGAGAACATCTAGTATTTTCGTTATGATGGAGAAGATGAAAAGTTTCTTCAATGAATTCCAATAGTACGATTGGTTCATGTTAAGGAAATGCAATTGACATTAGTGAACCTACTAATCAGTAATCACCTGTATGCCATGCAGATCAAGATGATGAAAATGAAATTGTAGCTGAAGGTGCATCTGTTGTTCATGGGGAGCCCCCAAGCGATGGCAATGTCCCACCAAAAGTTGATTCTGAAGTGGAAATTCTTCAGGAGAAAGTTACAAAACAGATTATCAAGGAAGGTCATGGTCAGAAACCGTCCAAATACTCAACATGCTTTTGTAAGTACTATATATGCTTGTGCCTAACTTCGATATCTTGCCAGATAGCGTTTTGGAGTATTTTGTGTGTATGAGATATAGATTTGTGATATTTTCAAGTTATTAGTTATCAGCATTCTCACTTATCACAAAGTTGACTTTTGTAGCTTCAATAATCAAATTTTAACAAGGTCTACTGATGGAGATTGATGGTTTAAAGATTTTCATATGCTTTTAGTGAAATGCTTGTACTGATGTAGCATTTTAAACCTCAACCTAAGATTTGAATATATGTGTAGAAAAGCCAACATCCTGCATTGGAATTCTACTGTTTATACTCATTAATGGCTTCTGATTGAAACTCTTGGTTTAAACCTCAACCTAAGATTTGAATATATGTGTAGAAAAGCCAACATCCTGCATTGGAATTCTACTGTTTATACTCATTAATGGCTTCTGATTGAAACTCTTGGATTAATTACAATGTCATGGTATATCTGCTCGAGCAACAATTTTGTTGTATCAAAAATGTAAATCTTCAACATTTCTGCTCTCCATAAAAGCTTTTTCTTGATCACGTCACTTTGATTTTTTTTGTTAACTCAAGTGACTTGACATTTATGTCAGTGCATTATCGCGCATGGACTGAAAGCACTCAGCACAAATTTGAGGACACATGGAATGAACAACAACCCCTTGAACTTATATTAGGAAAAGGTAATATTTATTTTAGTCTGTAATTTGAACATTTATATGCTTTTCTGGTATCCTCCTAATACTTCTGTTTCTGTAACAGAGAAGAAAGAAATGACTGGCTTGAGTATCGGTGTTGCCAGTATGAAATCTGGTGAGCGTGCATTATTGCACGTGGGATGGGAGTTAGCTTATGGAAAGGAAGGCAGTTTTTCCTTCCCAAATGTTCCTCCGATGGCAGATGTATTGTATGAAGTCGAGCTCATTGGGTTTGATGAGACCAAAGAGGTATGATTCTGTTATAGACCTATAGTTTCCAGTTGTAGCTCCAACTGTTTACATTTTTTCAATCTTCTATGTATTTCTCAGGGAAAAGCTCGAAGTGACATGACTGTCGAAGAAAGAATTGGTGCAGCCGATCGCAGAAAGATGGATGGCAATGTTTTATTCAAGGAGGAAAACCTGGAAGAGGCCATGCAACAGTATGAAATGGTTACATGCTTCTCTTTCTTTCTTCACATCTATTATTTAAATTTCATGTCACATACATTCCAGAAGATAACTTTCGTCGTGACAAGTTTCCTAATGGTTTCTTTTTAGGCCATAGCATATATGGGTGATGATTTCATGTTCCAGTTGTTCGGGAAGTACCGTGATATGGCTTTGGCCGTTAAGAATCCATGTCATCTTAACATGTCAGCTTGTCTCATAAAGCTCAAGCGCTATGAAGAAGCCATCGCACAATGTAGCATGGTAAGATACGGTGCTCGGGTTCCATAACTCTTTGATTCATCATAACTTTTTTACCGATAGCCTAAGTAAGAGATCATGAGTTCATAATGCCTTTGAGACATAATATTGTATGAGCTTTTCCGTCATCAAATTTAGTAAGATTAGATGGGATGGAGGTTGGAGGACTTCAAGGTGATAATGTCGATATATTGGAGAGAGGGCGAGAGAACAATAACTGGATCTACTTTGATAGATTTTTTCCTCATACACGTTTATGTGAATTTCGAACACTAAAACTGTTTTGGGATTTTTGGCTCACGCTTTAGTTTACAAAGCTTGGAATTGAGAAACCACGAGTTTGGATTATGCTTAGTAATAGGTTTGTAGAACTTTGAATTTGTGTAACATGTGTTTGGTCCGGGAGTTATGATGGGTAACAATTAGCAAAGCTTGTACTTATCTAGTTCATGGAACTGGAACACGTATGATAATGTACCAAATATAGGTTCGACTTCTTATCTACAAGTTACACGAACACTAACTTAACTTGTGAGTGCTAAAAGTTTCAAGCGGCTTAATGTTTGATAGGTATTGGCAGAGGATGAAAACAATGTCAAGGCCTTGTTCAGACGGGGGAAGGCTAGAGCAGAACTCGGGCAAACCGATGCAGCTCGGGAAGACCTACTAAAAGCACGCAAGTATGCACCCGAAGACAAGGCAATCACGAGGGAGCTAAAATTGCTTGCTGAACATGACAAGGCTGTTTATCAAAAGCAGAAGGAGATCTACAGGGGAATATTTGGTCCCAGACCAGAGCGAAAACCGAAGCACGGCGTAATCGTTACTCAGCTAATCCTTATTTGGCAATGGTTGATGTCGCTTTTCTACCGTCTCTTCAAGCGCGAAAAACACCATGTTGACTAGTTATATAGCTTTTGAAGAACTGAGTTGAGAACTGCATATGATGTTAGAAAACTGAGCAGCCTTAAGTTAATTCTGTATGTTTCTCTTCTGGTCTTGAATTTTCACCTCCTGTGTCAAACATTAGTTGTCAACACAAAGGTTTTCAAGGACTGAGTTGAACATTTGAAATAATGCATTCACTTATCTATATATTCACAATAAAGAGTCAAATTATATTTTTATTATCATTTCTATCTATTATAAGAAGGTTAAAAATTACTTTTGGTTCTGAATTTTCATTGAAGTACCAATTTAGTCCTTAAATTTTGATTTGTAATATAAGTGAAAGTAGAAAGGAACAAAGAAAAGAAGTTAGCAAAAGGAATGTGAAGCATAAAAATAAATTAAGTGAGAGAAGTGCATATCTAGATCCCCAAACATAAAGCCTTCTGTTTTTATTGGCCGGTTCTGCAATTGATCCAAACTTTGAAAACTCATAGCAATTGAAGAAGAAAAAGAAAAAAAAAAAAAAAATTATCTATGGCTTCTTTTATAATGGGGGCGAGATGCCTTTCCAAGTGACCTTAGCTGAATACTTGTTCTTCTACTCTGGTTGACGAGATCACCTCGATTATCTGTCTCAATCTCCTCTTTGATATTTACGAGATCACCTCGATTATCTGTCTTGATCTGATCTCCACTTTGATGTCCCGACTCGCGACTCTGATTTATGAGATCATTATTTGTCTCGATCTCCTCTTTGATATTTACGAGATTACCTCGATTAATCTCTTCTTTGATATTGTTGAAGCAAATCTGGCGTGTGAAACTTCTCCCAAACGTCAGAAGACAAAGCATTCATGTTGCTGGATTCAATGTCTTCTCTTTTCAGATTCGACGATTCAAGGCGAGTATGATACTCCTTAATATTTCTTGGGCGAGCTCAATGTTAAAAGCGGCCATCTGATAATTCTATATATTTCAGCAACGAACCAAGTTCGAGATGATCGACTTTTGAGGAATAACACCACCCTTATATTGCTTTAAAAATAATAATAATAATAAAATGCCTAAATATAGGAGGAAATTTTTTTAAAAAATGGTTTAATAACCCAACTAAAAGAGATAAATCAAATTTTGATCTGTGGGTAGGTAAATCTACCGTAACAAACTACTACTTAATGGATCATTTAAATTTGGGATGATTTCAATTTGAAATCATTTTCTATATTTGGATGCTACAAAAATGTGAGGGATTATTTTTTAAAAAAAAAAAATCATTTCAAATAGGTCGGATTTGGTGGGATTTTAAGTTTAAAAAATTCGGTTTCCAATTTTGCCTATTAAATACAATACTTTCTTCATCATAATTTTTGTTTATTCAAATTCATACTATCAATATTTCTTCTATATTAAAACTCAACGTCAAAAGCAAATTAAATATTAGATTTTTAATTTCTTTCTTCACTGTAATTTTTTTATTTTTTTTCTTAAATTGATAACAATAATTTTAATCTTTATCTTGAGAAGTGATTTTTTTGTTCTTCCTCCTAATTTTTTTATTTATTTATTGATTTAGTCCCCTTTTAAATATATTGATTCAATGGTTTTTTTCCTCTATATATTTTTTAGTTTTGGGTTTTCATACCTTGGGTTAAAAGAAGAAATCAACAACAAAAAAAATTCTTTTATTTTTTTTTCTGCACAAAACAGATCAAATATTTTGATGGATTTTGTTTAGATTCGATTGAGTTCAATTTTTTTTATATATTTAAATTAAGACATTTGTAATTTGTAATTTTTATTTTTAACAATAGGTAAATTTTAATCTAAGTTTACTTGTTTTGATTATCGGTATGTTTTCATGTTCATATGTATTTGATAATATTATTTAATATTAAAATATTTTATTAAAAATTAAAATAATCTCCTACAAAATCCATAAGAACATAACAGTAAAATATTATAATTTCTTTTCATTTCTCATGAGCATCCAAATGAATCATTTTAATTTCGATGATTTCAAATCAATTTGGTTTCAAATGCAAATATGAATTTGAAATTATTTCTATCTTTTAAAATCCTAGAATTTGAAATCATTTTTTACTAGTTCCATCCGCCAAACGAGAGCCATGAAAAAAAATGAGAGAGTTGTGTATTTATGGGGAATTTTTTATTTTTTAAAAATAAGCTCAATGTTAGTTAACCCACCATTGGAAAGAGTTTAAATTTTATTATTTGAAACAAGATTGCATGAGCATAGATATCACTTGTTTTCATGCATCACTCTTTTTAATAATGGATGAGTTTTTATACTCTTCAACAATTATGAATTTTCTTTATATCCACCTCTTTCTTTCTCACTCTATTAATATTTTAAGTATATATATATATATATATATATATATTCATTTTCAATAATCATAATTAATTATTTAATTAAAAATTTTGACAATTAATTTATTTATTTTTATTAGATGAAATTAATTTTGATTAGTTCATAAAATAATTTACCAAAATAATATTGTAGGATTAATGTCATAAAACAACCCTAAACATTCATTATAAAATCCATTATAAAAATATTAAGTTACTAATTAATATTATATTTAATCAACTAATTATAAATGTTATTAATTTATGATAAGGATGTTATTATAATTAAACTATATTGAAATATTAATTCATTATTTAATGTATTACAATTAAATAAAATTTATATATTAATTTTATGGATAAAATACATCTTTGGTCTCTTAGTTTTGCATTTGATTTGCATTTAATAGCACATTTGATCATTCTATCAACTTTTTCGTTAATTTCTAACGAAAAGTTAATATGACACATTTTTTTATTAAAATAATATATCTTTATTTTTTTATTATTAAAATATATTATTTTATTAAAAAAATTATTTTATTTTTCTTTTTCTCTCTTTTCCTTCTCCATTTTCCCCTTTCCCTCTTTCCTCTTCTTTCTTCTTCCTCTTCTTCTCTAGGTTAACTATAGAGAACATTGAAAGGGGTGGAGTTGCAGCCGGTCGAACACCGCCAGACGCAGATCCAACCTCCAAACGTTTAGACAGTTCGCCAAATCGATCAAATCGATGGCGATCGTTGGATCCTCACCGTGAGTCACACACGTCGATCCATTTGTACTTGCAGGTTAGTGTCACTCGTGTCAACCTTGGGTGTCTTCGAGTAGATTGAGTTGCTCCTCCATCGGAATCCTAAAGCTGTTGCACGAGCACACCGCGCCATAACTAACCAAATCCAAGGGTAGTCGGCCGCTTGCTGATGTTGCGACCATTGAGCGAAGCCATCTGTCGCCCTCTTCATCGCCTGGTTCGTCCAGATAGACCTATTTCGGATAGATCGCGTGGTTCGACCAATTTATCCAATAATTTGAATGATTTTTTTTTTAATTTCAAATAACGAATCTAAGAAATATTACTCTTGATTACTCTTTGTCACAATTTGATTAAAGTGAAAAAATATATATAATTTATCTAAAGACGACATTATTTAATTTTATTGGGGTTAATTTTGTTATGATTTTTATGACATTTTTTAGTTTTACAAATTGGATTGGCATTTTAAAGTATTATAAAATAATGATAGACGAATTAATTAATAAATCAATTTAATTTTGAAATAGAGAAACATCCAAATGAATTTATTTAGAAAATCGTAACTGATAATTTTAAAACTATTTACTTTTATTTAACTTTGTAGTATAATTTTTGAGAAACTATTGAATTTGAAAATTACTCTAAATGAGTTAATTATAAATCTTAATATGAAGAAGTAGTCATTCAAATAGATTAATTTAATTTGTAGATTGAAACAAAAAAAAAATGTAAGTTTTTTTTAAAAAAAATGAAAAAAAATACATAGATATAGTATTAAAAAAAAAAAAGAAAGAAAAGATATTTGAAATAAATGGAAAAAAAAATTAGAGATGTCTATTGCAAAATAAATAAATAAATAAATAGTGATATAATTTAATTGGAGAATTTAGATTCAAATCCTAATTTGATTTGATTTGATTTGATTTTGAATCAAATCATGTGACACCCGAGATAAAAAATAGTACATAAATGTACTAGAATCATATCTGAAAGAGAGAGATCTTGAGGATATGAAACTATGATTGAGAAAGAATTAAAAAGAATTGATAATTACTATACCAACAAATACACATTCAAAATGGCGCATGTGAGTGAGAATGTAACGCCTCGGGCCCCATGCCAGAATCTCCAACGACTCAGCCATCACCATCCTCATATATCCTCTCATTTAGATGTGGACTCGATTCATTCATATCTCTCCTTTTCCCCAAGGCGTCACGAGAGAACAAATAATTGGATGTAATTTGATTCAAATTCAAAATGAGAAATGTATTTAGACGACACAAAAAATTAACGAAATCAAAATAAAAAGGAAAAAAAAAGAAAAAAATTCATGAGAAAATAACGAGTCAAAATTAATATGAAATTGGGTACAAGAATTGAGTATATATAAGAACTAAAAGTATGATAAATGGAGAAGTTTATTATAGAGATGAAAATAAATTAGAATTATAAGAGTATTTGAGAGACAAACAAATTATTTTGAAATGATTTCCATAGAAATCATGATAGCATCAAATTTTTGTTTCGCTGTTCCAAATTCTTTCAAATTGAACACACAAATTCTTTCAAATTGAACACACCCATTTTCTGGATTCAGAGAATGCCCTCGCTTGAGGATGCCAATGCCAATGCCAATTATTTATATTTATAATAAGTTTTGTATTTTTTTAATATTTACTATTATTATTATTATTTAAATATTGATAAAATTATACCCGATTTTTATCATAATTTTATAACACAAGAAAAAATTGGGAGAATACAAGAAAACATGTCAATCTAAGAATACAAGAAAAATTGGAAGCAATGATATCCGTATAAAAAAATTATTGGAAACCTTATGTCCTCAATATTTTTTTAATGCTTAGTTCTAGTTTACAAAAATAGAATTACTTTATTGTGTTCTCAATCAAGTTTGAATATTGTTATTACAAATATGTAATTTCGTGTGTTTTTAATGCTAATACAAATTGGTTTTAGGTTGGGTATGGAGCCTTGGACAACATAGTCATTTGAAAATCCTTATACATGCTTCCATTTGAAAACCCGTCATAATTCACCCAAGCTGGAACAACCATGAGAGGTAGGATTTTTGATCTCTATAGTAGATAATTTGAATGATTGAGCTTAATGGAAACTAAGCTAGAGCATTGATGAACAACCATGGGGATAGTTGTTTGTTCTTGTGAATAACTAAGAATTTATTTAGTGCACTATTGTTTTGATACCATAAAAGATTAAACAAACTGAGTTGAGTAAAAGTTGTTGTATCTACTTTTTTTTTTTCTTGTATTGCTTTTCTAGTTTGATAACCATATATACACATATTGCTTTGCAATGCACTAATGAAATGTGCCATTTAAGGCAAGTGAGAAAAGGAGGACAATCAACTAACGTTGTGTTAGTTGATTTGTATAAAATGCATAATATTCCAAAGGATTAGTTAATGAAAGAGGATTGTTAAGAGGATTTTACTCTTGAAAGATTTTGGAGAATAAGAAAAGCCTACGAGCAAAATTATCGAAGGCAAATTATGGTCCATTTGAGTGCAATTGCAGCTGGAGTTTACAGCCTAATATCACAACAATTGAAATGGTTGAAGATTGATATTAGGTATCCACGATTACCATCCCTGCACTCAGAAGATTCACACAATACAAATAACAATAACAAAAGATATGCAATCAACTTTCCTAATATTGAGAGTTCTTCAATAAAGAGAAGGGATATTATATTTCCGATAGGAGTTTCCTCAAAAAGGTCACCTCCCACAGCTATTCGAGAGGCTGGGACTCTCCTGCATTACAACGTACTAATTCCTTGCACAAAAAGCAAAATCAGGGTAACGAACAAACAAATACCCTCACTCCCCACGATCCCAAAAACGTACAACGGCGCTCACTCCCTGGTGGTCCCCTTGCTCTGATCTAAATTCTCTTTTTTGCCCTTTCGTTCATAATGTTTAAATATTGGAGGTCTTACAGTTGAACTTAGAAAAGGTACAAGGAGATAGTTGAAGGTTGAACTTAGAAAAGGAACACAGAGATAAGCTATCATTTTGGTGCTTTGTAGTGAAAGGTATTACTTTAAACTTTTGATGAGCAGTCCAAAAGTCATGATGATTTTTTATAGTATGTTTTGAGTTGTTCTTAGTGATCAAATTTAAATTCCTCTTCGTTGAAGCTACAAATTCTTGTGATTCAATTAAAAGTTGTGTGTTCCTACTTCTAAAATACAACCACACCAAAGCTCCTACACCATCAGGTTGGTTTGTTCCTTCTTTTTCATCTGAGTCGCCTTGTTCTTTGTTGTCTTTCAACGTTTCAATTTACTCTCATTTAAAAATCATTGGAAACCTAGATTCCAAAATTATGTGGGGGTGATTCTTATTCACATGTGTTGTAGTTGCTTTTAAACTTTTTTATTATTATTTTGTAATATTGATAATTGGTAATATGTTTGGAGTTTATTTGATCTAGTTATAAGTGTAGGTTGGTGCTTAGAGTTTGACTTGAGGATACTGGTTGAGTGCATGAGTGAGTTAGTGCTCAGAGATCATAAGTTTTGTTAAGATTGGTGCTTATGTTCATGATTGTTAGTATGCAAAACCATGTTTGGATCAGATTTGAAGTCACTAAGTATGTGTGAGTTAATTCAAAGGGGGTTTCGAGCCGATATCAACATTTTGGAGATTAACCAATAGTGTTTTGGACTTGAGGATACTGTTTTGAGATAAACAACCCCAACGTGACCCTGGAAAGCAGCAACAAATTTTCCTGTAATGTCATTCCACAATTTCACAGACTTATCGAAGGATGCACTGGCCACCCATTGCCCATCGGGTGAGAAATAAACATGATTCACAAGCTGGAAGCAAGCAAGAAGTTCATACTTCAATTCTTGAGAATGGGGAAAACTCCAAAAAGGTTTAATACACAAGCTTTTTAAATGTCATACTCATAAGCAAATCATATATCAATATTGAAGAACAGAGATAAACATTTTAACAAAAGATTTGAGAAATATGGTCCACGGTGTAGTGAGGTTGATAGGGAGCAGGATAATGACGAATGCAAAAACGTATGATCCATGGTATTCCTTGGGAAGAAAAAAATATCCACAAAGAAATTTACCTGTTGATGGCCTGTCATGCGTGTCTTAGGGTGCTTGCTAACTGCAGGTTCCCATAGAAACATAGTAAAATCATCCGATCCTGAAACCAATCTTTCTGGAGCATTGCCTTTCATCTTGTTATACCTTTCTAAAGCAACCTACAAATCATGGAACAACAAAGTACTTAGCGATATAGATAGTTAACAGATCGGAAACTTACCACCTCACTCAGTAACTATTTTGTTTCTAGTTCTCAGTTTCCAGGAATCCAGTGTGTTTACTCAAAATTTCTTATGCATTTCGTTGAGGGGAACAATTTCTAATGCATGGTTGTTCACTGAGTTAATTTTAAAAAATATATTTCAAAAACTACAACCCGATTTGGGAACATATTCGAAATAGGTTTTTTTTTTCAAAAGTTAAGTAAAAATATGTCTGAAAAACTATTTTTTTTTTATAAACCATCCAATCATAGATTATTATAAAGTCGTGGAAGCAAAAGTACATTGAAAACAGTTTCCCAAAAAAGTCACTGATTTAGTTTTAAAATAGCTCAAATTAATACAGAAAACTAAAAATAAAAATTTTAAACCAGCCATATATATATGCAAACAAGAAAGGAGTAAAGGATACTAGAAATACGATTTAAAAATTTCAAAATTATGTTACCTTCTTCATTGCATCTGGAGAAGAGAACTGTTTTCCTGTGTGATCAAAAGCACCTGTGCGGAGAACATATTCAGTGCTTAGTGCAAGAGAGTTAACCCAATGACCATGTCCCTGGCACAATATCACAGAGAAACAAATGATGACTCTGAGCAACATCTGAACTAGGACTATGAAAAACAACATAGGTCCAAACCAAATTTTCATGCATGTTTTGGAGAATGTTAAAAATTGAGATGGCTTATCACTAATGCAATACAACAAGTAAAATACAAGTTTAAAAAGAGCTTTTTTTTAATAAGAAACAAAGGGATTGTGTTCTCAAAGTAATATGGTCCCAAAAAGAATGAATAGCTTCTAATGTATTTTAAACCAAAAAATGTATATAAAAAAATATAAAAATCCGTAGTACAGAAAGCGCTATGCAGCGTACCTTCAATTCACGAATTAGTTTTCCTTGCTTAGTTTCCCACACCTTGATAGTACAATCCTGAGAACTGGGGCATAGAAAACATGTCAATCTAAGAATGCAAGAAAAATTGGAAGCAATGATATCCATATAAAAAAAATAAATATAGCTAATCACTATTAATTGGGGCATAAATTATAATCTTGCTCTATGGTCAATCACCAAACGACTCTAGACATGCAGTGGTATGAAAAATTTTGGTTTATAATTAGATGTAAGACAATAGATAGTTCACGCTCAAGTACATTATACACTGTACACAAATGTTTGAACTCGTTAGCATCAAGAATGATAAAATCCTTCTATAGTGGCTCCTCTCTCCTCACTCCTCACTCCATCGTTTCATTTTTCATTTTATTACTCAAGTCAAGGAGAAAAAATAAGGAACATAAGCATACCCTGTATATATAACTCCATCTCCACCCCATTTGACGCAAGTTATTGCAAGAGTATGACCACTGAGACATATCACACATTTCTTCAATGAAACATCCCATATGCGTGCATCTCCATCCTTGCTAGAACTCACAAAGCGAGGGCACGGTGCACTTAGATGCAAAGGTTCCCACGAAATCCCAGTAATCCATTTTTTGTGGCCCTATCAGCTTCAAACATTAATGTTTTTTATTTCACCTAGTAAGCCTATAGTTTTTTTTTGTTTTTGATAACGGGGTGTCGGAGCTTTGTTTCCCTATAGATTGAAAGATAATTTTAATTTAATCATTGTTTAGGTTTCAAAGAATAATGACAAATGCCATAAAGATGTAAGATTTTGTCCTTATCAATAAATAAATACAATCAGTCTTTTCTTTTCTTTTTTTTTAGTAAAAGAAATAGAATGCTAGTTTATTAACCAAGAGGAGAAAAAAAGACTAAGAGCCGGGAGTAGAGAAAACCCATGCCCGCAGAACTACATAAGATTGGTCACAGTAGGGGAAAGGTATTTGCACTTACAGTGTGTGGATTGCCCAATGGCTTCCCTGTCTGTGGATCCCAGCGTTCACCAGCTTTGCTCCCACTTACAAGATGCTTCCCGTCCGGTGACCAGGCACTAGAGAGAACCCAATTTTTATGCCCTGGGAATTCAGAGAAAAACTTTCTGATTTTAGCTTGTTATAGAAACTATAGATACTGATACTACATACTAATAAATGACGGAGTGTCTTAAGTTGCTCCCTCGCTAAAGAAGCCCCACACACACAAAAACAAGGACACATCATTTGTTCAAACCTCAAGCAGTGCCAACACCTAATCAACCACTACGAAACACAGGAAATAAACATTTTTTTATCCTCTAGGGATGACAAATATATTCATATAAGATAACTTTAAGTAAAATTTTCATTTTAAAAAAATTGAAGTTAAATCCACTCAATTTTCATCAAAGACTCGTTATAAAATTCAATTTTGGATCTAGTATATTAAACAGTTTCAATATTAAGTTACAAAATTAAGCTGCAGAATTGTGTTTTCCTTCTAACCTGTACATGTGAACAATGGTGTCTGCGTATTAAGGTCCCATAGCCGAACTGTAGTGTCACCTGAACCACTTGCCAACTGTCGCCCATCAGTGCTAAAGGAAACAGAAAGAACAGCTTCAGCATGACCTGCAACAAAAGCAAAATGGAGTGATTAAACCTTTACATGGATAACCACATATAACTAAAAAAAGAATGAAATAAAAATGTACCAGAAATTGTTGCTGAGCATCGACTAACAGGACGAATGCGGAACACTGCTTGTGGTTGATAAACTACAGTCAGCCCCTTCTCAACCGAAACTGCAAATATGTTCAAGAGAAAAGAAAACTAAGCCCCCGTGAACCATAAAAATTAATGTAATAAATGGATAACATTGTCCAAACAATGTTTTTTCAAGCATTATTTAAGGAATCAATAGCCTAACCTTTGTTTTTCTCTAAGTAGGCACCAAGCGAAACAAGAAGCTCCTGATCAGATATGTAAAAAGCATACGGTAACCTCTCCCTCCTGAACAATTCCAAAACAATATGTTATTTTGGTATCATATCACAACCAAAAGTATGTAACAAGCCAATTTGCAAGACTATTCAATTGATTTTAGAATTGAAGGATTTCGGACTAGTGAAATTTTCTAAAGATAAAAACAAAAAATAATTAAAAAGTGCTAGGAAAAATTTCACCATAGGAATTAGTAATTGACTTGATATACACATCGCTCTTACATGCTTGATAATTACTAAAAGCCGAATTATCAAGCTACAATGCTTCGAAAATATGTGAAACTAGGTTCATTTTGGAATAAGAAAGGGAAAATATGTACTCATGAGTAGCTTTTGTATTAGTTATCTTATTAGATCATTTAAGAGCAATTTTAAATTACTAAATCATTGTTTTGACCCCAGAAGACTTTATAATTCATTATTTCCACATTCCTCCGACCCAGAAACTCTTAAAACCAATTAAAAACATTTCCTGCTACCAGATATCGCATGATAATCAAAGTTCTCGTAAATTCAGCTAATTTGAATTCAATTTATCACTTTATATCAACAATCAAAGTTGCATATTGATTGAGAACAAACAAATTACTTTCCCTGAAACTTAATTATTGACGAGCTTAATGGGAAGAGGAAAAAGAAAAATGGTGCTTTTGCCGAAACTTACATTGTTGAGAAGCTTATTAACCATTTACTGAAGCTGCTGAGGCCCTGCATTTTGGGGAAGATACATGGGAGCTCCTAAAGGCGTGCCTTCGGGATCCATCAAGTGGATCATGACATTGTTGGTTGTTTCACAGTGTTCTATATCCATCTGTGTTGTCATGGGTGACTTGATTTCAAGCAACTGCAAAATTCAGGAACGGGACAAAGGGAAATTTGAGTTTGATGTCTCCCTGCAAAATTGGTGTAACACCCCCAAATGTTAAACTTAACTCAAGGACATTACTAAACTTACGACCAATATGCACGAAAATTTTGACGGCATAATGACTTAACTACAAGCTACCCAAAATTTTCCTAACACTTGTTAGACAGAAGAAACATTTTTACAACTACATTTGCTACTTCTACAACCAGATTCACCAGACAATCGAAATTTCAGGTCCTTCCAATCCTTTCTCCTCCATGCTTTGATACCCAATGCCTTGATATTCTCCTTACTTTCCTTTATCACAAACTATAGGTACTCTAACCTTTTTTACCAAACAGGTTCACAACTCAGATAAACACCTCCTAAAGATGCTTTGTAGACCCTACATTTATCCCAACATATACTCAACACGTTCACAACATAAGAATCATGTTTCTGCAACTAACCACCTCATATCAACATGCTTATCATCACAACATCTCAGCATGCTTAATACATTAGATCACATAACAGTTTAAGAGCAACAATTTAAATAAATCTAATAAATCATATTTGTATATAACTTAAATGAGGTACACAGCATGCTAACACACGAGTAAAAAGACCCAACAGATAAAAGCTACTTACTAAACTTCCTAAAATGCTCCTAATGCAAGCCGATACAGTTCCTAAGTAAGGTAGACAAGGTTTAGAGTTCAAAACTACATTTCAAAACCTTAATCGAATCTGAAAGTGTATCCAAGAGGGATGCACTTACCCAAAACGACTTAAACTTAGTTCAAAGAGTCTGAAACTAATTCAAATCCTAAAACAGATAACTTCTAAATATTAGAGACTAAGCTAAGGCATTTAAAATGTTTGCAGAAAGGTCTAGACTATCTTTTTTCACCAAAACTCACTGAAACAAGCTTGATTCCTTGTTGCAAAGTTGTTCGAACAAGTTTGAATTGGTTAGAACCTACAAATAGGAGGTCTCAAGGGTTAACAACTAAACTAAGGTACTTTAACGAGTTGTTTGGGGCACTGATGGGTTATAATAGTCTGTGTAGTTATATAATTTGTGGTTAGGTTGTATAGTTATTTAGCATAGGTTATAATAGTCGATGCAAATTATTTCATAGACTATTATAATACATGTTATTATAACATGCACTCCAAATAGACCTTAAATGAGTTTGAAAGGTTCTAAAGCATGTCAAAATTTATTGAATTACACCAAACGAGCTCAAATGTTTGCTGGTTAGTATTTGAGTTTTTTTAAAAACACCAAACCAACCTCTAACGGACTATGGGTAAACTAATTTGAGGCTATTCGAGTTGTGAGCAACAGCCAGAAGTGTTCGAAAC
Organism: Trichosanthes cucumerina; assembly: GCA_036507285.1. NCBI lineage: Eukaryota > Viridiplantae > Streptophyta > Magnoliopsida > Cucurbitales > Cucurbitaceae > Trichosanthes > Trichosanthes cucumerina. The sequence continues at coordinate 82,895,259 of CM071838.1, read as the reverse complement.
TGTAATTAAGGGATATTCAAGCGTTATAAACTCATCTATAATACTTCAAAAGAGGTCGTGGAGGTATCGCACTCGCCAAACCTTACCAAACGGATTAAATGTGTGTTGGAAAGTGATCGAACGAGTATGAAACTACATTCCAAGGTAATGGCTAGAAATTAAATTATCATGTTCTGCAACATTTTAATTGATTTGCGAAAGGTCTAAAGCATAGCGAAACTTACCAAACTTTGCCAAACAGACTCAAAAGCGGGCACGTAATCAAAGGGCCTAAACCTGCAGATTTGGAACCATTAGAGAGTGGGTAACTCGAAACTAACATCCATTAAGAATGGGTCAATGCCAAACCTTACCAAAAAGAGGACGAAAGTTGTCAGAACGGCGTTTAATCGTGCGTGGGAAGCTTGCTGATCAAGGTCGGCCTTAATCTCGAACGCTGAAGGACAGAATCGAAGCGTCGCCGCTGGACCCGAGAAGTGCGTGGGCTTTATTGCTCACGGTTGGGTGTGGGTTTAGACGTTCGTGGGTGGCGCCGCGTGGGAGATATCGTCAAAGAGCTGCTGCTCGCGTCGCTGGTCGGGTGCACAGACGCCGAATAAGAAGAGGGAGACGGGCTGGCCGGCGCAAGTGTGATGGGCAGTGATGAGAGAGGGAAGAAGAAGAAGAAGAAAGCTGCTTTTTTGTGTGTGTTTACGAAGAAGATAAGGAAGAAGAAGGTGACGACTGACGAAGATGAAGGAGGTGGCCAAGGTTTAGGGTTTTTTTTTTATTAATATTGCAAATTTTTAAAATTATTATAAAAATATTGTATTTTTCAAACTATTATAGTTTAAATGCGTTTCAATAAATTATCAAATTTGAAAAAAACCACATTTCATGTGACTCGAATCCAAGTACTTAGTTATACATAAAACTAAACAAATCACTTCCATTTTTTGAAAAGTTTTTGAGATTGTCGTCTCTTCATCCACAAATTTTTTGATAAATGGCAAATTCCGTGGTTATTGTCAACGCATTAAAACTACAATATTATTATAAATAGTTTGAAAAATACAATATTTTTATAATAAGTTTAAAAAATTACCATATTAATAAAATGGAGAGAAAATGAAAGGATTTTTGCAACTTTTTCTTTTGGCTAAATTATGAAAAACACCTATTAACTTTTAAATTATCAAAAATACCGTAAATTATGAGGTTTGTTCAATTATATCTTGAACTTTGAAAAGTTAAGTTTCATTTTAATCTTTGAAATAATTTTTGAAGGCTTTTTTTTTCTAAATTTATGAATATAAAATGTGCATGAATTTTTTTTCCAACATATGTATTCACATAAGCAATAATACAAATGCAAATACAACATTTTTCATCCATGAATTTAACAAAAAAAAAAAAACCTTCAAGGGTTGCTTTAAAACAAACTTTAAAGTTCAATGGTTAAAATAAAAATTTTCAAAGTTCATGGGTATGATTGAAACCAATCTCATAGTTCAGGGTTGTTTTTGATAATTTACTTTTAAAAAATAATCCTCAACTTTCAAAAGTTTCAACAATACCCTTTAATTAAAAAAAAATAAAATACTCTTATTGTTATATATTAATAGAAATCGTTAGTTTTAAAAGATCTCATGCACGTTCAAGAGTTGAATTAATACTTTACCTTAAAAAAGGTTGAAAAATGTGCTTGTCGTTAATATATGTCAAATGGATGTAAAACATTTATCTACACTCCATTATCTACCTAACACTTCTCTATTTTTCCAAACAAAAAAAAAATGAAACCACTAAAAGACCTTAGGACTTTGAATTTAACAAAAGGTTGTATAATTTGAGTACTAACTCGGGACTTGGAACGCAAGAATTTGACGCATGCATTTTGCCAACAAACCAAGGGTATGGTTCAAAATATTTGAGAAACATTTAAAGATAAAAATAAACGAAACAGATAAACTACTATTTCTAGTTTATAAAATCTAGCTCTAATTTAAGAAACGTTTTTTAAATTTTGAGAACAAGAAGTATAAATAAAAAAAAACATGAAATTGGAATCGGGAAGTCACACAGAAAGTTAAAAATTACTTTTTGGTCCTGAATTATCATAGAATTGCCAATTTAGTACTTGAATTTTGATTTGTAATAATTTAGTCTCTATACTTAAAATATGTAATGATTTAGTCCTCATAGTAAAATTTTATTGTTAAGATTTCTTATATAGATAGATCAATAAACTAATTAATGGCCCAATATGTTTATAAGTTACAAAGTTTAAATTGTAAAATAATAAAAATCAACCTTTAATTTGGATAAAAAAAAAAATTAAAGTAGAGATTAAATTGTTACTTTCATGAAAGTTTAAGAACTTTTAGGCACAATTAGAAAATAGTGTTTGGTATGCACTATTTGGATTTGTAGAGTACTTTTCATAACTATCGGGTTGTGTTTAAAAATTTTAAACAGAGTGACTCAAAATGTATTGGGTTTGGATTCCAAAACCATCCGAACTCAATACGGTGCTTCAAATGCCCAAAAAATATTTTTTAACCATTCTCAAAACATAGAGTAAACTTTAATCTAAAGATAGAGATAGACTTAGAAAATGAAATTATAATTCAACCAAATAAGATTATGAACAAGTAAATTGATCTCAACTGACCAATTTCTACCAATTTCGAAACTTATGAATATGATACACAAATATCAAACAAGAAGAAAAGCACAAGAATCAAAGAGATCTGATTAAGTCTTTCCTTTGAAATTGATCATCTTCTACCATAGTTGTTTTGGCATTGACAACCAAAGAAAATAAGCACAAACAATCTTCTGAGAAATATACACATAAACAGCAAATGAAAGACTCATCAATGTCAAATCCTTCCAATCCCCTTTTCTCTGAGGGCTCAATTTCTCCTTCAATTCCATTCCCATCTTCTCAAATCTCTGAACAAACCCACCAATCCTCTGTTTTCTGTCTTGCCCTTTCTTCGATTTTTCTTCTGAAGGATCTTGGTTATGGCGGCAGAGGAGGGCGATCGATCTGGGGCTGCTGATTTTGTTTCTGAACTGCACGGCGGCGCCACCGAAGAAATGGCGGTGGCCGGCGGAGAGGGCTGCCATGGAAATGGATAGAAGAAAATGGGATTTGAGATATTTTTGTGGGGATGGATTGAATTTGAATGAATGGGGAATAGAAATGGATAATTTTTGTTATATGTAGACAAAAATAAGTTGGGAATTGGCAACTTTTGCAAGTAAGTTCATGTGAATTTTTCAATGGTTTTTTGGATTCTTTTGAGAGTGACATGGAGGAATATCTATTTTTTTTCTTTTTTTTTTTTGTAGTGGATGTCGAACGTGACACTTTTTGTTTGAGGATATATGTCTAAACGAGTCATACTTAGATTGATAATGTGTAAAAATATCTAAAAGACAGAAAAATATTAGCATAACAATCAAGACACTATGATCAAAGTAATCCTAACTTAACGATAATTGACATGTATTTCTTATTTTGAGGTCCGAAGTTCAAATCCTTCAATCCTACGTTTGTTGTACTAAAAACACAATTAAGAGACCATGTCAATTTAAATATAGCTCAGCTGGTTAAAACATATGCTCTCAACTAAGATGTTAGTGATCATCAGTCGGTCGGAGTCGTTTTTCGACCCCAATCGGTATCAAATTTGGTCGGTTTGATCGGTCTCATTTTTTTTTTTTTTCTTGGCCTTAAATCGACCAAGACCGACTGATCGATCGATTGGTTTCGTCGGTTTATTTATTTTTATTTTTATCGTTATTATTATTATTTAATTAAAAAATAGGTAAAATATTTACTTTTTTTTTGTTTTTACATTTTTTTACTACCACTACTATTATTATTTTTACAGTTTTACCAAGGGATAAATCGACCCCGACCGATTGACCGAGGTTGGTTTAGTCAGTTTTGGTCGGTTGAATCGGTTTTCGGTCTTTTTTTTGCTCACCCCTACTAAATACAATTTAAAGAGTTGAAATATTATCTCATTGACCAAAATGTCAAAAATTCAAATTGTGGTGTTACTTTAAAAAAAAAAATCAAGAAACCACCTGCTTTACTCAACCAACAACAAAATATGGAGTCTAGACAATTAAAGATTAATCATTATGATAAGTACAATAAATGTGTTAGTCTCTAATACTTAGGTATTTATTCAATTTAATTTTTAACATTTTCTAATTGAACTCCTCCTCAATTTTTATAAATGTTGAAATTAGTCGATGATAAAGTTATATGATATATTATTTAAATAATTGACAAAAAAAATTAAAAGAGAAACAAATATCATTTAAAAGAAGAAAATTTTTTTTGTTATTAATTTATTATGAATTTGAAAAACGAATTTAAAAACGTGTTCTCTTTCGATGATCCTTTTCCTTTAAATCCAATTTATTTGTTTTTTTTTTTAACTCAACTTACTTATTATAAGTTTACATCAATCAATGTTGATATTCATTGTAAACAAAAATATAACTCAACTGATATTAAGTATGCCCTTCGAAAAAATTGATACATTATGTGTTTCTTTTTGAATACATCGTGATAAATTTTTTAAAAATAATCCAAGTATTTTTTTATTAGAGATTAAAATATATCATCCTCAATAAATTTATTAGAATGAATATTTAATAATTACATTTTTAATTCAATAATAAAAGATTGAATCGAAGTGATAATTAATGTATTATCTAATCAACTAGATTGGGATGGGCAAATTTTAGTAATGACCTGCAAAAATATCAATAGCATCGAAAAATATCTTGATAGCTTTTGTAATGAAGTTTTCTTTTTTATTTACTTCAGTTGGATATTCCATTCAACACTGAGCATCGTATTGCTTTGCTTCCTAAATTTTACTGCTTAAAATAATACACTCGGAAGACAGACCAAACAAAGCCATGAAGATCAAATGCTTCTTCAATCTTCATCAAAGTCAGCATCTTTTTCATCAAAGTCCGAATCCTCAACAACTGGTTCACTGTCTGAATCACTAAGCACATATCTCACCTGAGTTCTGTTCGCTCTCTGTGATCTTCCTCTCGCCGGCGGAAATCCGGCGGATTCTTCAGTCGTCTCAGAAGAACCAGAGCCCATTATCTTCCCTTCATTTCCACCTACCTCTTCTTCTTCTTCTTCTTCTTCTTCTTCTTCTTCTTCTATCCCAGCTCTTCCCAAGATAGAGCCACTTTTCTTGTTGAAAGGTGATGCTCTGATCTTTCTCACCTTCTTCTCCGGCGAGATGCCGGGGTTCTCCGCCGGTTCCAGCATTTGAGTTATTAGTTTCTGCCCCAACTTCGCCCCCTTCTTCGCTGCTGCTGCAGGGGGTTTGGTTGTTTTGGCATTTGCAGCTGCCTTTCTTCTCCCTCCTCCTCCCTTCTTGGCTGCTGGAGGACCTATCTCCTTTATTTCGAAGTCCTCGTCGTCGGTGTCGTCATTGTCGGAAATCTGACCAGACTTGGCAGTTGTTTTCTTTTTGGCAGGGGCTCTCTTGCTTGGTTCTTTCTTCTTGGCCGCCTGTGCTTGTGGCACTTCAGTTTCCATGGCTGAAACTGAAAAATGAAAAAGAAGTAAAATCCTTGATTATTATCAACTTGTATGATCTTCAGAAACCAAGGCCATATACAATTTTCAACTCCATATAACTTTTGGATTGCAGTTTAACATAATAATAAACAATTCACTTCCTCAATAATACTGATAGTCACATAGATTTACCATTCATTGTATTTAGTGGTAGTTCAACGATGAATGATAATTAATTATGTTTACCTTCCGAACGATCAGGAGATGATTCAATTTTGTAGGCAGCAAGACGATCTTTAAGCTCGAGCACTTCATCGTCATCATCTTCAGCATCGTCGTTGATAACTGCAGCTTTACCCTGCACGCCATAAAACAAAATCATATTATTTCCAGGTGATCATTGGATGGGGAGGAGTTCTAAAAAGGACAACTAAAATGAATGGGCCAGTTAATACCTTTTTAGCAGGAGCTTTTCTTGGAGCCGCTGCTTTGCCTTTGGGCTTCACCACCGCGTTACTTGCTGTGAAAGTGAGAACAACTATTGAGGTTAATATGATGCAAATAAAATAAAAACAAACAATGGAAATTCTGAGAAGGATGATTCAATGGCTTACCAACTTCCATTGTTGTAGAACTAGATGTTGTGTCCATACTTTCCGTGACAGTTTCCGAATTGCTGGTTTTCTTGCTGTTACGTGGAGCTTTTGGTGCATTTCTAGAGATCTTTGGCTTTACATCGTTGTTTGCTTTGATTCTCTGCTGTTTTCTTACCTCATCTACTTGAGCATCATTTCTATCCATCTCCTATATATATTACAATAAAAATCTTCAGCAAAATGTAGCTGATAAGAAGTACATGAAAAAAAAAAGAGTGAAATTATTAGTTCCATCTTACATCAAGTTCCTTCTCAAGAGAATCAAGATCTTTCAGCCACAAAGACTTGGGTGTTGCCTTCCTCAAACCTTCCACTTCCCCTTTGAGCTTGTCTCTATCATTACATAGCTCCTGAACCTTCTCAATGGTCAAGGTTCCAATTGCCAAAGCCAATAGATACTCGTAGTCACTAACCCGTTCCCCTTTTACTTCAGGACTCTCCTCTGTTTCATCAGTTTCACTAGATGCTCCAGCAATCTCCGGCTCAACAGATTTAGTCTTCTTTGGAAAGGGTGTAAAGCCTTTCGCTTGAAGCTCATGGAACAAATCAACTCTTTTTCTATTGCTTACTATTATCTCTCCATTCACAACAGCAAGGATAAACCTCACCTTGTTCTCCAGTTTGAGCAACTCCAATTCAAGGTTCTCCAAAAGATTTTTCTGTATTCAGAAACGAATAATTTCGTTGAAATCATTGTTTGCCAACGCCTAAAATGTTAGAAAAAGTATAAAAATATAAGGATACTCACCTTTCTTTTCTCATAGTATTCAAGTCTAAGGGGGAAAAACTCTTCAAGAACTGCAAAATAATTACATTTTAAGTTAACAAAACTCTTAACACCTGTAATATCAGGATTGAACAATAAAAAATCAGAGTATTCTATAGGTGAATAAATCAACGCAACATACTTTGTTCTGGGTTATCATATTTCTTAATCACGCCATTTGCATCAAAAAGATGCATGTTGCTTGTGCTGATAGTAGTAGTTAATTTGAGTTTCTTCTTCAAACCCTCCTGCATGGCCAGTATCATGTTTTCCTCCGTCAAGTGAACATCAATGGAAACACTTTTGTCATCGCTGTGGTGATCAGCTTGCTGCATATCAAAGGTAAGTAGATTTTTTAATGCACAATGAAAAAGAAAAATACAAAGAGAAGCTTTTACATATGAACGAGCATTGTCATAATTTCTATACCTCAATAAAAGGATCCTTCGCTGCTTTTTCTTTGTCTTTATCATTCTTGGATGTCCTCGTGACAGAATCAAGGAATTCCTTATAATCATTAGTCCATTTGCGAACTGGCAGTTCAGTTATTCTCAATGTCGTGTCACTGACTTCCTCTATAATCCCACTAACAGTGTAACTACTACCTCCTTCTTTAGTGGCAGTTTTCTCTATAGTTCCTGAAAAACCTCTATACCATGGATCCATTGGCAACATTGTTTCACCGTCCAACATGCGTCTTACATTTCTAATGATATCTCTAGGATTATAATTTGGAATGAACGTACTCCACCCAGTTCCTATTCCTTCGCCTCCGTTGACAAGAACCGTCGGTATGATAGGCATATACCTAAAAAACACAAAAGAAGAAGATTAGAATGACAATGCTAAGCCTTGTGCAAATCTATTTTTCTTAAAAAGGGAAAAATGCAGTATAGTGTGACGGCGCAAAGGAAGAGATTTTACCAAGTTGGTTCAATTGACTGACCATCTTCACTTAAGTAGTTGAGAAGCTTATCATCATCTTTTGGGAAAAGGAACCTTGTAACATTTGAGAGCTTAGTGTAAATGTACCTAGAACTTGCATGATCTTTGCCTCCCTAGAGAAAACGAATGATTTTCAAAATAAGCCAATGGCAATAGAATTAAAATATGACAAGTTCATAAAAGTTAGAAGAATGAAGGAGATTTCTACATGGTTCCGGGTGCCAAATTGTCCATTTGGCAAAAGAAGATTTATGTTGTTACTGCCGACATAATCTTGTGCCATTCCAATGATGGTGCCAGCAAGACTCTGCTCGCCATGATGATAAGCAGAATGCTCAGATACGTAACCGGAAAATTGAGAAACTTTGGCTTCTTTGATGAAGTTTCTCTTGAAAGAACAGAATAGGATCTTCCTCTGACCGGGCTTGAGGCCATCAACCATCGAGGGAATAGACCTTTGATTATCAGCCATTGAAAATAATATAAGCTCCTTGTTGACAAAGTCGCTGTATTTTATCAATTTTCCTGTCTGATCTAGATGGGTACCAGGCTGCAAGCGTTAAAGAAGCGAGTGACATTAGTAAGAAAAGAAACTCCTAGCAAAGGAAAAAAAAAAACATGGGATCCTAGTTGATGTTCTTACCTCAAATTGACGGAGCCAATCCTTCCTCTCTTCAGTCTTTTTCTTACTGAAGGCAAGTTCAATGGCCTCCCCATCATGGTCATCTTGCCAAATAAAATCTTTCTTGTGCTTTGTTAATTGTTCAAAGTACTCTCTTCCTTCTTTGGATGTGCTTGTTCCCAACCCCTGTGCAATCAGGAAAACAAGTTAACGCTTTCAAACATAATATCTTTCAAATAGAATATGAAGAATTAAAACTTACACAATGAAGTTCCTATATTTAAGTCTAAGAAGACCGACCTTATAGTACTTGATTGACCAGCCACTTGCATTGCCCCTCAAGCTCTCTTTCCAAGACTCATACTCGGGCATGGTATAGAATGATAAAACAGTTCCATTCTTGTGAGTAGCCTGCGGAGGTCATAAGACTGAGAAACGTCACACCTTTTACCAAACTTACTAAGGAGTAAGGACTAACCAACAAAACCTACCAACCTTGACAATAGGCGTTATGAACTCAACCAAAAAAGATGGCACTCTGAGGAGAGAAGGCCAAAAAGAATGAATAAAGTTGATCAAGAGTCCTTTAATGTGCGAACCATCATGATCCTGTGAATAGGCATTGATGTTAACCACTATAACAAGTAGAATAGCACACAAGTAGAAATACAAATGAACATAGAAATCATAACTCATCAGACCTGATCAGTCATAATCATCAAATGTCCATATCTCAAAGCCTTAGAACTGTTGTATTCCTTCCCTTGCTGAAGTCCAAGTATTTGCTTGATGTACTGAATTTCTTTATTCTCTGTGATCTGTTTGCTACTTGCTTCCCTCACATTGAGCAATTTACCTCTCAATGGGAATACGCCATAGAAATCCCGTCCTACTACACCGAGCCCAGCCATCTATTGGAACAACAACCAAAATTATAAATCAACCAAGGAGAAATAGGGCAAAAGAACATCAATCTGCAGGTGAAAAATGACGACTTACTGCAAGGGCCTTGGCTGAATCTCCTTCTGTCAAAATCAAGGTACATTTTTCCGAGTTTCTCCCTCCAGCACAATTGGCATCCTCCAACTTTTCGATACCATTGATTTTTTCTGTTTTTGTTCCATCAGTTTTCTTCAGGTCTTTGCTTTGCTTGAAATTAACCCACGAGAGAACGCTGTCCATAATTCCAGATTTCGCCGCCACTGGATTGCAATATTTACAATAATCAGTATCTTACACTTGAAATAACAAAACCAGCACTTCTGTAGAATGTTAATAGTTAATGTGTACATACCATTCTTCAAAAACTCTGGCGTAAGTTCGCACGCAGACCCGAAACTGCTTTGACGAATTGTCAAAGTTTCTTTGGTTTGGGAGTCGAAGGCAGGATTATCAATGAGGGCATTGATAAAAACCCACAAATAACTCTTCACATTGTGAGCCTTCACGTTAGCATTTTTGTTCTTCTTATTTACAACATTCATCACATAATTTGCTATTTGATTAGTGATGTAATCAACATGAGTCCCGCCCTTGATAGTTGCAATCCCGTTCACAAAGCTGACCTGTTTAGCAAAACAGCAAACACCAATGTAAGAACTTCCAATGTCATGGGTAGTTGAAGTGATTCATTGATTTAACAAAATACCTGCTGAAACTGCCCCTCACTTAAGGTCACCACAATTTCCCATCTCTCATTAGGCTTAACATGATACCTAAAAAAGCAGTCATAAACCGTTATACCAAATCCGTAAAACATAATATAAAGGTTAAATTTTGCAAATAGAAATTTCAACAAGTCTTACCTTTTTGGAGGTTCCATCGTGAATGTGGATGCCGATTTAAGGTAGAGATCTACATAATCTTGAAATGATTTCACAGGGACCCTTTGTCCATTTAGCTCAACCTTAACCGTTTTTCCAAGGCATCCGGCCAAATCCAACACCCTCTTCTTCATCAGTGCAACAACATCATCTTCAAGATGAGTCATGTTGAACTTTGCCAAGTCTGGCTTAAAGGTCACTTTAGTCCAATTATCACCCTCCTTGCACTTTGTTATGATCGGGTCAGATTTTTTTCCCATGTTGTCAGAGAATACCTAGCATATACAAAAACAAAGATACTAGTTATTCTCGAGCTCTTACTAAAAAGAAAAATCAGATTATATACACTAAGCCTAATGATTATCATACTACTGCAAAGCATGCTAGCCTCAAAGAACTTCAAAAGTTCCATATGGATAACAGGAAGTTACATTCAAGAGCAGGGAAAAATGACATCCAAAGAGTTCAACTTCTTATATGAGGCCGGGCAAAAGAGTATGAATCAAGCATAGAAAGATCAATGCTTACACAAGATAACTGCAAGAAATATTTTAAAAAATAAAGACGTACATAGCATCTTATAGTTAATAGAACCACTACAGAATTCCAGAAATGGACATGAAAAAGAGCTTATACCACTGGATGAAAGTTTAATAACCAATTAGTCCAACAAGATGCTAATGGTTTCCTTCTAAAACACAAATCTAGGCCATGATCCAAAAATATGAAAACAAATTAACATAAACTCCCCAAATCAGAGTACGAATCCAAAAAACCACATGATTGCGACAGAACACACACACACACAAATCACTCTCCACGAAGAAATAAGAATGCACAAATCATACCTGCTTATACTTCTTCAGGCGTTTTCCATCAGCCGTCTCGATCACAAATTCAGTCGAAAAAATATTCGTAAGTTTCGCACCATAGCCATTTCTTCCACCAGTGGTTTTCTTCTCAGCATCATCGTAATTACTACTAGTCAACAGATGTCCAAAGATCAACTCCGGCACATAAACCTTCTCTTCCTGATGAACCTCAACCGGAACTCCATCTCCATTGTTGAACACACTGATACAGTTCTGTTCAACATCAATCACAACCTTGACCGAGTCCATCGAGGGGTCTCTCTGTTTGTTATCTGCAGCATTGACCAAAATTTCATCAAAGATCTTGTAGAGACCCGGCACATAGGTGACGGATCGGTGCACCATCTTGTCGTTCTCGTAAACCCAGAGGTTTTGGGTGTGCTTTTCGATTGATCCAACGTAGGTATCGGGCCTGAGGAGAATGTGCTCGAGCTGAGTCTTTTTCTGGTACATTTCTTCGATTGTCTTCTTCGGCCCTGCCGGAATCTGGTCGACATTGGCGGCGTTACTGTTCTGCAGCGGGCGCTTCTTCTCCACGGCCATGGTGATCGGAATAAGCTTTCTTGAGAGAGAGTGGAAGAGAGAGAGAAGACACAGAGATGGTGTCTGAAATGTTTGAAATGGAGAAGGAGAGAGAAAAGGGAATTTATAGAAACTAGGGCACGGATTCAAAGGATTTGATTTTGAATTTGAATTTGGGCGCTCATCTTTTGGTTCGGCAACGGCTATCTATGTCAGATATTCGGGTTTGGATCCGACGGGCTCGGGTTCCGATGAAACCCGGTATCCCGGTAGGCCCATTCTTAATTTTTTTTAACTGATGTTTATACTTCTACAGTAAATTTTCACAATTTTTTTTAAATACAAATTCACAATTAATTATTTGATGGTTATTAACTACCAGAACTATGTTGGTTTAGTTTTTATCTGTATCTGTAATCTATAATTATTTTGTCCTTGAGTTTTTAATTTATGATATTTTTTATTAAATAATTTGGGAAATAGGTTTATTAAAGGTCTGTTTAGTATGCAATCAAAATTCTATTTTATGTTTTTCGGATTCACTGAATTGAGTGAATATGTATTTGACAAATGTGTTTCCAGATTCTGGGATCCAAATAGTAGAAATTCTGAAAATAACATTTTTATGTTTTTATTGTTTTCAGATTCTGAATTTAAAATTTTAGAATGCAAAATTATATTAAACAAAGTTAAAAACCTTAATAAATACAATATTTTATGTTATGAACTCAATTTACTTTTGCTAAATTAAAATATAAATAATATAATATATTATAAACTATATAATACTATATTATAAATGATAATTTTATAAAATTTACAAAATCATTTCATAAATTAATTAATAATGACTTATATTCAATCTAATAATTAGTTTTGCAACTATAACTAATTTCATGATCTATAAATATATTATAAAACACATTTTAAACAACTGTTTAGAATGAAATAAAAATTATAAATCTGCTACCAAACACATATTTGAAAACATGAAATACAACTCTGTTTTCATTGAATCCCTTATTTTTAAATTTCTGTTTTTGGATTGCTTACCAAACATACCCTAAATAATTCTGAGATAAGAGAAAGAGAGATTGGGAAGAGAGAAAACGTAAATGTATATTTAATTTCCTGAAGAAAAAAAAAATAGAGGTGTATTTAAGATACAAATTATATATAATCAATAATATGCAATTTCAAACCCTTTTGAAAAATATAATTCATTTTGAAAGGTCAGAGATGTGAAAGCATAGTATGAGACTAATGAGTGTTTATCTATTAACAGAGCAACGTAATGTATAAGATTTAATATATTCGATGACCAAGTGTGGACGAGAAGAGAGTTTGTGGCAAAACTAAAAGCTTTTTAGTTAGGGATGAAAAATTCCAACTAGAGTTTGAATAAAAAGAAGCCATAATGAAATTATTGCAAGTGATCAAAATGCATAGATAATTGTTGTTTTGTACCATTTATTGCTGCAAACAAATCAATTGACGAGATTTTGGGGGAGTTTATAGCACCGTCTTGGATTTAGATGGTTTTGAAATCCAAACTCAAAAAGTTGTTTGGATCGTTGTGTTAAAAAAATCAATGGGTTTGAAACACAATCTCATGATTTTGTTTTGTTAATTCCAACACAAATTCATTAATTCCAACACAGTTTTGCTAATTTTCAGACATCAAACACGACATGTCAAACACCGTTTTCTGAGTCTCAGGGTTTCAAACCCTTAAAACAAACCCCTCAAGGTTTTGATTCCGAAACGGGTGTTCCAAATGCTCCCTTGGTCGTTTGCTTGCAACCATAGGAGTAACACATTAGCTGATGCGACGGAGTATTCATCGACTTCAAAGTGTTCAAAAACGACAAGTTGAGTATTGTGTAGACAATCAACTTGCGATGGCAATGATGGTGAGAAACGAATTATAGGCAAGTGGAAAAGAGTATACTCTCCAAACTTCAACGGTTAAAATTAACTTAAATGTAACCAAACTCAAATCTTATGGATCAAAAGTTTATTTTTTCCTTTTACATTTATATTTAATTTAATTTCAATGTTTTTTTAGTACAATAGGAGGTATGTGGATTCAACCCACAAACCTCGTTAATACATACAAGATGCTATTTTTTATTTAATTTCTAATTTTTTTATTAATAATTTTTATTGTGAATGAGTGGTATTTTTTTTTATTATATATAAAAGATTAATGAATGGCGTTAAATGTAATAATTTTTTCTTTTGAATTAAAATATAATGAAAAATTGGTGTGACATTCATGTAGCATATATTAATATAATAAAATTTTATTTAGAAAGGTCATGGTCAACAATTCTTTTAGCACCCATTAATATTAGAAACCCAAAACAAAATTAGTGCTACCATTGCAACATTATTGGGGTATTTGTACGGATAACTCATTTTCCAATGCATTAATGTCATTTGACTTGACATTCCAAAATAATGAAATATGACCTATTCTGACGTGACAATGCGCGCAAAATGACTCATAAGGATAATATGAAGCGGTCTTTCTTGTTCACGCCCCCGACGTTGTTCACGCCTCGCTCCGTTGTCTCGCTCTCGCTCTCGCTCAAATGAATGGAAAAAATATAAAGAAAAATGACAAAAAAACAGAGATAAGAGTTTGAGTAGAGAGAGAGAGCGAGCGAGAACGAAGAAGCGAGCGAGAGAGCTATGTCTTATTTAATTACTATCATAAGCGAGAGCGAGAGCGAGAGCGAGAGAGCAGAACGAGCGGAATGCACGCAGTACAAAAAGGGTGGCGAGGCGAGAGCGAGAGACTTGAGCGAGCGAGGCGAGAGCGAGACTTGAGCGAGGCGAGCGTGACTTAAGCGAGAACGTGACTTGAGCGAGAGCGAGAGAGCTAGAGTCAGTATGATGCCCTTACGGTAATTTGGACGAAATGCACAGTACAAAAAAAGTCAAATGTCATTAATTTCATAACATGGATCAAATCACATTAATGCATGTGAAAAGGGGTTTTCCATGCAAATTTCTCAACATTATTCCCATTAATATTTAGTTTATTAGTTACATAACTAACACCCTAAAAATAAGTTATATGATTACTTAATATATTATTTTACTTTATTTGATGGGCATATTTTGCAACTAATAATAGTTCGTTGTTGGGCCAAGAAATAAACCAACAAGTCTAAGTCTTTTAAACAATTTATATAGGAAAATTTTAGTGAGGACTTTTATTTTTAAAATATATATATTAATAAATATTCTCATAAAATTAGATCGGTGGAAAATTCAACCATCCACCTCAAATAAAGTGATATATAATAATTCATTTATTTATAATTAAGGTCATACCTTTTTGTTTAAATCATTAATAATTTATCTATATGTTGATTAACCTTTCTTTTTTTTTTTCTCTCTATCTAAAACAATAGGTTGATTAGAGTCTGTTTGGTATGCAATCCAGATTCTGTTTTATGTTTCCGGATTCACTGCATTCAGTGAATATATGTTTGGCAGATGTGTTTCCGAAAACTGATTTCGGATTATGGGATTCAAATAGTGGAAATTCTGAAAACAACATTTTTATGTTATCATTGTATCCAGATTCTGAATTTAAAATTTTAAAATGCAGAATTATATTAAACAAAGATAAAAATCTTAATAAATACAGTATTTCATGTTATAAAACTCAATTCATTTTTGTTAAATTAAAATATGTATAATATAATATATTGTAAATTACATAATATTATATTACAAAATGATAATTCTATAAAATTTATAAAATCATGTTCATAAATTAATTAATAATGACTTATATTAAATTTAATAATTAGTTTTGCAACTACAACTAATTTTATGATTTATAAATATGTTATAAGACAGTTTAAATAACTATTTGGAATGAAATCAAATTTTTGAATCTGTTACAAAACACATATCTGAAAATATGAAATACAACTCTGTTTTCATTAGATCTCTTGTTTCAAATTTCTGTTTTTAGATTGCTTACCAAACAGACCCTTAACTATGACGACAATAAATTTAGATATTACTTTTTTAGAATAAAGTATTATAACTAACGATGGGTGATTTGAACGTTGGAGGTTAAAATATATTAATAATGGACTTTTATTGTTAATCCTTGATTCTTTGCTCAAGTTAGCTATCAGTTGATTAAACATTTAACTAAGATCATGGTAACTATTAATTGAAATGTATTTTATTTTTTTTACTTTCCAATACTTAGCCCGATTTTTGTAGTCACTTCAACAAACATCGCATTGGTTTTAGTATTAGTTATACATACACTTGGATGATTTTCTTTCTTTGCAAATCACTAAACATTAATACTAAAGTTTTAATATCTATTATTAGATGTTGTAATTTCATATCTAAATAAGATTTGACAAGTATGTTGTGTTGAACTTTAGAAGTTAATTTATTTTGATTGAAAAAGTGAGTAAGAAATCTTCAATAATGTTGAAAAATGATAGCCAACTAGCCAAATCTTTCTTACCAATGCCATTGGAATTAGTTGGAAGGTTCATTTTGTATATAATTTTTGTTTTTTTGTTGTTTGTATTGTAGACAAACAAATGTGTAAATGTCTCATTGCACATGTCTTTCAATACCTATGTCATAGGGCAACTCTTTCATAGTCATAGTGTCTTCCATGTGTCTATTTCTTACCAATGCTTAGTGTCCAAATGTACAACTCATCTCCTGTCAAATCGCCTATAAATAGTGGCTTTTGGTGGAAGAATAAAAGGCACAATTGGTGAATTCTCTCCAATCATTTTCATTTTCTCTCACTTTCCTATTTTAGTCTTTATTTAATTTTCCATAAAATTCCCACTATCTTTGTTTATATTATATGTATTCCATTTTCAAAACACTTGAATTATTATTATTATTATTATTATTATTATTATTATTATTATTATTATTATTATATATTATTATTTAAATATTGGTAAAATTATAACTGGTTTCCATCCTATTTTTATAACACGTTATCAGCACGAAACTCTGCCGATTTTTCCACTGAAGGTAGGTCCTCTAGGTAAGCCATTTTTTTAATAAAATGTTATTTTGCATGTTTAATTGATTTCCTAATGTAAATGCAATTTCTTTTTATATAGTATTACTATGGCTAATCTTGCAAAATTAGAATTTGTGGCCTGGATATTAATGGAAATAACTACTTGTCATAGGTCCTTGATGCTGAGATCCATTTAGATTCCATGAATTTTGGAGAAACAATTAAAGAAGGAAATGATGCATCAAATCAAGAAAAAACAAAAGTCATGATCTTCCTTCGCCATCATCTTCACGAGAGATTGAAAATCGAGTATCTTACAATAAAAGATCCCTACATTCTATGACAATGTTTGAAAGAAAGGTACGATCATAAAAAAAAAAACAGTTATTCTTCCAAAAGCTCGTTATGATTGGATGTACCTGAGGTTGCAGGACTTCAAATCAGTAAGTGAATATAATTTCGCACTTTTCAGAATTAGTTCAAAATTAAAATTATGTTGAGAAATGATTACTGATGTTGATATGTTAGAGAAGACATTTTCAACTTTTCATGTCTCGAATATGCTCCTGCAACAACAATATCGAGAGAAAATCTTTAAAAAATATTCAGAACTGATTTCATGTCTTCTCGTGGCTGAACAAAATAACGAGTTATTAATGAAAAATCATGAATCTCGACCAACTGGAACAACACCATTCCCTGAAGTGAATGTTGTGAATTTCAATAATCGTGGTTGAGGTCGTGGTCGTGGTCGAGGTCGGGACCGCGGTAGAGGAAGAAATGCCTATTTTCGTGGTGGGCATTATAATTTTAAGAAATCCACACGAAGTGATGATCATAAAGGCAAGGCTCTAGAAGATAAAAGTTCAAAACGTGATGAACATAAATGTTTCCGGTGTGGAATGACTGGCACTGGTCACGTACCTGTCGTACGTCAAAACACCTTGTTGATCTCTATCAAGCTTCCGTGAAGGAAAAAGAAAAAGGGAAGAATGTGGAGGTGAATCTTGTCATTCAAGAAGATGATGTGTTTGACCCCTCAAATATGATGCATCTTGATATGGGTGATTATTTTGAATCTCATGGAGAGAGAATTGATGCAATCAAACAAGTAGAGGATACTTTGTATGAAGATATATAATTAAGTACTGCTTGATACGACGACCACGCGGAATCGAGCAGGCATGGCGACAGTGACCTGAGAGAAAGAAATGACGAGAGAGATAGAATCGCGTGAGAGGGGGAGGGAGAGGGAGAGGCATGAGAGTGAGAGGGAGAGACACACAGAGAGAGAACTGGGAGAGAGAGGGTGTCGGGAAGAAGAGGGAAACAGAGAGAGGCGGGAGAGAAAGATGGAAGGAGCGTGAGGTCGGCCAAAGCGGTCGGCGCCGTCGAAGCTTGCCGCCACGCGAAACGGAAGGGGAGGGCTCGCCCTCCCAGACTTTTCCTCTGCACCTTTTTTTTTTTTTTTAAAGCTAATTGTTACGAGTAGTGTTAGTTGTAAAGAAAAATTGGTGTGACATTGATGTGAATTGATACGTTAATGTAGTAAAAGACAATTTACGGTCAACTATTTCTTTTTCTTTTTGCACCTATTAATATTGGAAACCCAACATATTTCACTATTACTATTACAATATTACTTCCATAATGTTTAGTTACATGACTAACACCCTAAAAATAAGGTACTTAATTACGTCTTGTTTGATAACTATTTAGTTTTTAGTTTTTAGTTTTTGAAAATTGTGTTTGCTTGCTTACAATTTTTCTACAATAATTTTCAGGGTGATTTTATTAATATTGTACTTTTTAAAACTTATTATAAAAATATTGTAATTTTAAAACTATATATATTAATATTGTTGTTTTTTTATAGGTGGCAGGTGGTCAAAAAAACGGAGGATCGTCGTCTCTTGAAGAGACGACCATGTCCAAATGTACACAATCTGGTAGATGGTCGTTTATTCAAAAGTTTAAAGAAAATTCACTTCTGGAATAGTGATTGTATAAATTTTTTATATACCCACATTCCTGGGTTCGAGTCCAACCAAATGCAAGTTTTAATAATTTTTTTTTCTTTTTCTTGTTTCTTTAGTTTTTTCATTATTCCGTTTTCTCTATTTTTATATTTTCGGATTATATTGTAATTTATTATCCTATGCCAGAAGTGGATTTTCTTTAAAATTTTGAAAGATATGACCATCCTCCGTTTTTTTTGTTTAAAAATACAATATTAATAAAAATCACCCTGATTTTCAATCTCTAACATAACTTCCATGTTTTTTTTTTTGTTTTCAAAACTTGACTTGGTTTTTTGAAAACATAGGTAAAAAGTAGATAAGAAAATATAGAATTCTATAGAAAAAAAGTAGTATTAATAGGCTTAATTTTCAAAAACAAAAAACAAAATGGTTATCAAATAGGGTCTTAATTAATATATTATTTTACTTTATTTGATGGGTCGATCTCGCAACAAGTCTATGTTAGGAATGACTCAATATTAATTTAGATTCCTATATTATAGGATAGATATTTTTAATTTGATTTTAAAATCTAAAATAAATCACATCAAATATATAATATAAACAAACAGATATAATGGAATTAAAAAAATAAGATTTAAAAATAAAAATCGTAAAAATTTAAATAAAAGAAATCATATCATCTCAATTTAAACCAAAATAAATACACAACCATTAGCTTATTCATCCACTAATGAGTCAAGTCTTTTGAATAATTAATATGGGAAATTTTTGGACAGATTTATTTTTAAAACATATGCATACATATTTTCATTCTTTTTTAGTTCAACAAATATTGTGGAAGGGATTAAACTACAAAATAGTAATTGACAATCAATTTGTTTATATTACGTGACCACTTTTTATTTAAATATTAATAATTGACCCATATATTGATTAAATATAACATAGTAAACACCGATAAACTCAAGTAATAATTCTTATAAATATAGTCTCGTAATCGATGGGTGATTTGAACATTAAACCTTAGAAAAGGTTATTAAAGTCTCAACTGTTTAATTAGCTTATATGGTAACTAACAATAATTATGTTAATTGTTATTTAAACACATTCTACTTTTTACCTTTACGTATTAGTTGGACAATTAAGACAATTTTCTTTCTTCATAGTCATTAATGTTTATCGAATTTTTTTTTTCATTACATGTTGTAATTTCATATTTTAAAAAGATTTGACAAACATATTCTTTGAAAAAACTATTGACGTGTTTAGCAATAACAATTCAAAGGGCTCCTGTTGAACTTTATAAGTTAATTTATTTCTATAGAAGAATGAAGACGATATTTTTTATATTGTTCAAAAATGATAACCAGTATTTTTACCATATTACAATTTTTTTTTCTTTTTTGAATTCAACTTTAGAAGAACTTTTATTTATTTATTTATTATTATTTTGTATCGCATCTAGCATAGGCCTTTTTGTACTTTGGCGTTGGGAAAACCAAAACAGGAAAAATGAGGTTCTTGGATAGGTATTATTTATTGATTGATTTATATTTGAAAAATAAAATAAAATAAAGTTTATAATAATTATTGAAGGTTACAACTTACAACTACAAAGGTTGCTATGCAAAAAATAAGTAGAATAATTCTATACAAAATGGAGTCTTTAATAAATATGGGTAGAAAAGAGAAACCATTATTTGCCCTTGAAGGGAGAGGAAGACACAAATTAATTACATCTCTTATTATTATTATTATTTTATTTATTTATTTTTTTTTAAAAAACCACTACAAATATTGTCCTCTCTATTTTATCTCATGGAAATAATAATGGCACGTAGATCGGTATCACAACCCTAAAAGGTTGAATATAATTTCTTCCAATTTTATTAAACTTATTGTTAAGTGAACCCAATTAAATAATACACTTTTTACAAATAATTTATTCAACAAAAAAATCATACAAATAAACTCACTTCAAAATAAACAAAACAAATTAACACAAAAACTTATTTTAAACATCCTATTTAATTCTAAAAATAAGATTGGTAAAAAATATAGACAATTGAAAAACTACCGATCTAACCAAACATTAAAGAGGAAATAATTTTATGCAATAGAACATAATAATAAATTAATTGAAAAATAAAGAATAGAGGTAGAGAAAATGATACCGAAAAATTTCTAGTGGTTTAGAACAAACACAGTCAACTCCACTCTCAAACTTCTCTTAGGTATTTTTCTAGAACAACAAACAACTCTTTTACGACTCAAAGTTTGACCATTAGTAAGAAATGATTTCTCAATAAAAGCTCTCAAATGACTAAGAAAAATTAAAAACTGAAACCTAAAAAATTGCTCAAAATAGTAGAAATGTTCTCAAAGTAGTGGCGAATCCAAAATTTTTAGAGCTTGAACCTAAGATTTCAGGGAGGTTGGAAACATAGTAACCATTAAGCTAAAAGACTTTTTTATGTTTTAATTTTATTTTTCCTATACATATTATATACAATAAATCCACCCTTGTCTCAAAGATTATATTATTTTTTTAGATTTTTTTTTATAGTTTTAAAAAAATTTCGGGCCTTAAATAGAGAGTAAAACCAAAACTAGTCGTTTCTACCACCTGTTACTACCTGGTTGGTGATAGAAACAGAAATTAAAAAATAATAACATTATAATAATAAAACTAGTACAATA
The DNA here is from genome assembly GCA_036507285.1 of Trichosanthes cucumerina. NCBI lineage: Eukaryota > Viridiplantae > Streptophyta > Magnoliopsida > Cucurbitales > Cucurbitaceae > Trichosanthes > Trichosanthes cucumerina. The sequence goes on along the minus strand of CM071838.1, from coordinate 82,873,773 downwards.
ATAATAAAACCAAAATTTGACCATTGGAATTTTTTTTATTATTATTAAATTTAATTTTGTAAACTCGTGTGTCGCAATCCTATTAGTCTATGTGTTGCATTATCATTCTCCATGTCATCATTTTGATGGTTTGAAATGCCACGATATCGACTATGTCGGTGCCATGCCACTTACACGTCATCAAGTTTGACCGTTGACCTTCCACATCATTTGTTACATCATCCATGTATGTCACTTATCATGCCATGTAGAAATTTTTTCTTTAATTTTGTTTTCCTCTTGCTTTTTCGTTTAAGCTCCGATTCAAACCGATTCAAACCGTTTAAGATGCGTTGTAATCATCTTTTCGAGATCTATACAATAAGTACTTCAAAATACTCAAATTATTATTAGTAAAAAGAATCATATTTGTTATCATAAAAATATTAATTAATTAATTCACATCTGTGGGTCGTATTCCTTCAACTAATGGTCTAAGTCTTTTCTTTTTATTTCAAATGGATAATTGTAAAAGTGTTCACTAGGTAGTCGTCGACAGTGGTTGCTAGGTGGTTAAATTTTTGGGGTGGTTATCAACTATGGTTGTCAGGTCGTTGAAGTGGTGTTCAACTATGGTTATGGGTTGTTTAGTAGTCGAAGTGGTTGTCAGATGGTTGTTGCTGGTGGTTCGGACCAGTCGGGTTGCGGTGGTTGGGGCATCAAAGTATAAAGTTGTTGGGATGGTCGATCACATGGGTAATCGTTAAATTAATTTATAGAGTTATCATCGTAGTTATTAATGGAGGTAATTGTCGCGGTAGTCGGGTCGCGGGTGTGATCGTCGAAGTTTTTCGTTTCGATAGTGATCGGGCGGTCGTCGAAGTTGTCATTAGAGTTAGTCGGGTCGCTGGTGTGGTCATCAGAGTTGGTCGGGTCGCCGGTGTGATTATTGAAGTTGTCATCGGAGTTGGTCGGGTCGCCGATGTAATCGTCGGTGTTGGTTGGGTCACCGGAGTAGTCGTCGGAGTTGTTATCGAAGTTGTTATCGGAGCTGTTGTCGAAGTGGTCATCGAAAATGAAAAACGACAAATGGAAGTGGAAAACATGGTGCAAAACCCAAAGGGTTGCACTGTAGTAATCCATGGGATTGTGTTTCAAAACCAAGAAACCCTTTATACCGAAAACCCAAAACCATGGGTCAAACACCTCCTAAGTTTCTAGCCAAATTTCAAAAACAAAAAAAAAAGTTTTTGAAAACTACTTTTTTTTAGTTTTCAAAACTTAGTTTAGTTTTTTAAAACATGGTACAAAGTAGATAAGAAACACATAGAATAGTAATTTTAGGCTTAATTTTTAAAAATAAAAAATAAAAAATAAAATGGTTACCAAACGGGGCCTTAAGTTTTTGGGTTTTGGTTTTTAGTTTTTGAAAATTGAGCCTAAAAATATTGCTTATACTAATGGATTTCTACATTTTCTTATCTAATTTGTAAACCTATATTTTAAAAAACAAGCTAAATTTTGAAAACTAAAATAAATAGTTTTCAAAAGGTAGTTTTGTTTTTGGAATCTGGCTAGAAACTTATAAGGTATTTAAAGAAAGATGAAAATTATTGTAGAGAAAATGAAGAAAATTTGTGAAAAAACAAGCATAATTTTTAAAAACTAAAAAAAAAAAAAACTAAGGCTCTGTTCGATAACCTTTTGGTTTTTAGTTTTTGAAAATTGTTTTTTGCTTTTCCATAATTTCTCTTCATTTTCTCCATAGTGATTTCCATCTTTCTTTACATGCCATTTAAATTTCTAGCCAGATTTCACAAACAAAAACAAGTGTTTGAAAACTACTTTTTTTTTTTTAGCTTTCAAATTTTAGCTTAGTTTTTTTAAAACATAAGCACAAATTAAACAAGAAAACATACAAACTCATTGGTTGAAATAATATTTTTCGGCTTAATTTTTTAAAAAAAAAAAAAAAAAAACCAAATAGTTATCGAATGGGCTAAATGATTATCAAACACGATCAAATGCAACAATTTCAAAAAATCTAGAATTGTCAACCAATCTACATTGCAAACCTATAATTACATATGGAAAAAAAAAAACCTTAATTACAATGTTGATGTGAATCAAAAAAGCGAATACAGTAAAATGTTAGACAATTAATGTAGGTGTGAGTCAAAATCAAGAAAAGAACAAGAAAAAAAAAAAAGATTACAAAAGTGATTGAGGAAGTGGGCCTGAGGTGCACATGGGAAATGGGCCCTCAATCAGCCCATTAGCATTAAATTAGTATTTTATTAAAGAAAATCTTTGTTCTGCCGATTCCCAACCACCTCAGCGTAATAATGCCACGTGCCAGTTCTAATTAATTTTATTTTCGGCAAATATTAATTTCTCATTAAATTATTTTTCTGTTTTTGCTATTTTTCTTTTTTTTGAATCGACCGACAAGTCGGCAACGCACATGGGATCTGAACGTGTAAAGCGACACTTTAGCCGGCGCACGTTAGCGTTACTATCCTATGCATCCCTGACCCTTGGTATTATTAACCTTTTTTTTTTTTTTTTTTTTTTTTTTTTTCTGATTTTGAAATTAAATAATCGCATCTAAATCTAAATTCAATTGATTTCGTTTTTTAATTTTTCTAATTTTACCCTCGTGCATCACTTATTTTTCTCGATCAAATTAGTTAAATTACAAACTAACTCTAATTTTAATTTAGTACATGGTATCTTTCAAAGGGTTATTCGGAACTGAATGAGTTATAATCACTTAAATTATAATAATATGTAGGTTCTTATAGTCCGAAAAGTTATGTAACTTGTATTCATGATGCAAAATTATTTAGTCTGAATTATAATAGTTCGCGTTTAGGGTGCAAAGTATTCTACAAACTATTATAACACATATTATTATAACATGGACCTCAAACAAATTCTAAAAATTTTATTTATTGTATTTGAAATTTAATATTTTTTTAGTATAAAGCTTTAATATATGACATCATTGAAACTTATCAAATATCTTTATAATTATTAAAGAGTAATAAATCATAATAAGTTATTTATAAACGTGATAAATAAATTTTTCGATGTGAACATGGGGCTAGTAAGTCGTATTGGTGTAAGTAGCATTTGTTGAAAAACATCAATTTGAGTTTAATTTTTAAGTCGATCTTTTAATTAGAACATAAAGAAATTGATAGAGATAATTTAAGTTGGAGTCCTAAAATTTGTCACATTTTTTTTTTTGGGTTTAACGATGGAGAAGTGAGGATTGAAACACCTGATTTCTAGAACAAATATTTAATGTTAACTTCTTTTAAATCATGATTACAAGTAATGTGTCAAATTAGGTTTAACATTATTTCTTACCAGTTTTAGGTATATAAAGTAAGCTAGTAATTTAGGAATAATTTTAAACGATTTTTTTTTGCCAATATGTAGGAGGAGAAATTCAAATTTCTGACATCTTGATTGACGATACAAAATTTGTGTCAATTAAAGCTATGTTCATGTTTGAAAGGATTCTCTGAATGCTTGAAAATATTTTTAAATACTTAAATTTTTTTTAGTTGGATGGAAGAATATTTTTTAGCATTAAAAACTCATCTCAAACTAGCCCTTGATTTTATATATTATTATGAAATTGAATAATAGCGATGGGTTTAAGTTTTTTTATTGCATGACACGCATAACAAACTTTTAAAAAGTTATGAATTATACATCTCAATTAAAAAAAAAAAAAAATCAAATTTCTCTTTAGTCCTTATGGGAAAGAAAGTTTGCGGGCGTGACCAATGACCATTCCTCGTTAAAGGGACCTTATCCTCGTCAATTTAAAATAAATAACATGCTGTCAGAAATTAACCAATTAAATAAAAAAACTCCCATTTTATATTTATTTTATTTTATGTTGCTAGATGTATTGGACTTAGAAGAGACATGGTCCCCGATTTAATAATTTCATATAATTACACCGGGGACGTCGGAGCGGTAATTCTCTCTGTGAAATTTGTGGATATCAAATTTCTAGTAGAAAATTATTCTCCATTTATGGAGCACATTTTGGTAAGAATCAAAATGTAAATTTGAAAACAAGGGATTCGATGAAAAAAAAGTCGTATTTGATGTTTTCAGATATGTGTTTGGTAGCAGATTTAGAAATTTAATTCCATTTTAAACATAGTTTAAAGTGTGTTGTATAATATATTTATAGATCATAAAATTAGTTGTAGTTGTAAAACTAAATATTAAGTTGAATATAAGACATTATTAATTAATTTATGAACATGTGTTTTTTTTAATAAATTTTATAAAATTATTATTTTATAATATAATATTTTATATTTTATAATATATCCTATTATACATATTTTATTTTAACAAAAGTAAATTGAGTTTATAAACATGAAATACTATATTTATTAAGATTTTATATTTGTTTAATACAATTCTGCATTTTAAAATTTCAAATTCAGAATCTGGATACAATGAAAACATAAAAATGTTGTTTTCAGAATTTCTACTATTTGGATCACAGAATTCGAAAATGATTTTAAAAACACATCTCGCCAAACATGTATTCACTAAATTTGTGAATTCAGAAACATAAAATTTAATGAATCCAGAAAACAGTTTCTTTTATGAGTCAAATTATTTTTATTTTTTATTTTTGTAAACAATTATATTTCTGAAAAAATATCTATTAATTTTTAATTATATCTTTAATAGTTTATTAAAAATTATTTTTTATTTTTTTTTATTTTTGTATTTAAAGATACAATTATATACCCAATTAAAACAATATTACATATCAAAAATATCTAATTAATTTTTAATTATATTTTTAATAGTTTATTCCAAATTAAAATCTTAATTTAAATAATTATTTTTCTATTTAAAAATTTTGTATTGCCAAAAGATAAAATTTGTCAAATTGGAACTAAGATGAATAAAACCCAAATCCAAATGAATAAAAATAAAACAATATTACATATCAAAATATAGAGCGTGTCCCATTCATTCAAATGTTTAGCAAACTATATTCTTGACAGTCTTTGAACGTAGAAATTTGACGACCATCATCACGGGTATTGTTATTGATGTTATTTAACGCCTAGTAAACGCAGTGTTTAGCTAGATTAGTGATTTTAATTAAGCTCCGAGAGAGGGAGGCCGTATTTTTGTTTAACTTATGTGAATTATTTCTTTTCTAATGAGATTAACTATGAAAATTAAAGGGAAAGGTAAGTGTGTATCAAACCCAAACCCTAACCCTAAAAGAACACACATTTTCTCCTTCTCTTTGATTTGCAAACCCTAACCCTAAAGGACTCAAACCCTTCTTCTTTCACTCACACCCACCGACCAACCTCTCTCTCTCTCACTCTTGAAGCTCTCCACGGCAACTCCACCAAGGTGAGCTTAGTTGTCACAACCTTTCCGCAGACGCGTTAGGTGGTGAATACCGTGTCGCCGCCACCGCATCATCCGGAGCTCGCGAACGCCGGCCGACGTGGTGCCGCTCGCCACCGAGATCAACGAAACCCTAAACTCATCGGCGAAGACCCACGGACGCGACAAGCACCGAAGCCGAGATCCACCGAGTTCTTTGCCGGGATCGTGACGCCATGCGCCGAAGTTTTGTTTCGTCCGACCATTCACGAGCGAGGGGTCCGCGCCGAGGTCCCGGCCTGCTTCGCCGCTCTCGCCGTCGAAGCCGCGCAGTCTTGCCGAAGTTTCCTCACGCACGCTAACTCACCGCCCATGAGTTTCGCCGCCGCCGCCAACCCGCATGCCGAGAGAGACACGGGCGGCCAAGACGCGAAGTTCCTCCTCCTTCTTCGCCGATCGTGACCACGCAGACCAAAGAACCATTCAAGAACTTCGAGTTCGGTAGGTGAGCGAATCGATTTAAGGTTCATACTCGATTGGAAACCGTATGATTTATCGTGTGATTAAACGTTTGTTTGAGAATTAGGTTCTGAGTTGAACGCTTGCTTGTAGGAGACAAACCGGAGCGGGATTGGAGGTGGATTGTCAAAACAGACTAAGAGGATAAGGGATTTACAGATTGGACCCGAGGTAAAGCGGGGCACGATATCTTATTCTGAGAAATTGAGTATCGCATAATTGGGGTTTAAGTGTGAATACTCTGAGTTTGATTTGGAAATTATGGTGTGAAGGTGTTTCACTAAAAGGAGAGTGGGAGTTCGATTGGGTTTTGGAATAAAAATCGAAGCTCGAGGTAAGGGACCTTGTGCCGAACTTTTAATGGGAGTAAATGAAAATGATTTTCATGATTTTATGCAAAGTAGTTCATATTTTCACATGAAAATCCACAGATAGTATTTTGAGAATACGTGATATTTTATGTGCAAATATTTCGATGTATTATGTGAAAATGAATCATTATTTTATGTGAAAGTATTCTCGTATGTTATGTATAAAGATCCCATTATTTCATGTGAAAATAGGACAGTAGTGGGTATGAGAATGTTTCATGTTTATTACAAAAGTATGATTTATCACCCTGTCCATGAGAAAGCATGAATGATATGTTGATGATGATACTTGTGATATGTACACCATGATTATGTGACTGATGGGATCTCATGCATGTTTTGTATGCCACGAAATGATTTAACGAATAGTGTGGACATTGGTTATCCTGAGATCGCTCTACGCATGGTCAAACATGCAATAGAGACCTAAGGGTCAAATGATATGACTCAGGATGACCAGTCGGCCTCACAATTAAATGAATAGCCACGGATTAAAGACCTGACAATTAAATGAATAGCCATGGATTAAAGACCTGGCAATTGAATGAATAGCCATGGATTAAAGACCTGGCAATTGAATGAGCAGCCATGGATTAAAGACACTGCAAATGAATAAGCGATCATGGATTAAAGGGCGACATTTAAATATCTGACCATGGATTAAAGACACAGCAACTCTAGAAAGTTTTAGATCCCATCTATGTATGTTATGCATGAGTTTAGAGATCATGATTGTATGTGTATGCATATCCCAAACCCTCATGTAGCGAGGTTACTTACTGGTATTGTTTTGCAATACTCACCCTTTCTTTTAAAAATGTTTTCGTGTAAAGGAAGGACGTGCGGGCGTGTGACGGAGAGCGTTGCTAAGACCATGGGAACCAAGACATGATTTCCGATATTCTTATTTTGAACTATTTTTGTCTCTATGTTATTAATTGAAGTTGAACTTGTTTACGATTTTAATAGGCAAGTTGATTTGAGGTTTTAAATCGATTTGAATGTTTTTTTGGGATCCCTGAACTATTTACGTTAAATGGAAATTTCTTTCAAGTTCTTTTATTTCACTACTATAAATGCATGCATGTGTAGTAATGTCCCTGAGGATTTGGTCATAGAAAAGTAGGGTGTTATGGCTTGGTATCGTGCCTCTAGGTTTAAGGGTTACGTAGACTTGCTTACAGAGTAAGCCTGAGTAGTTCCCATGGTTTAACAACGCTCCGACCACCGCTGTGCGTTACGATATTTTATTAAGGAAGTAAATGAGTATAATATGATACAGTTTTATGCATATACATAACCTTAAAAGCCCAGGGTGATCCTATTTTACGATTTGAAAGTAAAGGAAACCGAAAGTTAGAAACTCTTTATATTGTAGTTTTGACATAATGCCACCCAGAGGCCGAGGAGAGGTAGGGACGTGGTAGGGGCGGGAGGCGAGGGTAAACGCTGACGCCCAACCGGGATTACCCCTGGATCGGGAAGAGATTACTCCACCCGCTCGAGACCTCCCAGGACCCACCGACCGTCGGAGAATGTACTGCAGCTTGCCCCGTGGGCGCACTGTGGGAACGCCAATGTTATGACTATGATGGTGGAGGCCATGCAGAGCCTAGTCACGAGCTTCAAGAGCCACCCACCGCCCAAGCAAATCGGGGCGAACGATGCAACTCGAGTCTCGTTACTCGAAAGACTTGGGAAGTATGATCCGAGATCTTTCAATGGGTCTTCAGTGACCCCATTTGTGGCGGAGTTGTGGTCAGTCCTCCATTGAGACCATCTTTAGATCGATGAATCGCCCGAGGACGCAGAGTGTCTGTGCGACCTTCATGCCGAGGATGACGCGTCATTGTGGTGGAGTCCGTCCCAAGGAACCATTGTTGCCGGCGGAGAAACGATTACTTGAATCTATTCAAAGAAGCGATTCTCGGCGGGAAATTTATCCCTCGCAGCCTCGTTACTGAAGCAGTGTAATTTTACAAATGTGTAATGTCGAACCGAGGGCGGTAGAAAGTTATATGAGAGGAATTTACCCGCTTGTCCGCTTTTGCCCCGAGTGGTGGATACAGAAGCAAAGAAGACTGAGCGCTTCATCATGGGGCTAGATGAGAATGTTCGAGGTTTTATTCAAGCATTAGCACCTCCTGATTACGCCTCCGCAGTGAGAGTGGCGGAACTGATTTGGGTGCAGCTCGCATCGCATGCTAAATGGTAGTTAACCTGGCAAACCCATGGCGAATCATAAGAGAGGAAGTGGGACCGGCCCAATTCAATTCCACCACGCGCCCAAACAGACATCGTGATAGACTGGGCATTTCCAGACAGTCCCAAACCCGAAACCACCATCCAACAGATCGGGGAATAGCAATGAGATAGACCACGCAGCAAAGAATGTGGTAAGTAAAGACCGGGTAAGTGTATGGCCGGCCCGGGAGCGTGTTTCAAGTGTGGGAAGGAAGGGCACAGAGCTAATAACTGCCCGAATCAAGCCAGCACTAGCCAGCCACAGGTTATGAGTAGTGGGCCTGCTGTGAAGCCGACCATACATCAGGGGAGAGCCTATGCAAGCACCAGTAGAGACATCTATGGGCTCGATTCAGTGGTTACAGGTACACTTCCATTACTTGGGCACTCGCCTTTGTACTATTCGATTCTGGTTCTACGACTTTATTTCTCTGCATCCTTTGTAAGTCAAGTCGAGTTAGAACTAGAAACGATTCTGATGCCCTATCTCGCTCTCTACTCTGCGGAATAAATTTGTTAGCCAATATGAAAGTCAAGGATGGTAGTGTGACCATCGCAGATCATGAGTTAGCAGAAAGTGAACCTAGTGGTCTTAGATATGTTTGATTTTGATGTAATATTGGGTATGGATGGTTAGCGCAGAACCATGCTTGTATTGATTGTTTGAGAAAGGAGGTAGTTGTTCACCTCCCAACCAACCTCTGGCTCTGAGTCAGAGGCACGACGATAGTGAAGTAGGCCAAGGTAGTTCATCGCCTTAAGCGCCGTAAAGCTATTGCATCGGGGAGCTTGGGGCGTCTTAGCCGTGCATTCTAGATGCAAGGTGCAGAGATCTCAAAGTGACATCGCGCGTGAAGTGAACGAGTTTGCGACGCGTCTTCCCGAGGACCTCCCTAATACCTCCGTCAGGAGGTAGATTTTAACATCGGATTGGAGTTGGGGACGACCTCGATATCCAAGGCCCGTCTGATGAATGGGCACCAGCAGAGTTGAAAGAACTAAAAGTACAGATTACAAGACTTGCTAGACAAAGTGGTTTATACGCCCAAGTGTTTCACACCGGGAGCACCGTGATTGTTCGTGAAAAGAAAGACGGATCCATGCGCTTGTGTATAGATTACAGGTGGAGTCAATAAAGTTACAATCAAGAATAAATATCCTCTCCCCGCAATAGATGATTTGTTCGATCGGTTACTGGAAGGAGCGACAGTGTTGTTCTCCAAGATCGATCCGAGATCAAAGCACCACCGGATTGAGGATCGGTGAAGGGATATCCCTAAAACAAAGATTCGAGATCACGTTATGGGCATTACGAGTTCACAGCGGATGCCGCTTGGTCGACCAATGCTCCCCGCGCGCCTTCATGGACTTGATGAACCGTTTGTTCAAGGAGTTTCTTGATACGCTCGTGATTGTGTTCATCGATGATATATTGATATACCTGTGTGTGATGAAGAGCATGAAATGCACCGAGAAAAGTCTTACTCACAATCGAGGAGAATAAGTTGTATGCAAAATTCTCCAAGTGTGAATTTTGGCTCGCATGTATCTTTTCTAGGCATGTCAGGTCTCAAGCCGAGTCTCCGTTGATCCAAAGAAAAGTGGAGGCGCGTCACGATGGCCTCGTCCCACCACCGCTACAGGCACGTAGTTTTCTCGGGTCTTGCAGATATACTATAGACGTTTCGGCATGAGGATTTTGCCAAGATAGCCATGCCTATGACTCATTGACGCAGAAAGGAAACTCATTTGTTTGGGACGATGCTTGTGAGGCGAGTTTCCGTGAACTCAAGCACAGATTAGTGTCGCCCCGAATCTTACAGCCCCCGAGGGAACAGTGGAGCTTGTGGTTTATTGATGATCTTAAGAAAGGGTTGGGTGTATCGATGCAAAGAGACGGAAAGTAATAGCTTATGCATCCCGACAATTGAAGACGCACGCGAGGGAACTATCCAACTCATGACCTCGGAACTAGCAAAGCAGCGGGTATTTGCATTAAAGATCCGGAGACACTCACCAGATGGCGAAAATTGAGATCTTCGCTGCATCATAAAAATCAAGTATCCGCTCACCCGTAAGGAATTGGAATATGAGGCAACGCAGATGGTTGGAATTGGTGAAAGATTATGATATTGACATACAGCATCATCCCGGTAAGGCTAATGTAGTGGCCGATGCCTCGCGTGAGCTGAAGCCGATGCATATCGCCGCGCTTGAGGATGCATGATGCCGCCGCAGAGTTACTGGCGCGAGTTTGCTCGAGCTGAAATTGCAAATCTTTAGTAGGAAAGACCACGACTCGCTTAGCCCTTGCTTAACAGCTGCAACCGACCTTGAGGCAACGTGATTATAGAGGCTCAGCAGTGGACCCCGCTTAGTGGAAAAACTTACCGCAGTAACTCAAGGTGTGAGTTGCAGAGTTTTCCTATCCACAGATGGAGGATTGCTATTTCGTGGACGTTTGTGTGCCGACGATGACAAGTCGAAATCGAGATCTTGAACGTAAAGCCCATAACTCACCATTTTCTATGCATCCCGCAGCATTTCAAGATGTACCGAGATCCAAAACAATGCTTGGTGGTGCAACATGAAGCGCCGCGACGTGGGCGAGTTTGTCGCAAGTGTTTGACTTGTCAGGTGAGTAAAGGCACACTGACATGAGGCCCGCAGGATTGCCGCAACCATTACATGTGCCTCGGTGGAAATGGGAGGAGATCTCTATGGATTTCATAGTTGGACCGCCTAGAACTTTACGAGGTTACACAGTTGATTTGGGTCATAGTGACAAAGTTAACAAAGTCAAAGACATTTCATACTGTGGAAACCCACCTATTCTACGATAAGTGGCGCGCAAATTTCTTTACTCGGAAGAGATAGTCCGCTTGCATGGAATTCCAATCGGGATTATATCGCATGGATCCATTTCACCTCCAACTTCCGAGGAGGTTTACAGAGAGCGTTGGGTTCGCGCAGCTGAACTTCAAGATGCCTTTCATCCCACGAGATGGGATGGTGACAGCGCGAGCGCTTAAATCGAGATATCAGAGGATATGTTGCGAGCTAACAGCACGTTAGACTTCCTGTGCAATTGGGACACTCATTTACATCCGATGGAGTTTGCTTATAACAACAGCTTATCACCGACCATCGAATGGCTCCATTTGAAGCTCTCTATGGAAAACGCTGCGTAAACCCGCAGCGGGAGGAGGTTGGTGAACGCCGCTTGTTGGGTCCAGCATTAGTACAGTCACTAATGAGGCAATGCAGTAATCGACGCAGATCGGCAAAAGAATTATGGCCGACGCGAGGGCGGACCTAGAATTCAGCTTGCGACCACGAAAGATTTCCAAGAGTGGCTCCAATGAAGAATTCGGGCAGAATTTGGCGAAGTCGAAGTCCGCGATTCATCGGACCATTTGAGATTTTAGAGAGGATTGCGCAGATTGTGATTAAGGCAACGATTCCATGTCTCCGTGACCACGATGTTTTAATGAAGATCCGTGGCTCCAATTGCAGAGATCGGGCTAAGGTTTCAGCCACTTTGAAGCTACCCGGGACTTGAGTATGCACCAAGGAGTGAGCTGCGATAGGTACCAAGCCCTGCAGACGACTCATGTCATGACTTCAACCATTGCGATTAATTCAAGATCCGAGTTATGGCGAACGACCGCATACAAATTATTGCAAGAGATCGAAAGACCTCCGTGAATCGTGAGATCACCTTGGTTAAAGTGTCAGTGGCGTAACCACCGCACGGAAGCTTTCACCGGGAGCGGTAAGAGGGAAGCGAGCTAAATACCAGAGTTATTCCAGAATAGGAACTTCGAGGACGAAAGTTCTTAAGCGAGGGAAGATTGTGACGACCATCATCACTGGGTGTATTGTTATTGATGTTATTTAACGCCTAGTAAACGTGTGTGTTTAGCTAGATTAGTGATTTTAATCAAGCTCGTGAGAGGGAGGCCGTATTTTTGTTTAACTTATGTGAATTATTTCTTTTCTAATGAGATTAACTATGAAAATTAAAGGAAAGGTAAGTGTAAGTGGCGTTTTGGTGAATTAGTTTTAAATTAGTGTGATCAATAAAGACACAACTCGACCTAGATAGATGGTATATATATCATGAGAAACCCTAGCCTCCACACCTACTCTTCATTGTATCAAACCCAAACCCTAACCCTAAAAGAACACACATTTTCTCCTTCTCTTTGATTTGCAAACCCCAACCCCTAAAGGACTCAAACCCTTCTTCTTTCTTCACTCACACCCACCACCAACCCTCTCCTCTCACTCTTGAAGCTCTCCCACCGCAACTCCACCCAAGGTGAGCTTAGTTGTCACAACCTTTCACGCCAGACGCTTAGGTGAATACCGCGTCGCCCACCGCATCATCCGGAGCTTTCGCGAACGTGAAGCCGACGTGGTGCTTTCGGACCGAGATCAACGAAACCCTAAACTCATCGGGCGAAGACCCACGGACGCGACAAGCACCGAAGCTTGATCCACCGAAGTTCATTGCCGGATCGTGACGCCGCCGGCCGAAGTTTTGTTTCTCGCCCACCATTCACGAGCGGAGGGTCCCGCGCGAGGTCCGGCCGCTACGCTTTCTTGAGCGCCGAAGTTTCTCACGCGAACTCACCAATCGCGAAGTTTGATTTTCGCATGATGTGAGACACGAAGCAAACAAGACGCGAAGTTCCTCCTCCTTTATGCAAAGTAGTTCGGTGGAGCGAATCGATTTAAGGTTCATACTTATGATTTATCGTCGGTGATTAAACGCTTTGTTCGAGAATTAGGTTACTGGTTCAACGCTTGCTTTGTAGGAGACAAAGAGCGGATCGAGGTGGATTGTCAAAACAGACTAAGAGGATAAGGGATTTTGAGGTAAAGCGGGGCACGATATCTTATTATGAAATCGAGTATCGCGATAATTAGGGGTTTAAGTGTGAATACGGAGTTTGATTTCTGAAATTATGGTGTGAAGCAGTTTCACTAAAAGAGAGTAAGCGGGGAGTTCGATTGGGTTTTGGAATAAAAATCAAGCTCGAGGTATTTGCGAACTTTTAATGGGAGTAAATGAAAATGATTTTCATGATTTTATGCAAGTAGTTCATATTTTCACATGAAAATCCACAGATAGTATTTGAGAATACGTGATATTTTATGTGCAAATATTCATGTATTATGTGAAAATGAATCATTATTTTATGTGAAAGTATTCTCGTATGTTATGTATAAAGATCCCATTATTTCATGTGAAAATAGAGGATGAGAGTGGGTATGAGAATGTTTCATGTTTATTACAAAAGTATGATTTATCACCCCGTCCATGAGAAAGCATGAATGATATGTTGATGATGATACTTGTGATATGTACACCATGATTATGTGACTGATGGGATCTCATGCATGTTTTGTATGCCACGAAATGATTTAACGAATAGTGTGGACATTGGTTATCCCGAGATCGCTTCTACGCATGGTCAAACATGCAATAGAGACCTGGCGGTCAAATGATATGACTCTCGGGATGACCAATCGGCCTCACAATTAAATGAATAGCCACGGATTAAAGACGGCAATTAAATGAATAGCCATGGATTAAAGACGGCAATTGAATGAATAGCCATGGATTAAAGACTGCAATTGAATGAGTGACCATGGATTAAAGACTGCAAATGAATAAGCGATCATGGATTAAAGGCTCGACATTTAAATATACTGACCATGGATTAAAGACCTGGCAACTCTAGAAAGTTTTAGATCCCATCTATGTATGTTATGCATGAGTTTAAAGATCATGATTGTATGTGTATGCATATCCCAAACCTCGGTGAGCGAGGTTACTTACATCGGGTATTGTTTTGCAATACTCACCCTTTCTTTTAAAAATGTTTTCGGGTAAAGGGAAGGACGTGCGTGGCGTGACGGAGAGCGTTATCGAGACCATGGGAACCAAAGATGATTTCCGCATATTCTTATTTTGAACTATTTTTGTCTCTATGTTATTAATTGAAGTTGAACTTGTTTACGTTTTAATAGGCCAAAGTTGATTTGAGGTTTTAAGCGATTTGAATGTTTTTTTGGGATCTGGAACTATTTACGTTAAATGAAAATTTCTTTCAAGTTCTTTTATTTCATTTCACGGCCTATAAATGCATGCATGTGTAGTAATGTCCCTAGGGATTTGGTCATAGAAAAGTAAAGGGCGTTACAAGACGAGTCTGGCAAGTGCGGAGCATGGAAGACGAGTCTCCAAACGTGGAAGACGAGTCTCCAAGTGCAGAAGATGAGTCTCCAAGCGCGGAAGACGAGTCTCCAAGTGCGGAGCGCGGAAGACGAGTCTCCGAGTGCGGAAGACGAGTCTTCAAGTGCGGAAGATGAGTCTCGGCGCGGAAGAAGCGAGTCTCACAAGTGCGTAACATTTGCAAGACGAGTCCCAAGTGCGGAACGCTGCAAGACGAGTCTTTAAAGGCGAAATGCTGTAAGACAAGTCCTTAAATATTCCGCGAAGGACTTTTACAAGTTACAAGTTAAAAGACTTCAATAACCTACATGCTGAAGGACTTCAACATGCTACAAGCCGAAGACCTCCAACAAGCAACAAGCCGAAGACCTTCAACAAGCTACAAGTCGAATACCTTCAATAAGCTACAAGTCGAAGAGACCTTCAATAAGCTACAAGTCGAAGAGACCTTCAACAAGCTACAAGTCGAAGGCATTCAACAAGCAACAAGCACCGAAGTCCTTCAACAAGCTACAAGTCGAAGGCCTTCAACAAGCTACAAGCCGAAGACCTTCAACAAACAACAAGCCGAAGTCCTTCAACAAGCAACAAGCCGAAGTCCTTCAACAAGCTACAAGTCGAAGACTTTCAACACGCTACAAGTCGAAGGCCTTCAACAACCAACAAGTGTCGAAGTCCTTCAACAAGCAACAAGCCGAAGTCCTTCAACAAGCAATAAGTCGAAGACCTTCAACAAGCTACAAGCCGAAGTCCTTCAACAAGCTACAAGCCGAAGTCCTTCAACAAGCTACAAGCCGAAATCTTTCAACAAGCTGCGAGCCGAAGTCCTTCAACAAGCTACAAGTCAAAGCCCTTCAACAAGTAATAAGCCGAAGACCTTCAACAAGCAACAAGCGCCGAAGTCCTTCAACAAGCTACAAGCTGAAGACTTCGACACGCTACAAGCCGAAGGCATTCAACAAGCAACAAGTTGAAGTCCTTCAACAAGCTACAAGCCGAAGATCTTCAACACGCTACAAGCTACAAGCCGAAGGCCTTCAATAAGCAACAAGCCGAAGTTCTTCAACAAGTAACAAGCCGAAGACCTTCAACACGCTGCAAGTCGCAAGTCGAAGGCATTCAACAAGCTGCAAGCTGAAGATCTTCAACAAGCTACAAGCTGAATAACTTCAACAAGCTGCAAAATCCTCAAGACAAGTCTACACATGAGAACAAGCTGCAAAGTCCTCAAGACAAATCTACGTTCGAGAACAAGTGCAAGCCCTCGAATCAAATCTACGCCCGAGAACAATTTCAGTAAACCTCGGACAAATTACACTTGAGAGAGAGAAAGAATCAGAGGATAAACATTAGAGATTGTAACTCACAACATTCAAATTAATACAAACACAACGTTAAATTACACGTGTCTCATTTCTATTTCTTCGTTAAAATCACGTGTAAACATATATAATTCAAACATATCAAATAGAGATTTTTCACTTCATTAAGGCGGGTCATCGTAAAAACAAAAACTGAAAATTGATTTTGCAGGAGTTTGAACACGAGACCTTATGAACCACATGCTTTGATATCATCTTAAATCGTCAATCAAATCAAAAGGTTAATCAAATAGTTTGGAGTAAATTTAATTATATCAACATAATCTAACAATATGTCCTCATTATTTTTTTTAACCGTCTTTTTTTTTTCCTTTATTGTAAATGTTACTACTTTTTGGAAAAAGAAAAAAGGTCATAAAATAATGTTCCTTTCTAGATTTAGTTGTTGTCACCTTGTGACAACTCAATCCAACTTAGTTGGTGAAAATGAATCTCATTTAATTAAAGATCTATTATGTAAAAATATTATTTGCAAATAGACACTGAAATATACGATGATAAAGTGGAGTATTGAAGTGCATGATGCACCATTCTATTCTTACTCGTTTTCCAATTTGAGAAATTAAAAATTGGGATATGCATAAATAGAGTTGGCATAATGCAAAATAAATTATTGTTTAGTGAGAGATTATTTAATTATTTGAATGAGAAAAATAATCGAGAAAGATAAACAATAAGTTTCATCAATTGAAGTTGAAGATATAATTGATTTATAAGTAAAAACAATATATATAGGTGAGTTATAAATTAAATCATAGAGAAAACCGATGTTAGTTAATGGATTTAGATGATTAATTGTTTGGTCTTATATTAACCAATTGAAAATTTGGTTCCACAAATTAATTAAAGTTCGATTAATTTTATCAACTTGAGTGTAACTTCAGCTTTTTTTTTGTACAATAATTATAGGTTGGGAGGATTTGAAGCTTCGATCTCATATGAAGGAGTACATGCTAGTTACCAACTAAATATTCTCATTAGGAGTGTTATGAGTTGGGTCAGGTTGAGTACTTTTAGACTCAACCCATCTATTTGAGTTGTAATTTTTTTTTTTAATCTAAACCATTCTTATTAAATAATGAACCCAATCCAACTCAACCATGAAACATTTTAGTTGGGTTGGTCGGTTTATAAACTCAAAGTTTTATTTTAAGACAAAAATTAAGTAGTGATATTTAAAATATTTATTTATTAATATTAAATTAATATTAGCAACTCAGTTTTAATTTATATTATGATTTTTACCTTCTAAAACCTTAAAAACTTATTTTAGAAAAGTTATCTATAAATAAATAATCTAAAATTAACTATAAAATTAAAATAAATATTCACACATATAATTGTAATATAAGTTAAAAAAATATATATTTTTTTAAAATTAATAAGAAATTCAAGTTGGTTCGGTTCAACCAAAACTAATTTTTAGGGAACCCACAAACTAACTAAATCGAAAAAAATTCCATTTTGTTTAACGAACTAACTAACTTCGGTGAACTTCATAAGATAATGCATATATTGTCGATAAAAAAATTAGAGGTTTGAATCATCACTCCCAATATATTGTTTAACTTTTAAAAAATAGAACTTCATTTGTATGCAAAACCAACATCAATTGGGCACGTCCACCTTTTTTGAGTTCAATAATATTTGATAAAAGAGAGTTTTGAACCTCTAACAGAGACCAATAATATATATCAATTACCAATGAACTATAGGACGACGTCCGCCTGAAACAATATCTTCATATCTTCATTAATTTGAAATATGATATAAATATAAATTTGAGTCGATTATGCAAAAAATGGACAATATTATTTGTATAGTTTAGAAAATTCAAATAATAATAATAATAATAATCAAATAACTAAGTGGAGGTAGATCTCCAATTTCACATGGGGAGAATCCAATTCCATGAGATTTAAAAGCACATTATCAAACTTGACTAAATTACATCTCCATCTAAGATTCTCAAATGTTTTGCCTTATAATAATGAGACTTTCTCAAATAATTAATCTTTCTTTCTTCTTATTATTATTTTTTTTTTTCAGTTGAAAAACCCAACAATTAATCTTCATGCTATGCTATGGCAATATTAGTCCATAAATAGATAAATAAATTACATTTTAAAAAAATAATATATACATATTCCTATTTTTTAGTTACCAAAGTTTATATTATATTCCATACTGTTTATACTATATTATTTGTTATTTTTTTTGCCAAATAATTTTTCTATATTTTTTAAAATTAAATATAACGTAGAAACCAATTGTGAATAAATATTTTAACATGTTGGTGAAGTTTGGGTAGAAAATCTCCAAGTATTTATGAATATTGTATTTTCCCCCCTCATATATTAAATTAAATTACATTGAGGGACAACATCTGACATATCTTCAAATAATGCCTCAAAACTATTATTTACCAATTTAATAAATTTCAGCCACTTTTATAGTTAAAATACTATTTTCATCTTTCTATTTTGAATTTTCTCCCCCTTTTAATTTTATATCCAATTTTACTTTCAATAAAATTTAAAATTAATCTCCACAATAAATTAAACTTAATTTTTATCAAAATTGATAAAATTATAATTTATTTTTATCAAAATTAATAAAAGAAAAATTAATAGAGATTAATTTTTTTTAATAAAAATGAACAATAAACTAAACTAAGGATAAAAACTAATTTTAAACTTTATTTAAAATGTATCGGTTAATATTGGATATTTAAAAGTTCAACAAAGTCCAAAATACATTGTATTTTAAGTTTTAACTCACTTTTATTTAATTCATTACTTGCCTCCTCAACCGAAGCCATTAATTACAAATAAATTGAAACTTGAGGTGGAAGAGAGAGAAAAGTTCGCAATTATTTCGGATTTTCAATTTTATTAAATCCTTAAAAAATAATTAAACATTTATGTTATTTTCATTGTACTTCTTAAATGTTTAAATATTTTTTTTAGTTGCAATATTTTTAAATATTATGTTTTATCTTTATTTTTACGAAAAAAACACTTTTATTTTTATTTTTTAAAAATGTTCATCCATACCATTAATTAAGTTAGAACCTCATGAAACTTCAAATATTTATTCTCACCCAACTCATCATAGAAATGAACCAATCACATTTTAGACGAGCTAAGGATTAATTTCTTCTATATGAATACAAATTAGAAAGTTTTAAAAACCAAAATTAAAGCAATAGAAAGTTCAAAAGACAGAATTTATGATTTATTGGCTAAGATGTACAAATTCCCATATAAGTTTAAGTTTTTTTAACTTTAAACTACATAGATTGAACTCGAGAAAGTTATGGTTAAACATATAAAAGATTGAATTATAAGTTTGGTATACAATGTTTTAGGGTTGTGTCTATTTAATCTCTATATTTCTAAAAAGTTCTAATAGACCCCTAAAGCTTCTATCGATTGAGTCTATTTTATCTCTTTACTTTAAAATATTTTAAGGTATCTTCAAAATTTTTAATTGAACACAACTTTAGTGAGGTAACACCCATATTTGTGTAGCCTCTCCAATAACAAAGAAAAAAAAAACTGAAATATTTATTAAAGAAGGAGCATTTAGCTTAACCTAAATATCTTCCTATTAAATTTTATATTTAATAGATTCCTTAAACTCTCTATTTTTTCTATTATAACAAAGGTGAAAACGAAAAATTTGGCACTATGCATATTGGTAATCATTAGCATGCTAATATAAACATAAAATTGAAAGTTTTTTAGTCTATTACAAACTTTTTGAGATTATAAAAACTAAGTCATACACTCAAATTCAAGTTGTGGATCATCACTCATACATTGTACTAAAAATAAATATGGTTTTTTTTAAAAAAATAATAAAAATAAATATGGATTAGTTTTTAAAAAGTTCAAACTCAAAAATAGCAATAAATCCTAATAGTTTGACATATTAAATAAACATAAGATTTCATCTCAAAATTAATGAAATGGCAACTTATCTCTGATGGATGCCACAAATCTGATCATTTAACTCAAAATAAGAGAAACACAAAAATGCTATTAGAGAGAAGAAGTGAAATGACAAGGTTGCCATCTTCGTCAAGTCCATGAATCATGGAGAAAAAATCGGTCTCGAAATGGAAGCAAGCAGACAAATCCACAAGCAATGTTTCATCTTTCAAAATTGTCATGTCCATTTTCCAGTGTTGCATTCAATTGAACCTCACTAAACGCGCATTTCTACTCAAATCTCCTTCTCTTTCCTCGCTTCTTCCTGCTTTAATCATTCTTCTCTCACTATAAATCCAATCTCCAAATCCCCACTTCCTCTCCCATCCATTCCATTCAAACCCTTTTCCCCATTTCCTCTCTAACCCCCAAAATGGCTTCTCCTCCATTTTCATTACTGTCATTGCTCGCATTCTTCTTGCTTTTGGCCTCTTCAGCCCTTGCAGGGCCGATTTTGGAAGGTATAACCCTCCTTTTCAAAACCCCTTTTACCCAATTTTGTGAATTGGGTTTTTGTTTTTGTGAGTTTGTTTGTTGTTTGGCTGGGTTCTGCTGCCATTTTGCATTTTGTTGCAGTTTACTGCTCGATGGACTGATATTTGCTTGTGGGTGTTCTTTTTTTCATGTTGAAATGCTTTCTTTGTTTTGTTGTTGGTACTGTTTTGGATTTTCTTTGTTGGATTTACCGTAGGAATTGTGGTTTCTTTTGCTTTCTCCTCTCCTCTAATGAATGAGTTCCTACTTTATTCTACTTCATTCTGCTTACTTGAGAGCTCCACCCCTTTAGATCTGCTCATTATAGAGTTTGTTTTCCCCTCAAATTAGTTTGAACTTGGTTATTGGTGGTGGGATGTGAATAATGTCCACTTCCTCTAGAAGAGAGGAAGATCTGTAACATAAAAGTAAAGACAACATGTCCATTAGCAAAATCGTGCAGGTTTAGGCCTAGAGTAGATAATATTGTATCATTGTGGAATAATGGAGGAGTCCATTGTTGTAACAGTAGGAAGTTGGATCTTCACTAGTGAGAAAAAGAGAGAGAGCAATGCGTATTGTTTGTATTTGCCATTTCTGAAGATTGAGCGCTTCTTATCTTTCTCATACAGGGCTTCTAGCAAATGGGAACTTTGAGGAACCACCAGAAAAAACCAACTTAAAGAAAACAGTAATAGTAGGCAGGGACTCTCTGCCCAGCTGGGAAATCAATGGCTTGGTTGAGTACATCTCAGGCGGGCCTCAACCGGGAGGAATGTTCTTCCCTGTCGCTCACGGTGTCCACGCCGTGAGGCTCGGCAACGAAGCTTCAATCTCTCAGAACATAAAAGTGAAAAAAGGGTATCTTTATGCTCTTACATTTGGAGCTTCAAGAACATGTGCACAAGATGAAGTTTTGACTGTGTTGGTGCCTCCCCAAAATGGAAGTTTGCCTCTGCAAACTCTTTACAGCAGCGATGGAGGTGATGTATATGCTTTCGGATTCGTAGCTCCTGCGGATTCCGTTAAGGTGACATTCTACAATCCTGGAGTTCAGGAAGATCCTGCTTGTGGACCTCTGTTGGATGCTGTTGCCATCAAAGAGCTTATTCCTCCATTGCCAACAAGAGGTAAAACCATGCCCCATTCCCCAACATGTTTGTTGGCTGTCTTGAGATCTATACACTCGGGTCGTTTGATAACGGTCTCTTTGACTATTTCAGCAATATGTGTGTTTAGTTATGTTCAATACTCATCCTTTCTTATCTTTAAGAAATATTCCCAAAATGTAAATTTGGAGACAAAATGGAGAGAAAGATCTCGTGGATTTGGTTCTGTGCTAAATCTTGATGTTTATTCACCATTTTTCTTGCAGATAACTTGGTCAGGAACCCGAGCTTCGAGGTCGGTCCTCATCGATTGGTAAACTCCACCAATGGAGTTCTTCTTCCTCCAAGACAGGAAGACCTCACATCTCCACTCCCAGGCTGGATCATAGAGTCCCTCAAGGCTGTAAAGTTCATTGATTCAAAGCATTTCAACGTTCCCGTTGGACTCGCCGCAGTCGAGCTCGTTGCAGGGAGAGAAAGTGCTGTAGCTCAAATTATCAGAACCATCCCCAACAAATTCTACTCTCTGACATTCAAAGTCGGCGACGCCAAGAACGGATGCCATGGATCAATGATGGTGGAAGCATTTGCTGCTAAAGACACTGTCAAAGTTCCCTTCCAATCTCAAGGAAAAGGCCTTTACAAAGCTGCCATTCTCAAGTTCAAAGCAATCTCACCTAGGACCAGAATCACTTTCTTCAGTTCATACTACCACACTAGAACAGACGACTTCGGATCCCTCTGTGGCCCTGTGCTCGACGATGTACGTGTCGTTCCTGTGTAATAGAGATATTATTTCCATGGCTGCTGCCATCGCCTCCGGTCCGGTATCCATTCTTAAAGACGTAGATGTTGCATCGGCTGCCTGATCTATACTCCTTTTTTTTGTAATTAAAACCTTTGATGAGGCTAGCTGTGTGTTCTTGAACTACTTGCAGATCTCTTGTATCAGGAAGTTTTTACTGGTTTTCTTGTAGCTTATTTCATACTATCCATGATCTTAGTTTGACTGCTGGTCATCAATATTTTATAAGGAAATATATTTCTCTCTAGTAATGGAGAAGGAATATTAAGATTTCATGATTTAAACTCACTCTCTAGAGATCAGTTTTATATGATTTTGCTTGAATATTATTAACATGTTGGGGTCTTAAGGAAAAAGAATATATTACTCTTAAAAGTCTTTGGATGATATTTTGGATAACTCTCCCCATCTAAATTTTAGGTTAAAGGTCCATTTTGGTTAAGAAAGTTTAGTAATTTTACTTTTAATAAAACTTAAAATTAGCTCTTATGTTAGTTTATTGTTAATTTTTCTTAGAAAAAAATAGTCTCTATTAATCTTTTCTCTATAAGTTTTGATAATATGCTCACATTAGGTCTTTTCTTGAACAAAAATTATTATTATTATTTAATTAATTTTAATAAAAATTAACTTCAAAATATTAGTCGTATCTTTTAACAACTAAGAGAGAAATGTGGAAAATGAGAAATTGAATAGTCGTATCTTTTAACAACGAAGAGAGAAATGTGGAAAATGAGAAATTGAATGGTGGTGGGTAGTACCTACACACTGTTACAACGCGTGATTGTAGTGTACAAGAGCATGCACCGCGATCGTATTTTGATCGTATCTTTATCGATATAAATTCATTTTAGTTAAGTGTCCACTTATTTTTATACGTTTTTCATGTTCTTTCCAACTATACTTATAAAATGAGGAAACTTTTAAAGAATCTTGACTTTTAATGCCTCTAAAAGCTGAAATAATCTATATTTAAACTTTGAGATAGCATAACTTTGAGCTCAATTGACTAAATTAGACGCTTCACCCAAAAGTAGTTGTAACTGATTGTAGATGAACGTCGACAAGGACATAGGTCATTGCAAGTCTAGATGAGAAAGGAAAGGGAGAAGAAAAAACACATAGGAGAGATAAATTTTGGGCTTATTTAGAAGTTATTTGAGATACCGAACACTGAGTGATTTATAATAGTTTATAGAATTATATATGTGTATTTAGGATGTAGAGTTGGAGTTAAAAAAAAAAGTAAATAAAGGTAGGTTTAAAAAAATAAAAAAAGGCAAGTAATTTTTTTTATATAGTCTTTGAATTTGGGTTATTCTCAGAAAAAAAAAAAAAACCAAGTAATGTTTAAGCACCGCCCAGAGGCCATTTTCTGTTTCTGTAAGAACGACAAACTGAGTGGCTAAACCCTAGAAATGAACTCGTTGGCGCGGAACATATCCTGCTCCATCAGGTCTTCGATTCACACCACTGACTCGCACCTTCATTATCAGCAGCAGCAATGGAGGGGGATCCGAGTAAAGGTACTGAACGGGAATTTAGAGCGGGCACTGACATTTTTGCAAAGGAAGATGCAATCGAGCGGCTGATTAAGCGCGAACAGACGCATCATATCAAGAATTCCGAGAAACGAGTTTTGGCCCGTAAGAATTTGGAGCGCAAAATTCGATCGCAGGACCTCGCTCGCAAGCTCAAATCCATCCTTATAAAGAAAGTCAGGTATTTGTAAATCTTTTCTTTGAACAATAAGCTATTGAGTGATGATGCAAGTATTTGAATGAATTCTGCATTTAGTGGCCTGATCATACCGTTCTTCTAGCTTTGTTGATAAGTTGCTTGCTTATTTTTAGCGATTAGGGGTTTTAAAGAACATCAATCTTGTAACAATCAAATGCAATAAGTTTCTGCCTGTAGAACATAAGAAAATTAGACTTACTGCCCAAAGCATCAGCAACTTTATGGCTAGCGCAGTATATCTATAATTCAGAGTAAAGTTAAAATGCTGATCAAACATGTTCATGAATTCTGTTGAGATAGATTCTTTTGGGAATTGTTGAGTCGGTAACATTGGCGATTAGTAAAGAGAACTAGTTATCTCTTCGTCTCCATGTTTGATAACCATTTGATTTTTTATTTTTAGTTTTTTATATTAAGTCTACAAATACTACTTATGGATTTCTTTGTTTTTCATGGTTTTGTTACTTACTTTTTACCATGTTTTCAAAATCAAGCCACTCAGCCAATCAAAAATCCTTCAATTCTCAAATAAAAAGAGAATAGAAGAAATCCTACTTTCATACAATATCTTAATGGAATTATATCACGAAATCCTAGCGATCTTCTCTATCTAATGAATGGGAGTCCGCTTTGAAATCGTCCGGACATTTCTGGCTCATTATCAGACAATCACTTATTCACAAACCTCGGTTTCATCTAGAAGTTTATATAGAATCCTTAACAAAAACTTTCCTTCATAAGAAAGAAACCGGTTAAATTTAATCCAAATGTAGTAGGATCAGAATGAAGAGAACTATTCTGATTTCACCAAGTTTTAAAAATTAAAAATGGTAGTTTTCAAGAATTTGTGTTTTGATTTTGGAATTTGGCTAAAAATTCAAATATTTTCTTAGAGAAACGAAGCTTAATCAAGTATCCTCCCTGACATCGGAAAATTCACTTCACAACCTTCCAATACTACTTCCATAGATCACTCACACCTGCTATAGAACAACATGTGCAATGCTTGGTCTTGTGGAAAGCATGATATACATTAGGCTACTTTTAGCTGAAACATATAGAAGAATTTTCAAAAACAAAAAATTAAGACCTCGTTTGATAACTCTAGTTGGCTGTTTTTGGTTTTTGAAAATTAGGCCTATAAATATTACTTTTATTTATGGGTTTTCATGTTTTCTTATCTACTTTTTCATATGTTTTGAAAAACCAAGCCAAGTTTTGAAAACTAAAAAAAGTAGTTTTGAAAAACTTGTTTTGGTTTTTGGAATTTGGCTAGAAACTCACATGTTTTTTTTTTTAAGAAAGATGGAAACCATTGTAGAGAAGATGAAAACTATTGTAGTGGAATGATGAGAATAGAAGCATAATTTTCAATAACGAAAATTTAAAACTAAATGGTTATCAACCGGAGTCTAAACGACTATCAAATGGGGTCTTAATTCTTTGTTTGGAGTTGTTTAGAATATTAATGATAACCGTCCTCCCCTGACAACATCAAAGACTTTATCCAGCAAATCAAATCCTTTATGGTCACGAGTTAAAAAAACAAAGCAAATACGTTATCTTCAAAGGGCTTTCATTTAGTTTAAAGAGAATAGCGCCAGGGATTTCTAGACTTGTTCAGGATTTCTTAAGAAGGAGAAAAGATGAGTTTGATTAAATTAAAAAGAGGAAATTCGGTGATGTTTTGGAGAAATTGTGGTATTGGTTTTGGCTTTTGCCTCTGATTTCTTTGTAACTTTCTTGTAACGCCAACTTTATCATCTGATTTGTTGCAGGGGTCTGTAAAGAGGATACTGCAGTTCAGCAAGTACAATTTAACACAGGCATGTTGCTCCTTGGACATGAACACTTGGCCCTTTCTTTGAATCTATTCTTTAACTCTTGCTGCTCTATTTTTGATATCGAAACAAAGGGTTAAGTTGGAAGTCTTTAACACATGACAAAGTTGTCCTTTGCCAAATGACACGAACCCTAGAGAAGTCTCGATAGGACGAATAAATTTAAGGAGCCTGAAATCATATAATTATGAAAATCATACACTTCTAAGTTTATTAGCTTTTCTTTTAAGCAGCCATTTTCATTGAGCTTTAGGTACTTGGTTAAACAAATACTTAGCTACATATTAGTGTGTAGGTGTCTTCGTTTCTTGTTTTCCATCTTTCTCTCTTCTTGTTGTCAGAAATTTAATGGTGGGATGTAAGAAGAACGCGATGGTGTATAGCTAGGTATCATTCTCAATTCTGCCAACTTTTTATTGAAGTTCCTTTATTCCGCATGAAGGCTCTGTTTTCTCTTATCTGAGGCCCCGTTTGATAACTATTCAGGTCCCATTTGATAATCATTTTGTTTTTGGTTTTTAGTTTTTGAAATTTAAACCTAAAAATACTATTTCTACCAATGAGTTTATATGTATTTTTATCTATTTTGTACCTATGTTTTTAAAAACCAAGCTAACTTTTGAAAACTAAAAAAATAGTTTTCAAAAAACTTGACTTTGTTTTTAAAATTTGGCTAAGAGTTCAAATGCTTAATTAAGGGAGATGATCTTTATTGTAGAGAAATTAGGTGAAAATAAACTTAACTTTCAAAAACTAAAAACAAAATGGTTATCAAATGAAGTCTTAGTTTTTAGTTTTTAGTTTTTGAAGATTAAGTTTAATAATATTACTTCTACTCATGTGTTTCTTTGTTTTCTTATGTATCCACTTTTTCCTATGTTTTAAAAAAAAGCTAAGTTTTGAAAACTAAAAAAAAATTTTTTTCAATTTTTTTTTATTTTTAAAATTTGGCTAGAAAGTTAGATAACACCTCAAGAAAGATGAAAATCATTGTAAAGGAAATGAGAGAAATTGTAAAAAAACATACATAATTTTCAAAAATTACAAATAAAAAACCAAAAGTCAAATGGTTAACAAACGAGACCTTATTATTTTTTTGGTTTTTAACAATTGTGCTTGTTTTCTCACTATTTCTCCACTATGGTTGTCATCTTTCTTATATAATCATTTGAGTTATTCGCTAAATTCAAGAAACAAAAGCAAATTTTTGAAAATTACTTTTTTTTAGTTTTCAAAACTTGGCTTGATTTTTTAAAATATATGTAAAATGTAGATAACAAAACAAGGAACCTCATATGTAGAAGTAGTATTTATAGGTTTAATTTTCAAAAATAGAAAACTAAGGTCTCATCTGACAACTATTTGATTTTTATTTTTGAAAATTATAACTTTTCACCATTTTTCTATAATAATTTTCCTCATTTTCCTACAATGGTTTATCTTTCTTAGGAAATACTTAGATTCTTAGCTAAATTTCAAAAACAAAAAACAAGTCTTTAGAAATGACTTTTTAGTTTTCAAATTTTGGCTTGATTTTTAAAACACATCTAAAAAGTAGATAAGAAACATGAAAAACTATAGGTGGAAGAAGTAGTATTTATAGGCTTAATTTTCAAAAATAAAAAACTAAAAATCAAATGAGACTTAAATGATTATCAAACGGGGCTGGAGCAATTATGTTTTCTCAAACTTGAACGTGCTGGTGTCCAAGGAGCAACATGCCTGTTTAGGAAACATTAATTAAACTTTAGAGGTTAAAAATGTAGGTTTCAAACTTGTAGAAATAATAAAGTCAAAAGTTGTAGAAATAAAGTTAGTTTATCATATATTAGGACTTAAGCATTTTTCGAACCTATAGTTGAATTTAAAGATATGTACAAAATATTGGTGCGTTGGACATGGACTTAGTTTAACAAGATTAAAAAGGAGAAGCAACAAGAAAGGGCTAATTCGGCTAAACATAAATAGATTTTGTAATGGTACCATATTAACCATGGATAAAAATGACAGTTTCAAATTTGATCATTGATGGCAATTTTTTTAGAAAAATAGAGCAGTAAAAAATAGTGTTCTAGATATCTTTCCATGTGTGTATATATTCATAATTACATTTGAAATTAACATATATGCAAATTTAAGTGCTATGGTTATATGTATATACAGTGAAATTAGAAACTCTTATAAGCGGATTTACATTTAAAAAAAAAAAAAATCGAAAAACACTAATTGTGACGTTTGTTGCATTCACCGAGCCAAAAGACTCCCTCATTGTCTTCAAACTTCTAATCTAGAAAACCACAACCTAAAGTGGAGGAGAGAGGATAAAATCTCTATCAATTTCAAATTGATTGCTAGCCTAATTATACATCACTGGCAAAAAAAAAAAAAAAGCTTGAACCAGAGACTTGAGAGACTAACTAACATATTAACTATTATCTTACAAAGCTTTTTGTAGCTTTTGTAATTTTTCCATATAGATATTATAAAAAGTACAAAATTTGATGGGGGGCTCGAGCCCCCATCTGCCCCTGTTATACATATTAACCACTAATAAAAATATTTCAAATTTGATCAATGTTGTAAATTTCAGAAAAACAATGCATCTATATAACTTTAAGGGGTTATATAGATAACTGGTGTTATTATAATAACCTGTGGAATACTCTGCATCCCAAATACAAATTATTATAACTCCAAACTATACTACTCTGTATTTTAAATAATATTATATGATTCCACCGACTATAATAACCCATAAACTATTATAACCCACTCAGTGCTCCAAACAATCCTTAAGGGTTACATTTTCAATTATACCTAGGTAAATTTAAGTATGAGTACATAAATATACATGTCTTCATTTACCGTGAAATTAGAAACTCTTACCTATCAGCTCGAGACAATTGGTATTTAAACATTTGAAAGAACACTAATTAGGTTTCTCTTCGACCTTCGTCTTAACGATATGCATCTATCTCCTTATGCTTCTTGTGGGTATGTACCTTCACTAATTATATATTTTATTTTTGTTCCTTCAATTCTAGGATTGTGGTACATTTAGCCATTCCATTATCCGATTTAAAAATAGGTATTTTGGATTCTAAAAATTCATCTTTTTTTTAGATATTTTTGGGAATGTCAATATTTTTTAAAATGACACATGTATCTCACTGGTTAATAAATTTGTGTGATTAGGATTGGATTGTTCGAAAAAGTGAAAATAAAGTTTGATTACTAGATTATGTTGATATTGGATTCAAATATAAATGACAGGAAATAAAAAAAGTAAAAATGGTGACTGATGTATTGAATTAAGGTAAAATTAATATATTTGCAAATAATTAGACATAAATTTCTACATATTTGAATTTTCAAAGATCTAGGGATTAAAATTTAGGGGACGAATTCATGAATTAAGATGAGATTAATAAATTTGTAAATAGTTAGAAATAAATTTGGAAGATTTACATTGTTAAAGAGCTAGAAAAAGATAAGTCAAAATTTAGTTAGAGAGAAATGAGTTTTTTTTTTTTTTTAAATTTAAAAAAAACTACTCACAATTGGAAATAATGACCATAAATCCCATGTATACACAAGGGGCATAAATGGAATAAATAATAATTCACTCTCCTCCCCTTAAAATATAGTAGCCACAAACCTAAATATTGAAAGCTTTTAGCCATTTTTCGTTAGTGTTATTTATTTGTAGCTACCAATCACAATCTTCCTTAAAAAGTATTTTTTGGCCTTTTTAATTCTTTATCCTCATTTACCCTTAATAAAATGTGACAACAAAATTAATTATAAAAGCTAAAGTGAACATGGCTAGCGGTAATTCACATGTACCATCAACTATATAAGATTAAAGGTTCGAATTTTCTTTATCTCCCAATGTTATTGAACTCAAAATAAAAAAATTGATTATAAGAATATAAGAAAAATGTTATGATTTTGTTATCCATGTCATAATGGTAAGTAATATATTGAGAATTTGTAATGGGTAGCAATGTTGGGTTTACTATTTGTGAATATAGCAACATTTTAAAATAATTGCAAATATGGCAAAAATCTTTAATTTTTTTTTATAATTCCAATTATACCCTTCTCGCTTAAACAGATTCCTTTTTCAATTGGTATTCTTCTTTTTCGCGGTATTTCTTTCCCATCTTCTCTTCCAGCTTTCTATCAGTGATATCACTGATAGCCTCCTATCAGTGATATCACTGATAGTAGTGACTGGCGTTGCAAACGGTAATAACGTGGGGATGTTTTAGTAATTTCAATTTCTCTTTTCAAATTTTTGCTATTTTTGCAAATAGATTGAGCCATTTGCAATATGGGCAATTATATTGGGCCTCTTTGCTACCAGCCCAATTGCCCCTAATCAGTGATTTGCTTGTCTGCTGTTTTGTTTGATTTTCGTGATTTTTGTGGTTGATTTCTATCGAAAAATCACTGATTTTCAATGTTTTGTTGTCTGCTGTTTGTTTGATTTTCGTGGTTGATTTCTATCAATTAGTCGATAGATATCATCATATATAAGATCAATAGATATTAATGATATCAGTTATATCATTGATATCTATTGATCTTGTATATCGCTAATATCATTGATCAATGATATCAGTGATATCTATTGATAATATGCTTATATCATTGACCAATGATATCACTGATATCAGCGATATGTAAGATCAATAGATAATATGCTTAATATCTATTGATAATATGCTTAATATCTATTGATCTTGTATATGATGATATCATTGGTCAATGACCAATTATATAAGCATATTATCAATAGATATCATTGATATCTATTGATAATATGCTTATATAATTGGTCATTGATATCACTGATATCATTGATATCTGTGATTATTGTGTATGTCGTGATCAGTTTCTATCCATGTTATAAATACTTAATGTTGTTATTACTTTTCTGTTGCAGGACTGTGATGAAGCTTCCAATAGTTGTTTTTTATAATGGACAATGGAATGAGAAAATTTCTATGAGAATTACAAAACCATTGGAATTTTGGTTGATGATATATGTGTTTTGATGATTTTATTAATTTGATTGCGAAAGAAGTCAGAATGGATACTTGTATTTCTTTCTTTAGAACTATCGATGTTATTAGATTATAGGATGAATGATGCTCGGGATGTGGTTAAAATTCAAGAAGATAAAGATGTTGCTTGGTTTTTAACTTTAGTGAAAGATCAAAATACAAGATATCCTTTAGTTGCCCATATTAATAATGTTTGTTTTGATGGCTCCTCTTGTGCAATTAGTGATGGGAGTGACAAGTTGTTATCAATTGCTTATTAAATGCGTCTTCTTACAGGATTGAGGTGATTTCAAGTTATTTACAGACATTTGAGAGATGTTGATTTGGGAGAAAATGATGTTTTTGCAAATAAGGAAATTGTGTCAAAGTTTTTTTTCATTCCTCGCCTATCACTTCTATCAGTGATAGTAGTCTATCACTTCTTTTTCATTAACTTCTATTAATCATTAACAGTGATAATAGTCTATCACTTCTATCAGTGCTAGACAATGATAGAAGTCGAATAGGAACGAGAAGTCTAATAGATAATAGAAAAGTTATGAGTAATAGGTAATAGATAGACAACTGTGGTAGAAATCTATCAGACAACTATCACTGATAGAAGTCTATCACTTTTATTAAACATCTATCACTGATAGAAGTCACTTGAAAGAAGTTAATGATTGATAGACAACTATCAATGATAGACATTTATCACAAGCCTGATAGAATAATATTCATGAAAAACAAGAAGTCTAATAGAGTTATAGACTTCTATCACTGATATCAGTTTTATCACCAACTATCAGTGGCATCACTGATAGCATCCTATCAGTGATTTCTTCTTCGTTTGTTATCAATGGAGTGATGGAAAACTAAAATTATAAAAAAAATAGTTATTAAATAAACAGACAAAATAATTAGTAATAAACAAACTTCTATCAGTGATGATAGGTGATAGAATCCTATCAATGATATCACTGATAGCAGTGACTGGTGTTGCGAACGGTAATAATGTGGCTTCTATCAGTGATATCATCGATAGCCTCCTATCAGTGATATCACTGATATCAGTGACTGGCGTTGCGAACGGTAATAACGTGAGATGTTTTAGTAATTTCAATTCCTCTTTTCAAATTTTTGCTATTTTTGCAAATAGATTGAACCATTTGCTATATGGGCAATTATATTGGGCCTCTTTGCTACCAGCCCAATTGCCCCTTAATTAAAATATAACAACAGGCTAAAATTTTAATATACAGTATTTATTGAGATAATGACAATAAATCTAATAAAAAAATTCTTTTTACAAATGTAATTATTGCATGATAGATTACAATTTTTTAGAGTATATTACAAATCATAAACTTATTTTAAATATTAAATTTCTAATCTTTTTTTAGGCTTAAATTTGAAGGATGATGTAATTTAATTAAAATTGTAAAAGTTTTATTATATTAAATTATTTGAAACAAATAAAAGAAAAAAAGCATTTAGTTGCACCAAAGTAAACCAAAACCAAGTTTTTGTGGTGGAGTCTGGGGAATATAAGCCAAAACCAAGTTTTTGGTTCTCGTCAGATCTACAAGTTTTGATTCGAACTTTAGGTTTTTTCAGGTTTACAAACTTGATTAGCTACAATATTTGTGATTGGAGACTATTAGTAATAGATATCAATCACCACAATGTACTGATATAAGTGATGAATTTCTATCACGGATAAACCTCAATCACAACATAATGTAGTTTGTCTAGTTGGAAATCGTTTTAAATGAAGTTCTAAAGATGTTGGCGTGAATCCATTACCTCCCATCATTAAACATCAACAGGTAGACCTCGAAAGTATAAAGGATTCCATCAATTGGTAAAGCAAAAAGTCACACAAAATATAGTCATTGATCGATATCTATCAGTGATAACTTTAATTACAAGAATATACTGCTAGTGATCGATATCTATCGGTGATAGACTTCTTATAAATCACTATAGAATGAGCTTGTATGCGGTGATCAATGTCATCAACGATAGATTTTAATCACAAAAAAATAATGTTATGATATATAGTTACTTAATGTTTTTCTATCACTGATAGACTTTAATCGACATTCCAACGAAGAAATCTATCAGTGACAGTGATAGACTTCAATCAACCCTAATAAACATTCTAAAGAAGTAGCCTATCGGTGATAGTAATGACCTTTCATTACTAATAGACTTCAATCAACATTGCAAAGAAGAAGTATATTAGTGATAGTGATAAACTTCTATCATCGATAACCTTCAATCAACATTCCAAAGAAGAAATATATCAGTGATAGTGATAGACTTTTATCAGCGATAGACTACAATCAACATTCCAAAGAAGAAGTCTATCAGTGATAGTGATAAACTTCTATCAACATTTCAAAGAAGAAGTCTATTAGTGAGAGTGATACTTTTACTTCATCAACGATAAATTTCAATCAAAATTCCAAAGAAAAAGTCTATCGGTGATAGTGTGATGAGACTTGATCAACTACGATAAACATTTAAAGAAGTAGTCTAACAGTGATAGTGATAGACTTTTATCATTGATAGACTTCAATCAACATTTCAAAGAAGAAGTCGGTCAATGATGATAGTGATAGACTTCAATCAACCCTGATGACATTCTAAAAAAGTAGTCTATCAGTGATAGTGATAGACTTCTATTAATACGATAGACATTCTAAAGAAGTAGTCTATCGATAGTGGGATAGACTTATTAACCACGATAGACATTCCAAAAAAGTAGTCTATCGCAAGTCTTCTCCAATTCAATCGGAGTCGCAAGCTTCCTATTCGATCGTCGTAAGCCTATCTTCCAATCCATAAATTCTCGTGCAAGTTTGTTTGATTATCTTCTTCAATTCGATCGAAGTCGCAAGCCTTGATTGTAGTATCTTCTTATTTGATCGGAGTCGCAAGCCTCTGGATTATCTTCCAATTCGATCTTCTGTTGGAGCTCTTTTCGTGGGTATTTGAGTTTTTCAATCAACTGGAGCTTTTTTCGTGGGTATTTCTTCTGTTCATTTTGTTATATCACTATTTTTCTGCAATGTTTTTGAGTCGTAAGTCTGATTTTGGTGATTGTTTTGTTTTCTAGATATGTTAGTGATCATCAGCAATATACACATGATATCAGTAATATCAGTGATATTTATCATTGTTTTCTAAATATCAATGATATCAGTGATCAATATATATGATATCAATGATATCAGTGATCAATAGATATCAATGATATCAGTGATATCTATCACTGTTTTCTAGATATTAATGATATCATTGATCAATAGATATGATATCAATGATATCTGTGATATCAGTGATCAGTAGATATCAATGATATTAATGATAACATAATAAATAAATTTACCTCTTTCTCCATTGCATAAGTGGTTGCATATTCAACCATCTTATCTAGATTGTCGATGTTTGTGATAGATTCAATTTGCTCAAGACTAGAAGTTTGAGGTTTATCTTTTGGAATGGATTCTTGTTCTTGAGATGATTTTGCTATCTCTAGAAGTCTTTCATTTATAACTTCCAACAAAGAGATTAGCAAGTTTTTGATCTCTTGTTGTCCATCTCTTAATTCCTGAATTTGGTTTAATATTTTTTCCTCCGAAGCCTTCTCCACCTTCTCCACAATCTCTTTTTCAACATCCCTTTCTTCAGCATCCATTTTTTCTTCTTCTTCTACCTTTCTTTTCTCCAACTCTTTCATTGACAATTCAACAAAGTATTGAAAATTTGATGACTGGATTTCTTCTTCGTTTACTATCAATGGGGTGATGGAAAACTAAAATTATAAGAAAAATAAATTAGTTGTTAAATAAACAGACAAATAAATTATTTATTAAATAAACAGACTTCTATCAGTGATATCGCTGATAGCATCCTATCAGTGATATCACTGATATCAGTGACTGACGTGGGTTATGGGGGTGTTTTAGTAATTTCAATTCCTCTTTTCAATTTTTTGCTATTTTTGCAAATAGATTGAGCCATTTGTTATATGGGCAATTATATTGGGTCTCTTTACTAACAACCCAATTGCCCCTAATATATTTGTATGGTATATACAAAAAGCTGAATATTTTTATTTTTTACATATTGGAGGCACAAATTCGTAGGAATATAATTAGGTGGATTCATTAACGGTAGAAAAAGGAAACAAAATGCCCTATTTAAGGCTCGAACCTGCGCACTTTAGGGGGTCTGGGAAGAAGCTTACCACTAAGCAAAAAAATGAATCCGTTAAAATGAATCAATAATTATATATATATAATATTCAATTTTATAGTAGAGCGGTAAATCCGCCTCTGTGCAAATAAGAGCATAGTTCAACTGGTAAAAGTGTTGAGGATCCCACATTGGAAAAGTGGAGAGAAACCTCACAATATATATGATATATGAGCTACTCCTCTTATTGTCATTTGGTTTTGAGATGCAACCTCATATAATCTAATATGGTATCAGAGCTCATTAAACCTATACGGGTATTCGGTCCAAAAAATTGAAATTATGATCCGATCCAAGAATGGTGAACCCAAATAGGCACCAACTTGAGTGGGCATGTTGAGGATCACACATTGGGAAAGTGAATTAAAAAAAATCTACCCTTATCCATATTTGTTGTATGTACTTAAAATAATAATAATAAGGAGAAGAAACACAATGCCATAATTATAAAGCCTAAATTATAATTTGTATTAATTTTAAAATTAATTAGACACAATATTCAAATTACATATACCAATATAATCTCACCTAAATAAAATAAAGGCCAAATATACAATATGGTTGATAATCATTTAAATAGTTTTCATTTGATTCCTAATATTTTAAAACCTTCAATTTTACATTTAATGTATTAAAATTTTTAAGGTCATTCAACAGAAGAAAAAAAAATCAACAAATAAACTAATGTATCATTAAATGATTGTTACATTAATATAAATACGCAAATATGTCACTTAAATTTGGCCCACTCATAAACATCAAATTATTTCACAAGGTGTTATGTCTAAATATATTAACAAAATAATAATCTCATGAGACATCAACTTTTCGTAAATAAAATTTAGTAATTGTTTTTACAAACTAACTTAATTGATTTTTTTTGTTAAATTACAAGTTAGGTACATATGGCATGGAGAAAGTTATAATTTATTCTTTATAATTTTAAAAGTTAAAATTACATCAATATAGTTTAATACGAACTCATACATAGTCCCTATGGCATGTAGAAAATTAGGGCTTGTTTGGGGCACCGACTATAATAACCTGTGTTATTATAATCTGTGAAATACTCTACACTCCAAATACAGACTATTATAACCCTAGACTATACTACTCTGCATTTTAAATAATATTCATGATTCCACAGATTGTAATAACATGAAATTATTATAGCACTTTTTGTTATTATAATTCACTATGCCCAAACAATCTCTTAGAGTTTCATCAACTATTTATGAGGATTTTATCAAACTATAAAGATGAATTCTAACTTTTAAAATCACAAGGATTTAATTTTAATTTTTTGTGATCTATAGGGTCAAATTTGTAATTTAACCAAATTTTAATACAATAAGATTAAATTGAAAAGTTTAAAGGATTAATAACTAAATTAAAAACAACCTAAAACATAAGGAGGGGACCATATGTAGCCTAAAATAAACCAACAACATTATATTTATTTTTTATTGAAACTAGAATTTTTTACCAAACATATCCAATAATTGAAACATTAATTATTCTCCTAGTACTCTTTCTTAGATCTCAAATCCTCATCCACCAATCATCTTATTACACGTAGACTAACGGCACACACCGTTTGTTCAAACGGTTTCTTCCTCTATAGTCTATGATTCTATCTCCCGCTACATTTGCCGCCGTGCAACTAACGGCTCCAAACCAGACAGATATTTTGTACAATGAGAAACCTTAAAAAAATTATTATGTAATATCAGTTTCAAAATGTCCCATCAAATGTTTTTTTTCTTTTTGTTTCCTTATGACCATTTTTTTAAATTAGGAGTCAGTTTCCGTACTTTTAGAGATTGTTTAGGCTGTTAAATTGGTTATAATAACATGAATTATAATAGTATTGAGTTATAATAATTTGTCAATTTATATAATATGTGTTTAGGATGTAGAGTTATTTAACTTAGGTTATAATTTATGATCGAATTCAGATTTTCTTTTTATAGAGAACGTTATTCAAAAATCTATAAAAATAATTTATAGGCAAGCGATCCAAAAAAATTAATAAATGAAACTTAATTATTAACTTAATAAGTTTTTTCACAAATTTTCCTACTATGAAATTATTTATCTTACAAAGTAATGTATTTAATTTTTTTTATAGAAATATTTTAAAAAAATTTAAGATTATTTTTTATCCATTTTCATTCATATTTATATAAAAATAAATTTGAAAAAGAAATTAAAATTCTAAAAATTATTAAGAAAGAAAATGTGGTTTATAATTTAAATTTATAAAATATAAAAGTCTAAATTAGTTTTTTTTTTTCGGAAAAGAGTCTTTGTATAACATTTTTAAAGGAATAAAAATAGTTTTTTTTTCTTTGTTGAATACATATATATAATATATATATATAGTAATTTTTTTTTAACCATCGTAGGCCTGCTATATAAATAACAAAAAGATTTCTAAAAAGTGCATCCATTGAGAATTAACCTAACACATGAGGAGAAATTGAATCTAAATACCACTAAACCAAATATCAAATTTTATATATGATGCCAACTTTATTACTTTTAACATATATTATTTTAAACTTGGGGAACATAACATGCGGTTTTCGTATGGATAACCCGTTTTTTCATGCATTAATGACATTTGACCTGACATTTTAAAATAATGAAATCTGACCCATTCTGACATGACAATGCGCGCAAAATGACTCATAAGGGTAATATGAAGCGGTCTTTCTTGTTCACGTTCTCGCACGCGAAAATACTCTCGTTCCCGCTGTCTCGCTCTCGTTGTCTCGCTCTCGCTGTCGCTCAAATGAATGGACAAAAATATAAAGAAAAAATGACAAAAAAAAGTCAGAGAAGAGTTGAGTAGCGAGAGATAGAGCGAGAGCGAGCGAAGTCAATGAACGCCGAGCAATGAGAGCGAGCGAGACAACGAGCGGGGGGCGAGTCAACTATAGTGTGATTTTTTATTATTTTTTTAAATTTTTTACGGGAAATTTTGACAACTTAATTACTATCATAAAGCGAGGCGAGGCGAACGAGACTTGAGCGAGAGGCGAGAGAGCTAGAATTAGAGTATGATGCCGCTACGGTAATTTGGATGGAATCCACGATCACAAAAAGGTCAAATGTCATTAATTTCAGAACATGTGTCAAATCACATTAATGCGCGTGAAAAGGGGTTTTCTATGTAAATTTCTCACCTAACATACTTTTTTTTTTTTAGTTCAACAACATTTGGGGATGAGAAGTTTCAAACCTATGACCTCTTGGTCATAAGTCATACTTCTTGTCAATTGAACTATGCTTTTGTTTAGCAATAACATACTTTTTTAATTCAAAAGTTTGTCAAAATACACCAATTTTAAAAGGGTAAATTTGTTTTATTTCAAACTTTATCGTCAAAATGCAATTTTAAGAAATCGGAAGGTTCTTATTTCAAAAATCTAATTTTAAATTCAACCAACAAGTCATTGGGTTAAATTGCAAATATGTCATGGATCAAATTGAAATTAAATTACTCCATGCCACATATTGTTAGTCAATTTGAAAATCAAACATATACTATAAAAAATGGATTTAAACCTGATCGTTGCCAAATAATTAAAATAATGTAGTGGCTTGATAAACATACTCATACTAGCAGTGGCCTGATAATTTACACAGTGACTAAATAAAATAATGATAAAATTGATTGGTCAAATCAAAATAGACAATAATGAAAATAAAATAAAGTG
This sequence comes from Trichosanthes cucumerina, assembly GCA_036507285.1. Lineage (NCBI taxonomy): Eukaryota > Viridiplantae > Streptophyta > Magnoliopsida > Cucurbitales > Cucurbitaceae > Trichosanthes > Trichosanthes cucumerina. The sequence continues at coordinate 82,834,628 of CM071838.1, read as the reverse complement.
ATCAAATTCACCATATGCAGTGGCTAAATCTCAATATGTTATTTCCACACAATGGTCAAATCTAGATATACGTACATACTGCGAAATCTCAATTAGTCAAATTTCAATTAGCAAAATAATGGCCACATAAATAATAAATAGGTACAAACATATATAGTAGGCAGATGACCCAAATCAAAATATAATAAATTAAAACATACACAGTGACCAAATTAACATATGTATAGTGGTCAAATTAACAGTAATCAAATTAGTCGAATTAAAATACTCTGGCTAAATTAAGATATATAATGGTCAAATTAACATATATTTTTATTCCTCGACATTTTTATGAATCAATCAATCTCTTACTTGTAGGAGGGAATTACGTGAGCGAGCTGAGAGATAGAAAAAGAGATAGAGAAAAAAGCGTGAGAGTAGAGAGAGGGTGAAAAATGAGGGAGATGTTTGAGGAGAAATTTGCACATAAGACTGATTTTCACGCGCTTTAATGTCGTTTGACCTGTTTTTTTTTTTTTAAATTAATGACATAAACCATTTTTGTACTGTGCATTCCGTCTAAATTACCATGAAGGCATCGTGCTTTCGCTCTAACTCTGTTATCGTTCTTGCTCTCGTTCATGATAATAATGAATGATCGAGATTTTGGAGAAAAGAAAGAGACAAAAAAATCGCTCTCTTGCTCTAATTCTAACTCTCGCTCTAGTTCTGTTGCTGCAGCTTAATTCTTCTAGTCTTTTTTTTTTCCTGCACATTTTCGACAACTCATTTGAGCGAGAACGAGAGTGAGAACCATATTGTTTCTGCGTACGAGAGCACGAATAATGAAGACCGTTTTATGCTCTTATGTGCAATTTCACGCACATTATCACGTCAGAATTGGTCATATTTCATTAATTTCATGATGCATGTTATCAGTCATTTAAGCATTAAAAAATGAGTCATCCATACGAATGTCCTATGTTTGAGAGTAGAGGAGAGATGTTTGAGAGAGGGAAAAAGTAACATTTAATAATAAATAATAATAATAAAATAAAATAAATAAACATATTTCTTTTTAAAAAATATATATTTTTAAAATTAAAATTAAAAAATTAAAAAAATGTTTGATTTTTAAAAAAGATGTTGATTTAAAAAATAAAATAAAATAAAATTTATTAGACCAAAATACGGTATATATAGTTTTAAAAAAAATAAAAAATATATATATATAAAATAAAAGCTAATGAGCTTAAAATAAGAATTGATTTGCTCCGGCAAGAAAAGATGGAACATAAAGTTTTGTAATTTTTTAATAAAATTGTTGGCTCCACTCCTAAGTAAGGGCAGATTTACCATGGGTTTAGGAGCCCGCCTCAAATTTTTTACCTTTAATAATATGTATATAAAAAGTCAAATAAAATAACAAAAAAATCTCTTGGCATAGTGGTTATTATGTTAACAACCCCTCTACAGTTTTAAATATTTATTCTTTTTAGTTCGAGAATTTTTTAAATAAATTAATCTTATAAATTTTGAGACCAAAATGAAAATTTAAATAACTCGATACTGATGAACTAGTAGTCATTCTAAAAGGTCAGATATTCGAATTTCCTCACATATTATCGAATTAAAAAAAATGTGTATATATTTCTAATATTATATTCTTTCCATTGAAATGTATAGAGAAGCAAAAATAAAAACTTTGTTCCCATTTATGCAAAGGACAATATTAATATTTTTTTTTGGGTTGATGGGACAAAATTGGAATAACACAAACAATCATGTGACATTGCACTAGCTTTTTTCACCAAGCTAGCGATGGAGCCCTAATTTAAGCAAATCACATCTATTTTTTCCTTGTTAGACTAAGTGGTTGGCTATTAATTTAACCCCTGTTTTGTGCTATTGAAGATCCAAGTTTGAATTTGAAAGTGCACAAGATTGAGATTCGTGAACTTTTCTAATTAAACTAATTAAGGTTCTTGCTCTATAATTATTTGGTTAGTAATGGTTTTCTATGTTTTCTTATCACTTTTTAGATGTGTTTTCAAAATCCAAACAAGTTTTTGTAAACTAAGAAAATAGTTTTCAAAAATTTGTTCTTGTGTTTTGGAATTTGGCTAAGAATTTAAGTATTTTCTTAAAAATGATGGAAATCATTTGCAAGGAAAAGATGAAAACCATTGTGGATAAATGGTAAAAAAACCAATACAATTTTCAAAACTAAAACACTAAGCCGCGTTTGATAACCATTTGGTTTTTTGTTTTTGAAAAATGAGTTTGTTTTCTCATCATTTCTCTATAATAACTTTCATCTTCTCTACAATGGTTTCCATTTTCCTTAAAAAAATACTTGATTTCTTAGCCAACTTTTCAAAAAAAAAAAGTTTTTGAAAACAATTTTTTTTTTTTAGTTTTTAAAATTTGGCTTAGTTTTTGAAAACACATCTAAAAAATAGATGAGAAAAGATGGAAATCTATTTATGGAAGTAGTATTTATAAGTTTAATTTTTAAATCCAAAATAAAAAAATCAAATGATTATCAAATTGAGCATAAATTGTTATCAAATGGGTCTTAGATTATTAAAATTGAGAGGTTGTAGCGTTTGGATGTGCACTATATGAAATTCAAACGTCTAAATTATAGTATAGCTAATTTGTGTTTAATTCGTATGGGTATTAAAAAGTTGTTTTCTTTAAACTCATTTTCATGATTTTTTTGTGGATTTATGAGAGTTGATGAATGTTGTTGTTGTCAAAATTTGGACAGGAGAATGCACCTGACCTCCACGTGACAACGACGGTAAATTTGTAATTCTTGGGGGAAGAACGCAACCTGCAAGACAAGGAAAACCTGGACACCGGTGTGGTAAGAGAATTTTAGAGTTGTAGGGAGTTTTGATGGTTTGAATGAACTTACCTTACTCTCCCCTCCTTAGAGAGCTTAAATAACTCCTCCCTAAGATTTTTTTGTGGGTTTTCGTTGCTTAATGGGAAAAGGAAAGGTCAGAAGTGGGCTAGAACCGGGCCCACAAATCAAATAGGACCGATGCAAGGGCCCGAAGTGAGCCTTGCATCACAGCCGACCACTGAGCTTAGCCGAGTCCCAAGCAGAAGTTTCCTTTGGCTTATTGGGCCAAGGTAGAGCCCAATTTGGGACTCTACCACCTGGTCGGCCTCGACCGACCACGTGCTTGGGCCAAAGCCCAAACACACCCTCTCGTCCCTTTTTACCTCGGGTCAGTTCCTGTTTGATTTCGGTCCATTTGGACTTCGTATTGGGCTTCTTTCCTCATTCGGCCTTTCATTGTAGCCCGTTAACCAACCCGTTTATTGTTGATCCAATTTCACACATAACAAATGTGAAGGATCGTCGTCCCCCACTCTCCATTATTGATGTACTCAAAAAATAAAATAAAAATAAAAATAGAAAATAATGCAAAGAGCCATTTAAGGCGACTTTTAATTAATTAATTAAAATTTTCTTGAAAGATAATTAATTAATTAAAATTAAGTAATTACCCTTTGTTATCTTGATTTTTTCTTTTATTAAACCCTAATCACTAGTTGTTGCTCAAATATTTTTTCTTAAATAGGGAAATTAACATAATATTAGAGAAAAATATTGAAATTAATTTAATAATTAATTCATACATGATAACAAATTAAATGAAAATTATATTTAAACTATTTAATGGACATATTGGCTCAAGACTTCCTATCATGTTGATCCTAGAGGATTATGGAAACCTAGGATCAAATTATAAATACTGGGTTGTATATGGTCACAAATTTTATGAATTAACTTTATGTCTAAACGTTCTAGGTAATATTCTAATCTCCTTTAGTTTTAGTTCTATTTCATGCTTCGATCTTTTTATAAATCTTGTCATGATTGTTCTTGAATTATATGCCTTTATTCTCAAATAATTATAACGTGAGTTTTGTTAATAAATTCCAACAAAAAAAATGCTAAAATCAAATGGATAGTAGTGGATTTTCATTAATATGAGTGAGTTTTTATCTTCTTGTCTTCTTCTATTTTTCTTCATTTATTTAATTAGAAAAATTAGATGATATTTTTTTGCTACTTTGGTAAGATTTTGAGAGAGTTTAAAGAGAATTATGTGAAAACAGTTATTTTTTCTTTTGAAATATTGTGAAAAAAGTTATTAATCACTAATAAAAAGTCTAAATTGATTCACTATATATAGAAGTTTAGGGCTTAAATATAATTATTAGTTTGACGTTTTAATGGTACAACTCCGGGTATAAATTTATTTTTTACCTACAATTTTGTTCTCTTTTTCTACACTCTAATTTTGGTAGATTTTTGTTAATGATCTGAAAATGACCCAAATTTTCAATGGCTTCAGAAAACAATGTCTTTCATTTCAACTCATTTTCCAAAAATGTTTTTTTCGTTTTTTTAATCACTTTTGATGAAAATGGTTGTTTTCAATATTACTAATGTAAATTTGCAAACTCAACCTTGAAGAACTAAAGGCAAGAATAAGTCTATTCAAGTGGAAAAGCTCATCAAATGTGATTGATTTTAACCAAAGTCTTCATTTCTATCCGAATCGATTGTATAACTCTTTTGATCGGTTCAATTTTTTTTTTTTTTTAAATTCATGTGAAAGAAATACCCATTTAAGTAATTTAACATATGTAATATTATTATCTACCTAACTTTAATTCATGGTTGAGAAGTTATTCATTATTTAAGTCATTAATTATCATTCAAAAAATTTAATGGTTCAATTCCCACCTTCTGCAATAATGTCCTCATAATAATTAAGAAGTTGTTTGGAGCATTTAGTGAATTATAATAACATAAATTATAATAGTTTATAGAATTATATAATATTGCTTAAAATGTTGGGTGTAGAATATTTCACAAATTATTATAACACAGGTTATTATTACTTCTCCTAAATATTTTATGATATTTAATGTTTTATGAGTTTTTCTAAGTTAAATGTTAGGACTAGATAGTTTTAGGATGTGATTAGGATACTTTTCTTTTGAGTTGATATTTAGTGAAAAAAATTGTTTTAGTTAGTGGGTAAGATTTAAGAATTAGATTTTAGGTTGATATCTTCTAGATTTGACTTTAAAACTGACTAAGGGCAAGTTTGGGAATGATTTTAGAAATATTGATTTTAGTGTAATTGATTTGTTTATAATTGATTTATTAAAAATGATTTTCATATAATTATTTTCATGTTTGGTTCTATAGTTTTAATAGTGATTTTGGTTTTGAAAAAATTCACTTTTTTATGAAAATTTATAAATTTTGACAAAAGATTACGGTTTTTACTCGTCAGTAAAAGTATACTTATTTTAAAAAATGAATAATATTCATTTTAAATTACAACCACTCGACAAAATCACTTGGGAATCACCTCCCAAGTAATTGAAAGTGAATCATTTCAAATGATTTTAGATTCTTCCAAAATCACTTGTTTAATATTGTCAAACATCACATTTTGGTAAGAAAGTAATTTTAGATATGTCAAAAATGATTTTGGTCACTCTAAAATCACTTCCAAACATGCCCTAAGACACACACAGTAATTTTGTTTAAAATTGGGGTGATGTTAAAATAAAAACAAATTTGAGATAATTCAAATCTAAGAGGGGCTATTTGAATTCTACTTTTTAGCTACAATAACTCATTACTTTACTTTTGATATAATTGAGTTCCTTTTTTTTTTTTTTTTTTTGCGGTTATTTAATATCTCGATTTGACTTTACATAATATAAGGATAATTTTGAAATTAGGGGGAATATTTATTATGAAGGAGAAAAAAGAAGAGAAATTATACAAAAGGGACTATGTGCTTTAAGGTATATTTTAATGCACTTAGGTGTTTTTTTTTCTTTTTCTTTTTTTCTATTTGGGTTCATTTTAAACATGTTCACTAGGTTATTTAAATATAAATATACTTTTTGAGTATTTTTAGGTTACTTTGGGTATTTTTTAAAGCTACTTGAGAGTGTTTTGAGTTGGGGTTAGGTTACTTGGGTACTTTTAAAAGCTACTTGAGAGTATTGAGGGTAGGTTTAACTATGTTTACTAAACTGCTTTGGATAATTTTAGAGAGTTTTAAGAGAATGAGATAATCAAAACTTATGTTTTCATTGATATAATATATCAATGAGATACAAATTAAAGCTAACAGATCTATTATTGTAATAAAAGTAAATTTAATAACAACCTAAAGAAATCTATTATTGACGGAACTCTTGGCATTACTTTGTTTTTCTCTCAAAATCTATTATTGTAATAAAAATAAATCTATTAACGATGATTTAAAGTAAATCTAATAACATATTACAATTCGATTGTCGTATTCAACTATAAATTCCAACTAACAATGCAGATTGAGAGGTCAAAGCATAAATTCCAACCAATACCAATGCAACATATGAAGATTCAATGGCCAAAACATATGTTGATTCAAAGGCCAAAGAATAAATTCCAACTAATACCAATGCAGATTGAGAGGTCGAAACATATGCATATCGACAGGCTGAAGCATATTCAGATCGAGAGGCCAAAGCAGATTCAGATTGAGAGGAGCTGAAAAGAAGATGCAATATCAAAGAGCGGGTGCAAAAAAGATTCTTTTTTAATAAAAAAGATATTGCAAAAGCAGATGCAAAGAAACATTTTGTTTAGAAGAATGAGAATACAAATTAACTTAGACTATTATGTATAACATGTTTGGGAATTATTATAACTTTGTGGAATCCAAATACATACTATTATAATTTCATATTGTACTACCCTAAATAATATTATATGATTCCATATATTATAAGAACTCACTCAACGCTCCAAACAACTCCTTAGTGAGATAGAATAGTAAAATAATACCTATTTGTAATTTAATGAAATAATGAAACGTGCGTACAAGCTAAGATTAAGTACAATTGGATCCCAGAGTTGAGTTGAGTTCTGCAGAGTTGTTTTGCCAATGAATTCAGGAAGTCTGTGTTTGAGCTTATAGCTGAGTTATTATGTCAGAGATATCTGGTGCAGTTTTTTTAACTTGAATAAGTCAAATTTTTTTGTGACTTTTTTCTTACATTTTTTTCCAACAAATCAATTGCAAACACATTTATCTACAATTTCAAAACTCAATTATGAGATCAACTACAAAATTACAATATATATTACCATTTTTCAAATTTATGTTATGGATATTTGGGAAAGTAATGGATATTGAGAATGATATCAATTTTTTTTTCAATAAAATTTATCTAAAACATTTTTTTTTGATATTTACAATACTGAGAATTCAAATGTATATATATATATATATATATATATATATATATATATATATATATTTCAACATTGATTTTTTCTTTTTTAAAAAATCATTCTTTTTTGTTTTAGAAATTGGTTTTTTTTTCAAAATATAAGCAATGTAGCATTGTTTCCTCTTTTTGATATACATCAAACTTCTTTCAATTTATAGAAATTACATATTTTTAGTACACATTGAACTTAATTCAATCGATAGAAATTAAATGTTGTATTTCTTTATAACAACAAATAACAATTGATGAATGGAAAAAAATAATGTACCAATATTTGTTTTTTTTTAAACACAAACTAAACTCCAATTAAAATAGAGAAATCTAAGGTTTTATTGTCTAAACATATATTGAACTTCTTTAAAACTTACAAATGATAAACTTATCATGAACTTTTCTAAAGACTAATAGGGTCGTTTGTTTTAAAATACAATGATCGTTACGTTTTTTTAAAGGAACATTGTTTGTTTTTATTTATTAAATCACATCAATATGACAATAAAACTACGATATATTTCAATATTAATATCATGTAAAAGTGAAATATTCACAAAATATTAGTAGGTTATTTAAGACTTATTTACATGATTCACAAAACATAATTATGGTATCAAATATCTATTTGCATGATTCACAAACATAATTATGGTTCACAAAATATAAGTAATGACCAACAATGAGTCGTGTTTGTATGCCCAAGAAAGATTGTTAAAAAAGAGAGTACGACCAACTAAATACATGTGCATTTCATATTATTTTGAACCATGTGAATCTCGTTGGTCACTGGAAATTATTATTAGTGATACTCGTTGGAGAATATACTATTGGTTGCAAGATAAGATTATCAATGATTGTTGTAAATCGTCAGACAAGGTAGTCGATAGTGGTTGTCAATTGTCGCATATGGTCGTGGATAGTGAAGGTCACCCGGTAGTGGTCGTTAGAGAAGGTCATCATAGGTGTTTGTCTATTGTCGAAGATGGTTGTCGATCGCTGGAGATATGGTCAACAATTGCCAAAGATGGTCGTCTGAGCTAGTTTTTGGTTGTTGGAGATGGTCACTAATTGCCAGAGATGATCGTCAGTGGTAGTTTTCGGTCGTTGGAGAATGTCATCATTGCCAAAGAAAGTTGTAGGTTCTAGATGGGGTTTTTGCTCGCTAGAGATGGTCACCAATCACGAAAATGGTCGTCAGAGGTGGTTTTCGATTGTCGAATATGGTCATGTATCGCCAAAAATGATCATCGGGGGTGGTTTTCGATCATTAAAAATGGTCATCAGTCGCGGGAGATAGTCATCGTCGGAGGAGGTTTTCAGTCGTCGGAGATGGTCACCGATCTGGAAATGGTTGTCGAAGGTGGTTTTCGATTGTTGGAGATGGTCGAAGGAGGAAGTTGAAGTTAATGCGCATGGTTGGTAGAGATGGTCATTGATTAATTTATTGGTAACTCAAACACGTTGGAGAAAGCGATGATAAAATAAACTAACTCAACTCATGAGCAGAGTGAAACACCCCATAATGTCAAATCCTTAAAAAAAAAGAAAAAAAAAGCATAAGTTTAATTTTACTCATCATGTTTAATTTTACTCATCCATCACTTAATTATTCTACAAAGAAGGAAAAAAGGGAGAGGCTGTCAATTCTTGCTTGCATGCCTGTCCAATAGAGAAAAAAGGGAAAGCAAAAAAAAAAAAAAAAAAAAAATAAATCCTCTCATTACTCATCACGAAAACAGAGCCTGTGCATTATTATTCCTGCAAGCAACTCATCGTCGTCCTCCTCGTCTCTCTCTCTCTCTCTCTCTGAAAAACGAAACCCTCTCCAATCTCCATCTCTTTTCCGTCTCCACGTAATGTGCTCCATTTCTTCTTCATCGAACCCTAATTCTTGCTCTAACCCTAACTCTCCGCCTCCGATTCCGATCGCTGACGATGAAGCTTTTTTTTTTTTTAAAGGTTGCTGCCGTGGAAGCGATGTCGAAGGATGGAGCGTTCGATCTTGCCACCGGCGTCGGCGGGAAGATGAGCAAAGCCGATGTCCTCTGCGCCGTTGAAAAGTACTCTCTCTCCTCGTTCTTCGTACTCTGAATTTACTGTTACTTTCTCCGTTTCTCGTCCTCTACAGTCTTTGGTACGGTGTCGTTTCAGTTTTTTCTTGGGAGGCTTGATCGGTTCAGATTCGAGATGATGGTTTGAGATGAGAGAATCTCTCGGACCACCTAATCTGATATTATCTTAAATCACCAATCAAATTAAATATTTAAGTTAAGAGTTTAGGATAAATTTTATTATATCATAGAGTCTAATAATTTCAAATCACTCCAACCACGATCGATTTGAAATCATTATTTTGTTGATTTTTTTTTTGAATTTTACAGAATTTTAAGTTTCAAAAATTTATTTTCAATTTTATTCCATGTAATTACGATTTTTCTGGTTTTTTTTTTCTGCACGTATACATATATTTTAATTTTAATCGACAAAAAAAAATGTTTTTTTCCTGTGTATGAATATAACCAATCAAATTTTTTTGGATGGATTTTGTTTAGATTTGATTAAGTTAAATATTATTTTTTCATTTAAATTAAGATTTGCAACTTTCTTTTTAATTTTCATTTTTAACCGTAATGAAAATATTTAAAAATTTTAATTTGATAAGTTAATTTATTTTGATTAATGGTATGTTTTAAGATTATATGTATTTGATAATATTAATTTATATTAAAATATTTTTTTTATTAATTAAAATAATCTTTTGCAAAACTCATAAGGACGCAATAGTAAAATTTTATATATTATTTTCATTTCTCACAAGCATCCAAATAAGAAATTTTAATTTTATTAATTTAATCAATATGGTTCTAAACTTAAATTAAAAATTTAAATCATTTCCATATTTTAAAATCTTGAAAATTAAAATAATTTCTTACCAAATTCATCCATCAAGATGAGTATGTTTGTTTAAAAAATTGGAAAAATTGAAACCAACTTTTTTTTTTAGTAGAATTGAGAGGTGAGATTCGAACCCATGACATCTTGATCATAAGTTATAGTTGTGCTATGCCGGCAAATTGAAACCAACTGACTCATTGATATTTGTTTATAATAATGATAAACAACAAGGTTAACTTTTAAATTTTTGTCTAATCTTTAAAATTTAAATTTTGAAAAGTTTAATTAATTCTTTAACTTTTAATATTTTTTTTTGTCAAATACTTATCTGACTTCTCAATTTTATTATTATGAGTATTTGATCTATTTAATTTTTTAAATATTTACCGACCTACTAAACATCAAATTGAAAGGTCACTTATCTTTATTTTTAAATTAAAAAAAAATACGAATATGTTAGAGAATTGTTACAGACACCAAATTAAAAGTTCAATTGGCAGATATAGCATAACTCAACTGAGCATCTCGAATGTATTAATCACAATCATGTATGTGGTTCAAAAATCCTCGAATTCCTTATTGTTCTAAAAAAAATTAAAGTTAGAGGATTATATAATAGTAGTAGTAGTAATAATAATAATGATAATAATAATAATATAATAACAACACTATATTGTTGCTTTATTACTTGTAGATCTTCTTAATTTATTTGAACTGCTTCGTTTTAAATTGTGAAAAATATTTTTTTAGTTCAACAACATTTGTGTGTACAAAATTTGAACCTATAATCTTCCTAATCATAAAATAGATACTTTATGCTCGTTGAGTTTATGTTCTTGTTGGCTAGAAGAATAAAGATGAACTTTCGGTTTTAGAAAACATAAATCTACTTAAATGCCTATGATTAAGTTAACTTGCCTAATGTGTTTTTTTTTTTTTTTAAAAAAATAATTAATTTAATTGCGATAAACTTTTGTGTTAAAAAATTACTTTATTGTAATTTTTATTTTAATTATTGGTAATACCAAAGGAAAGTATGCACTCATTAATAAGTTTTTTTATTATCCCATATACATTTTTTTAGTGGGATTGAAATTTAAACTTCTGACCTGTATATTTTATGTTAGTTGAACTAATATTGATCTAATTAATAAACTTTGCATAAGTTGGTTTATATATATATATATATATATATTTTGAATTGAGCATACTTGAACGATAATTGATAGGTAATTCTTCTCTTAAATTTGGAGATTCAAATCTCTATACCTCACCCCCACATTTATTATATATATATATATAAACTATCATTCTTTATATATTTATTTCTTTCTTTTAAGAAACAAAGTAGAATTATACTTCAAGACTCTTTATTTATTTGTGTCGTGTGTGTGGATATCATTTCGTATCTTTATTGTTCTCTAAAATTTTAAATTAGAGAAAAATTCCAATGTTTTATATTAAAACAAGTTTTTTTAAATAATATGTTCATAATTTTTATGTTATATTTACTTTTTAATATTTATTTACATTTTGTAAGTAAAGAAAAATGGTAAAAGAAGATTTTTAAACAATATGGTTGTGTCTTGGTGTAATTGCTCCTCTTTTTTCATCACCGGTAGCTTTCCTTCCCTCCTTTCTAATTGGTGAGGCCTTTTGTACCTCTGTCCTTTGGACTCTTCCTCTTTTCTATATTTTGTAATTTTATTATATAAAAAATTGTTTACAAATTTTGAGAAAGTTTCTTAGAAACAAAAAAAAAAAAAAAAAAAAAATAGAGAACATTTGCCAAATGGTTATACTTACATCTCTTACATAAGATTGGTTTCATTATAACTTTTAATTTTAAAAAGTTTCATTTTAATTTTTGAAGTTTGTTTTAAAATAATCTTTGAAAATTATTTTTGTTAAATTTATGGACGAAAAATGACGTATTTAAATATGTTTTGATTTTTTTTCAATGTATATGTTCAAATATTTTCACATAAGCAACAATACAAATGCAAATATAATATTTTTTGTCCATGAATTTAACAAAAAAAACTCAAAAGTTATTTTGAAACAAAGTTCAAAGTTAAGAGTTAAAATGAAAATTTTCAAAGTTCATAATAAATAATTGAAACTAATTCCCCATAGTTTAAAGGTATTTTTTTATAATATAACCAAAAAAGAAACAGAATATGATCCAACAATCTCATGGTTTGTTTTTTTGTCAAAAATTAATTGGGTTTAAAAGGAAAAAAGAAACAAAACTCGCACATCCATTTGTCTACTTAAATAAACACATATTTTGAATAATAAGAATATATATAATTCCTTTGTAGTTCGTGTATTCACAACACGAAAGTATGATACATTTCAATACTTTGAAATTAGCCAAAAAAAAAAAAAAAAAAGAAAAAAAGGAAAAAATGAAAATTGCTCTATTTGATTGCCTCTAATAAGAAAATAAGCCACATTTATATTTTTGGAAAAAATACATTTTTGGTCTCAATTTTCAGATGAATTTCTATTGAGTCCCTAAATTTTAAAATCGAACAATAAGTCTTTTAATTTTGTAAAATAGTTAATTGAGTAATGAACGTTAAACCGTTAAATAATTAACATATGGTTGATGGGGTAGTTTTTAATATTAAAATAATAATTTAAAAATAATTATAATAATAAAAATAAAAAAGGAAGAAGAAAAAAAAATTCTCTCCCCTCCCCTTCCCCTTCATGTCGAGCAAGGAGCTTGTGACGCCGTTCGTTCTGTTGCTGTATCTGTCGCCGTCTTCGTTTTTGTTGTCGTTTCACCGGTGGATTAACGCCCAACTGTTCCCGCCTTTGCCCCAACGACAAGACTTTTTTCCCTCCTTCCGGTCGTCGTTTCTAAAAGGGATTTCGAAGGCCTTCGAACAGTCGTCTTGCAAGGAATTTGAGTTGGAATCCCTTAGGACTTTGTCTGGAACTACCAATTTCGGTCCGGAGATGAAATCGACGGTGGCCGAAGAGACTTTCGCATTTTAGGATGATTTGATCTCATCCATATCCACCACGACGGTCGTTGTTGTCTTCCTTAGCGAGCTTGATCTGTCGAGGCTTCTTCTCTGCCGAGAGGAGGAGTGGGAGTAGTAATCTCATGTTTGTTCCGTACCACCGAGGGTGATTTCGTCGTCATTGCCGAAAATTGCAGGCTCCTCGACCAGAATTTGAGGAGAAGAGGAAGGGGAAGGGGAGGAGAATGAGAGAGCAGAGAGGATTTTTTTTTCTTCTTAATTTTTTATTTTTATTATTATAATAATTATCATTTTTATTTAAAATTATTATTTTAATATTAAAAACTTCCACGTCAGCAACCTGTTAATTATTTAACGGTGTTTAACATTCAGGGACCCAATTGAACTATTTTATCAAATTAAAGGACTTGATTGTTCGATTTTGAAATTAAGGAACTCAGTACAAACTCACTTACAAATTGAATGACCAAAAGTGTATTTTTCCCTATATTTTTTTAGTCACAAAAATAAACTATGTTATAGATGTTCAAGTACATTAGAACATGTTTGGTATGAAAACAAAAATTTGAAAATCAAAGATTTAATGAAAATAGATTTGTATTTCATGTTTTCATTTATGTGTTTGGTAGCCGATTTTAAATTTTGATTCCTTTTAAACAGTTGAAATTGTGTTCTATAATATACTTATAGATCTGAAATTAGCGGTACCTGCAAAACTAAATATTAGATTGAATATAAGTCATTATTAATTATTTATGAACATGATTCTTATAATTTTTTTAGAATTATTGTTTTATAATATAATATTGTATAATTTATAATGTATTATATTATATATTTTAATTGAAAAAAATTAAATTGAGTTTATAACTAAAAATATTACATTTATTAAATTTTTTTAATATTTGTTTAGTATAATTATGCTTTTTAAAATTTCAAATTTAGAATCAGACACGATGAAAACATAAAAATGTTGTTTTTAGAATTTCTATTATTTGGAATTTGGATCATAGAATCCGAAAACAATTTTCGAAAACACATCTACCAAACACATATTCACTAAATTTAGTAAATTCGAAAACATAAAACATAATTCAAATTGCCTACAAAACAAACCATTAAAGATTAGGATTCCTACCTATATTATCAATATGAATATAACTCAACTAGTTAAAGCATATGCCAAAGTGAATATAAATCAATGATAAATAATGACATGTACTTCTTCTGTTGAAGTAAGAGGTTCAAATTCTCATAACTCACGTTTATTGTACTAAAATAAAGAGAAAAAATGTTTAGCCACATGTTGAATTAAAAAAAAATCCCTTATAATTTTTAGCCACTAAAAATATACTATATTATAAATATTTCCCTTAGACCAAAGTTTAAATCTATATACTCTTACCATTCATGCTCAAAAAATAAACTAGAGAAAAAAATGTGTAGGTTTTCTATACTGCATCTTATTTTATAGGATTTGGATTTAGTCTTTTTTTTTTTTTTTTTTTTAAAATGGATGGGTGTTGGATTAACTTGTAGGATATTAAATTTTAAGTACGTAACCAAGATGACTTTAAGTAGGTAACTTGTAAGATATTAAGTTTAAATTTTAAGGACCTGTTTGGCCCACTGATTATTATAACCGGTATTATAATAACCTGTGAAATACTTTACACCCCAAATATAGGCTATTATAACTACAGACTATATTACTCTGCATTTTAAATAATATTATATGTTTCATAGACTATAATAATCCACAAACTATTATAACCCCTGTTATTATAACCTTCTCGACATTCCAAACAACCCTTAATTATTTAACTGATCATTTTTTTACTATTATGCCAAAGTCCGGTAGTTCAATCCTTCATCTATTAAAATTAAGAAAAAATTTAGTTTTTTTAAACAACTCCCTTTTTAAAATTTAATCATAATAAACTATTAATAATAGAAATTAATTTTAAGCTTTATTAAAAGTAAATAGATTAAAATTATTAAATAAAATAAAAGCTAAACTACACGAACAAATTTTGTTCACAAGATTTGGTTTATAGTTTCGTTTAAAAAAAAAAATGTTTATAGTTCAAATAAACCAGTAGTAAAAAAGTTTCATGGTTCTTTGAACTCAAAAAATACCATTTTTTTTAATTAGATAATTTAATTACTCAGAGACATTATCGTCAATAAATTGTTTCTCCAAAATCAACATCCTTCTCTTTCTCCCTCATCGATCATTTCTTCTCGTGAAAAATTGTACTCTTTTGATCTAAGGATTTATGAAGTTGCATGTTTAATGATGGCGAAATTAGGGTTTACTTTTGATGAACCAGGTACGAGAAATACCATGGCTTCTATGGAGGCGAAAAGAAGGAGAGGGAAGCCAATTACACGGACATGGTAAGATCCGATCATCATCTCCATCAACTAATTTCCATTGCATTGCATGTGAATCAGTTTCCTTTTGCTCTTCGCCATCTCCATTTTCAGAAAACTCACCAAAATTGTCTCTGTAATCTGTATTTTAGGTCAATAAATACTATGATCTCGTGACCAGCTTTTATGAGTTCGGTTGGGGAGAGTGCTTCCATTTTGCTCCTAGGTACGATATGCATCATCTTCCTCAACTACATTTTCTTACAGCTCATAATTTCACAACTCAAACTTCAGATGGTTGGTTTTGTAACATTTTGTTTATTGTTTCTTCATTTCTCTTTTTTAGAAAAAGAAAAAGAAAAACATGTTTAATAATTGTTTCTTGTTTTCTTTTTTCCCCCCCATAATTTTTTAAAAATGATGAAAAAGGCATTTAGCAATCATTTTAAAAGAAATTGTAGTTTTACATGAAAAACATGTTTCTAAAAATAAAATATTCTAAATTATTATGTTGTACTTAACCCCTTTTTGGTAGATTTATGCATTTGACTAGTAAAAAGGGATTAAATAATGTTTTTATTTAGGTTTTTGAAAAACTAGGTTGGTTTTTAAAGCATGTTTAATCATTTAGTGGTGTAAATGTTAGATTAATTGAGTTAATGGACATGAATCTATCATACCTGAAATTGAATGTTTGGAGATATATTATAATTTTTTTAAACTATGGAGACGAAATAGACAATTTAAAGTCCAGGTATCTACTAAAACTATGTTTGGAGATATATTATAATTTTTTTAAACTATGGAGACGAAATAGACAATTTAAAGTCCAGGTATCTACTAAAACTTCTTTAAAATAATGAATTCAACTTATTACTGCCAAAATAATAATTTAACAAAAAAGAACCAAAAAACAAGAAAATAGATTTTTGTCTTCAAAATGGAATGTTTATTAGAATTGAAAACGAGAAAAAGGTATTAGTTACCATTCATATATGTCTTCCAAAAACTTAAAATAAAAAACAGAAAATAGTAAATGGAAATGTTAGTGAACTATCAATCATTTTCAGGCTAGTTACATGAAAGAACGTGATCAAACCAAATTAAAATTGATAGGATTGGAAAACATAACCTCGGCAATGTATTTCGCAGAGTTTTTTCTTCTTGTCCCTAGTCTATATGGTGTATTGGTGCATAAGCTATCTAATGGTCATGAAATGGGTTTTTTTTTTTTTTTGTATTCCATTTGACCATGTCAATAGTCATCAAATGGTCTTTGGCACGTACTCCTTCCCTTGTGATTGGACGTTCAAATTCCCATATTCCAAGTTTGTTGCACTAAAACATGAAAATTGTTACACGTACTATGATTGTTTTTGTGCTTTTCTCCCAAGTGTTGATAAAATAATATAAACAAGCATATTTTCCAAGCTTGTAGGTTGACGGTGAGTCTTTCCGGGAGAGCATTAAGAGGCACGAGCACTTCCTTGCATTACAGTTGGGTTTGAAGCCTGGACAGAAGGTTTGTCTTCTTTAATACAATTCAGAGGGAGAATTTTACTCCATTCTTCTCGTGTGATGAAATATAACTTTGAGTTTGCACCAGGTTTTGGATGTTGGATGTGGCATAGGCGGACCACTGAGAGAGATTGCAAGATTCAGGTGCTCTTTAGTTGTATGGCTCTTATCAATTATTGATTGGTTCTATAATACAGGAAACGAGATCTATCTTTTTGATATTTGTAGTTCTTTTGTCAATTAAAAAAAATCTTCATTCGTGTACTCTCTCACTATATATATGGATGATTCCCCTGCACTTTATCTCTCTCATCTGCATGTTGGACCTTTAGCTGAAATGGTTTGTTTATGGCTTTTACAAGGAGAAGACTTAGGAAGGTCTCCATCATACTCTGTTCCAGTAGATTTCTGAATTTAATCCGGGTGAAGTCGCTCTCTTGAGCCTTATAGAAATACCTTCCATTCAGAACTTCTATAGGAAGGACAGGGGAAAATGGTATGATTTGGCTCCAGACGTCTTCAAACAGTTGGACTAGTTTTGTTGAAATCTTGTGGCTTTCAATTAGTGGATGGAAGTCAACTTCAATTAGATAAATGAAAGGAAAATGACGAGTTAGTAGACAATAAGTCTTGTCCCTTCATTTCCAGAAATTAATTATGGAATTTATAAGTAATTTTCTTTCAGCCCTTAAGTTACAAAGAGGCTCTCTTCGCCCCTTAAAACACAAGTCTCTCATTTTTCCCCTCTGTTCTGCTCAATTTCCTATCTATACAGAGTGCAGTGGGTTTCTAGAAATTAAGGGACAAGACTTCAATGTTTCAACTTTTAAATTTCCTTTGTTTGTCAACTCCATGGGTGCATGCATTTTCTCATTCACCTAACCAAATTCCAACAAATTATCTCTAGGAGAATAGGAACATGGTGAAAAATTGAAATGCCTTTAAAAAATGATCTTTTGACTTTGTGGTGAAAATGCTTAAGTTGAAAGGTAGCAATTAGGTTTCACAGAGTTGCGTCATGCAAAAGTTTGAAGTAGAGCATTAGGAATTTTGATTAGTGAGGTGAGGTACATATGGGGACCAAATGTTTTCCAAAATTGATCTGAAGCCTACTTAGCATCATGTTCTACTTCAACCTATAAAGAAGCTGAGGAATTTCCTATGGGTGACAAAGAAAGATGAAACTGGAAGTCAACTTGTGTGGTGAAATTAAGTGGTTCAACCTATATAGAAAGGTAAGGATTGAAAATTTTATAAAACATAACAGGCATTCCTGGCTAAATGTTTCTGATGATCTTACTTGAATAGGACTCCTTGTCGTATCAAGTTATAGTGAGCCATCTATGAGAAAGATACTTTTCGGTGGCGTGGCTTTGAAGGGAGAAAAAGTGCCTCTGGAAAATGTCCCCAAATTATGTGTAGGAACTCCAAGTAATGGTAGAGAATTATTTAAGACTTATGGTGGGAAATGACAAGAATGTTTATATTGAGTGGACGATTGTACTGTGAATCAACCCCTAATAGATCTTTTCCTCAGGTTGTTTCTATTTTCCATCTCAAAAACGTGTTTGATTAATGATGGTTAGGATAAAGTATGGTCATCTCCATTGTATACTTTGGTACTGCATTGAAAATAACTACTTATGTATTGCTTTAAGATGGCAACTTTGTTTTGGCCTTTTCAATATCTCATATTCCATGTAAATCTGTCACAGTTTTACTTCAATTACTGGGTTGAACAACAATAGCTATCAGATTACTAGAGGAGAGGTACGTCTTGTTCCATTCCTGTTTCTAGGCATTCGGCGCAGTCGTTCTTATCAATTTTTTGGTCGCGACTGTGAACTTTTTGTTGTTCTCTCATTATTTTCCCATCTGTCTATTACTTTTGCTTTCTTACTGTAATTATGATGTGTTTGATTATTTTTGTACTGAGGTCTTATCTGAAATAGTACTTCTTCTTAATCCTTTTACTAGTCATAATTTTCTTCTTTTTGGCACAGGAACTGAATCGCATTGCAAAATTGGATAAGACTTGCAACTTTGTCCAGGTTGGTGTAGATTGAATTCAGCTTTTTAAAGAATTCTTTTGTCTCGTCAGTTAGTTAAATACTATCTTTGTATTCGTACGCTCTTATTATATTTTGTTCTTTATGCCTTCAAAGATTAAGAATTGGTCTCTATACTTTTAGTCGAGCTTATAAATGAGTTTTATTACTAGTTTTCATTGCTGACTTTACGAATTGACACACATGACCATTGCCATAATGCCATAAGAGCCACGTGCATGCTTAATGATAATAGAAATAGCTAATGCATAGGAATTTTCATGACTTTAGAAGTCTGAGGTTCTGGTTATAACATTTGAAAGTATACTGATAGTAGTTTCTTCTTCTTTCCTTTTTATGAACATGGAATGATCAGCACTATTCCACTAGAAAGTAGAAACCCTCTTCTTAGTCAAACTCTTAACCAAACTTCATATTCCAAGCCAAGCCAAAGCTGAGAAGGGATACATATGAGACCATATATGATCCAGCTGGGGGCCACCCCCTCTTCCCCTAATATGAACTTTGTGGCATTATAACCTATTCAACTCAGGCGTTGTGCAAAAAGCAAACTTCTTAACTCTTGTCTTAATGGATTACATGATTCAATTTTTGTCCATTCTACAGGGCGACTTTATGAAAATGCCGTTTGATGATAATACATTTGATGCAATATATGCAATCGAAGCCACTTGTCACGCACCGGACGCCGTAAGTCCTTATTACATTTCTGAAGTATGAGTCTACATCAATCATTCTCTTGGATTAACTGCTGTTTCCCATCTGGCAGTATGGCTGCTACAAGGAGATCTACAGAGTACTAAAGCCTGGCCAACATTTTGCTGGTTATGAATGGTGCTTGACCAACTCATTCAATCCCAATAACCAAGATCACCAAAGAATAAAGGTTATCTTGCTGATTCTGTCCCCCGTTTCCTCTGATCTTATGCAGATGATATTGACAATGTTCATTTCCATAGGCTGAAATTGAGGTTGGCAGTGGGCTTCCAGATATCAAGACGATAGGAAAGTGCCTAGAAGCTTTGAAACAAGCAGGTTTTGAGGTTGATTGGAAAATGATTTTTCTTTTATTTTTGTTTTTGTTTTTGTTTTCATTTTCATGAATGAACATATAAGGCACCAGATGAGTTTAAAGAAATGAGCTATACTCTGCACTCTGCACAGGTCATCTGGGGAAAAGACCTTGCTGAAGATTCACCCGTTCCTTGGTATTTACCTTTAGATGGCGGTCAGTTCTCGCTTAGCAACTTTCGTGCTACAGCAATTGGACGTTGTGTGACAAAATATATGGTAAGCAGAATCAAATGTGGTAAAATCCACTTTTTTACAGTATTCTTTTGGATGCTCCCGTTAGCTTTTCATAATATCAACTATGTGTATGGAAGAAATTGACAAGCTGCTGAGTTTTTTCTTTCTGTAGGTTAAAGCATTGGAGTATATTCGCCTTGCCCCCAAGGGCAGTGAAAGAGTTCAAAATTTTCTAGAGCAAGCAGCACAAGGGCTGGTTGAAGGTGGAAAGTGAGTATAATATCTCACACTATTCTCCTAAAATGGGGTATTGCATAGGAATTAGTATCCAGCAGGATCCCGAGATCGAATCGAACCAAACCAATCAAAGTCGATTTGTTCGGTTTCACCATTTAGATTATCCAAAACTCAGGACAGTTTTAAACATGTAAAAGTTTTTTTCTTAAAAAAAAAAAAAAACTAATCCAGCAAATTTGATAAATTCTTTAGTCGGTTTTCTCATTTTAGTTATAAGTTGCCTCAAAGTTGTCATGAGAAACTTCAACACTCACATTTAGGAACACAATGAACATTCATCTTTAGCTGCAGCACTCGGTTCCTTTTCTCGTTAAACATGTAACAACTGCCCCAACATGCTGATTATAATTTTACTTCTGGTACTGCTGCAGGAAAGAGGTCATGACCCCTCTGTACTTCTTCCTGGTGCAGAAACCGCTTTCGGGTAGCGAGTAAAACGACATTGGTAAGTATTTTGTGCTATGGTAATATTATGACCCTAATGTATTTATATTTCTTCTTCTTGGCCCAAAAACCACTAAATATTATGACCATGCTTTTACGTAAGCTTTGCAGTAACATTGATGGAAAAAGTAGATTTGGTTCCATATCCATATTTATTGTTTTTGGGAGTTGCTGTTTAGTTTGGACCATTCAGGAATTATGTTCAAATGGTTTTCATTGTTTCTTAACGATCACTTTGATTTGTTCTCCATCTCACCTTCTGCTACCATTTTTCTTTTCCTTCATTTATTTGCCTTCCTCCAACTTTCCAGGTTAATCCTTGAGCCAAAACGTCGTTTCGAGATTATGCTTCACCCCATCTTTTCCAATTTTTTTTCAGTTCAATAACACGTAGGTGGAGATTCAGACTTCTGACCTCTTGGTCGATAGTACATGCCTTGAATAGTTGAGTTATGTTCAAGTTGACAACTAACTCAAGTTTCGATCATGTGTTGAACTTTTGAACCTTTATTTTAATGAAGTCAGTTATGTTCCTTGTTATCCCACAAAAATTTGAATGAATTGAATATGTTCAAAACTACCTAAAACTTAGAGCTTGTTTGGTAGGCAATCTTCTATTTTATATTTTCGTATTTATTGAATTCAGTGAATATGTCGATGTGTTTTCGAAAACCATTTTCGAATTTTGTGATCCAAATGGTGGAAATTTTGGAAAAAAAAACATTTTTATGTTTTAATTGTACTTCGATATTTAATTTGAAATTTTAAAATGTAAAAAATTATATTAAAAAAATTAAAAATTTTTAAAAATTTAATATTTCAAGTTATAAACTCAATTTATATTTGTTAAATTGAAATATATATAATATATTGTATTTTAATATTTAGTTTTGCAACTACTAGTTTAATTTCATGGTCCATAAATATATTATTGAACATATTTTGAACAATTGTTTAGATCACAATCCAATTTCTAAATCGTTACCAAACACATATTTGAAAATATGAAATTGAATTTCATATCTTCAAAATTTTGTTTTTAGATTGTCTACCAAATCAACCTTTACTTTTTAGGCTTTTGAACTTATGGAGTCCATTTGGAGACTTGAATAGGAATGAAAAATTCAACTCTCTTGAGTTTTCACTCGTCTTGATGTCATTTAACCTGTGATGTGAAATTAATGACCAATGATCCTTTCTACTTTTTTGTATCTCGTCCAAATTATCGTGAGGGCATTATACTCTCACGCTTGTTCTAGTTCTAGCTCTAGCTCTCAAGCTCATGATAGCAATGAGTGGTCGAAATTTTAGAGAAAAAGAAGACAAGGAAAATCACTCTCTAGTTCTTGCTCTCGCTCTAGCTCTTCTCTGACTTTATTTTTTTTTCTTTTTTTTTCAAGATTTTTTACCACTCATTTGAGTGAGAATGAGAGAGCTAGAGTGATAGTGTTTTCACGTATGAGATTGTGAACAAACAAGATCACCTCATACTGCCTTCTAGGATAATTTTGCATGCATTGTCATGCATGTCGAATAAGTTACATTTCATTATTTTCAAAACTCATATATCAATTATTAAAGCGTGTGGGAAAATATCATTCATACAAAAATTTGTGTGTTGATCCCTATTTTCTCCTCTTCTCCCTTCTTCCTCTCTCTTTCTTTTCTCCCCATCACTTTTTTTCTTTCTTTTCTCTCCTTTTCTCCCTCTTCTCTTTCCATTTTATTAAAATAACAAGTTATAATAAATTTGAAAAATAAAAATACTTTAGATTCTATATTATAGTTCAAGTTAAAATTATGAAATATGTTATACTACTTTTTTTTTAAAAGCAAATAAATTATATTAGGGTAAATTATAGAAAATACCTCTGAACTTTATCTCGTGTTTCAATAATATCTCTAAATTTTAAAAAGTTTTGTTAATACTCTTAAGCTTTTTTTAAAAAAAAAATAAAAAATACTCTTACCGTTTGGATGGAAAATGTTAAAGTTTCATTAATAAATTTGAACTTTCAAAATTTTAAAAAATACCCTTGCTGCAAATTTTTTCCTCCATGAAAATTAATGATAAGCTTTGCTTATTTGCCATGAATTTATAAACCAGAAGTCTTTCATTCCTTTGACACAACATCTTAGAGTAGAATCTAATCAAATTTTTATGTATCTTGAAGCTTCAAGATATGACTTTTGTCATTCTTGAATTCTTCATATCTTTGACTTAATTTTGTTTTGTTGATAACCTTTTCACTACTATTTCCTCACCAATCACTATTCACTCAGCTTTTCTTGAATCCAATTTAGGTGTAATAAATGAAAATATTGTCATCTAGTGGTTCTAATATTTTGTAAGTATTTTTTTTAAAAAAATATGTAACATAACAAACTTTTGATTAATTAACCTAGTAAATTAAACCGAACTCATCTTCTTCAAGTTTATTAGCATTTGAAAAATCATATGTGGTAATCTTTAGAGTACGCAAACGAAAGTAATGCACATCTCCATCATTGTCTTGATTTGTTGCATTCAAATGTTTTCTCTTCAAACTAAACTTAAGAGAATCTCGAAAATACAATATTCAAAATGAATGGTAGAAAGATAATATGAAAATAATATAACTTATTTAAAAATAAGACTATGGAAAAGGGAAAAAGTCTAAGGTCGTCAAATACTATCAAATTGACTAAATAAACTCAAAAAACCTAAAAACTATGACTATAATTCTCTCTAGTAACTCTCCAAAGGAGAAAAATACGTACTCCTCTATTCATTTACCACTCATTCACTATAATTAAAACTCACATTAAACCACCAACAAGAGCATAGCTCAAATGACATCAAGTAAAATTTATGACCTCTGTCATGAATTGTTAATGTACTTAAAAAAAAAGATGCATTAAACTCATACTTATCACTATACACTCAAACAAGAGAGAGCAAATGGAAAAAAGAAAAAGAAAAGTTTCTTCCACTTAGATTTTTTTTAGTAAACCTCTTAGTTGTTAATACATTTGATATACCAATTGAGCTAGATTTATTTTAGCATAACAATAATGAGTAGAAATTATAATATGGACGTGGACTACAATATTCATACAATAAAAAAAATCATAAAACTAGTATCATTTTTATGAAATAAATATTTTTGGGGAGAAATTAGCAATATAACATAATATATAATTTTAGTTTTAATTACCTAAACTTGTTTCATGTCCCTATACTTTGGTTCCATTTTACTTTGATCAATATACTTTCAAATGTTTAATTTTAGTCTACGTACTTTTAATAGGATTTAAAATTAGTCTCTACCATTAATTTAGAGTTAATTTTTATCGAACTTGGTTAAATAATAATAATTTTCATGCAAGAAAAGATACGGTGTGAACCTGTTTTCAAAATTTAGAAGGCTAATAGAGACTAATTTTTTTTTTTTAAAAGAAGTTAACAATAAACTAACAATAGGGATTAATTTTATGTTTTATTGAAAGTATAAGGACCGAAATTGAATATATGAAAGTACAAAGTCTAAAATGGAATAAAATTCAAAATACATGGATTGAAATGGTATTTTAACCAACATTATATTATAATCCAAAACCATTAACTTCGACCCATGTTATTTAATAAAATAACATAAGTAATATTTAGGTATATTAAAATACCACTAAGTGTATAAACATGTCTCGTTTTAGTTTAATCATATACTCTTTTTTATGATGATATTTATAAATTTATGTTAGATTTAGGAAAATATTGAAAAGATCTATACGCTTTAAATCAACTCATCTCAAAAGTAAAAAATAAAAATGACAAACAAATTTAAATCTCAACAATTGATTTAATACGATTAAACAAGGACATAAATTTTTTTGAGAAGATCAACAATTTAGGGTGGGGGATTCGAACTCATGACCCATGAGTCATATTTGATATTAGTTAAGTTATGCTCTTGTTGGCAATAATGACATAAATTTAATCTTAATTTGAAAGTGGATTTGAAAATAATTTTACATCATTAGACAAAATTAAAAAACAAAACAAAATCACTAAACTTTGCTTTTTATTTATTTAGTACAATTAGGATTGCAAAATTCAAACCACAGATATCGCGGTCGTTAAAATATCCATCATGCCAATTGAGCTATGCTTGTTCTTTATTTCAAAAATATCTCTATTCGTTCCAAAATTTTAATATTGCTCTTGACCTTTCAGATTTAATCAAGACAACATAGTTTTAGATATACCGCTATGACGATTTTCTATCAACATTCTAACGGATTTCTACTTCAAAAGTAATTTCGGAATGTTTATAAAAAGACAAGGGTAATATTGTAACTTTGGAAAGAATAAAAACATTTTTTAAACTAATAGAATAGCAAAGTTTAAGAATTTTTTTTTCAATTTAGCCTTTTAGAAAGAATGGTTACTTTTTGACTCTTAAATCCTCTTCATTATGCCAACGAGGTCATGAATTCGAATCCTTCTCGGAATTGTGATGTATTAAAAAAATATATAAATATTGTACTCATGTCACTCCTTAATTCAATTTGCAAAAATAACAACAAAAAAAGGTTCAACCCAAAATGATGGCGTGCAAAGTCAAAAATACCCTTATATTTTCGCGCGCTTTCAATCGGAAGTATATTAATAGTCTATAAAAAACATACGATGAGTAATGATGTACTTATGATATACTATTGATATACTAATGATATACCTAAAATGAAATATATCGTTGATATACTCTTGATATACCAAATATAAATCATAATGGATAAACCGTTGATATACTATGTAACTAAAAAAACTATTGCTAGATTTACAAATATTTTCTCCGTGTTGTTCAATATCGAGAAAATCAGTAGTCTATCAACAATAGATCTAATATAACGATATATATAACCAAAAACTATTTGCATAAGTTGATATACTACCGATTCTATTGAGTTCAATAATATTAAGTATATATCAATGTGATATACTACTCGATATATACTTTATTTAGTATATCAACATTATATCACAAATAGGATTTATGCCGATAGAAGTGATTTATGTTGACATACTTTTTATTTAGTAATATTAGGTATATCAATGAGATCTCAAAATCTATTGCTAGATTTACAAATGTCCTCCTTGTGTTTTTCAATATCGAGAAAATAAGTAGGTTATCAATAATAAACTGATATACTAATGATATATTCAACCAAAAAGTAACTACATGAATGATATGATATCTGTTGATTTCACTAATATGAAGTATA
This sequence comes from Trichosanthes cucumerina, assembly GCA_036507285.1. NCBI lineage: Eukaryota > Viridiplantae > Streptophyta > Magnoliopsida > Cucurbitales > Cucurbitaceae > Trichosanthes > Trichosanthes cucumerina. The sequence continues at coordinate 82,808,206 of CM071838.1, read as the reverse complement.
TATCAGTGTGATATACTAACGATATATTTTATTTAATATATCAACGGTATATCACAAATGATGATTTATGCTTGACAGTGTGTGTTTTTCAATATCGAGAAAATAAGTAGTTTATCAATAATAGATCTGATATACTAATGATATATTCAACCAAAAAGTAACTACATGAATGATATGATATCTGTTGATTTCACTAATATGAAGTATATATCAGTGTGATATACTAACGATATATTTTATTTAATATATCAACGGTATATCACAAATGATGATTTATGCTTGACAGTGATTTATGCTAATATATCAACGGGATCTCAAAAAACTATTGCTAGATTTGGAAATATCCTCCCGTATTTTTCAATATCTAAAAATATCAATAGTTTATTAACAATAGATCAGATATACCAATGATATATCTAACAAAAAAACTAATAACCGTTGATTTCACTAATATTAAGTATATATCGGTGTGATATACTACCAAAATACTTTATTCAAGATATCAACGATATATCACAAATAGTGATTTATGCTTGATAATGATTTATGATGATATTCTTTATTCAAGAATATTAAGTATATCAACCGGATCTCAAAAGGTATTATTGATGTCCGACATTTCGATATAGAGTAATTTCAAAGTTATGCTTTTTAAATTTTTAGGTAAATTCATAATTTAAAACCAAATTAGATTGTTATATCTTATTGTGTGAGATGTATTTGGAATAATAAAAATGAAAATCGATTTAAAAATTTGCATAGATTTGCAAATTAAAAATCATTATTTTATCATGGGATATGCTACCCATTACAATTCCCTTAAAATTCATTTTTTATTTATTTATTTATTTATTTATTTTAATAAAAGCACAACGGCAAAAAGGCAGAAAAGGATATGGTTGGTTTAGATGCTAGGAACAATCTTAAATGCTTCTTTCATTACAGTAGAAAAGTCTTTTGGATAAATCATAAAGAAATTTGGAGAAAGGGAATCCTTTAGAAAAACCTCATCAATAATAGTAAATATCGTCTCAATTTTATGATAATGTCGACATAATATCGATGAAAGGTTAATGTCAAAAAGATATTTCTAAAATATCTTCCAAGAAAGATAAATAAATAAAAAATATTGAATTAATAAATAAATATTTTATATTTTTAAATTAGTTCACATACTTGTTATTAATATTATCTCTACTGTCATTATTTTGTTTATATTCATTCATTTCTCAACTACTTAATGTTTGCGCTTACTTATATATCACAATCAATTAATTTAAACTTTGAAATAAAGATAACAAACTCATCAAATTATTTTATTTTTCTTGAAAGAAAAGAGAAACAAATTAAAATTAAATTAAGGAAAAAAAAGGAAAGCTTGAGCAGGAAAAGTGCCTTAAATCCTTCTCTCCAAATAAGTTGCAACAATTTGTGGAACTTCCTCAAACTCTAAGATTATATATATATATATATATATATTAGTGCATTTTGCTCTCACGATAAACTTAAAAAATACCATGCATGTATCTTTGATTAGTAATATAATAATTAATATTATGTGAAAGTAATTATTAATATTAATGAATATAGAAAATAAATATTGAATAGACACATACTATTCTATTAATTTTTATTCAAACAAAATATGCTAGGTCGCCTACCATGTACAAATAGTAGATCAATACGTTGAATGCACATCATATATATTATTGGTGTAAAGTCAAACTTTTTTTTTTTTTTTTTGAAAAACAAGTTCATTAAACAGGCGGAGAAGGAATTTCTCCACGAAGAATACACCAAACCCACCCAAGAAAGTTCGAAGTCCAAAAAACAGGGTCTTCCTCCGAAGACGACCAAACAAGGCTCCAAAAAAACAACCTTAGCAAGATGATGGGTAAGAGAGTTACAAGTAGGAGTGTTCATGGGTTGGGTTGGGTCGGGTTGAGACACTTTTTAGACCCAACCCAATTGTTTGGGTTGTAAATTTCTTCAACCCAAACAACTCTTATTAAATAATGAACCCAACCCAACCATAAACATTTGTGTTGGGTTGGTTCGGGTTGTTCGAGTCATTTATTCAAAATTTTATTTTTAAGTAAAAGTAAAATGTTAATAAGTAAATCATCTATTTATTTTATTTTTCAAACATTGAATTAAAATTAGTCACTCTATTTTAATTTATATTATGAAAATTATACCCAAAAGACTTAAAAAATATATTTTTAAGAGTTATTAAAGAATAAATAATTATGAAATTAAATAAAAATAAATTAAATACATGTATATATAATTGTATGGTAGGTAAAAAGATAATTTTTAAAATTAATAATAAATTCGGGTTGGTCTGGTCAACCCAAATTAATTTTAGGTGAACTCATGGAACCAACCCAACCCATAAATTTTCATTTATTTGAACCCAACCCAACCCAAATAAATTTATAACCCAACCCAATCCAATCACTGAGTTGGTCGGGTTGTTCGGGTTATCGGATTTTTTGAACAACCCCTAGTTACAAGACCTAAAGCAATGTAAAAAAAGAAACTAAAAGCCAGTAGGTGACCAATGACCGAATGTCCTCCAGAATAGAATTTTTTTAAGAGATATTCATACTCGAAAGGTTTAAAGCGGACACAACTTCCTAAGAATCCAATTCCACCGTGAATGAGTGAGAAGAGTACATGTCCATGCTTTTAAGAGCTCTCAAACCGGCACATATTGTCGCAGCTTCCAAAGGTTTAATCGACAATTTCCTCTTCTAGTGTTGAAAACCAACGCAGATGGGAGACCCTCCAGAGTCACGAATAACCCAAGCAATCCCACCTCTTCACGCGACTTCGCACCATGTAGCGTCAACATTCATCTTAAGCGTGCCAATTGAAGGTGGGGTCCACACATTTGGACTCAAGAGGCTCTCGGATCTAGCCTGAGAATGATCATGACGATCACCAGCTTTAACTGTTTCAAGACTCTTTGCTACAAACATGGGGAGGCGATCCAACTCCATGGATGGTCCTGCATGGAGTTGGATCCTGCACAAGAAACACGCATAGTAAGGGTAAAAGAGTTCCTGAAATTCCAAAAGTTCCACATTATAGTGATCGCTTTTGAGAAATCTTCTCCACAAATAGTCTTTGACATCCAACCCCAATAATCAAGGGGGTCCAGTGGTCCCTACACTCAAAAAAAAGCTCACAAGTAACATAGCCACATTTTTTAGACCAACTTGCAGGTCCATATGGGAAGCAGACTTAAGACAAATTTTTGTGTAGTACTATCTATTTTTTTAATATTAAATTGGAAGTTTAGTCTCTCAATTTTTAAATTTATGTCAAATAGGTTTTTGAATTTTAAAAAAATTTTAATGGGTCTTTGAACCTTAAGAATGTCTAATAAGTCCATAAACTTCCAATTTTATATCTAATAAATCCTTCAACTTTTAATTTGTGTTTAATAGATTATTGATCTATTTGATATTTTTTAAAATTCACAAATCTATTCGATACAAAATTGAAAATTTAATGTCTTATGACACATAAAATTCAATTTTATGTTAAAAAGATCGTTAATTTTTTTTTAAAAAAATATTAATATTCCAATGACTTTTAGACATAAAATTAAAAGTTTATAGACGTACTTGACATTTTTAAAGTTCAAAGTACGTATTAAACACAAAATTGAAAGTTCTAAAATTTATTAAATATTTCTAAAGTTGATGGATTAAATTTATAATTCAACCTTTTGTTTTCTTCTTTTTTTTCAAATAGGGATAGTATAATAGATTAAACTTATTAGAAAAATACCTTAGGAGTTAGGTCCACATAAAACAACTCAAAAATAAGGCATCCTTTTATTTTTATTTTTATTTTTTTTCAAAAAGTTTCAAATATCCACGCCTACTTGAAAAAAAATCAATGATTTTACTTTTAATTTTCTCTGATTTTTAAATTTAAAAGTTAAGGGAAAAGTTCTAATACCAACCAACCATATAAAAAAAAAAAAATTATACTACATCCATTAGAGATGTCCATTTTATGGGCACCGAGAGCCGAGGGGTGCTCCTAACAAAAAAGATAATGAGAAGGGAGTGAAAAAAAATATCCTTAACTAAATGAGGACAGTAAATGTATTCTTCATCCTCGTTTCCACCCCGTTTATCTTTTCTAATATTTATTTTTTTAATATATATAATTCAAAGTTTTATTGTTTATGATTTATATAATTGGATATGTTTGAATTATATGTTTAAACATTTGAATTATATAGATGGGTAATTAGATATTTGATATAAAATATTATTTTGTTTTTATTATTAGGTTTGAGAATTTTATCATTAAATAATTTTTTTAGGAAATTAACTATTTAAATGAAGATTTTCTATGAATAATTTAACTATATGTCTAATTGAAAAGTAATGGATATTTCTCAGGAAAGGTTACTCATGCCTAAGAAGTTATGTATTCGAATCCCCCTAACCCCTAATTGTTGATATACTAAAAAAAGTATTTGAAAATTTATCAAAATAATTATTTGATTCAATTGAAATTTAAAAAAAAAAAAAAAAAGTGAACGGATTCCCACAAAATTTACTGAGGATAGGAATGTCATCCTCGTCCCTTCCCCGCCCTATGGACATTTCTAACCTCCATTCATTGTTTATCATAATAGTAGTATTTAAGAACAATATGAACCATTTTTTTAGTTCAACATCATACGAGATTAAGGGATTCGAACCCTTGACCTTTTGGTTAAGAGTGCATGTCAACTACCAAATAATATAGACTCATAAACTAAATCTTTTTTATTCACCCGTGAATTATTTTTTTTGTTTACCCATGAATTAAATTAATATATCATTAAAATTTTATGTACTATATGAGTGTCATATTTCCTTATTCACATTTATATTTTTTTTGTCCCGATAGACTTCACGTCATTTTTAAAAGATACTAACACAACATATTATAAATTAAATTGAGGAAGTATTTACTCTTCCTACTAAAACTTTTTTTTTACTTTAGTAGTATCAAAAAATTTTGCATCAGATAGAATATGCATTTTTTTTCATTAGTACCACGTGTTTTTTTTTTTTTTTGAGAAACACGTGTTAATATTGTTGATTGAAAATTTTTTATATGGGCAAACATATTAATTAATATTCGGATTTCTTTAAAAAAAAATATATTAATTAAAGATTAGGATTGCGGAAGTTCCTTGATTTGATGGTGATGGAGATTTCTTTTTCAATCTAATCAATACGATGGAGAATATATTTCTAATCTTTGAACCCAAAGCCCAAACCATTTCCCATCCTCAAGTTTTTTCATAACTATTTAATTATATTTATTGGCTTTTGTATTCATATGATATATATCAATAAAAATCATTGAATGTTTGTATAAAATGGTTTTTTTAAAAACATAAAATGGCTTTTTTTTTAAACAAAAAAAAGCTATTTAAAATAAGGTTAAAATAGCATTTTTTAAGGCCCAAAAGTCACATAAAAATTGGGAGAACTATTATCCCACATTAGAAAGTTTGTAGAAATGGGAGTAGTTTATATAATATAGACTAGATATAAGTTGATGACAAAAAGTAGATGAGAGAAATTGAAAACTGATTTATTTCATGTCCAATTGAGCCTTTTGATTTTTCTATTACTTTTTCATGCTCAATTTCATATGACTTAATTGTCTTCTATTATTTGATTTGATCGTCCAAATTTACTCATAACAATAGTCATATGTGTCTTTAATGGTTCTCAAAACACTAAAAAAAGACGTCTATAGGAATGTTGTGAAGATAAACATTTAATTAGTAGTCATTGTAATTTTAGTATAAAAAGTTCTACATCACTATTTTCAAATAAAATACTAATATTTCAAAAGCAACTTACTTATATATCACAATCAATTAACTTAAACTTTGAAATAAAGATATCAATTCATTAATTTTTGTTTTCCTTGAAAGAAAAGAGAAGACAAAGCAAACTAAGAAAAAAATATTTCGAGGCTGTAGAGCCACAAATTCTCTCCTAAAATAAGTTGCAACAATTTTGAAACTTCCTTAAACTAGAAGTTAAGGGGATGTTTACTAATACCTAAACGAAGATGTTGATAAAATATCCTTTTAAGTCAAGTTTTTTAAAAATTTTAAAAATTGATAAACTGATAAATATTGGTTGTATTTCTTGTTTTTTTAAAAAATAAAAATTACAAGTTTGAGGGAAGAGACTTGAACCCATGAATTACCATTGTGCATTAAGTATATTTCTTGGTTCATCTTTGCATGTACAATGCTTGTTTATTTAACTAGTATCTTTTTTTAGGAATTAGTAGTAAAATAATTAATATAATGTGGAATTAATTATTATTATTAATAATAAATAATAGAAAAATAAATATACTATTCTATTTGTTTTTATTCATAAATAATTTGCTTGTTGGCTACCATGGGTGACTAGTAAATCAATATGTGGAATGTACATCCTATATTATTCGCTTGGCTCAAATCAAACTTTTGTCTACTATCGATTTTTTTTTCAGGAGTGTAATTGCAATTTAACACCATTCTTTTGTCAATTTGAGAATAATTCAATTTATTTTTTTAAGTAAAATATTTGGTTAAAGTACATGCCTTGATCAAGATCGTCGATGATTTGAATTCTTCACTCTCACGAGTCGATAAAAACTAGTTGTATTTAAAAGAATAGATAATGAAGATTAAAGAATTCACAAATTAGAAGAAAAACTCTCGCAATTTTTATTTTAAAGAGTGTAGATAATCAAGATTAAAGAATTCATAAATTTACCGAGACATTTCTATTAAAAAGATACCCCAAAGGATATTTTAGAGAGAGGGAAGGAGAAAAATACTTCAAGTCCATAATTTTTAAGAAGAATCCTAAAAAAATATAGAATAATTTTATTGTTTTATTTTCTCCGATTTTTTTACTTGAAAAGTTAGGGAAGACGAACCAACATAAGCATAATTCAATAATAATTGACATAAACGTCTTAGATTGAGTTTGTCCTCATACTCTATTTTTGTTGTATTAAAAAAGATTAAGTAAGATGCAATTTTTTTTTTTTTGTTAGTGTCCCATGTTAATCTAGTGTACTGATTATTATTTTTTATATGGACAAAAATATTAATTAGAAATAGAGATGACAATTTTTTCCATGTGACTAGTCGAAAATTCCTTAATTTGATATGCACAAAAATATTGATGAAGATTTTTTTTCAATATTCTCCATGTGACCCGTCGAAAACTATTTAACCTAATTATTAACTTTTGTATTCATAACAATTTGAACTTAGTTTATTAGATAACACATCGATTATTACCATTTAAAAGATCAATAGGTTTGTTATGGATAAAATAAGTATACCAGAAAGGCCCGTCGGGTCAAGCCGATCAGTAGAGGTGACCCCGAGCCCCTAAGAGCCGATCCCATGGGGTCGGCCCAAGCCAAACCGGCTCAGGAAGGGGACCCCTAGGGGTCCGCCCCAAGCCGAAGTGGGTCGACCCCACAAACCGACTCGGGAAGCGGACCGCTAAGGGTCCGCCCCAAATCGAGGTAGGCCTACCCTATGAGGACGACCCGATTTGGGAAGCAGACCCTAACCAAGATGAGTCGCATCGATGAGCGGACCCAAACAGGTGCAGTCCTTCGACACTCCGTAACAGTTGGAGAAGACGAAATAGGAGTCATTGCTTAACGTTCCCCGTTGTGTAACGAGTGTAATTATAAGCTAGATAATCATGATGAGTTAGTGGTCATAAACCTCTGTCAGCCGTTACGAGTCACACGAATTATATATTCAACATTGCAAGTTGGAAGGAGGTAAGCATTAATCATTTGGCATGTGTTCTAACTCGAGATTTATTTTGTGCGAGATTATCCTTTCTAACTTGAGCGCCGGAGTGTGTGTGGCGAAGCACCACACCGGTGTTAGCTACCTGTTTTGCAAGAGATCATTGTCCCAACAATACAATTTCACCGTTGATTCGTCCATCCAAATTCCGACATCAACAAGGTTGATTCTGTACGTCAGCAATTGTTGAACAAAAAAATAATCTTTATAAATGTATAATAAAATAATAAATATCGTTAAATGTTTGTATAAAAATAATGATTAAAAGAATCTATAATTTAATTCCTTTCTCTGCACTTTAACAATTTTTAAATATTATTTCATCTTTAAATAATTTTTAATCATAAATATCTTTAAAAAAAGAAAAAAGAAAAACTCGAAAAGGAATTCTCAAACCCACCCCAATTCCTTAAAATTAGAGATAAAAGGGGAGATTTTTTTTTTTTTTTTGAGTACGACAAAAGGGGAGATTAAGATTATGTTAGTTATAGAATTAATTGTTTTTTTTTTTGTTTGGTAAATTTGTTTTTAACTTTTTAACATCTTTTTTATACTTATAAAAAAAACATCTTTTTTATTCTATGATCCATGAAGATTTTTAAAACTAACATTTTTTCTGCCTTCAGTGTTTTAAGTTTGAAAATGAAATTTGAAAAAAAAAAGAATTATACTAAAGAAAATATAAACCTCGATAAATTTACTCATGTTGTAATTTTTTGGGGGTTAAAATATACATGTATGATATAATATACTATAAAGTAAAATAATAATCATACAAAATTTATAATATAAAATATTTAATAAATAAAATTAATATTAAATATAATTACCATGCTTGTTTATTTAACTAGTATCTTTTTTTAGGAATTAGTAGTAAAATAATTAATATAATGTGGAATTAATTATTATTGTTATTAATAAATAATAGAAAAATAAATATACTATTCTATTTATTTTTATTCATAAATAATTTGCTTGTTGGCTACCATGTATGACTAATAAATCAATATGTGGAAGGTACATCCTATATTATTCGCTTCACTTGGCTCAAATCAAACTTTTGTCTATTATCAATTTTTTTCAGGAGTGTAACTACAATTTAACACCATTTTTTGTCAATTTGAGAATAATTCAATTTATTTTCTTAAGTTAAATAATTGGTTAAAGTACATATCTGGATCAAGATCGTCGATGATTTGAATTCTTGACTCTCACGTCGTTGAACTTAAAAAGAGAAATATTCTTTCAAGATAAAAAAACTAATCGTATTTGAAAGAGTAGATAATCAAGATTAAAGAATGCACAAATTAGAAAAAAAAAACTCTTGCAATTTTTTTTAAAAAAAGTGTAGATAATCAAGATTAAAGAATTCACAAATTTACCGAGACATTATTTCTCTTAAAAAGATACCCCAAAGGATATTTTAGAGAGGGAGGAGAAAAATACTTCAAGTCCATAATTTTTAAAAATAACCCTAAAAAAATATAGAATAATTTTATTGTTTTATTTTCTCTGATTTTTATTTGAAAAGGTAGGGAAGATGAACCAACATAAGTATATTTCAATAATAATTGACATGGACGTCTTGTATTGAGGTTGTCCTCGACTCCTCATACCCTATTTTTGTTGTATTAAAAAAGACTAAGCAGGATGCATTTTTTTTTTTTTTTGTTAGTGTCCCATGTTAATATATAGTGATTATTATTTTTTATATGGACAAAAATATTAATTAGAAATAGGGATGACAATTTTTTCCATGTGACTAGTCGAAAATTCCTTGATTTGATATGCACAAAAATATTGATGAAGATATTTTTTCAATATTCTCCATGTGACGGGTCGAAAACTATTTAATTCTAATTATTAACTTTTGTATTCATGCCAATTTGAACTTATTAGTTCATTAGATAAAACATCAATTATTACCATTTAAAAGATCACTAGGTTGATACTGTAAGTCAGCAATTGTTGAACAAAAAAAAATAATCTTTATAAATGTATAATATAATAATAAATATCGTTAAATGTTTGTATAAAAATAATGATTAAAAGAATCTATAATTTAATTTCTTTTTCTACACTTTAACAATTTTTAAATATTATTTCATCTTTAAATAATTTTTAATCACAAATATTTAAAAAAAAAATCGAAGAATTCTCAAACCCCCACCCCAATTCCTTAAAATTAGAGATAAAAGGGAGTTTTTTTTTAGTACGATATAAGGGAGATTAAGGTTATGTTAGTTATAGAATTAATAGTTTTTTTTTTTGGTAAATTTGTTTTTAACTTTTTAACATCTTTTTTATTCTTATAAAAAAAACATCTTTTTTATTCTATGATCCATGAAGATTTTTAAAACTAACATTTTTTTCTGCCTTCAGTTTTTTAAGTTTGATAATGAAATTTGAAAAAAAAAAAGAAAGAATTATACTAAAGAAAATATAAACCTCGATAAATTTACTCACTCATGTTGTAATTTTTTGGGTGGTTAAAATATACATGTATGATATAATATACTATAAAGTAAAATAATAATCCTACAAAATTTATAACATAAAATATTTAATAAATAAAATTAATATTATGTAATATTAATACTCAACTTAATATTTAGTCCATAATTATTATTTTCTTTGTTGTTTTGTCGTGTAATACTCAACACAATTTGAAAAATCTTGTAATTGATATCCAATTTCTAAATCTAAATCTACTACTAAATATAGGTTCTGAAACGTTGTAATATAAAATTCATCTTTGTTTTTTTATTGAGTTTTTAAAATTTATATTTTTAGATCACTTACCAAATGTACAATAAAATTCTAAAGATAAGAATAAAGGCATCTGGACCCACTCTACTTCTAGAACATCCCTAATTAAATATATGCCCCTCTTGCAAAATCCTAACCATAAAAAATGTAGACCCCATTTGTACTTTCCATTAATAAAAATAAAAATGGGGTCCAAAACACTTAATAAAGAAGAAGAGAGAGAAAGATTAAATTTGGGGAGAGGGAAACCTATGAATAGATAAACTTTTAGGTTTAAATTTTAGGATGTAGTTCTCTACTATTTTATTTCATTTTAGTCCCTATCATTTTAGAAGTTTCAATATAGTCTTTTATGTTTTTACATTTTTCAGTTTAGTCTACTATTATTGAAGAAATTAACTTATATGATGTAATACTTGATGAACTAAAAAGAAATTTAGAGGAAAAAAATTTAAAAAAAATTAATTCCTCATCCAAATTTATAAAAAAAATAATAATAATAATAATAATTCTCTTTTCTTAGAGGATATTTTTTGATCTTCTAATTTTTTTTTAATCTACTAAATTTTATGTCATGTAAGTTTATTATCAACCAATTTTGACTTTCATGACAGGACTAAATTGAAAATATTAACGTGTGAGGGATTAAATTAAAATAATTAACTTTTAATTAAAATGAATATTTTGAGAGTTCAAGACTAAAATGTCCATGTTAGTGGGTACTCTCACAATCTTGTCCACTTTAAAAAGGTGGTTGTTTTTGTTGCAAAAAATCTAACATAAATTATATGAATAGCAAAAAAACTCCTTCATATAGTGCTATGTTAATATTTCAAGAACTTGATTATTGGTATGGTGTTGAGCTCAAATTGTGATAGAAAAAAATATATTGAAAATCTTTTTTGGTCCTCCAACTTTTATAGATATAACAATTTAGTTCCTAAACTTTAATGTGTAACGATTTAGTCATTAACTTTAGTAGGTAGCAATTTAGGCCCTACACTATAAAATTTGTAACGATTTTGTAACGTCCGGTCAAAAAAAAAGGAAAACGATTTTTTTCTTTTTTTCTTTTTTTTTTTTTTCTTTCTCTTCGTCTTCTTCCCTGCGTGTCTTCCATTTTTTTTTTCTTTTTCTTTTCTTCTTTTTGCTTCTGCAACAATCAACCTCGCTTTTTCTTTTCTTCTTCTTACTTCTCCGCTCTCCTTATCCGACTGGCCCACCTCAATCAAGCACGCGCAGTCGCACGCAGCGCACCATCAAGCAACGAGGCACCTCATTTTGTTTGAGTTTTCCGGCCAGATAGCGTCTGAATGCCCGTCGTCTCACCGGTTCCCTTCTCCTTTTCCACCGTCGGCCCCTCTCCGATCACTGTGAAGGCTCGCCGGTAAGTGTTTTTCAAGGAAAACGTAGGTTTGGTTCGATTGGTTCAAGCATTTCTAATCCGGTTCTCTTTGATTGGTGGTTGGTTTTGAATAGATCGGGTCACGGGTATTCCGGATCTACGCTCCACGCGCCGCCACTCGCCGGAAGTCGTCGCCGCCACCGCCACCGATTAGGTACAGTTAGTCACTTTCGTTTTCTCGATCCCGTTTTAGGCCCTCGTATGTTGTGTTGGTTATTTAAATCAATTAAATCCAAATATCAATGATTAGAGCGTGACTTTAAGACTTTGTTTGTGATTTAGGGGCCCGAACGTATTAAAGAAGTGTGTGGGACTCGGGATCGAAGTTTCGGACTTTATTATCGATGTAAGTAGTCATTTGGATTAAAGCCCCTAAAAGTTATTATGTGATTTGTTTGAATGTTGTAATCCGTGAATTGTGTTTAATGCGCAAAAACTGTATTGTGATGCATATGTTTTAGTTTGGGCTTGTGCTAGTGTTGCATGTGCTGCTATTGGACTAAGAAAGTAGTTAATGTGGGAATAGGGGCTTAAGGCTTCAAGTTGAGAGTGCGACTTAAAGCCTGTGGTCGTGATGAGCTAAGAACGGATATTGTGGGTATGAGACTAAGGTAGTTGAAAGGTGGTCCTACGCTCGGGTTCCACCCCAGGGTTGTAGTTGGAACTTGTGAGTCACAAGTAAACCTTAGATGGGCAAGGGCGACAAAGTGTAGTTTATCAAACCCGTAAGAGGATTACTGTGTCGGGCTTAAGGTCGCCTAAGTGTGAGACTGTTCTTGCAAAGGGTTCGAGGTTGAGAACTAATGTTTTGGTTGCGGTGGTTTGGGGCAAATGTGATGCGTCAGGTGCAGTGCCTTAAGCTTCGGTTCGCGTTTAAGTTGTTTGGTTTGCGTTACTAACTTGGTAGGTGTTAAAGGTGAGCCCTAGGCCATGCTGGTGACCAACCATTTCCTTGGAAACGTTTTAGACAGGCTTGTGTTTGACTTTTGAGGGAAGAGGTTCTTTCTTGGATTCTCGAATCGGTATTTGTAGACAATTTGATCTCGTAAGCGAGCTCTTAAGTAAGAGGGTTTGCTTGCATAGCTTATGGTTTGAAACATTGTGTTGTGTTGTATGTAAAAAAATTCGATTCAGGACCGGGTTTGAGTTCGTGCTCGTGTGGTTGAGAATCATAATCGATATGCAGCTCGTATTGCTCGCATGGTTGTTATTATGTATCTTCGATTATGGTTTTAGGACCAAGCCAAGAGGTTTGTATCATAGAACCCCCGAGCTAGTAGTCCCTACCTTATTCCTTATTAGGTGACGTTATCCTATAACTTTGCGTGGCGAGAAACTAGCATGGAAGATGTGCATTGATGATGCCTCGTGGTGAGTCACAGTGCGTGTGGCGATAGACCAGGGGTGGTGATGTCTTGTGGTGAGTCATGGTAGTCATGGCAACAGGCTAGAGACGAGAATGCTTCGAGGTGAATCATTATGAGTGTGACAACAGACTCGGAGTGAGACATAGCTTACGAGCGTCTTAAAGGACGGGTCTAGGCTATGTCAGAATGCTAGTTAGGGAAGCGTTTACCGACGTGAAGCTAGGAACTTAGTGTTTTGCGTGGGCTTGGGGTAAGGCTAAGTCGGACGTTTAGCTAAGTGTGGTTTGAAAGTGGAGTTTGGGTACTTTGAGGTGTTGGTTAAAAGTGAAAAACCTGGTTGAATTTGGGACCCTTGAGAATGAGTCGGGAACTTTATGAATGTCCTGTTAGAACCCTAAATAACCTTATGAAGCGCAAAACTCAGTGCTTACTAAACCCTGAGTTACACCTGAGCGAGTCGGAACCTCTAGGTTGACGATATATGATAGGCTCTTGAGACTGGGGTGCGTCCCCGTTGTGATCGGGAGTGGTTGCTTTCCATCATCCCAGACTAGCTTAGGGGCGATTCCCCAATGGGCGTGTTGGTTACGCATTGCACGTACCATGCTAGTGTGTTATGAGAGCACGGGGTGCCCCCGTAGAGATCGGGAGTGGTTGCTTTCCATGATCCGTCTTTGGCTTAGGCGATTCCTCATAGGGCGTGTGGGATACGTACCTGCTCTGCTCTATGTCGGCGTGTAGTGGCATGAGGGTTGTTTTCTCTCATTGCATCGTCAACCAAAGTTCTAAGGCCGAAAGTAGCGCTCGAGTTATTACCGCAGGAGGGCTCAGGGTGAAGCGTCTTTGGTGTGAGGCCTTCGTTTGGGCTGAGTGAGTTTAGAAGGCGAGGCTTGTTTGGTTGCATGTTAGCTTTGTTCTGGACGTGAGTGGGGCCGCACTCGAGTAGTTTTATACTCACCCGTCTACTTTGTTGTTTTTGGTTGCAGGTAAGAAACCTTGAGGCGGCTGACGACGATGACGACCCGACGAGGCTGTGGGGCCCTGTTTCCTTTTTGGTTTCCTTTGTGTTTCGAGTTTTCATTTGTCCTGTTTTAGTTCTTTTATATGTCTAGTCGCGTGACACTTTGTCTGTCACTTGTACTTCCGGTTATTGAGATTCCTTTTTGCTCGTATATGTTTCGTCTAAGAGATCGTGCTTAGAAACTCTGGTTGTAGCCCAACCCACTTTCTGATTGAAGTTTGTGGGGGGTTGGGCGTTCTTGTTGTCTATTAGAAGTGTTTTCTGTTTGTTAGGTTATAGGAAAATTTTTTGTTTTCTCCTTGCTACGCCGTTATGCCGCCGAAATTTTGGCGTGAACGGTGTAGCGGAGTAACTTCCCTAACGTAGATTCGTCTCTAAACTTTAGGGTCGTTACAGTTGGTATCAGAGCTTTAGGTTCTAGATTTTGTAGACTCAGCTCACATCGTGAGCATCCTGTTCTTCACAGCCTCTCACAGGGAAGTCGTCTCGTCGCTGTCAGGTTTGATATCTGTTAACTAATAGGTAAAGTAGATAGGGACTAATGTGTTTGCTCGTTTTACTGTTCTTGCATTGTTATGCGTTGAAGTTGTCTGACCCTGCTCTTAAAAAGTGAGTAGTCGTGAGGTGTTTGCTTGTTAGCTGGAATTTCAGGTTACTGGCTCGTGGAAGGCCAATCGCTGGCAAGCGTGGTCGGGGTGATCGCAGAGGTCACAGTCGTAGAGACCATGGATAAAGTCTAGTAGTACACCCATTCTTGGCCACGTGGTTCGTTTAGTGATTGGTCGCTCGTTGGAAGTGACCATGTTTTTGTCTTGGGGACGAGCGACGTCGATGTGGTTCTGGGTATGATTTGGTTGGTTGCGAACCATGCCCTCATTGACTGTCACCGTAGGGAGTTCGTGTTTAATCCTTCTTCAGGACCGAGCTTCAAGTTTAAAGTGCTTGAGTCGGGAATGGTTCCAAATGTAGATTTAACTCTCAGAGGCAAGCGGGTTGGTTGGCCAGAGAGCTTGGGCCTTCTTGGTAAAGTGACAGCGGGCCGAGAGGCGGGAGTAAGGCGTGTCGGCAGTCCGATGTCGAGAGAGTGCGTGGTTGTGTTCTCGAGGATTTTACGGTTTGCCTCAGTGTGGAAGGTGGGTTTTAGCATCGAAGTTTGAGTCGGGCACCACACCTCTATCAAGACCCGATTCTGAGTGAAGCATCAGTATTTTTCAAGATCGTTTCGCACTCGAGCTATCACGAGTTGAGAGCGAAAGAGCAAGTCATCCCGAAGACAACGATTAGATCCAGTGTGGACATCACGGTTTCTTGTGTCGTCGTTCGGTTTGACAAACGATGATTATCTTTATGGATCGGATAAATAAAGTGTTTAAGGAGTTATTGGACGCCGCCGTGCTTGTGTTTATTGATGGCATCCCTTGCACTCGAGGTCGAGTCAGTGAAGGATACGAGAGCCATTTGAGGAAGTCTTGGTTACTTTGAGGAGGAACAGGTTGTACGCTAAGTTCTCCAAGTGCGAGTTTTTGTGGAATCAAGTGTCCTCTCTAGGGCACATTGTACCTAAGGGAGATTTTAGTAGGCTCGATAAAAGTGGGAGTCGTTTCAGAATGACCTCGACTCAGGTCAGTTTTCGAGAGTTCCAGTTTTGGCCCTAGTTGATTTTTACCGACACTTCATGAGAGACCTCTCCATTTTGGCTACACCTCTCACCTAGTTGGCACGAAAGAAGAATGCTCTCGTGTGGAGTGGCGCGTGTGAGACGAGTTTCTAGGTTTTGAATCAGAGGTTGTTCTCGGTGACCGGTACTCATGGTGCCTGTTGGTTTAGGAGTTTTCGTGGCATACAGTGGTGCTTTCAAGAAGGGTTTGGGTCGTATTTCTGATGTAGAAGGGGAAGTTTATTGCCTATGTCTCCCGCCCGTAGAAGGTCTAGAAGCAGAATTATTCGACCCATGACTTGGAACTAGTTGTTGTGGGCTTTACTTTGAGAGTCGATGGCACTATCTTTGCGCTGAAGGAAATTAGGATGTGCACAGATCTCAAGAGCTTGGAATACTTGGTTATTCTGAAGGAACCGAGTATGGGACATCACAGACGGTTAAGCGAGTGAAGGATCTCGAGATCGAGAATTTTAACCCATGGGGGTACCACAGTGGGAATGGAAAGAGATGGCGATGGATTTCATTTATGGCCTTCCCTAAACGGTTGTAGGATTCACAGTGATTCAGGTAACCATGGACAAGTTGAACCCTAGGTTAATTGGGCCTTTCTAGATCTTGGAACGAATTGGCTCGATGGCGTATTGGTTAGCCTTGTTACCATCTCCGACAGTCGCGCATGTCGTGTTCCGCGTGTCATTGTTGCGAGGTTTTGTGCCAGATGCATCTCGTATTAGATTTCGAGCCACTATAGGTCGATCAGGACTTGAGCTACGAAGAGAGATCAGTGGAAATCTTAGCTCGTGAGAAGAAGTGTGGAGGAGTAGAGAAATTGACCTTGTTAGGGTTTTGTGGCAACCATCAGTTCAAGGAAGCGGCTTGGGAGCGTGGCGGTGAGATGAGAACAAACTACCCAGAGTTATTCGAAAAACTAGCCACTTTCGAGGACGAAAGTTCTTAAGGTGGGGAGGATGTAACGTTCGGTCAAAAAAACAAGGAAAACAATTTTTTTTTATTTTTTTCTTCTTTTTTTTTTCTTCTTCTTCTCCTTTGCGTCTTCCCTTCACCCGCCGTCGTGCCCTCATTTTTTTTTTCTTCTTCTTCTTTTGCTCTTCTACTTACAACAATCAACCACTGGCTTTTTCTTCTTCTTCCTACTTCCCTCGCCGGCAGCTCCTTCTCCGACCGTCCAGCCTCACGCCGGCACGCGCAGGTCGCGACGCGCACCACTGCAGCAACGAGGCGCCTCATTTTGTTTGAGTTTTCCGGCCAGATAGCGTCGGAATGCCCGTCGTCTCACCGGTTCCCTTCTCCTTTTCCACCGCCGGCCCCTCTCTTATCACTGTGAAGGCTCGCCGGTAAGTGTTTTTCAAGGAAAACGTAGGTTTGGTTCGATTGGTTCAAGCATTTCTAATCCGGTTCTCTTTGATTGGTGGTTGGTTTTGAATAGATCGGGTCACGGGTATTCCGGATCTACGCTCCACGCGCCGCCATTAGCCGAAAGTCGCCGTCGCCGCTCGCCGGATTCTGTCGTCGCCACCGCCACCGATTATGTACAGTTGGTCACTTTCGTTTTCTCGATTCCGTTTTAGGCCCTCGTATGTTGTGTTGGTTATTTAAGTCAATTAAATCCAAATATCAATGATTGGAGCGTGACTTTAAGACTTTGTTTGTGATTTAGGGGCCCGAACGTATTAAAGAAGTGTGTGGGACTCGGGATCGAAGTTTCGGACTTCATTATCGATGTAAGTAGTCATTTGGATTAAAGCCCCTAAAAGTTATTATGTGATTTGTTTGAATGTTGTAATCTGTGAATTGTGTTTTATGCGCTTGGCTTGTATTGTGATGCATATGTTTTAGTTTGGGCTTGTGCTTTAGTGTTGCATGCCGCTATTGGACTAAGAAAGTAGTTAATGTGGGAATAGGGGCTTAAGGCTTCAAGTTGAGAGTGCGACTTAAAGCTTTGTGGTCGTGATAGTGAGAACGGATATTGTGGGTATGAGACTAAGGTAGTTGAAAGGTGGTCCTACGCTCGGGTTCCACCTCAGGGTTGTAGTTGGAACTTGTGAGTCACAAGTAAACCTTAGATGGGCAAGGGCGACAAAGTGTAGTTTATCAAACCCGTAAGAGGATTACTATATCGGGCTTAAGGTCGCCTAAGTGTGAGACTGTTCTTACAAAGGGTTCGAGGTTGAGAACTAATGTTTTGGTTGCGGTGGTTTGGGGCAAATGTGATGCGTCAGGTGCAGTGCCTTAAGCTTCGGTTCGCGTTTAAGTTGTTTGGTTTGCGTTACTAACTTGGTAGGTGTTAAAGGTGAGCCCTAGGCCATGCTGGTGACCAACCATTTCCTTGGAAACGTTTTAGACATGCTCGTGTTTAACTTTTGAGGGAAGAGGTTCTTTCTTGGATTCTCGAATCGGTATTTGTAGACAATTTGATCCCGTAAGCGAGCTCTTAAGTAAGAGGGTTTGCTTGCATAGCTTATGGTTTGAAACATTGTGTTGTGTTGTATGTAAAAGGGGTCGGTTCCGACCGGGTTTGAGTTCGCGCTCGTGTGGTTGAGAATCATAATCAATATGCAGCTCGTATTGCTCGCATGGTTGTTATTATGTATCTTCGATTATGGTTTTAGGACCAAGCCAAGAGGTTTGTATCATGGAACCCCCGAGCTAGTAGTCCCTACCTTACTCCTTATTAGGTGACGTTATCCTATAACTTTGCGTGGCGAGAAACTAGCATGGAAGATGTGCATTGATGATGCCTCGTGGTGAGTCACAGTGTGTGTGGCGATAGACCAGGGGTGGTGATGTCTTGTGGTGAGTCATGGTAGTCATGGCAACAGGCCAGAGACGAGAATGCTTCGAGGTGAGTCATTATGAGTGTGACAACAGACTCGGAGTGAGACATAGCTTACGAGCGTCTTACAGGACGGGTCTAGGCTATGTCAGAATGCTAGTTAGGGAAGCATTTACCGACGTGAAGCTAGGAGCTTAGCGTTCTGCGTGGGCTTGGGGTAAGGCTAAGTCGGACGTTTAGCTAGGTGTGGTTTGAAAGTGGAGTTTGGGTACTTTGAGGTGTTGGTTAAAAGTGAAAAACCTGGTTGAATTTGGGACCCTTGAGAATGAGTCGGGAACTTTATGAATGTTCTGTTAGAACCCTAAATAACCTTATGAAGCGCAAAACTCAGTGCTTACTAAACCTTGAGTTACGCCTGAGCGAGTCGGAACCTCTAGGTTGACGATATATGATAGGCTCGTGAGACTGGGGTGCGTCCCCGTTGTGATCGGGAGTGGTTGCTTTCCATGATCCCGGACTAGCTTAGGGGCGATTCCCAATGGGCGTGTTGGTTACGCATTGCACGTACCATGCTAGTGTGTTATGAGAGCCTGGGGTGCGTCCCCGTAGAGATCGGGAGTGGTTGCTTTCCATGATCCGTCGCCGGCAGGGTGATTCCCATGGGGCGTGTGGGATACGTACTGCTGCGCGCTCTGCATCTTGTGCGTGTAGTGGCATGAGGGTTGTTTTCTCTCATTGCATCGTCAACCAAAGTTCTAAGACCGAAAGTAGCGCTCGAGTTATTACCGCAGGAGGGCTCAGGGTGAAGCGTGCTAGGTGTGAGGCCTTCGTTTGGGCTGGGTGAGTTTAGAAGGCGAGGCTTGTTTGGTTGCATGTTAGCTTTGTTCGGACGTGAGTGGGTCGCTGCATCGAGTATTTTTATACTCACCCGTCTACTTTGTTGTTTTTGGTTGCGGTAAGAAACCTTGAGGCGATCGACGACGATGATGCGACCAAGCGAGGTTTGTGGGGCCTGTTTCCTTCTTGGTTTCCTTTGCGTTTGAGTTTTCATTTGTCTGCTTTAGTTCTTTTATATGTCTAGTCGCGTGACACTTTGTCTGTCACTTGTACTTCCGGTTATTGAGATTCCTTTTTGCTCGTATATGTTTCGTCAAGAGATCGTGCTTAGAAACTCTGGTTGTAGCCCAACCCACTTTCTGATTGAAGTTTTGTGGGGTTGGGGCGTTCTTGTTGTCTATTATAAGTGTTTTTCTGTTTGTCGGGTTCTAGGAAAATTTTTGGTTTTTCTCTTGCACTACTGCTATGTGCTGAGAAATTTTGGCGTGAGCAGTGTAATGAATAACTTCCTAACGTAGATTCGTCTCTAAACTTTAGGGTCGTTACAGATTTAGTCCCTATCATGAAAATCATTGTTAAAATTTAATGAAATTCCTTATATACATAGTAAACTAATTAGGGACTAGTTGTGTTTTTTAATCTACAAAGACTAAATCGTAGATAAAAATCAATATTTAATTTTAATAGAATGTTTTGCACCAGGTAGGGGTGTTCAAAAAACTCGATAACCCGAACAACCCGACCAACCCAACCCAAGGGTCGGGTTGGATCATGATTTATGAATTTATTTGGGTTGGGTTGGGTTCAAATAAATTAAAATGTACAGGTTGGGTTGGTTCGTGGGTTCACCTAAAATTAATTTGGGTTGACCTGACCAACCCGAACTTATTATTAATTTTAAAAATTGTATTTTTACCTACCATACAACTTACATATACATATATTTAATTTATTTTTATTTAATTTTATAATTATTTATTATTTAATAACTCTTAAAAATACATTTTTTAAGTCATTAGGGTGTCATTTTTCATAATATAAATTGAAACTAAGTGGCTAATTTTAATTCAATCTTTGAGAAACAAAGAGCCTTTGTTTTAAATGATGGCGATTTATTTAGAAGTTTCTTAATATAATTGTAAATTTGTAATAGAATATTTAAGTTTTATAGTTGTTATTTAGTATAAAGAACTTTAAAGTTCTTTAATTCATGAATTTTTTATATTTATATTAATTTTAGATTTTTTTATATTTTAAATTAAAAAAAAAAAATAACCCAATGACCAAGGGTTGGATTGAGTTGGTTTGAGTTACCCTTATGAATAGGGTTATTTGGGTTGGAAGAATAACCAACCCGAAAAAGTGGGTTGGTCCAAAAAACTAGTATAACCCAACCCAACCCGACTTATGTACACCCCTAGTACCAGGGATTAAATTGTTATAAATTTGAAAGTATATGAACTATATCCTTACGTATATTAAAGTTTAGGGACTAAGTTGTTATAATGAAAGAACAAGAACTAAATTGTTACAATCCAAAATTCAGGGACTAAATTGTTACTTTCATAAAAAATTATGAACCAAAATTTTAAAAAAATAAATTAAAATAAGGTTATTTTTAAAAATATGAAAACTAAAATGAACCTTAATAAAATTATAAAAATATTTAAAAATTGAAGGTATAGAAATTTCAAATTAGAAACCAATTTGATTTAAGCCAAACTTTATTTTGTTGAGGTTTTTTCCTTTTCAAAACTAAAAAACAAAAAATCCAATAGACTTGAAATTTTTGCAAATATCTTTTGCATTTGGAGAATGTCTATATATGTTTTACGTTTTCTGTGTGAAAATATTTAATTAGTTTTGTCTAAATTATTATTCAAAACGTCAAATAATGTATATCTATAGTCATATATTAAAAAGTTTAGCATGTTTGGTATGCAATTCGAATTCTATTTTATGTTTTCGGATTCACTGAATTCAGTAAATATGTGTTTGGTAGATGTGTGTTTCGAAAACTGTTTTTGAATTATGTGATCCAAATAGTAAAAATTCTGAAAACAACATTTTTATGTTTTTATTGTATCCATATTCTGAATTTGAAATTTTAAAATGCATAATTATATTTAACAAAAGTAAAAATCTTAATAAATATAATATTTCATGTTATAAACTCAATTTACTTTTGTAAAATAAAATATGTATAATATAATATATTATAAATTATATAATATTATATTATAAAATGATAATTCTATAAAATTTATAAAAATCATATTTATAAATTAATTAATAATGACTTATATTCAATCTAATATTTAGTTTTGCAACTACAACTAATTTTATGATTTATAAATATGTTATAGGACACACTTTAAACAACGGTTTAAAATGGAATCAAAATTCTAAATCTCCTACCAAACACATATTTGAAAACATGAAATACAACTATGTTTTCATTAAATCTCTTGTTTTCAAATTTATGTTTTTAGATTGCTTACCAAATAAACAGGGGCATATTTAAGAAGGGCCCAAAGGGGGCTCGAGTCCCCCTCAACTTTTGAACAACTTAGTTTGTATATATAAAATGCTATGCTAATTTGCAAATTTTATCTTGGCCCAGTGGCAAGGCCCTTCTGGTTTTTTTACTCATTTTTTCTGCACGCCCAGGTGAGAAATTTTACATTTTATTATATATACTTCACTCAGTAAAAATAAAAGTTTTTAATACTTTAATTTATATTTTAAAAAAATCTAACCAATCATATTTATTTTTTAAGAACAACAAATCATATTTCTTCACATCTTGTAAATAATTTAAATATATCTAATTAAAAAAATATCATATTTTTTATTTTTTAAAGTAAAATATGGGTTAGGAGGATTCGATATGTCTTTTAAAAAAATTCTAATAAATCATATTTATTTTTTAGTACAATAGGTCATATTTCTTTGCATCTTGTAAATGATTTAAATATATCTAATTAAAAAATAATATATCATACTTTTTATTTTTTTAAGTATAATAGGGATTGAGAGGATTCGATTCAGTTGAACTATGTTTTTTTTCCCTCATACCTTTTGTTGTAATCTATTCTTAAAAATATTTATTGTTAAAGATTTTTCTTCTTGGTATCAAATATAAATAAAACTAAATGCAAATAGTTTTTAATTTTTATAAAATTATTTTTAAAAATTAATTGCATAAAAGAAAATATGATTTTATGAATTCTTATTAAACAACAAAAAAATCTTATTATTTGTAATTTTTTCTCATATACACTATACTTACGTAAACAAATTTAATCATTTTGTTTATTTCAAAATATATAAACTATTATATTAAGATTTCATTTCCATCCCTTTACTTTGTGGTTTGTTTTATTTTAGTCTCTATACTTTCAAAGTTCAATTTTTTAATTTTAGTAAACCATAAAAATAGAATGAGACTATATACAACCAATATTAATGCGTTCAAAATAATTTTGATATGAATTCAAGTTCCCCTAACTTGAAGTTATGGATCCGCCACAACAAATAGACCCTAAGAGTTTCTGAAAACATCTTTGGACTAAAATATTCTCTTAAATTCTAAATAATTATAATACTATTTAATTTCAAATCTATCGATAACAAGATAATTTGAAAAAAAGATTTTAAATTAATTCGCATCAATTAAATCATCTTAATTCGATTTGATAATTGGATTTAAAATGAATATCTGATTTAATTTTAAATTGATAAATTTGAATCAATAATCTTAATTTGATAAGCAATTTAGTTTTCATATACCGAATTTTTTAAATATTATATTTTTTAATTTCAAAACCAAAAACTACCAAACCATATAATTTTCTTCAAATTGGTTTTGAAAACATTTTTTTTTTCAATTGAATATATCACTTGGTTCAAGACAATTAGGATTTAAATATAAATTCTCTATATATGGGGCTAATTCCAATTCATTTGCATTAAAAACACACATCATCCAAATTATCAGTTTCTCGCGTTTTTTTTTTTTTAATATTTTGATATTAATTTTGATTTGGTTACTTTTCCCAGGTATCTTATTTTCTTCCTTTTCAGTTTGATTTAAGCTAATTTGTTTGTCTCTCAAATACTAATTCTAATTTATTTTCATCTTTATAATAAACTTCTCCATTTTTCATACTTTTAGTTCTTATATATACTCAATTCTTGTACCCAATTTCATATTAATTTTGACTTATTTTCCTTAGGATTTTTTTTCTTTTTTTTTCCTTTTCATTAATTTGTTTGCGTGGTCTAAATACATTTCTCATTTTGAATTTGAATCAAATTACATCCAATTATTTGTTCTCTGTGACGCCCAAGGAAGAGGAGTACATGAATGAACTGAGTCCCTTGGGCCTGGGCGATACATTCTCACTCACATGTTGTGCATTTGTTGGTATAAGTAGTAACTATTAATTCTTTTTAATTCTTTCTCAATCATAGTTTCATATTCTCAAAGATCTCTCTAATATGACTCTAGTACATTCATATACTCTTATTTATCTCGGTGTTACATGATTTGATTCAAAATCAAATCAAATTAGGATTTGAATATAAATTCTCCAATTAAATTATATCCTTATTTATTTATTTATTTATTTTGCAATAGACATCTCTAATTTTTTTTTTCCATTTATTTCAAATATCATTTCTTTCTTTTTTTTTAATACTATATCTATGTATTTTTTTTCTTTTTTAAAAAAAAAACTTACATTTTTTTGTTTGTTTCAATCTACAAATTAAATTACTCTCTTTGAATCACTACTTCTTCATATTAAGATTTATAATTAATTCATTTAAAGTAATTTTCAAATTCAATAGTTTCTCAAAAATTATACTACAAAGTTAAATAAAAGTAAATAGTTTTAAAATTATCAGTTGAGAAAACGATTTCCTAAATAAATTCATTTGTATGTTTCTCTATTTCAAAATTAAATTGATTTATTAATTAATTCGTTCATCATTATTTTATAGTACTTTAAAATGCCAATCCAATTTTTAAAACTAAAAAATGTCATAAAAATCATAACAAAATTTTTATTAATTCTTCATCATTTAAATTATTTTAATAGAATTTATATTAATCAAACTAAAGATGAATTCAAAATCAATTCAAAAGAGAAAACTATTTCCATAAATGAGAATTGGTCAAATTAACCCCAATAAAATTAAATAATGTCGTCTTTAGATAAATTATATATATTTTTTACTTTAATCAAATTGTGATAAAGAGTAATCAAGAGTAATATTTCTTAGATTCGTTATTTGAAAATAAAAAAAAAATCATTCAAATTATTGGATAAAATTTAATTCCAATGTTCTAAAGGAAACTTACGAAAACTTCTCCTTTTTAACATTTTTAATTTTTTAATCTAAAATGTACTTAGATAATTTTTTTAAAAAATAAAACTTCAAAATAAAAAAAGAATTATCTTATGGTTGTTAATTAAAATATATTTTAATGATATTTTTTTTCCCAAGGTAATTTTAATGTCAATTAAAATATATTTTAATGATTTTTTTTTCATTTAGCCAATTTTTCATGAAAAGTAAAAAAAAAATAGAAAGTAACTTTTTGTATATTATTTTTTATTACTATGATACATTCTATAAAAAATAGAAAAGCTTGAAAAAACTCCTTTATCTCTCACCCTCTTCATTATCTTATGGTTGTTATATGCATATAGTTGTAAGACAAGTGATAGGCAAATAAATAGGTTTTCTTATAATGAATGGTGGCATTAACTTATCTCTCATCAGGTTGGTACAATGTGACTGACAGTTTTTCACCATTGGATAAAGAGAAAGAAGTATATCGAATTTATATCCAATAATTATTAGAGGGCATAAAAAGTATGTGATCCATATCCAATGACTATTATGAGTCAGTCACGCAGCCTAATTATTGAATAATTTGTCTCATTATTAGGATAACCAAAGGACTAGGAAATATGGTGAATAACCTCCCATTGTTGAGAGTTTGTTATCTAATATTCTTTAGAGATTTTTTATGTATTGATTTCTAAAATTGAGTTTATTTATCATTAAATTTAACTACTAGTTAAATTGAAAATTATAATTTTTTTAGAAAAAATATATATGGTTTTAATTATACCCCTAAACTTTGAAATTTTTAATTTTAACTCTTAATTTTGAAGTTTGTTTCAAAATAAAAGACAGTTTTTGTTAAATTTATGGATGAAAAATGACGTATTTGCATATGTTTTAATCTTTTTTAACATATATGTCTCGCATGAGCAACAATACAAATGTGAACACATCATTTTAATTTTGTCAATGAATTTAACGGAAAAAAAAAAAAATTCAAAGGTTATCTTGAAACAAACTTCAAAATTCAATGGTTAAAATGAAACTTTTCAGAATTTTAGAGTATAATTGAAACAAACTCCATAGTCCGAAATTTTTTATAATTTAACTTATTTTTTTAGTTCTTAGTTATGTATTTAGTATATATATATCTTGGATTTTCAAGAAACCATTTGATTTTTTTTACATATTTTTTTTTTTAATTCAACAACACGTGTGGGATGTAAATTCAAACATCTAACATCTTAGTCAAACTAATTAGATACTACGCATTGCACGTGTGACGTGTTTTATGACATTAAAAATGAAATATAATATAAAAGTTATAAATATGGCAAATGAAAAATTACATTTCATTATTATTTATTTTGTTTATCATCATTCGATTACTCACTTAATTTCAAATTTATTTTGGTTTGTATACTTTGCGTTTCATTGTATTTTAGTCCTTATACTTTCCAAATGTTTAAATTTAATATTTATACTTTCAATAAAGCTTAAAATTGCTCATTGATGTTCTTTTACTATTAATTTTTCTAAAATAATTTTAGTCACCATTAACTTTTCCTCTATAAATTTTTAAAATATGTTCATATGGTGTCTTTTCTTACATGAAATTTATTATTATTATTTAACCAATTTTAATAAAAAAAGTTAACTTCAAAATAATAAAGGGACTAATAGAGACTACTAGACATGATATTCCAACAATGACCAAATTTAACCTTAAAAGAATGGTAAATAATTTAACAAATTATGGTAGGTAAGGATGACCATCAAGTAATGGGAGAAGTTATCAATTATTTTCATTAAAAAATTAAGTGTACACAGATCCACCGATCAAAAAGGTCATGAGCAACTTTTTTACTTTTGTTTAAACAGCTTTCAAGTCTAGTTTTTATGCTTTAAAAAAGTCTTTAACTTTTAACTTTAACCTACTTTTAGCATCTTTTAAATAATTAATAAAGTATTGAGATATATAGCTCAAGAAAAAAAAATTAGAGATATATTCTAAGTAGATAGGGATCACTGCATATGTGTGTATATATATATTATATAAAACTAAATTGAATATAGTTCAGTAAATATAATATTTACAACTGTTCTTAAAGTTAAATGTCTATTTTTCCAATCCCAATATTTATTAAACTAAAAAAAAGTTGAAGTTTGATGTTGATATCTATTTAGTTCTCATCTTAGCACAACTAGGCAATTGATAGCAAATGGAGAGATTATTTTTGTTTGTTTGCTTGCCCTTATTTTATCTTGTTGGTATTGTGCCAAATCATTGCTCAAACTTTTAATTTCCTATCTCATAGGGCCTGAATTTTTAATTTTATGTCTAAGAATTTCGTGAATTTTTTACAATGTTGGATAGGTTAACAACGTATTAGACAAAAAATTGAAAGTTTAAGACATGTGACATAAAATTAAAAGTTCAAGATTTGACACTTTTTAAAGTTTAGGGATTAGACACAAAGTTGAAAGTTTAATAACTAAGACCTCGTTTGATAATTATTTGATTTTTGAAAATTAAGCTTATTTTTTCTCATTTTTTCTACCATAGCTTTCATCTCTCCTAAGGAAACCTTTGGATGCCTAGCAAAATTCCAAAAACAAAACACAAGTTTTAAAAAAAAAAAAACTTATAAAAACTAGTTTTTGTTTTTGAAATTTGGCTAGACATCCACATGTTTCTTTATGAGAGATGAAAGCTATTGTAGAAAAATTAGAGGAAATAAAACTTAATTTTTAAAAATCTAAAACAAAAAATCAAATGGTTATTAAACGGGACATAAACTTGTAATTTAACAATTTTTAATTTAGTCCCTATTGTCTAAAAATTTTAAATTTAATCTTTTATATTTTAATACTTTTCAACTTATATGACATAGTATTTCATAGATTGACATAAATTAAAAGGAGAACAAAAATCATTTACGAAAAAAAAAATTCTAATTCTTCCTCTAAATTCTAAGAATTTAGTAAAAATTTTGAATTTTCTTCAGTGAGCAACTTTTCTTACTCATCTAAATTTCTTCATATTCACAAGTTATTATACCACATACAATTATCATCAACTAATTCTAACGTTTACAAAAAAAAATAGAGAATATAATTAAAAATGAGAATCCACAAGAAACTAAATTAAAACTTTTTAAATACTAGAAATTTTATTATAAAAATAAAAATAGAGATTTTTTTAGTACAATAAAGATCGAAAGATTCTAACCATAAATTTCGTGATCGATAATATATTCGAAGTTGAGTTATACTCCAATGAAAAAAAAAAAAGAACTAAAAGATAGATTTAAGCTCATTTATGTATAATTTAATTAAAGATCATGCAATTTCAAATTTTTGTTGGGAGGCAAAGTGACAATTTTTCTCCTCTCGCCAAACGTGGAGTGTGCGCTGGCAACCAGAAGAGAGAGATATTGAAGAGAGAAGAGAGAGACCTTTTTCTGGCTGCCATCAGATTCATCACGGCCGGATTTCTTGTTTGGTTTAGCTTTGATTTGGTCTATAAAGATTCCTTTTCAAATATTCATCAATTTTTACAGTTGGGTTCGTTTCACATTTGGGTTTGGTTTGTCTCTCAGATCTTCTTCGGCGTTGGACGTAATGCTTTGTTTCCCACTGCATTTTCATACAAAAATGCTCAAACAAAACCTTCGATTCTTGTTCTGATTCTTCTTTTGTTTCAATTGTTGTTTTAGATCTCCCAGACACCGCTTTTGATCATACCAATGTCGAAAGCTGGAGCGTTGGATCTTGCATCGGGCCTCGGCGGTAAGATAGACAAGAACGAGGTCCTTTCCGCCGTTGAAAAGTAAACATTATCTCTCTCTTTCTCTTTTTACCCTCAAATTTTTCAACCCCAGATTGGTTTTTGTTTGGCTAATGGACCCCATTTGTAAGATCATGTCTCTGCTTTGGAACGAGCTAGCTCATTCTCCTTTTGAGACATTTGCTTTGAACTCTAAGTCTAAGCTCCTGCGTGTTCTGTTGTTTTGTTGTGCAAGTGGGTTGTGGCCCCTTGATCTGTTTTTGTTAATGTTAGATGTGGATGAATGAAACAGGGCATTCTGGATTTCATGAATTGAATGAAGATTTGGCCTGATTTGTCGTATTTGAATTGTGATTTGTTGTATCTTTGTTTTTATGACCTCATTGTGTTCTTAGAGTTTTAACATTGTTGAATCAGGTATGAGAAATACCATGTCTGTTATGGAGGTGAAGAGGAGGATAGGAAATCCAACTACACTGACATGGTAAGAGAAGATTGCACTTTCATTGCCTTTCTTCTTAGTATTACTATGCTGTAGAATTATCCCCTTGTCATTTGTATGTTTTCTTCACCATATTGGTTTTAGACTATTAATTTCACATTCCACGGCTGTGTAATATGTATTACTACAGGTTAATAAATACTATGATCTTGTTACAAGCTTTTACGAGTTCGGTTGGGGCGAGTCTTTCCATTTTGCACCTAGGTATGATGTACTATCTTCCTCCTTCATTCAACAGAGCAGAATGTGTCTCTGTTTTCGCAATGTCGAATCTAAACATGCATATTTTCCACTCTAGATGGAATGGTGAATCTCTGCGGGAGAGCATTAAGAGGCACGAGCACTTCCTTGCTTTGCAGTTAGGTCTGAAACCTGGACAGAAGGTTTGTGTTTTTCCATACAAAGATGGAGAAATTTACTTCATTTGTTTCAAATTATTGACAATAACTTTGTCTATATTCTAGGTGTTGGATGTTGGATGTGGAATTGGAGGACCACTGAGAGAAATTGCAAGATTTAGGTGTGATGCCTAAACCCACTTTGAGTTTTTTTGCCTTTGATCGTTGTGATGCTAAAATACGTATCATACCTACACTGAATTGGAATTAAAACAATTTTAACAACTAGATTGTTTGTTTACTGTCTCAATCAAACACTTCGATGCTGGATCGAGTATATATAGTTCTGTACTTTTTGTTTATGGTTAGTGTCTCATAACCTGTGACACTCTGTTGCAGTTCTAGTTCAATTACTGGATTGAACAACAATGAGTATCAGATTTCAAGAGGAAAGGTAATTTTTTGGTTCCATCTTCAGTCCCTATCTCTCTACTGGTTGCAAGACTTTGTTGCTTATTCTTTTTTACTTCTTTCATTGCTTTATTCATCATAATTACTATTCTGCTATTGTTATGATATTTTCTGATCAAGCTCTTGCAGTAAGATAATGTACTTTTCGCTTTTTACTTTGTTAGGAACTGAATCGTGTTGCAAAAGTAGACAAGACTTGTGACTTTGTCAAGGTTGGTTTTTTTGCAGATTACATGTAATCTTCCAAAAATTTGTTTGTTTACAATTTAAATTTGTTTGTGATGTTTTTTTAGAAGAGGAAAGCATACTAGAGTTATGTTTCAAAGCTTAATATTTTACACATTTTCTCCATGCTGCAGGCCGACTTCATGAAAATGCCATTTGCAGATAATACATTTGATGCAGTATATGCAATTGAAGCTACTTGCCACGCACCCGACGCAGTAAGTCTTTGATACATTCTGAAGTGTTAGTTTTAGTTTACAGCAGTTATTGTTAATCTACCATGAATATCGTGTGGCGAGATGTACGTTTATTGGCCATCTTGGTTTGACTTTGTTTCTTGTCTGGCAGTATGGGTGCTACAAGGAGATTTATAGAGTACTAAAGCCTGGCCAACATTTTGCTGCTTACGAATGGTGCATGACTGATGCTTTTGATCCAAATAACCAAGAACATCAAAAGATAAAGGTAATTCAGCTTTGTCTCTTCTATTTGGCAGATTCTTTGATTATACCGCACTGAATGATCGCCCATACGGATTATGTTGACCAAATTTCAATCGTGCAGGCAGAAATTGAGATTGGTGATGGTCTTCCAGATATCAGGTTGACAGGAAAATGCCTTGAAGCTTTGAAACAAGCAGGTTTTGAGGTTAGTTGGAAAAGAACATCTTGAAACATCATTTATGGCTTTAAAGCAATGATCTCATATTCATGAGCGCTCGACACCAGGTTGTTTGGGAGAAAGATCTTGCTGTAAATTCGCCTCTTCCTTGGTACTTGCCTTTAGACAAAAGCCATTTCTCACTGAGTAGCTTCCGTCTAACAGCGATCGGTCGTTTCATTACTAAAAATATGGTAAGCATTATCAAATGTGACCTTGACGAGTCTTTTTTTTCTCGATGATGAAACGTCAAGGATAACCTTACTATTGTACCAAATATATGGGAAGCATTTATGATGAAGTTAACGACAAGTAATGAGTTGGTTCTTTTTGTAGGTCAAAGCACTCGAGTTCATTCGACTTGCCCCAAAGGGTAGCCAAAGAGTTCAAGACTTCCTAGAGAAAGCTGCTGAAGGGCTAGTAGAGGGGGGAAAGTGAGTATACCTTACAATGCTCTTGAAATTCTATCTTTTACGTTTTTATTTCTGAAAGTTCATAATTCCATTCTTGTTACATTAGATCCACCTAATATTTTTATAGGAGCCCTCATAAATGACCAGGGGAAGGGAGGGGAAAAATTTACCTGCCCTAAAATGACAATGAATTTGATATATAATTTCCTTGGCACCATTATAGACCTTGGTCCATCTGACATTCTCTCAAAGAATACAAAATCAATCCTACTCTACTCCCACATCAACTTCCTCCCTCTTGGAAGGAATCTAGATTCGGGCTCCCTCCTCGAAGAGGGAACCTCGGAATGAAAGCATGTCGTATTTCTCTCTCATATTTCATCCATGACATTCGTTCTTGCTTGAGTCGCTCATACGACGTTTCTTAATGTTCGCAGGAAAGAGATATTTACACCAATGTATTTCTTCTTGGCCCGGAAGCCACTTTCAGCCAGTGAGTGATTTGACAGTGCATAGTTAACTTATTTGCTGCTCTACTCAGTTATGGAGTGTTTGCAGTCATCCTGAAGTATTTGTTTTTGGCTTAATTTAACCATTCTAGAGCTTTTTTTTTTTTGTTTTTCCTTTTCCTTTTTGGTGTGGGGGGTAAAGCTGCTTTTTGCTTTTTGCTTTTTCTGGAATTAGTTTCTAGTGATTATCTTTGTTCCTAGGAAGTTGCTGAGTCTGAGCCCTTCTGCTTTCAACTTTCTTGTTTGTTTGTTTCTGTTAATGCAATAAATGAGTTTCTTTCTTATCTTATGTGGGATGTTCTTCTTCCTTTGGCTATTTTGATTTCCATTTGTTTTCTAACAAGGTTTACTAGCTCATTCTGTTTTAGTCGTTCTATCGTTACGTGATCGATGTTTGTGTAATACTGTAGAAATGTCGACGATATATAAAATGTGCCTTGATTAAGATTTTTGATGAAAATATCACCCTGGTGAAAATTGTTAGTTTAAGAAGAGTATGAAATCCTTATATATATCTATAGATATCGATATTTTAGTAACGATAGTATCGAGATTTCAACACTTTTACTGTTGATGTCGAGATTTAATCGCTCGTACACTCATATGAACACCATTCTGATGCATAAAAATTCCTTTCTACAAGTTCTTCAATGATGCCATTTTTCTAATGTCATTTCTGTTCATGTTTGCAGTTCTATGTGCACAGAGGATAAAGATAAACAATTAGAAAAACAAAGTTGCACATGAAAAAAAATGGGCATTGCTTCCTTTTTAGTTAAATTTGAAATATTGTTAGATTATGTACATAATAATAATAAACAAGTTTAATTTTAAAAGACAGAAACTAAAAATAAAATAGTTGGTTGGTTATATCTTCATTTTCTTAAGTAAATAAGTTTTGTTTCAAGGGTTTGTTATAAGCAAATAATATAAAACTATATTATTAGTTACGAGATTTTCCAAATCTAATACCCAAAAGATTAGGTAAGTTATGATTTTAGCCTCCTATTAATTCAAATATGCCCTTCAACTCTTTGAAACCAAAAATAAAAAATAAAAAAAATGAAACCATCCATGATTAAAGTTAGGTTAAAATATCATTTGGTCATTTAATTTGATTCTTATTATATTTTAATCTTCATATTTTTAAATATCTACATTTAGTACATGTACTTTCAATAATTGTTGAAATTGACCTATATGGATAGTGTGTTGTTATTATTATTTTCTAAAAAATAATAAATCAGTCTCTATTAGCCTTCTTTAAAAAAAAATTGAAAATATACGGTGTTTTTTTATGACAAAAGAGAGGGTGTTTCCTTTTCAAAAAAAAAAAGAGCAATTAGTTGACTCATTCACATGTTTGGTCATCCCAAAAAAAACAAGAGAGTAAAATAGCTATTTTTTAAAGATAATAAAATAGCTATTTTAAAGAATATTGGTAGTGAACATTAATTAAATAATAGGCTCACGGGACAATTTTACTAAAAAAAAATTACATGTAAAAAATTAAAGAATATATATAATATATTAATGGTACATTGTGACTAAGGTTGATGGTGATGTTTCTATTCGTATTCATAAATTATCAAAGACATTTACGATCATCATTTGAACAATGAGATTAATGATACATTAAAATGGAGTCTCATAATTTTATGAAATATATAAAATTTCTACAATTAAATGTTGCACAATAAGAACAATCTTAATGTGTTGAGTTTGGTGGATGGGAGAGAGTGTCACCTCAATAAAATAAAGATATTAAATATTTTTTTAGTACATCAACAATTGGGATAGGGAAATTTGAACCCATGATCTTTTGATTATGAATTACATGTGATGCCAGTTGAGTGAAGTTATTGTTGGCACCAACCACACTATTTATTGTTTTTGTTTTGGTTGTTTTTGTGCATATTACAAATTGAATGAAAAGATTGAGAAAAAAATAAAGGAGAAGAGAAGAAAGGGAGAATAAAAGAAAAAGAAAACGTAAGAAATAAAGAAAAAAAAAAAGAAGAAAAAGGAGAAGAGAAAAAAAAAAACGTGAAAAAGAGAGAGAAAAAGAAGAGGGGAAGAACCCAAGAAAATAAGAAAAAGAAGAAGAACACGAAGGGTGAAAAGGGAGAGAGTGAAGGTGGTGAATAGAATAACCCTAAAATATATATTTGAAAATAGGTAACGATTACCTACAAAAAGTAAAACTATACTTATTTTCGTTTTCTCAAATGCACGCACTACATTCTCAAATGCACGCACTACACACGTGTATAGTGTGTCACTCGTTTAAAACATGTCATCTGTGGTCGTATGCTCGTTCCAATTTTCTTTTAATTTTGTTTTTTATGTGCTTTGTCGTTGTTGCATGTTAAGATATTTTTTTTTTCATTTTTATTTTCGTATGACTCATTGTCAAATTGACGTGCAAGAGTGTCATAATTAGAATTCCTAGTTTGTACTATAGAGGGATACGACTGTTCGTCAATTCTTCCCACTAAGAGTTATATGTTAGTTAAGTTGTGACTTTCATTTATTTGCTTACCAACATATAATGAACTTTCTTAAAATGCTTTCAAATGCTTTTCTAAGCATTTTCACAAATTTTCTCTAACCCTGTTTTCTAAAACCGTTTTTTCAAGAATGGGGTGAAGTTGCGAGATAGGCCCTGTGGGCCACGGACGATCCGAATTCGAGTTGGTTGGCTTACTCGTGGGCGAGAGTAAGTGTCGTACGGTCGCGTCGAAACCCTCTAAGAAGTGGGACTGTGTCACAGTGCATACATTATATAATTGTTTCTTTTAAGTATGTGAATTGTCGGTCAGTTCAATTGGTACGAGCTTTTTTGAACTTGTTAATTGATTG
The DNA here is from genome assembly GCA_036507285.1 of Trichosanthes cucumerina. Taxonomy (NCBI): domain Eukaryota; kingdom Viridiplantae; phylum Streptophyta; class Magnoliopsida; order Cucurbitales; family Cucurbitaceae; genus Trichosanthes; species Trichosanthes cucumerina. The sequence continues at coordinate 82,773,346 of CM071838.1, read as the reverse complement.
ATTGGTCGATTTGTTATGTATAAAATTGAACTTGACCGACATATGAAATAAATCGACCAATTGCAATCGATTCGATCGATCAACTCAATTTTTCGATCTTCCTTACTCGTCGTTAATATGAAGTATTTGAGGAAATGACTTGAGTAATGGAGAATAAAGGATGAAAAAAGAGAAGCCATAACAAGAATGAGGAAAATGAGAAAAAAAAAAAAAGAAGAGGAAAAGTCTTAAAATAACATAAAATTTGACATATCGTTTAAAAATTGTCACTTCAATATGTCGTATCATTTTTCTATTGGTAAACTAACAATCGACTTATCTCATGGGCCATTTGAAACCAGTTTTCAGATCTCATACACTAAAAATGTCCACTTTGAAACTTAAAAAATCAGGTAGGCACTAATCATAAACTTCTAGGGTCAAGACTATATGTTGCCATAAATATTTTTACCACGTCAGCATAAAAATAATATAAAATGTCATAGTCAACATTCTAATGGTATTACTAAGGGCCCGTTTATGATAACATTTTCTTTTCTTATTTTTCGTTTTCTATTTTTGTTTCTCGTTTCTTATTTTTTTGAAAACTAAAAACAGAAACATGATTGATAATTATTTATATTTCTTGGTTATTAAAAAATAAATAAAATAAACAAACATGTGTTTGATAATTATTTATAGTTTATTGTTTTTATTAAAAATAAAATTTAGTACATATAATATAATAAAACATATAGCATGCGTTAAAATAAATATAAAACAATTATAAAGAGTTATTTATAATATTTTATTAAGACCGAACACAAAATTAAAGATGATGGTGATAAATTCTATTATTTAAATGTTGTTCAAATATGATTGCAAAGTAATTTTTCACTCCAATCAATTTACCTTAAAGAGTTTTGGTTTACACGAGTTAGTAAAATCGAACTAATTTGTAAATTGTCTAAATTTAGACAATTGAGCATACCCACGTTTTTTAATTTAATAATAAGAGAATTTGTAATGGGTAGCAAGAATGGTTTTACTATTTGTAGATATAGCAACATTTTAAAATAATTGCAAATATGACAAAAATCTTTAAATTGTTTTCATAAGTCCTATAATACCCTTGGCTTAAATCTATTTTTTTTCTTCCTCATTATTTCCTTATTCTTCCCTTTTTCAATAAAACAAATTAGGAAAAATAAAAGTGGGGCCTATCTAGTTTGTTAATTTGGGAGAGAAATGACACTACAACAAGTTGGCACTTCACCAAACTTCCGCTTTCACACACCCCAAAATTAAGAAAATATTAATCAATTTTTTTTCATATTTTTTTTTTAGTTTACATTACAAGAATTTTCTCGGAATCCAAACATTACCCCCCTCTCCTTTCTCTTTATCGGTAGCATTTTCCTTTTCATTTTCTCTGAAAATGTTAATATTAATATTGATATTAATATTAATACTTTAGAAAATTATGTAATATTAAAAGAAAAAAAAAACATAGCAATGAGGGATGTTATCAACTAACGCCATGTCGTTGTTTTGATGTTGCTTGGTTTTTAACTTTAGTGGAAGATTAAAATACAAGATATCCTTTAGTTGCTCATATCAATGATGCTTGTTTTGATGGCTCCTCTTGTGCAATTAGTGATGGGAGTGACAACTTATGAAGGTGTAATCCACCCAATTGGGAATCATTTTGAATGAAAGTTCGATAGATGTTGACATGAATGCATTACCTCCAATTGTTAAACGTCAAGCAGGAAGACCGTGAAAGCAAAGGATTTCGTTGATTGTTGAAACAAGAAGTCACACAAAATGTAGTCATTGTCATCGTGTTGGTCACAATCGTAGGACATGTAATTTTCCACCATTTTTACCATGATGTAATTTTTGACAATTAGTTTTAGATATACTTTTTCAAGATAGAACTCAATATTGTTGTTATCATACTATTCATACTATCAATACAAGGTTTGTGATTGTTTCAAAAGTTTAATATCAATACTATGAACACAAGGACTTTGACATCTGATGAGAAAATTTGAAGACCACACAACAAACAGTAGTAGTTAACAGATAGATAACTACCACTGATAAAAGTCTATCATTTTTATCAGTGATAAATATCTATCACTGATAAAAGTCTATTACTGGAAAGAAGTTAATGATTGATAGACAACTATCGATGATAGAAATCGGATAGAAGAAAAAGTTAATAATCATGAATAACAAGAAGTCTAATAGAAAAGTTATGAGTAATAGGTAATAGATAGGTAGAAGTTCGCATGGACAACTATCAATGAGAAGTTTCTATCATCACTTCATCGGTGATAGTAGTCTATCACTTCTTTTTCTTTAACTTCATCAATCATTAATGGTGATAGTAGTTTATCACTTCTATTCGTGATAGACAATGATAGAAGTCGGATAGGAACAATAAGTCTAATAGATAATAGAAAAGTTATGAGTAATAGGTAATAGATAGACAATTGTGGTAGAAGTCTATCAGACAACTATTACTGATAGATATCACTTCTATCAGTGATATATATCACAATAGAAGTCTATCACTGGAAAGAAGTTAATGATTGATAAACAACTATCAGTGATAGACATTTATCACAAGCCTGATAGAATAATATTCATGAAGAACAAGAAGTCTAATAGAGTTATAGACTTTTATCACTTATATCAGTTCTATCACCTAATAGATTTCTATCATCGATATCAAATGATAGAAGTCTAACATCAGAACACATTGACAATCGTTATAGACTTCTATCACTCATATCGTTCTATCATCACGATAGACTTCTATCACCGATATAAGATGATGAAGTCTCAACACTATAACACATTGACAATCGTGTAACCATTCCCAAACGACAAAAAAAAAAAAGTTATTAAATAAACAAACTTCTATCAGTGATATCACTAATAGCATCATATAAATGATTTCTTTTTCGTTTGCTATCAATGGGGGTGATGGAAAACTAAAATTATAAGAAAAAATTAGTTATTAAATAAACAGACAAAAAAAAAATAGTTATTAAATAAACAAACTTCTATCAGTGATATCACTAATAGAATCCTATAAGTGATATCAGTGATATCATCCTATCAATGATATCACTAATATAACGTGGGGTGTTTTAGTAATTTCAATTCCTCTTTTTAAATTTTTGCTATTTTTGCAAATAGATTGAGACATTTGCTATATGGGCAATTATATTGGGCATTTTTGCTACCAACTCAATTGCTCCTAATAATAAATTACATTTTATTTTTCTTTAAAAATGCATTAATCAATAATACACGCCAGTAAAATCAGAAAAATAAAAAGATAATACATATATTTTTTACATTTAGTTGTACCAAAAGAAAAAAGCTATGGAGATTTAAATAGAAAATAATAACTAAAAGTTTGTTAATGGAAAGTAAAAAAGAATAGAAAGGAGAGAAGGGGGAAACATAAATGATACGAAAAAGGAAAAAAAAACAATAAGAAGCCATTGAAAAAAAATTGTGATGAGAGAGAGAAATAAGAGAAGCCAAAGAAAAAAAAAAAGGGAAAAAATGAAAAAATAAAAAAATAAACAAAATTATTAAAAAGAACAAATATTATAATGGAATAGAGGGGAGTGTAAAAAGGGAAAAAAGAAATAGAGATACATGCATAAAATATATAAAAACAATAGAAATAAAATTTGAGAAGTTTTTTTTTTTTTTTTAGTACACAAAATTTGAGAAGTTACTTGTTGTAATCTCTCAAATTTTTCCAATTTTCTATGAACATTTTTAAAAAATTAGGAAAAAGTAACATAAACATTTAGGACTCATTTAATAACATTCCAATTTCATGTTTTTTGTTCATATTTCTTGCTCGTTTCTTAAATTAGAGCTAGATTTTATAAACTAGAAATATTAATTTCTCTGTTTCGTTTCTTTTTATTTTTAAACGTTTCTCAAATATTTTGAACCATATCCTTAGTCTGTTGGCAAAATGCATGCACCAAATTCTTGCGTTCCAAGTCCCGAGTTAGTACTTAAATTATACAACCTTTTGTTAATCCCAAAGTCCTAAGGTCTTTTAGTGGTTTCATTGTTACTTATTATAGTCTATATAGCTTGACTTTAGGTAGGTCTTAGAATTGAAAAAATGGAAAAAGAGAGTAAATAAGTTATTGAAAAATAAAGGAAAAATAGAGAAGGGTTAGGTAGATAATGGAGTGTAGATACATCTTTTACATTTCCATATGACATGTATTAACGTAAGCACATTTTTTAACATTTTTTAAGGTAAAGTATTAATACAACTCTTGAAAGTGCAGGAGATCTTTTCTATTTATATATAAGGTAAGAGTATTTTTGATTTTTTTTTTTAAGTTTAAGAGTATTAGAATGATTTTTTTTGAAAGTTCAGAGACATTTTTTTTTTAAACAAAGTACTAACGGTTTTGATTCAAAATTAATGAGGTATTTTTTTTTTTTTTTTTATTTTTTTAGTTAAAGGGTATTGTTGAAACTTTTGAAAGTTGAGGATTATTTTTGAAAGGTTAAATTATCAAAAATACCATTGAACTATAAGATTGGTTTCAATTATACCAAGTTTTTTTTTTTTTGGTTAAATTCATGGATGGAAAATGTTGTATTTACATTTATATTGTTGCTTATGTGAACACATATGTTGAAAAAAAAATGGAAAATTGTAATGGGTAGCAAAAAATAGTAAGATATTTGTAAATCTAGTCATAGTTTTTTAGATTTGCAAATATAGCAAAAGTTTTTAAAATATAATTTTTTGTTTTTTTATTATTCTCCTCATTGGTGTATCAGTAGGATATATGATATACTTAATATTTGGTATATCGACAGTAGATATCTGATATACTTAATATTTGGTATATCAACAGTATATTAGTAGGATATCTGATATACTTAATATTTGTATATCAATAGTATATCTGATATACTTTATATTTGGTATTAAGATATTTGATATACTTAATAATTTGTATATAATAGTATATCTCATATACTTTATATTTGGTATATATTAATCAACTAGTATATACCTATATATTTGTAACACCCTAGTGATATGAACCACCAGGTCATCAAATTGTTATTTTCTAATTTTTATATAATTCCATTATTTTCCCAATTTTATCCTTTTTATGACATTTTAAGTAGGGGTATTTTTGTCATTTATCATGATATGACATTTAGGGTTTTGAGAAGCTATTTAAAGCTTGGCCATTAGGTTGTACAAGATAGTTTTTGGATGAATACAATTTTCTTGTGATTTGTTGCAGAGCCACATTATCACCTTTGCAATTCTTGAGTATAGGGTTGCAAACCATGAACATTCAGGTAGGTTTGATCAACTTGCTTGTGAGTGAGGAACTAGTTTCCTTACCTCTTGGTCTTCGATCATAACATAATCCACATCTAGTCTTTTTCCTTGGGATTGAATTGAATCGATTTGGGGTTTTAGTGTTTGAGAATTAGGGGTTCACATAACCTGTTCATAATTCCAATTCGCTAGGGTTTTCTTATCATTTGGTATCAGAGCTTTGGCTCTAGATCGGATCTATCCTTCTTTTTTTTTCTCATCTATATTCTGAATTTTTTGTTTGCAAAATTCTTGTTTCGTTTATTTAAAAAAAAATTACTTGCAATTTGATCTATGCGCTTCATCTTTTTAAACAAATAATTGTTTATGATCTATTCATGCATAATCTTTTGAAACAATTATATTTTATTTGATCATATTTGGAGAAACTTTAACCATAAGCCATTTTATTCAAAATTTAGAGAGTAGATTCCAAAAGCATACCTATTTTCTTAGAAATTTGTTGTTTGAAAATTTTTCTGCTGCACATCTACAAAATTGTTCTAATTTGGCCTATTTTTAGTTTAGTGTTCAAAACTCCAAATCGATTGATTCCAGTGCCTAAAGTGAATCAAATCGACTTAAGTTTGAAGAAAAAATACTGATTCTGGAAAAGGTCGAAGTAAAATAGAAGAAAAAATCGTTTGTGTTCATACTGTTCAAATCTGGAAAATCTGGAAAATCTTATCTATCTGATTTGAATAATTTTTACTGAGATCAAACGATCATAGTGTATTAAATTTCACTTAATTTGAAGAGCGCTAACTATTTTTACCAAATTTACCAATCTACCCCTGTCATAAACCATAGTCCCTATAGTTTTTGACATTGTGATCAAAGAATGTATTTTTTGCTAATTAGGGTTATTTTGTGAATTTGTGCATAAACTCTTGCTTGTTTGCAGCGCTTATCTTAATTCCAAACACTTGCAAGTAGTTTAGTACTTTAAAAAAATTATTTAGTTGTTTGTCTTTCTTGGTTCATCTTACATAATTTCTTGAATCTTAAATTCTTGATTCTAGATATCTTGTTTTTGTTATTTCCTTTCTTAGTTTGTTGGATCTTGAACATTAGGTTCTTGATTTATAGTTTTCATTTTTTTTATATTCTACTATTCTTTGCTTGAGTTTGACACTTTACAATCATTCTTGCTTGGTTTGTTTCTAACTTTCTTCTATGATCTTGGTTGCAAAGTTTTAGCTCATCACCCTATCTTTTAGAGAGAGTCCATATTTTTGTGAGAGATAACATACATTAAAGAGAGTAAACACATGAGTGAACTTCATCTGTTGAGTGAAACATGTGAGAGAGTGATTGTGAGGTCCACTTTTCTTTCACCTGTTTTTATTTTGCAGCCATGTACCAACAAAGGAGACGTGTTGAAAATCGAAGTAGAGATGCAATACTTAGAGAGATTATACAGGAAGAATTGGTTGAACTACGTCATTCGATTAGAGAGTATGCTAGAGAACTCATCCACGAATGGAATTTGTTTTACCAAGCCTCGAGAGAAAATCCATGCCAAGAAGAACACGATCGACCCACCCAAGAAGAAGAACAAGTGCATCATCTAAAAGTACGAGAAGACGATTTAAATATAAATACTTCTGAAGATGAAAAAGAAGATCCAACGAGAATAATGAGATACACATTAGTCAGTCAAAATTAGAGAAAAAGAATGAGGAGGTAGGGACCTTAGAAGAAGAGAATGTGAAAGAAGAATTTGAAAGCAGTACACCAAGTAGTGAAAATGAAGAAGAGTGCGAAGGAATGAGTCCAATTTTGGAAGTTTGTGATGATAAAATTATCTCCTCAAAACGATTCATCTTGGAGCTTGTACAAAAGAGAACTTGTTGTCTCTTAGGTACACATATTCTTAGTGTATTTACTACTGCTAATTTTGAATTTTTACAGGAAATTAATGCACTAGTGAAGAAGCAATTTTTTCCACATGCGAAGTACAAAACAAAAATGTTACTAAAGTTTACTGATGAACTCATCCTTGGTCAAAAGTTTAAGAGGAATCCAAAGGGAGCTAGATCATTGACATCTCATGACTACAAGTTTGCTCTACAAGGTGACAATTTAGATTCGAGGACGAATCCTTCAAAAGAAGGAGAAGATGATATGAACCACCAGGGCATCAAATTGTTATTTTCTAATTTTTATATAATTCTATTATTTTCCCAATTTTATCCTTTTTATTACATTTTAAGTAGGGGTATTTTGTCATTTGTCATGATATGACATTTAGGGTTTTGGGAAGCTATTTAAACCTTGACCATTAGGTTGTACAAGATAGTTTTTTGGATGAATACAATTTTCTTGTGATCTGTTGCAGAGCCACATTATCACCTTTGCAATTCTTGAGTATAGGGTTGCAAGCCAGGAACATTCAGGTAGGTTTGATCAACTTGCTTGTGGAGTGTTCCATCCTTGAGTGAGGAACTAGTTTCCTTACCTCTTGGTCTTCGATCATAAGGTAATCCACATCTAGTCCTTTTCCTTGGGATTGAATCGAATTGATTTGGGGGTTTTAGTGTTTGAGAATTAGGGGTTCACATAATCAAAGGGTTCCTAATTCCAATTCGCTAGGGTTTTCTTATCACCTAGCCCTAGGATTCAGATCAAGATTTGGAATCCGGATTTGGCCATAACATGAGATTTCTCCAAGCCAAGCACGCTTAGTTTTGGAGTTCTTATGATTAAGCCATAGAAAATTAGGAAGATGCATCTTGTTGGTATACCAATTCTTGTAAGCCTTTTTCATCCATATTTTCATAACTTCGAGATTGTTCTCATTCGAATGTGGTCTCAGTTCATTCATGTACCCATTCTTATTCGGACATCACAATATTAGTTGTATATTACTGATATACTATCAATACACTTTTTTTATATATCATTTGAATGATATACTTTATATATATTGTAGCGTATTATGAATATTTTACATATTTGATATATCACTGATATACTTCCTTTTAGGTATATTTATTTCATCAATATATATAATATTGAGTATATCACTAGTATATCAGTAATATACTTCATTATAAGTATATCAAGTATACTAAATATGAATTTCTCATATACTACTAACGAAATGTATCAATTAAAAGAGTCTATTGACTAAAAACTAGTGGATACAAACCATTAAGAAAACAAATAACTAAAATAAAGTATATCAATAGTATATCAATGATATACTTAATATTATTTATGTCTTGTATATAAGTTACTGATAGACTATTAATAAACTTTATACAAATATCAATAACATATCACTAATATACTTTATATAACGGATTTCTCATTTCATTTTAATATAAGTAAAATGTATCAGTAGCAGATCACTAATATACTTCATATTAGGTATATTTGATACATTAGATATAGATCACCATTATACTCTTGATATACTTCATATTTTTGATATACTGTTGATATACTAAGTACCAGAAATTCAAGTTCATTGATATACTTAAGTAAAGTGTATCAGTAGTATATCACTGATATACTTCATATTAGGTATATCGTGGGTATATCAACAATATATCATCGATAGATGATTGATATACGTCATATTACAATCACATAAAATTACACAAGAAGGATATTTTGGACATTTCGTTGACTCCAATTGAGCTGAACCAATTTTTTTTGCTATATTTGCAATTGAAACAAATGGTAGATACTCTTGCAATTGAACATTTATTTTTTGTCCACCCAAAAAAATTCATGGACATTTTTGATGGATAAATTTAGAAACAAAAAAAAGCCTTCAACAATTATTTCAAAGATTAAAATGAAACTTAACTTTTCAAAGGTCCAAACACCATAGTTAAAGTTAATAGGTGTTTTTCATAATTTAGCCAAAAGAAAAAGTTGCAAAAATCCTTCCCCCTAAACCCTGGCGGTGGCCACCTCCTTCATCTTCTCCACCTTCTTCTTCCTTCTCTTCTGCGTAAACACCCACACACACAGACAAAAAAAAAAGCAGCTTCCTTCTTCTTCTTCATCCCTTTCTCACCACTGCCCATCACACTTGCGCCGGCCAGCCCGTCTCCCTCTTCTTATTCGGCGTCTGTGCACCTGACCAGCGACGCGAGCAGCAGCTCTTTGACGATATCTCCCACGCGGCGCCACCCACGAACGTCTGAACCCACACCCAACCGTGAGCAATAAAGCCCACGCACTACTCGGGTCCAGCGGCGACGCTTCGATTCTGTCCTTCAGCGTTCGAGATTAAGGCCGACCTTGATCAGCAAGCTTCCCACGCACGATTAAACGCCGTTCTGACAACATTCGTCCTCTTTTTGGTAAGGTTTGGCATTGACCCATTCATAATGGACGTTAGTTTCGAGTTACCTACTCTCTAATAGTTTCAAATCTGCAGGTTTAGGCCCTTTGAATTACGTGCCCACTTTTGAGTCTGTTTGGCAAGTTTCGCTATGCTTTAGACCTTTCGCAAATCAATTAAAATGTTGCAGAACATGATAATTTAATTTCTAACCATTACCTTGGAGTGTAGTTTCATACTCTTTCGATCACTTTCCAACACACATTTAATCCCTTTGGTAAGGTTTGGTGAGTGCGATACCTCAAAGACCTCTTTTGACCTCTTTTAAAGTATTATAGATGAGTTTATAACGCTTGAATATCCCTTAATTACAGTTTCGAACACTTCTGGCTGTTGCTCACAACTCGAATAGCCTCAAATTAGTTTACACATAGTCCGTTAGAGGTTGGTTTGGTGTTTTTAAAAGAACTCAAATACTAACCAGCAAGCATTTGAGCTTGTTTGGTGTAATTCAATAAGTTTTGACATGCTTTAGAACCTTTCAAACTCATTTAAGGTCCATTTGGAGTGCAAGTTATAATAACATGGGTTATAATAGTCTATGAAATAATTTGCATCGACTATTATAACCCATGCTAAATAACTCTACAACTTAACCACAAATTATATAACTACACAGACTATTATAACCCATCAGTGCCCCAAACAATTCGTTAAAGTACCTTAGTTTAGTTGTTAACCCTTGAGACCTCCTATTTTTAGGTTCTAACCAATTTAAACTTGTTCGAACAACTTTCCAACAAGGAATCAAGCTTGTTTCAGTGAGTTTTGGTCAAAAAGATAGTCTAGACCTTTTTGCAAACATTTTAAATGCCTTAGCTCAGTCTCTAGTATTTAGAAGTTATCTGTTTTAGGATTTGAATTAGTTTCAGACTCTTCGAACTAAGTTTAAGTCGTTTTGGGTAAGTGCATCCCTCTTGGATACACTTTCAGATTCGATTAAGGTTTTGAAATGTAGTTTTGAACTCTAAAAGTTGTCTACCTTACTTAGGAACTGTATCGGCTTGCTTTAGGAGCATTTTAGGAAGTTTAGTAAGTAGCTTTTATCTGTTGGGTCTTTTTACTTGTGTGTTAGCATGCTGTGTACCTCATTTAAGTTATATACAAATATGATTTATTAGGTTTATTTAAATTGTTGCTCTTAAACTGTTATGTGATCTAATGTATTAAGCATGCTGAGATATTGTGGCTTAATTTTTGTGAAGTTGTGCTTGTTGTGATGATAAGCATGCTGATATGAGGTGGTTAGTTGCAGAAGCATGATTCTTATGTTGTGAACGTGTTGAGTATATGTTGGGATAAATGTAGGGTCTACAAAGCATCTTTAGGAGGTGTTTATCTGAGTTGTGAACCTGTTTGGTAAAAAAGGTTAGAGTACCTATAGTTTGTGTCTTTGTGATAAAGGAAAGTAAGGAGAATATCAAGGCCTTGGGTATCAAAGCATGGAGGAGAAAGGATTGGAAGGACCTGAAATTTCGATTGTCTGGTGAATCTGGTTGTAGAAGTTGCAAATCTAGTTGTAAAAGTGTTTCTTTTGTCTAACAAGTGTTAGGAAAATATTGGGTAGCTTGTAGTTAAGTCGTTATGCCATCAAAATTTTCGTGCATATTGGTCGTAAGTTTAGTAATGTCCTTGAGTTAAGTTTAACATTTGGGGGTGTTGCACCAATTTTGCAGGGAGACATCAAACTCAAATTTCCCTTTGTCCCGTTCCTGAATTTCGCAGTTGCTTGAAATCAAGTCACCCATGACAACACAGATGGATATAGAACACAGTGAAACAACCAACACTGTCATGATCCACTTGATGGATCCCGAAGGCACGCCTTTAGGAGCTCCCATGTATCTTCCCCAAAATGCAGGGCCTCAGCAGCTTCAGCAAATGGTTAATAAGCTTCTCAACAATGTAAGTTTCGGCAAAAGCAGCATTTTTCTTTTTCCTCTTCCCATTAAGCTCACCAATAATTAAGTTTCAGGGAAAAGTAATTTGTTTGTTCTCAATCAATATGCAACTTTGATTGTTGATATAAAGTGATAAATTGAATTCAAATTAGCTGAATTTACGAGAACTTTGATTATCACGCGATATCTGATAGCAGGAAATGTTTTTAATTTGTTTTAAGAGTTTCTGGGTCGGAGGAATGTGGAAAAAATGAATTATAAAGTCTTCTGGGGTCAAAACAATGATTTAGTAATTTAAAATTGCTCTTAAATGATCTAATAAGATAACTAATACAAAAGCTACTCATGAGTAAATATTGTCCCTTTCTTATTCCAAAATGAACCTAGTTTCACATATTTCCGAAGCATTGTAGCTTGATAATTCGGCTTTTAGTAATTATCAAGCATGTAAGAGCGATGTGTATATCAAGTCAATTACTAATTCCTATGGTGAAATTTTTCCTAGCACTTTTTAATTATTTTTTGTTTATCTTCATTAAAATTTCACTACTCCGAAATCCTTCAATTTTAAAATCAATTGAATAGTCTTGCAAATTGGCTTATTACATACTTTTGGTTGTGATATGATACCAAAATAACATATTCTCTTGGAATTTTTCAGGAGGAGAGGTTACCGTATGCTTTTTACATATCTGATCAGGAGCTTCTTGTTTCGCTTGGTGCCTACTTAGAGAAAAACAAAGGTTAGGTTATTGATTCCTTAAATAATGCTTGAAAAAACATTGTTTGGACAATGTTATCCATTTATTACATTAATTTTTATGGTTCACGGGGGCTTAGTTTTCTTTTCTTTTGAACATATTTGCAGTTTCGGTTGAGAAGGCGCTGACTGTAGTTTATCAACCACAAGCAGTGTTCCGCATTCGTCCTGTTAGTCGATGCTCAGCAACAATTTCTGGTACATTTTTATTTCATTCTTTTTTTTAGTTATATGTGGTTATCCATGTAAAGGTTTAATCACTCCATTTTGCTTTTGTTGCAGGTCATGCTGAAGCTGTTCTTTCTGTTTCCTTTAGCCCTGATGGGCGACAGTTGGCAAGTGCTTCAGGTGACACTACAGTTCGGCTATGGGACCTTAATACGCAGACACCATTGTTCACATGTACAGGTTAGAAGGAAAACACAACTCTGCAGCTTAATTTTGTAACTTAATATTGAAACTGTTTAATATACTAGATTCAAAATTGAATTTTATAACGAGTCTTTGATGAAAATTGAGTGGATTTAACTTCAATTTTTTTAAAATGAAAATTTTACTTAAAGTTATCTTATATGAATATATTTGTCATCCCTAGAGGATAAAAAAATGTTTATTTTCTGTGTTTCGTAGTGGTTGATTAGGTGTTGGCACTGCTTGAGGTTTGAACAAATGATGTGTCCTTGTTTTTGTGTGTGTGGGGCTTCTTTAGCGAGGGAGCAACTTAAGACACTCCGTCATTTATTAGTATGTAGTATCTATAGTTTCTATAACAAGCTAAAATCAGAAAGTTTGTCTCTGAATTCCCAGGGCATAAAAATTGGGTTCTCTCTATTGCCTGGTCACCGGACGGGAAGCATCTTGTAAGTGGGAGCAAAGCTGGTGAACTTTTTTGCTGGGATCCACAGACAGGGAAGCCATTGGGCAATCCACTCACTGTAAGTGCAAATACCTTTCCCCTAGTGTGACCAGTCTTATGTAGCTCTGCGGGCATGGGTTTTCTCTACTCCCGGCTCTTAGGCTTTTTCCCCTCTTGGTTAATAAACTAGCATTCTATTTCTTTACTAAAAAAAAGAAAAGACTGATTGTATTTATTTATTGATAAGGACAAAATCTTACATCTTTATGGCATTTGTCATTATTCTTTGAAACCTAAACAATGATTAAATTAAAATTATTTTTCAATCTATAGGGAAAACAAAACTCCGACACCCCGTTATCAAAAACAAAAAAAAAACTATAGGCTTACTAGTGTGAAATCAAAAACATTAATGTTTGAAGCTGATAGGGCCACAAAAAATGGATTACTGGGATTTCGTGGGAACCTTTGCATCTAAGTGCACCGTGCCGTCGCTTTGTGAGTTCTAGCAAGGATGGAGACGCACGCGTATGGGATGTTTCATTGAAGAAATGTGTGATATGTCTCAGTGGTCATACTCTTGCAATAACTTGCGTCAAATGGGGTGGAGATGGAGTTATATATACAGGGTATGCTTATGTTCCTTATTTTTTCCCCTTGACTTCGAGTAATAAAATGAAAAATGAAACGATGGAGTGAGAGAGAGGAGCCACTATAGAAGGATTTTATCATTCTTGATGCTAACGAGTTCAAACATTTGTGTACAGTGTATAATGTACTTGAGCGTGATCTATCTATTGTCTTACATCTAATTATAAACCAAAATTTTTCATACCACTGCATGTCTAGAGTCGTTTGGTCATTGGTGATTGACCATAGAGCAAGATTATAATTTATGCCACTAAAGAAAATTTCTGCTTTATTTTAGTCTTTAAAACTCACAACTTTTGATACACTTCAATACCTATGCAAACAATAATTAATAGTGATTAGCTATATTTAATTTTTTTTATATGGATATCATTGCTTCCAATTTTTCTTGCATTCTTAGATTGACATGTTTTCTATGCCCAGTTCTCAGGATTGTACTATCAAGGTGTGGGAAACTAAGCAAGGAAAACTAATTCGTGAATTGAAGGTACGCTGCATAGCGCTTTCTGTACTACGGATTTTTATATTTTTTTATATACATTTTTTGGTTTAAAATACATTAGAAGCTATTCATTCTTTTTGGGACCATATTACTTTGAGAACACAATCCCTTTGTTTCTTATTAAAAAAAAGCTCTTTTTAAACTTGTATTTTACTTGTTGTATTGCATTAGTGATAAGCCATCTCAATTTTTAACATTCTCCAAAACATGCATGAGAATTTGGTTTGGACCTATGTTGTTTTTCATAGTCCTAGTTCAGATGTTGCTCAGAGTCATCATTTGTTTCTCTGTGATATTGTGCCAGGGACATGGTCATTGGGTTAACTCTCTTGCACTAAGCACTGAATATGTTCTCCGCACAGGTGCTTTTGATCACACAGGAAAACAGTTCTCTTCTCCAGATGAAATGAAGAAGGTAACATAATTTTGAAATTTTTAAATCGTATTTCTAGTATCCTTTACTCCTTTCTTGTTTGCATATATATATGGCTGGTTTAAAATTTTTATTTTTAGTTTTCTGTATTAATTTGAGCTATTTTAAAACTAAATCAGTGACTTTTTTGGGAAACTGTTTTCAATGTACTTTTTGCTTCCACGACTTTATAATAATCTATGATTGGATGGTTTATAACAAAAAAAAATAGTTTTTCAGACATATTTTTACTTAACTTTTGAAAAAAAAAAACCTATTTTGAATATGTTCCCAAATCGGGTTGTAGTTTTTGAAATATATTTTTTAAAATTAACTCAGTGAACAACCATGCATTAGAAATTGTTCCCCTCAACGAAATGCATAAAGAAATTTTGAGTAAACACACTGGATTCCTGGAAACTGAGAACTAGAAACAAAATAGTTACTGAGTGAGGTCGTAAGTTTCCGATCTGTTAACTATCTATATCGCTAAGTACTTTGTTGTTCCATGATTTGTAGGTTGCTTTAGAAAGGTATAACAAGATGAAAGGCAATGCTCCAGAAAGATTGGTTTCAGGATCCGATGATTTTACTATGTTTCTATGGGAACCTGCAGTTAGCAAGCACCCTAAGACACGCATGACAGGCCATCAACAGGTAAATTTCTTTGTGGATATTTTTTTCTTCCCAAGGAATATCATGGATCATACGTTTTTGCATTCGTTATTATCCTGCTCCCCTATCAACCTCACTACACCGTGGACCATATTTCTCAAATCTTTTGTTAAAATGTTTATCCCTGTTCTTCAATATTGATATATGATTTGCTTATGAGTATGACATTTAAAAAGCTTGTGTATTAAACCTTTTTGGAGTTTTCCCCATTCTTAAGAATTGAAGTATGAACTTCTTGCTTGCTTCCAGCTTGTGAATCATGTTTATTTCTCACCCGATGGGCAATGGGTGGCCAGTGCATCATTCGATAAGTCTGTGAAATTGTGGAATGGCATTACTGGAAAATTTGTTGCTGCTTTCCGGGGTCATGTTGGGGCTGTTTATCAAATCAGGTTTGTTTCATTTAATTTCTCAGCTTCGCTTATTCATTCAATTTACTTGCTGTTTTTTTTTTCTTGCAGCTGGTCTGCTGATAGTAGGCTTCTTTTGAGCGGCAGCAAAGACTCCACCCTGAAGGTATTTGGGTGCATCTGTTTCCCTGGGATTCATCTAGTGTTTCCTAGAAATTACTGCTTTGAGTTGAGTTGCTGCATGGTGCATGTTCTGTTTAGAGGCAATTGCAAAATGTAAATGTGAATCAATGTATGGAGTTGTATCTCTATTGACTGGTGGTTTTTTTTCTACTGCTTTGTGCTTTCGGTGTATTTCATGGAGTTTGGTCTATAATACCACTCTAGCTAGGCTAAATTTTGGTTTTCTACTTGTTTAGATTTGGGATATCAGAACACAGAAGTTAAAAGAGGACCTTCCAGGCCATGCAGATGAGGTATAGTCCAATTGTACTGTAAGACAGACACATCGTGGCTGGCTCCTTTAATGCATGATTAGCATATGCAGGTTTTTGCGGTTGATTGGAGTCCAGATGGCGAGAAGGTGGCTTCTGGTGGGAAGGATAAAGTATTGAAGCTATGGATGGGCTAATAAGAGTAATTGAGGGTGCCAATAGCCAATTCAATTGTCACTAAATGTGTGCATCGCAGTTGCATGAACGTCGAGTGATATAAAGACAAGTCAAAGGGATGACAAGCTGAATCGGTTGGGTTTTGCACTATCATTTTGGCCCTCCTATTATTGGCAGGATTTGGGATTGGGTCTCGGCCATTGCCTCACCCTTCTTTAGAAGACCACTGCGTTTGGAGAATATGCTAATCTTTTGCTGGTTTGTCATATTCCTACCGTTTATGAAAACTTATCCACCAGTATTTGTAAGTTTTCATTTGTTATTATATCTCTTTCACTCTAGTTATAGATGCTAACTTATAGACCAAAATACTTTTTTGGTCCATTAATTTTGCGTTTGGTTCCCTTTTAGTTCTTTAGTTTTCAAACTCAATAATTTCGCTCCTGAGTTTTGAATTTAGTTGTACTGTTAGTTATTCCATCCAATTTTTCGTTAACTAGTAACAGATTTATGACGTGACACTTATTTTTTAATAAAAAATATTATTATTATTATTTTGTTATTAATTTTTTTATGTATTTTTTTATTTTCTCTCTCCTCCCTCTCCAGTCGTCTTCTTCTTCGTCTCTCTATCTTCATCTCCCTCTTCTTCTTTCTCCTTCCTCTCTGCAAATGGATCGCTACAAATGGCACCCAAATCGGATTTAGAAAGTGCCCTCAAACTAGTATGATCCTCAAAATTCACATCATCAGACTTCACAACACAATCACGAAAGACCACCGATCGAATCAGTCCAAAATTAGCACCGATCAAAATATGCAACAATGGAACGATCAAAACAACCAAGGTGAAAAGAAAAGTTCAAACAACAACACACCTCGCCAATGACTACATGAATGATATGCTATTTCACAACCTTCAATCTCATCTCTCGAATCGCCACTCACAACCCGATCAGGAATAATTCCTCAAAACACCACAACATGGAGAAACAAAGCCAAATTGAGAAACCAAAACAACACTAGCGAGTACAAAAGCTGGATGATGTGTGATTTCCACCCACGAGGAGCCCCATAGATTTTTGCATAATTAACCAGACCCTTTTCGGAATCCTCATCCTTTGAATTCTCACATCCCAAGTCACTATCGATAAATAATCCAAATCAAACCATGGAGGTTCAAAAACCTACCATCACATTCTTCAATCGATTGACTTCCATAACACAGAAACCTCCAAAATCCTAATTGATGATCGAATTTCAGAATCAAACCTAGGGTTTCAATTGAAGAAGAAGAAAGAAGAGAATGGGAATGGAAGATCTAAAACGAGCGATATTATGGAAGAAGATCTGTCTTCATCTCCCTCATCTCCCTTTTTGCAAAGAGGAAGGAGAGAAGAAAAGGGAGATGAAGACAGAGAGGTGAAGAAGAAGACAATTGGAGAAGGGGAGAGAGAAAAGAAAAAAATAATTTTTTTAATAAAAAATAACAAAATAATAATAAAAAATATTTTTTTAATAAAAAATAAGTGTCACGTCATCAATCTATTGCTAGTTAACGGAAAATTGGATGGAAGAACTAACAGTGTAACTAAATTCAAAACTCAGCGGCTAAATTGTTGAGTTTGAAAACTGAGTGACCAACGCAAAATTGAGGGACCAAAAATGTATTTTGCCCTAACTTATATTATAGAGATGTTTATTATTTGTGTCGTACATTTTTTTTTCTCGTACAATACATTTTTCAAACAGAAGTAACATACAAGTTGTATTATGGAAACTCTGATTAATTCCACAAAAATGACATGTAGGCACAAATCTAGATTCATATGCATATTTCTAGCATTTCCATGATTATGCACAAATTTAGCATCATACATACATTTGGATGAAATATGATCATGTTTGGGCATAAGTTTTGATTATTCATGCAAATTTCTAGCATTTTCATGTTTATGCTCTAATTTAACATTATGGACCGATTTTGATCTAGTATGAAATTTTCTAAGCACAAAATTTGAATTTTCATAAATATTTTTATTTTTTTTTGAAAGACAAATAAATTAGGCACATTAGGTAGAAAGCTTGAAGATTTCTAAAATATTTCTAAACTTTTCATGCTTTGACATAAATTTAGATTCAACAAAATTAGGCACATTAGGTAAATCATCTTTAGGTATAGTAGAAGTAGCTTGAACAAAAATAGTCTTAGACTTAGATGAAGAATTTTCATAAACATAGCCTAATCTCCTTTTGTCATTAAAATATATACTCATGTCAATATTTTTATCTAATATTTGTGCATATATTGTTAATTTTTTAATTGACTCTTTTGCCAATTCAATCTCTCCTTAAGCAATTTAATCAAGTTATCTTTTTCACAACTATCATGCTCAAGAAATCTCACTTTATCAAGCAAGACATTTTTCTCATCACAATCAAAAGCATGCTTATCACAAGAGACATTCATTTCATCAATTTGCACAACATCAAGCTCATTTTCTTTTAAGCAAGCAATTTCATCAAGTAAAGACTTATTTTCACCAGTTAGAGCATTGTATTTCTTCATAAGCACAACATATTTAAAACCAATTTTTTTTTAATTTTTATTTTCAAAAGCTTCAAATAATTCATTATAAGAAAAAAATTGATGATTTACCTCGTTTTCACTATGTTCATCCTCGGAATTATTATCCAAATAATCCATCAAGTATAGGGAGACTCCATTAGCTTTTTCATTAGAAATTTTTTTATTTTTCTGATTTTTTAGAATTATGATTCTCCTTTACATCAAATAAATCATTAGTAGTACAAGAAGATTTTTCAACATTATACATATTATCAAGAAAATTTAAAATATCATATGCATATATAAAATGTAGAATTTCATCATATATCTATCTAATTCACAATATATGATATTTATGGTTTTGGCATTAAAAGAGAGCAATTCAAGTAATTTATCATCCAATTTCAATTTTGATAAATCATGATCACAAACATACTAAATATTGAAATCAATAACAAGAAAAAAGGTTTCATTTTTTTCCCTCCAAACATAATAGTTTTTACCATCAAAGAAATAAGAATTATCAATACAATAACTTTCAATAACATTTAAAGTTGTCATAGCTCTTAACAATTAAGCTTTTCAAAAAACTAACAAGATCATTTAAATATCAAAATAATTTATGAAAATTAATTTTATCAAAAAAGCAACCGACTCTGATACAAATTGTTGGATAGACATGAAAACCCTAAATGGTAAGTAGGAAGGGGTAAATAGAGTTCAATTAATTTTTTTACTAAATATGCCTAAAAATACTAATTATCAAACTTTTTAAAAGAAATTGAAAAATGTAATTAATGCAATAAGCAAGATAGAAGTAAAGTATGAGAAATTAATTCTATCCAACACAATAAACAATTAAGAATAAATTAACATATGCATAAATTGCTATAATTAATTGCAAAAATAAATAGGAAAAAGTTAGAGAAGATAATACCGTGATTTTATAGTGGTTCGGTCAAACTCAACCTACTCCACTCATCAAGCGCTTCTTGGAAATTTGAATAAAAACTTTACCGACTCTTCACGGATTAGAGCCCAACCACTACACTGCTCTTTTTACGGGTTCAAGAGCAAATTCGATCCTTTCCATGGATTAGGATCGAATCGTTACAAAGTTTGGTAAATTGAAGGTCACACAAATAAACTCTCTTGATAGAGTGGATTTACAAATTCTAACTCTACAAATCAATCCTCACAATACAACAAAACTCTCCCAAGAATAAGATGAAAAGAAAAAAATTGAGAGATTGGAGAAAGAACAGTGGAGGCTTTTGAGATTTTAGGACAATTGAAAAATGTAAAAACTTGTTGTAGAATTTTGGAGAAAAAGATGGTATAAAAAGAGAAGAAAATGAGGTAAAAATTAAAGTTTAATTAGGACCATTAAATTGTAGTAAAAAAGAAATGAATGATGGAGATTAAAAATAAAAGAAAATAATATTATAAAAAATAATAAAATAAATAAAATAAATAAATATATATATGTGTGTGTGAATAACGGTAAATGATTTTGATTTTTGATTTCTTTTTAAATCTCACGGTACTATAAAAAAAAAAGTCCATCGTTTCCGATTATCTCATCTCTCTGCCCTCGTTTTTTTCTCTTTTATTGGTTTACTCTCTTATTTTTCATATGACATCCAAGTTCACGACCCACCCTTGCTCGTTATCCACGCTGGTTGTGGTGCTAGAAAGCAAAATCGATTAAAAATATACAATTGGAATCAAAACCAATTGGTTCGATTTTTAATTGAAAATCGAACAATAGTCAGTTTCTTCAGTCCAAAATTCTTCAGAACCAAGGTGGTAGGTTGGTCACTAGTTTCGGTCAGGCCCAAACCGAACTGAACCGTGCACACTCATAATTTTCCTTTCAAATTTGTTTGGCCATATATTCTTTGTTTTAACTCCGATTTGAGTGATTCAAGAGACGTTAGAATTGTTATTCTGAGCTCTACGCTATCGAAACTTCAAAAACTTATTAGTATCATTATCTCTCTGGAAACAATTGAAAAAAACATGATGAGTGTGCAATAAAAAATAGACGATCTTTGTATTAATTTGTTTGGGATTAGTGTGGTGAATGTAAATAGAGTTATAGACCTATTGCAAGCCACACATCAGCGTCCCGACACAAATAATACCAGAAGAAGAAGACCAAATCGATTACTGAACTGATCTGATTGAAATCAAAACCGATTGGTTCAATT
Source organism: Trichosanthes cucumerina (assembly GCA_036507285.1). NCBI lineage: Eukaryota > Viridiplantae > Streptophyta > Magnoliopsida > Cucurbitales > Cucurbitaceae > Trichosanthes > Trichosanthes cucumerina. The sequence continues at coordinate 82,752,097 of CM071838.1, read as the reverse complement.
TTTAATTGAAAACCAAAGAATATAGTTGATTTATTCGGTTGAAAATACTTGAGAACCGAGCTGGTATTTGAAAGTTTTCATTTGTTATTATACTTGAGAACCGAGCTGGTATTTGAATGAGGTTGATTTGCCTTTATTTCCGGAAGATTGCAACAAACTCCTCTCTCCGAAAATCTCTCTTAAAGATCCCTCAGTTGGCGCCGTTATTGATCCAAGTATCTCAAATACGATTTGGCCTCCTTCAATTAATCATTCGGCTGTTTTGCAAACAAGCAACCCTCTGCCTTCAGTGGATCAGCCAGACTACATGGTTGATCCAGTGCCACAGATTCTGGATTCCTTGATTTTAGCAAGTGGGCCTTCAAATCCTCACTCCCCAGCCTTAATTCAACCTACTCTCTCCATCATATCTTTTAATGCGGGTCCCACCATTGAGGATAGTCGTCTCTCTTTGCGCATTGGATCTAAACACTCCACTTTTGATGGAAAGTCAAATCAGCCTTTTATTGCCTCGGATACTGAGGCCTACCTATCTAACCCTAATTCACTTACTTCAATTCATGATTTTGACTTTCAACCTGTACTTGTTGATCCTGAAATTTTTGGGGATAATCCTTCCCCTGATACCGCATCCCCGTTAAACTTTTTACCATCAGTTCCCCGTGACTTAACAAGCCATCCGGAAGGTGCAGAGCATCTGACAAATTCTCTAGTCTCTTCTTCCTTGCCGCCATCGCCCACTAATGGAAAAGCTCCCCACGGTCAGCCTGTTGTTGGTCCTTTTCCTATTGAGTTGCGTGATATTGCTAATTTCCTTACAGAACATGGTTTATGCATTATACCAATTCCACCCATACCCAAACCAGTCAAGGCAAAAAGGGTTCATTCGACCTATGGGCGAAAGAACAAGCTACAAAGGGAACTACAAAATACCCAAACCAGTCAAGGCAAAAAGGGTTCATTCGACCTATGGGCGAAAGAACAAGCTACAAAGGGAACTACAAAATTTGAAATCCACTGTCCACTATGATAAATCGACCACTTTGGCTTTGATGGAGGGTTCTTCAGTTGATCAATGAAATTCCTAACTTGGAATGTTCGGGGTCTTGGTTCTTGGAAGAAACAAGCCCTAATTAAGAGAACAATTCTAAACAAAATCCGAGAATTGTTCTTTTACAAGAAACTAAACTTGCTTCTGTTACACATCAGTTGGTGAAGTCTATTTGGAGTTCAACACACATTGGTTGGGCATCACTTGATGCTTTTAATTTTGATGGTGGCATCTTAATTCTTTGGAGCGAGCCAGATTTCATGGTTAAAGAAGTTATACAAGGTTTGTATACAGTCTCCATTCATGTTTTTATGACTGATGGTTTCTCCTTTTGGCTTACTTCAGTTTACGGCCCTTCTGGTAATGGTTTTTATGCGGATTTCTGGAGGGAGTTAGATGATTTGGCTGGCTTAGGTGGTGACCGTTGGATTATTGGCGGGGATTTTAATGTTACTAGATGGACTTGGGAGAAATCACATGATCCTTTAATCAGCCGTAGCATGAATACTTTCAATCGGTGGATTTCTTCTTACAATTTGTTGGATGTTCCTTTACAGAATGGTAACTACACTTGGTCGAGCTTTGGTCCTATGCATTATTTATCCCTATTGGACAGATTTTTACTTACTGATGAGTGCTCTAGGAAGTTTGGCTCTGTCACTCTTCGTCATTTGGATCGTATCACTTCTGATCATTTTCCGCTTGCTCTTTCCTTCGGTAATGTTGTTTGGGGTCCTTGCCCTTTTCGTTTTGAGAATTCTTGGCTGCAGATTGACTCAATTAAGGAGGTTGTCTCGGGTTGGTGGTCTCAACACTCCTTAATTGGATGGCCAGGTCATAGTTTGATGATGAAACTAAAGGGTCTAAAGGTTTTCTTGCAGAACTGGAGCAAATCTCATCGTTTTGAGGCTCATAGATTGCACTCCTTTATTGCTCAGTTGCAAATTTTGGATAATTTGGAGGACACTACACCCCTGTCAATTTATCAGAGTGAGAATCGTCGTCTCATCAGGGATCAGATTGAGGCCTTAACAACCCAAGATCATATCTATTGGCGACAACGGTGTAAATTGAAATGGCTTCAGGAAGGTGATGAAAACACCAAGTTCTTCCATAAAATTCTGGCGGCAAGGAGAAGGAAGAACTCCATTACAGAGATCCTATCCCGAGATGGGATTAGCCTTTTTACTGCTGATGATATTGAACATGAGTTTCTTGATTTCTTTTCTAATTTGTTTACTAAAGATAAAGGCCTCCGTTTTTTGCCTGCTAATATTGCTTGGAGTCCTATTTCTCTAGAGCAGGCGAATGGTCTTGAAGGCATGTTCACAGAGGAGGAAGTTCGTAAGGCTGTTTTTTCTCTAGGTTCTGGTAAAACTCAGTAGGATGGCTTTACTGCTGAATTCTTTAAATTTTTTTGGGATACGATCAAACAGGATGTCATGACCATGATTCAGGATTTTTATTCCTCTGGGATTGTTAATGCTTCTATGAATGAGACATATATTTGTTTGGTACCAAAAAAGTTGGCTCCCAAATCTGTTACTGAATTTCGACCCATAAGTCTCATCTCTTGTGTTTATAAGATCATTGCTAGGGTTCCATCTGATCGTTTGAAGTCTGTCCTGCCTACTACAATTTCTAATAATCAACTTGCTTTTGTTTCGGGAAGGCAGATTCTTGATGCTTCTTTAATGGCTAATGAGTGATTGTGATTAGTCAAGTAGTAATTTAAAAGGTGTGGTTTTGAAGTTAGATCTTGAAAAGGCTTTTGATACTGTTGACTGGGATTTTCTTGATGCAGTATTACAGGCAAAAGGTTTTGGGAATCTTTGGAGGAAATGGATTCGTGGTTGTGTTTCCAGTGCAAACTACTATGTTATCATAAATGGTAGGCCTCGTGGGAAAATTATCCCTAGTCGTGGTATCCGACAAGGTGACCCTTTATCTCCCTTCCTCTTTATTTTGGTCTCGGACTGTCTAAGTCGTTTGCTGAACCATAGTGCTAATAGAGGCCTTATTTCATCCCATACGGTTGGTGCTTCATCCTTCAGTTTAAACCATCTCCAGTTTGCAGACGATACTTTACTTTTTTCTACAGCTGATCGACTTGCGCTGAAACGTTTGTTCGAAGTGGTTGAAATTTTTTAGAAGGCTTTTGGGTTTCGAATAAACCTTGCTAAGAGTGAAATCTTGGGTGTTCATATTGATGATTCTAATTAGGGGTGGATGTTGTCGACCTTTGGATGCAAACCAGGTACGTGGCCAACTACCTATCTTGGTTTGCCTTTGGGGGGGAACTCAAAAACTATTTCTTTTTGGAATCCGATAATTGAACGTCTGAAACAGAAACTCCATAATTGGAAGTACGCTTTTATCTCGAAAGGTGGGAGACATACCCTTATTCAAGCTACTCTCTCTAGTATGCCTTTGTATTATATGTCTTTATTTAAGCTCCCTTCGAGAGTCATTATGCATTTGAATAAGATTATTAGGGATTTCTTTTGGGAGGGTGCAAGGGGTGATGGTGGATTGCATAATGTGAAGTGGACAACCACTGAACTCCCTAAACTGTTGGGTGGTCTTGGGATTGGTAATTTTAAGCAGCGTAATATGACCCTCCTAGCAAAATGGATTTGGCGTTTCTCTCAGGAATATGATTCTCTTTGGAGGAAACTTATTGTTGCAAAGTATTATGATCACACGCAGATAATCGGTTGGCCCCCTTTTGCTCCTACTGCTCCTCATAAATCTCCATGGAGGTTCATCTGTGATGTTCGAGACTTGGTCTCCTCTCGTTCTACTAGGCGTATTGGGAATGGTGAGAAACACTTGTTTTTGGAGTGATTCTTGGCTTAGTTATGGTCCTCTCGACATCGCTTGCCTCGACTCTTTCGACTTTCTTTGTTCCCGATTCTAGTGTTGCAAGTCTGTGGAATTCCATGAATTCTCGCATGGGATCCAAGCTTCGACAAAACTTAATGATTTGGAGACTATTGAATGGGCTTTTCTTTCCCAACTACTCTCCCCTATAAACCTCTCGAATGTCCCTGATTCTTGGGTTTGGTCTTTGGAGTCTTCTGGATGTTTCTCTGTAAAATCTCTAACAGAGAGTTTGTTGTTCTCTGCTGATTTAGTGACACAAGACATCTATTCGGTGATTTGGAAGGATAATTATCCGAAGAAGATAAAGATTTTCCTTTGGGAACTTAGTCTGGGAGCTGTTAATACTTCTGATAGACTTCAAAAAAGAATGCCTTATATTAGTCTCTCTCCTTCTTGGTGTGCCATGTGTCATTTGGGATCAGAGTCTGCAAGCCATCTGTTTGTTCACTGTTTGTTTGCTCAACGTTTCTGGTGGTGTTTGTTGGACGCTTTCGGTTGGGTACTGCCTTTCTCCAATAATATTCTTGACTTTCTTTCCTCCGTTTTGGTAGGCCATCCGTTCAGCGGTTCGAAGAAGGTTCTTTGGTTGACCTTTGTTCGCGCTTTTTTGTGGCATCTTTAGATAGAGAGAAATGGTCGTTTATTCAGGGATGTTTCCTCTTCTTTTGATCGGTTTTTGGATCATGTTCTTTCCATTGTTTATTCGTGGTGCAAACATGTGCAACCTTTTGGTCTTTATAGTTTATCGTTTTTTATGTCAAATTGGCGATCTTTCTTGTAATTCACCTTTGGTGCTTGGAGTTTTCTCCATTTCATTTATCAATGAAATTGTTTCCTATTCCAAAAAAAACTTATATTGTATAATTGTGATCAACTGTTTATTATTTGTGTCGTACATTTTATTTCTCTGGACAGTACATTTTCAAACACAAGTAACATATAAGTTGTATTATGGAAACTCTGATTAATTCAACAAAAATAACATGAGATTTCATAGGCATATTTCTAGCATTTCAATGATTATGCACAAATTCAGCATTATACATAAATTTGGATGAACACATGGCATAAGTTTTGATTTTTTATGTAAATTTTTAGCATTTTCATGTTTATGCTCAAATTTAAAATTATGGGCCGATTTTGATCTAGCATGAAATTTAAACACAAAATTTGGATTTTCACAAATATTTCTAAATTTTTCATGTTTTGGTATAAATTTAGATTCGACAAAATTAGACACATTAGGCTAGAAGTAGCTTGAACAAAAATAGTCTTAGACTTAGATAAAGAGTTTTTATCAACATAGCCTGATCCCACCATGGCAAAAAAAAATTAGAGAAAAATGAGGTAAAAATAAAAGTTTAATTAAGACCATTGGATTATAGTAAAAAAAAAAATTGGTGAGAGATTAAAAGTAAAAAATAATAATAATAATAATAATAATATATAAAAATTAAAAATTAAAAAAGTACAAAATTTATTATAAATATATATTGGCATTCTCTTAAGCTAAGGTGTGAATAAACAAAATGGGTTCCACCTTCAATTTCAATGGATTTAAAACAGCAAAGGAAAAACTTATAGTATCATGATCTCTCTGGAAATAATTTCAAAAAACATGATCAGTGTGCAATCATAAATTGACGACCTTTCTATTAGTTTGTTTGAGATTAGTGTAGTGAATGTTAATACATCGATAGACCTATTACAAACCGCCACCGCTACCGTTGAAGAAATCCAAGACCAAGTCGGCGCAAACCAGACAAGAGAAGAAGACCAAGTTATGTTCAAATATCTCACTTATTTTAGTGGACATAAAAAGTTGAATACAATAACTATTTTTTTAAAATAATAAAATAGCTATTTTGAAGAATATGGTAGGGAACATTAATTAAATAGTAGGCTCACGGGACAATTTTATTAAAAAAAAATATATGTAAAAAATTTAAAAATACACACTATGTTAATACTACATTGTGAGTAACGTTCATGATGATGTTTCTGTTCGTATTCGTAAAGTATCAAAGAGATTAATGATATATTGAAATGAAGCCACGTAATTTTATGGAAGATATGAGATTGCTATAATAAACCGTAAGGGTGAGCATGTCAGAGCCAATTTTGGGCCAAAACTGACATCAACTATCAACATGCACGTTTATATCAGTCAATTCTAGTCGATTTTAATGAAGTTAGTTATATTGACTGACCAACCACATGATTGATCGTCTTTTATAATTTCTCGTGAGGCTGCTACAATGTAGTCGACAGTTTTTCACCGTTGGATGAAGTGAAAAGTACCTCGAATTTATATTCAAAGGATATGAGGGGCATGAAAATTATTCGATTAATATCCAACGATTATTACGAGGCAACCATATTGTGGCGAACTCATTGAATAATTTGTCAATTATTACTAAGTTTAACTGGACACCTGATAACATTTTCTTTCTTATGTATACCCATAACTTTCATTACAAGCATTACTTACCCAAAAAACATTTGTTACTGTTATGTTATGTGTTAAATTAGGCCAACGAGAATAAGCGTAAACGGTTAGACAGAATAAAAAGAGGTCAAAACGGAGCGACCTAATGGACCTATAGACAGAATAAAAAGCCCAATACCTCATATATGAAATTCAACACTTCAATTTCATTCCTAACTTAGACTTGTAGCTACACTCTTCTGTAGATTATATTTTGTCCATTAATATAATAGTCGACCCTTGTAATCACAGTTGGGTCAAATTACCGTTTTACCCATGTGATTACCTCTTTGTTTTCCTTAAGCACCATTGATCCTCTAATGAACAACCAGTCTATGGTCCTACCATAAACTCAAACCAGTTGGCCAGTTGGGTCAGCTATCGCTATTCACTTTGTCACGACTACCTATCACCACCAACTATTTATTCATCCGTCGGAATGTTGACGACTCCTTTCCTTTTTTCATCATTTCTGATCATCTCATCTCTCTGGCTTCTTCTTTTCTCTTTTATTGGTTTACTCTCTTATTTTTCATATGATATACAAGTTCACGACCCACCTTGCTCGTTATTCACGCTGGTTGTGGTGCTACGCAAAAGGAAAACAAAATCGATTAAAAATTGAACGGATCTAATTGGAATCAAAATCGATTGGGTCAATTTTTAATTGAAAACCAAAGAATAGTTGGTTTATTCGATTGAAAATCTTGAGAACCGAGGTGGTCTGTTGGTCACTGGTTTCGACCAGGACCGAACCGAACCGTGCACACCCCTAATTTTTCTTTCAAATTTGTTTGGCCATATATTATTCATTTTAACTCCGATTTGAGTGATTCAATAGGCGTTAGAATTGTTATTATGAGCTCTACGCTATGAAAACTTCAAAATGCTAAAATTATTAGTAATTAAAAGCAAGTTTGTTATCATCAAAATATTAATTAATTAAAATTAATTAATTTTAGATTAAAGCCAAAAAAAATTAAGATATTCGTGTTAACCATATATGAGGTATGTGAGAGTGCATTGACATCTTCTCTCAAGCAATTATAGGATTAAATGAATTGAGTTCCAAATTCAATTATATCAAAGATTTGTGTGATAGACATCATCTTTGCCCTAACTTGTTTACAACTGCATAAGAAAAACTTGTTAATATCACTCTCTCTTCATCTGTTTGGGATTAGTGCGGTCAATCTAAATACTGATATTGACCTATTGCATGGCGTAAATCAGAGTCACAACTACACAAATAATACTATTTGGACGACACTTTTTCCTTTTCCATCGTTTCTGATCATCTCATCTCTCTCTGCACTCGTTTTTTTTTCTCTTTTATTGGTTTACTCTCTTATTTTTCATATGACATCCAAGTTCACGACCCACCTTGCTCGTTATTCATGCTGGTTGTGGTGCTAGAAAGCAAAATCGATTAAAATCGAACTGGTCCGATTGGAATCAAAACCGATTGGTTCGATTTTTAATTGAAAATCAAAGAATAGTCGGTTTCTTCGGTCCAAAATCCTTGAGAATGGAGGTGGTAGGTTGGTCACTAGTTTCGGCCAGACCCAAACCGAACTGAACTGTGCACACCCTAATTAAAACAACAAAGGAAAAACTTGATAGTATCATGATCTCTCTTGTTTCCTTTCTATTAGTTTATTTTGGGATTAGTGTACAACGATAGACCTATCACAAATCGACACCACCGAGGAAGAAGTCCAAGACCAAGTCGGCACAAACGAGACAAGAGAAGAAGACCAAGTCGGACATCAAAATCCGTCGACCTCACGAGAGAATAGCGCCCCCTCCACAAGAAGAGCGATTCTGGGTGGCACAAGAACCTGTCAGTCGGATCTTGGGGGAAGATCTCGATCGGTATTATAGAAGAAGACAAAGACAAGTTTGAAATTCTTTTATTTTTTATAAAGAAAAAAAAAAAAAAGTTTTGTTAGAGATGGTAGGTGTGGTCATGTAGTTTGAATTTTAATTTTCATATTTTTAAATATCTAAATTTAACACACCCACCCTCACTAAAGGTTGAAATTGACCTTTATTTATAGTTTGTGTTATTATTATTATTATCTAAAAAAAGAAAAAAAGTTATCTCTATTAACATTCTTTTCAAAACTTTTGAAAATACATTTTTTATTATTATTATTATTATATTCAAAACTTTTGAAAATACATTTATTATTATTATTATTATTATACCAACTTTGATTAAGAAAAAGAAAAAAAAAAATCAACTAACAACAATAATTAATTTTATTCAACCCAAAATTCAAATAAATATAATAAGATTTAAAGTAGAAAATCAATATGATATTTTGATTTCAAGTAATAACAAAATTAAGGGATACATTTACAAATTTTAAAAAGCTTAAATTAGTTATAGTTTAAGGATAAAATAATTAATTTGACTTTAGATATCAAGAAACTCATTCATGGATTTTAATCATTCAAATAAATATGAGAGAGAAGAACCTTATAGTATTATGGCATCAACAATTATTAGGAGTATCTTTAATCTCCCAATAAAAGACAAAAGAGCGGGCATATCAAAATTAAATAAATAAATAAAAAGAAATGAAGCAATTAGTTGACTCATTCATTGTAACTTGTAAACATGTTTGGTCTTCCAAAAAAAAAATACAATAGAGAGTAGAGCAATCAAATTGAGTCACTTATTTTAGTGGACATAAAAAGTTAAATACAATAGCTATTTTTTTTAAATAATAAAATAGCTATTTTGAAGAATATGGTAGGAAACATTAATTAAATAGTAGTCTCACGGGACAATTTTATTAAAAAAAATACATGTAAAAAATTAAAGAATACACACTATGTTAATACTACATTGTGAGTAACGTTCATGATGATGTTTCTGTTCGTATTCGTAAAGTATCAAAGACATTTATGATCATCATTTGAACAATGAAATTAATGATACATTGAAATGAAGCCTCTTGTAACTTGTTTGGTGTGAAACTGGATTTTTCTCTTCCTCTGTTACCACTAAACTAAGGGTTACAACATTATCCTAAATTATATCCTAATTACCAAATTAAAAAACTAAAAATATATATTTAATGAAAGATCACGATCTTGTCTTTTGGATTGCATCAAAGATGGGCATGAACACATCAATGTCATAATTATTACTCATCTTGTACTCAAGTACCTAAGTCAACCTTTCGATACGAGAGAGCCATGATTTTTTTTCTCCATAGCAATCATAAATTGAATCATTAATAATCAAATAATGCAGGGACAAAAGTGATTTACAAGTTCACGACCCACCGTACTCGTTATTTACATTGGTTGTGGTGCTACTTCAAGAGGAAAGCGATTTTTAACTGAAAATCGAAGAATAGTCAGTGTTTTCGATCCAAAATCCTTGAGAACTGAGGTGGTCGGTTGGTCACTAGTTTCGGTCAGGACCGAGTTGAACCGAACCGTGTACACCCCCAATTTTCCTTTCAAATTTGTTTTGGCCATATATTATTCGTTTTAACTCCGATTTGATTGATTCAAGAGGCGTTAGAATTGTTATTCTGAGTTCTACGCTATGAAAACTTCAAAATGCTAAATATGATTAATTTTTTAATGGGTTAAAAGGCATAACTAATTAGAACTATTTTGGATTTTCAGCATGTCGTCCTCGTATATAGCCTTACTAAAAAAAGAACGTTTAACTGGTGAAAACTTTACTACGTGGAAGTCCAACTTAGATGCGATTCTTGTTGTTGACGACCTTCGGTTCTTACTGACTGAGGAATGTCTTCAGATCCCTGCTCAAAACACACCTCAATCTGTTAAGGATATGTTTGACCGTTGGTCCAAGGCTAGTGAAAAGGCCAAGGCCTATATCCTGGCTGACATATCTGATGTTTTAGCCAGGAAATTGAAGGGTATGGTCTCAGCACGTGGGATCATGGGTTATCTGCAGAATTTGTCTGGACAACCACCTGAACAAATTCGACATGAATCCCTTAAATACGTTTATAACTCCCGTATGAAGAGTGGTCATCGGTGGGAGAACACGTTCTCGATTTGATGGTCCACTTCAAGCGTGCAGAGATGAGATGAGCAAGCGGTCATTGACGAAAGCAAAATCGAGTTTCGTTCATCCTGGAATCTCTTAGAAGAGTTTCTGGAATTCCATGAGAATGCGGTGATGAACAAGATAGAGTATAACCTGACTACTCTCCTTAATGAACTACAAACTTTCTAGTCTCTTATGAAGAATAAGGGACAGGCTGATGAAGAGACAAATCTGTTTGCCCATTCCAGAAGGTTTCAGAAGGGTTCATTCTCTAGGATTAAGTCTTATGGTTCATCTTCTAGGTTTAAGAAAACCCAAAAGAAGAAGATAGAAGGGAAAGGGAAGACACCTACTGCTGATAAATGCAAGGGAAAAACCAAGGTTGAAGACAAAGTAAAATGTTTCCACTGCAACGTGGATGGGCACTGGAAGCGAAACTGCCCAAAATACCTTGCTGAGCTCAAAGAGAGAAGAAAGGTAAATTAGATTTGCTTGTTCTTGAAACTTGCTTAGTGGAAAATAATGATTTTACTTGGATACTTGATTTAGGATCCACTAATCACGTTTGCTCTTCGTTTCAGGAAACTAGTTCCTTCAAGGAGCTCGAATAGGGTGAGATGACGCTCAGGGTCGGAACGGGAGACGTCGCCTCAGCTCGTGGAGTGGGAGATGCCAAGCTGTTTTTCAGAAACAGATTTATTTTATTAAAAAATCTGTATATAGTTCCTAAGATTAAGAGGAACTTAATTTCTATTTCTTGTGTAATAGAACTTGGATATTGTATTTCCTTTTCATTGAATGAAGCATTCATTTTAAAAGAGGGTGTCAATTTTTGTTCTGCTAAATTGAAAAACGGTTGTATGTACTTAAACCGAATCAAACTAAAGCAATTTTAAATCATGAGATGTTTAAAACTGCAAATACTCAAAGTAAAATGCAAAGAATTTCTCATAATAATACCTATCTATGGCATCTTAGACTTGGTCATATAAATCTCAATCGGATTGAGAGATTATCTAAAAATGGACTTCTAAATAAGTTAGAAGATGATTCTTTACCTCCTTGCGAATCTTGCTTGGAAGGTAAAATGACAAAGCGACCTTTTACTGGAAAAGGTTACAGAGCCATAGAGCCCTTAGAACTTGTACATTTGGATCTTTGTGGTCCGGTGAATGTTAAAGCTCGAAGAGGGTACGAGTATTTCATCTCTTTCATAGGTGATTATTCGAGGTATGGTTATCTCTACCTAATGCATCATAAGTTTGAAGCTCTTGAAAAGTTCAAAGAGTATAAGGCTGAAGTAGAGAATGCATTAGGGAAAACCATTAAAACACTTCGATCCGATCGAGGTGGAGAGTATATGGATTTGAGATTCCAAGACTATATGATAGAACATGGAATTAAATCTCAACTCTCATCACCTAATATACCACAACAAAATGGTGTGTTAGAAAGGAGAAATAGAACCTTGTTGGACATGGTTCATTCTATGATGAGCTATGCTCAATTGCCTGCCTCGTTTTGGGGATACGCAGTAGAGACTGCAGTTCAAATCTTGAACACTGTTCCATCAAAGAGTGTTTCAGAAACACCTTTTGAATTGTGGAAGGGGCGTAAACCTAGTTTACAACACTTCAGGATTTGGGGTTGTCCGACACACGTGCTAGTGACAAACCCAAAGAAACTAGAACCTCGTTTAAGATTGTGCCAATTTGTTGGCTATCCCAAAGAAACGAGAGGTGGTCTTTTCTACGACCCACAAGAAAACAAGGTGATTGTATTGACAAACGTCACGTTCTTGGAGGAAGATCACATGAGGAACCACAAACCGCGTAGTAAATTAGTGCTAAATGAAGCTACAGATGAACCAACAAGAGTTGTTGATCAAGCTGGACCTTCATCAAGAGTTGATGGAGGAGCCAACACCTCGAGTCAGTCTCGTCCTTCTCAATCGTTGGGAATGCCTCAACGCAGTGGGAGAGTTGTTTCTCAACCTGACCGCTACTTGGGTTTAGCTGAAACTCAAGTTGTCATACCTGATGACGACGTGGAAGATCCATTGTCTTATAAACAGGCAATGAATGACGTAGATAAGGACCAATGGATCAAAGCCATGGACCTTGAAATAGAGTCAATGGACTTCAATTCAGTATGAGAACGTGTAGACCAACCTGAAGGGGTTAGACCCATAGGGTGTAAATGGATCTATAAGAGAAAGAGAGATGCAACCAGAAAGGTACAAACCTTTAAGGCCAGACTTGTAGCAAAGGGTTTTACCCAAAAGGAAGGAGTTGACTATAAAGAAACTTTTTCCTGTTGCTATGCTGAAATCTATTAGGATACTCTTGTCCATAACCGCGTTTTATGATTATGAAATCTAGCAAATAGACGTCAAGACTGCCTTTTTGAATGGTAATCTTGACGAGAACATCTATATGTCTCAGCCCGAAGGGTTCATAACCAAAGGTCAGGAGAAAAAAGTTTGCAAGCTCAATCGATCCATTTATGGGTTGAAACAAGCATCCAGATCTTGGAATATAAGATTTGATACTGCGATCAAGTCTTATGGTTTTAACCAAAACGTTGATGAACCTTGCGTTTACAAGAAGATCATCAACGACAAAATATCTTTCTTAGTATTTTATGTGGATGATATCCTACTCATTGGAAATGATGTAGGATACCTAACTGACATAAAGAATTGGTTGGCGACCTAATTCCAAATGAAAGATTTGGGAGAGGCGCAATATGTTCTTGGGATTCAGATCTTCAGGAACTACAAGACCAAAATGCTAGGTCTGTCTCAAGCGTTTTATATCGACAAAATGTTGTCCCGATATTCGATGTAGAATTCCAAGAGGAGTTTGTTGCCCTTCAGGCATGGAGTTCATCTGTATAAGGAACAGTGTCCTAAGACACCTCAAGAAGTTGAGGATATGAGACGTATTCCTTATGCCTCTGCAGTAGGTAGCTTAATGTATGCTCTGTTGTGCACGAGGCAAGACATTTGTTGTGCAGTGGGAATAGTTAGTAGGTACCAGTTCAATCCAGGGTTAGACCACTGGACAACAGTTAAAAATATCCTCAAGTATCTTAGGAGAACGAGCGACTATACGCTTGTGTATGGAACTAAGAATTTGATCCTTACTGGATACTGCGATTACGATTTTCGCACCGATAAGGATTCTCGGAAATCCACATCGGGATCAGTTTTCACCCTTAACGGGGGAGGTATAGTATGGCGAAGCATCAAGTAAGGATGCATCGCTGACTCCACGATGGAGGCTGAGTATGTCGTTGCTTGTGAAACAGCTAAGGAGACTGTTTGGCTAAGGAAATTCCTTACTAATTTAGAAGTTGTTCCAAATATGAAATTTTCCATCACCTTATACTGTGACAACAGTGGTGCGGTAGCCAACCTCGCAGCCATAAGCGAGACAAGCACATCGAAAGGAAGTATCACCTGATACGAGAAATAGTGGAATGAGGAGATCCATTTTCAAATACTCTCACGGCTAAAGTGTTCGAGGGTCATCTGGAGGGTCTAGGCCTACGAGACATGTACATAGGCTAATCTAGGGCAAGTGGGAGATATGTAATGGGTATATGGATGCCCTAGTTTATTGTATTTCTATCTCTGTAACCACTGTTTTAGATTATGATGTACCCCACTAGAGTTTTAGTTCAAGTGGGAGTTTGTTGGGGTTGTGCCCTAAAACTCGTAGTTTGTAATTATGTTCTAATTAATATAATAGAGTGTTATCATTTCAATAAAAAGTTACTGTTCGCTATCTACGAGTTTGCCTTTGTTTAAACCCCAAAATCCAATAAACTAAACATCCAAGGTTGTTAAATGTATCTTTAACTGAATGTAGTGTACATATAAAGGATCTCGGTTCGAGATACAACCTAAAGGATCTATAGTTAGGAGATAAGGTTTGGGTAACTTACCCTGGTAAAACTATGGATGTTCGGTTCGAGATACAACCTAAAGGATCTATACAAACACTGTGATTCTAACATGTTCGTGTAGATGACATGTGAGTGGGGATATCCTATGTAATGAGATTACATAAGACCGAACCACGAAATAGTAACCTTTAGTTGTAACTCCGTTGACTAGTTAAGTTTCTATTTCACTAGGATGACCTATGCAACTTGATCTCAATCCTGAGCAAGTTACGAACTCCTGTTCGCGAGAGATTGTCCTTTGACTAGTATGAGTGAGAGCGACCAGATTCGCCGACTCAATATGCCTACCTTCTTGGGGACAAGATCGAGTGAGCGACTAGGAACTTAACTTAGCAAGATGGAATTCACTCATTCTCGCCTACTAGGGTAAGTAGAGGAATGTTTCCTTAAGTGGTGTCTCCGAGACTTGAACAAAGAGCCCGACCCTCTCATTGGCCCGAGAGGGACTCTGTTTGTCGGTAGGACCACAAACAAATTGTTCATTAGAAGAGCACTAGTACTTAAGGTGCAAGATGTAACCCAGGGGTAAAACGATAATTTGACCCAGCTGGTGTTACGAACATTCGTGAAGGATTGACTTGCTGTTATTGGTCAACATCCGTGGACACAGAAACATATCTGCAGTGAGAAGAGTGTAGCTGCGGGGCTTTAGTGGAGTGGTCCCGTAGTTAACGAATGTTGATTGGGAGGTTAATGAGATTAACCGACCAATCTCGTATCGTTGGAGCTTCTGATCTATAGGTCCATTAGGTCCACCTTCTAGCTCGTAAAGGGTTCTTAGATCGTTTGAATTTGAAATGTTCAAATTCATACGGGAATAAACTTAATGTATATTTATACGATATAATATATAGTTTTGGAACTATATATTATAAATTTAATGTGAATATGGTTCGTATTAAATTATATGAGAGAATTAAATATTTGAAAGAGTTCAAATATTAAATTTAAATGTGAATATGATTCTATTTGAAAACTATAGGTTAAAATCTAATGTGCATTTGATGTGCATTAATCTATAGAATAAAAGGTAAAATGATTAAATGAGATTTAATCATTATTTATAATATGTTATTTAATTAAATATGATTTAATTTAATTAATTTGATTAATTAAATTAATTAATTAATTTTGAATTAATTAATTAATTGAGAACGTGTCACGATGACACATTCCCATCACTCCTCATTCTTTTATTGATAGGGAGTGGGGAGTTACCCCTGCTATGCTCTTATTCTTCTCCAATGGAGAGAGATGAAATTGATCGATGAAATTATCTGCAATTGGGAATTGCTACTGTAAATAAAATTCTCTCTCAAAATCCTTACATTGGAACCCTTCCCACCTAGGGTGGTCTAAGCATTCAGAGGATAGAGGGTTTTCCTCGTGGTGCTGTCCTGTTGAAGAAAAACAGAGAAGTGTTCTTACTTGTTGTGATTGCTGCAATAGGAGCAAGGAATTGCTGGAAACTGAAACTACAAAGTGTAACTTCTCTTCGTTTTAGCTTAATTGTTATTTTCAGTATGTTTGCATGTATATCTCCATGCCTAATTAGATTAGAAATTCCATGTTTGTTCTATTTTCATCAATATACTGGTTTTTGTTTCTAACCAAAACAATCAAGCAATTTCGATTGCAAACTCGTTTCCGCTACTCAAGAGGATTAGATCTCCATCAGTTGTTACAATCACCTGTTATTAAGATATCATCAACATAGATCAACACTAACACTTCTATGGAAGAACTAACAAGAAAGAAGAGATAACTGTCAGCTCGAGAATTGGAGAACCCCCATGCTAACAAGGTAGCCTTCAATAGATCATACCAAGCATGTGATGCTTGTTTTAAGCCATACAAGGCTTTGTGTAGCTTACATACATATTCAGGATGCTTGACATCAATAAAACCCTCACGTTGCTTCATAAACACTTCTTCCTCAAGATAACCATTAATTAAAAAATTAAATATTAATATATAATTGCCATGCATTTATTCTTGTGATAAATATGTTATAAATATATGTTTATTCGTGTGATGAATGATCAAGCACTTTATAACATAGAAATGCATGTAACCTAAGACTAATTACCTAGTTTTGAAATGGTTTTAGAATTGGAATTAATTAGACCTTAGGTTATCTAGTTCTAATTAGAATTAGACAACCAATAATATATAAACTATGATTAAAGAGAGACTTTTTCTAAGGAGGCTAAATTGAGATATTTAAGCTGACGAAAATGGAACACCCTACCTGAGAGTGAATTTAATCCATAGGTTTATAAATTACTATTCGTGAGTGGTGTTTATTAAAGAGTTAATAAATTAAACTCATAGACCTAGGTTTATTAAAAGGTTAATAGACTTAGGTAATTTCAGTATAAATGTCATATTGGTACACTTAGGTTATATTGTCTTAAATACTTAGTGGGAGTGAAAAGGTATATATGATATATCAATTTCCTCTTACGATCTCCACGAAGTTCACACCGTGACATTCATGCCCGACCTGTAACTGGGAGAAAGAAGTGTGTCAACACATCCTACGGTGTCTGCTCTATTATGTTGGACTGTGAGCAGTGGCAGATCCATAATTTTTATCGAGAGAAGGCTTAAATATGAAATTCAAAAAAATATTTAAAGTTATACATGCTAAAGTTTGAACCTAGAACTTAAAAGGAGGTTGGAGACATACTAACCGTTAAGCCAGAAGTCTTTGAGTTTTAATTTGATTTTTTATATACATATTATATACAGTAAAAAAATTGAAGGGAGGCTTGGGCCCCCTCTGGACCTTAGCTAAATCTGCCCCGTGAGATTTCCATGTTCCGCCCTTTGAATTTTCAATTCGGTAGCATTGTTGAGTCGACCTTTGAGGTCTGAAAATGGTGGGTTACACGAATTGCTAAGTGTTAGTGAATTATTGACCAAAATAGCGATAACTAGAATGTTATAGAAAATAAGACTTATTTCGATATTAGTATTTAGTTAAGAATATCTTGATTCGGTGAAATAGTGATTGACTGACCCTCGTTAGCGATTAAAGTATCGTTGCAAAAATAATAATGAGTTGATGAGTATATTACTTTTGCTAAATTTTTAATTCGGGGCTCTAATAGGTTTGAAGCAATTCACTACTTTTGGCGGTAAATCCAGTTCAGAGTGAGAGAGGCAGCTTAGACTCACAGAAAAAAGACACAAAAATGTCGATTTCAGCTCTCAAGATTTCAATGGAGATCAATCAAAATATCTCCAATTCCATTCCCCACTTGTTCAGCTTCCAAATAAATATCCTGGCTCCCATTTCTCTTTCTTCATCACTCCAATGGCGCTTTCAGCGATTTCCCCTCTTCCATTGGCCGTCTCCTTAGGGTTTCACCGTCCTCCATGTCCAACCACGGTGCCTCGTCGCTTTTCATATCCTTCTGCTTCTTTGAGCTCTTCCTCTTCCGAATCTAAATCGGTCAAAGCATCACCGTCCAGCAATGGAACTTCAACGCCCTTGGTTGAACCCTCCAGAGCTGTGGACTCGAATTTCAACTACGCGTTTGCTAACCCTATTGGTGGTGGTGGTGCTCTTCATCCGATTCTTGGGTTTATGCAATCCACTGAATCCTCAATTGAGAGGGTAATTGTTGTTTTTTTAATCCCTTTTCATTTTCGTTTTCAATTGGGGGTTAAATTCTACCCCTGTTGTTTAGTTTCCCCGTTGAAGCTGAAAGTTTGTGCTGGCTGTGAATTTAATCCATAAACACTTTGAAACTGAACTCGTATACTATGATTCTTCATTGAGAGTTTGGCCGTGGAGCAGATACATATGAAGACTTTATTTTGTTACTTTTAGTTTCTATGGTTAAGTATGTCCAAATTGAACTTATTCAATTTGATTAACTAACTTCAGAGTTAGATGGGTTGGTGCCAGAAAAGATACCCATTAGGATGATTTCAGATTTTTTTTTTTTTTAATAAAAAAATTTAGATGGGAGGTTGATTCCTTCTATTGTATTTGTTTTTCTTTTTTTATTCTTTTTGGAGTCTGATCTTTCAATTCTTTGATGGGCTAATGACCGTTCCTGTCTCATCTGATGTTAAGCAGGTTATTTTTGACTTTCGTTTCTTGGCACTGCTTGCTGTTGGGGGTTCACTGGCGGGTTCATTCTTGTGCTTTCTCAATGTACTTTCTCCAGCTCTCCTTAAAAATAAATCTTGCGAGAAATCACTATAGAAGTCATTGGATGCTACATAGAAATAAAATTGTTTCACCATGCAACTGAATTCCGTTTGCAGGATGTTTTGGATATATATTGAAGATAAATCATGTAGAAACAATTGGTGCACAGAATTTTCTATTGAAAAGTTTTCTTGTAGTATGTGTTTGTATGGTGGATTTTATCCTAAAGTTGCCTGGCCAACTCAATACTGTTCTGATAGTCATGTTTGATTTAGATGTTCTACAAGAAAAAAAAGATGGTCTTTATGATTATCTAAATCGGTTCCTTATTCTTGTGTTTACCTCAATCTTTTAATGAGTTTATTCAATTTTTTATCCTTTATGGTTTCTAAATCTGATTGAACTATTACTTGGAGAGTGTCATTGGATGTTTGGTTTCATAAGGAAATAGAACATAAGTACTTGCTGTGCTGTCCGAACACCTCAAGATTAAATAGTTGGGCATAAATCATCACTGATTAGGTATGATAAATTACGTGATATTATTTGTGGTTTAGGTTTTCTATTATTAATCTTTTCTTGTTGCTGTTAAATGTTGTGAGGTTAAAGTGATCGGCAGTACAAGTTGAATAATGCTCACTTCGTATTGCATGTTCATAGAATCAGAGGAAAAGAGAAATCTACCTCATTTTTGTCATGAATGATCAATATGTTTTATAAGATAATTTCGATTTTTGTATTGAAGATTCTATGTTTTTATGTATGATAGTGATACTACAATTGTACGTGTAGTTTGACTGCTCTCAGTTTGTCTGAAGGGCTGCGTTTATATTTGTGATGCATATAAAGTTTACTGGTCAAGCTGTGTCAAAGGGATTCACACTGGACAAATGGTTCTGCGACTTGTTGAAGCTATTGGTAGGATCCTCGGATATTCACTACTGTATCTCTTTTTTATGCTGGTCTATAAAGCTGCTAATTGCATTTAAAAAACATGATTTTTTTTGTTTTCCTTCTTATGTTAAATTACATTGTCACTGACTCACTGGCATTGGCACCTGCAAAAAGTAAAACCACGGGCCATAAATTCTGTGGGTCTTTTTATCTTGTTCATAAAACGATAATGAATTATTACCTCATGCAGACGTATATCTTGCTGGAACCGTCATGTTAATCTTTGGGATGGGCCTATATGGATTGTTTATCAGTAATGTGTCTCCTGATGAGCCTCCTCCTGTTGATCGTGCCCTGCAAGGATCCTCACTATTTGGAATGTTTGCCTTGAAGGTAAATTAAAGGCTAATTTTTTAAGAAAATCAATAATGTCCTTCAAGTATGCATTTACCAGCACTTCGCTTCTTTCAAGATGAGTGTTGAATCTCTACTGGATTTCTAAGTTGATAGGTTCGGATGTATTTAATCTTTCATATAGTTTGGGTTTGGATATTAATTTGATTCACAAAGTCCTAACTCTTAAACTATTAATATCAATTAAGGAGGAAATAACATTGTAGGGGTTTGAACTCAAACCATGTTAAAAAAACCATTAGACCCCAAAAGCTTGAGTATAGTTGATACCATGTTAAATAACCATTTGACCCTTGACCAAAAAAAATCACTATTAGACTCAAAAGCTTAGGTATAGTTTAATGTATATTTAATCTTTTGTATATATTCTAGTCACTATATGAAAATTGAGAACACTCGGATTAGAATGGTTCTAAGCAACTTGAACCCCCCCTGAAGAAAATCTCTGATTCCAATAGTACTGAATGCTGTAAGCTTGATAAAATCTTAATGGGATGAAACCTTGGTGCTTGTATTATCCTGAAACTTCTGGAACAGAGAATGGGATATGAGCTTAGTTTTTATGGTCCATGTATTTTTACATTTGTTCTCTCTTTTCCAAGGACGGCATTTGTAATTTTTGGTGTTACTGGTTGCAGGAGAGGCCAAAATGGATGAAAATTAGTTCTCTTGATGAGTTGAAAACAAAAGTTGGACATGTTATTGTCATGATTCTTTTAGTAAAAATGTTCGAAAGAAGCAAGATGGTTACGATAGCCACCGGTCTCGATCTACTGAGTTATTCCGTCTGCATTTTCCTGTCATCTGCTTCTTTATACATCCTCCATAATCTACACAGGCCAGAATAGGGGAATACAAAGTCATTATGCCAAGGAAGAGCAAAGTATCGCCTTCTTAAATCATGTAGACACGACCGAGCTTTGAATAATTTGTTTGGTTTTGGATGCTTTTATTTCCTGTAATGTCTGTTAAGAGCTGAATGCATTGTTTCCTGGCCAAAATTTCCTGTTAGCAGAAAAAATTGCTGTCTCCTTTAGGGATAATTGCAAAGTGTATACTTGTGGTTTAATGCTGATGTATATATACTTTCAATGATATAAACATGATTGCTTGTAATTTAATCATTTGTTGGGTGAACTCCTTGTTGACTTAGGAGCTAAACAAAGAATGTGTTTTATAGTTGTGTTGAATCACAAAGTGAAGTTTGTCTGTGACATTTTAGGATACCATGGAAGTCATTTATGCTACCAAGTCCTTAAAGAACTATATTTATTGACAGCCAAATTGATGGAATATTCACCTTTAAGTACATCAATGGCAAAGTTGAGATGATTATGTCTCTGTGGGATAACGATTTCATTTTCAATTTTCTTTTTTAAATGTTCTTTTTTTAAAAAAAAATTATGTTTGTTTCTTCATTTTTTAACTCTAGTTTTTACCTTATAGAAAAGTCAAGTTTCTAAAAATCACTTGGTTTAGATTTTGAAAACATTTTTAAAAAATATAAAACAAAACAAAAAAACTCATACGTGAAACTAGTATTTATAATCTTAGTTTTTAAAAATAAAAAATAAAATGGGTAGCAAAATTGAATTTTAATTTAAGAAACGGTTGAAAATGTATTAATATATTTTCCAACTAAAATATTATTAATTAATTTAGAAAAATTGTAATGGATAGCAAAATATTGGTTCTTATTCGCAAATATAACAAGTTTTTTTTTAAAAAAAAGAAATACAAATATAGCAAATATTTTTAATAATATTTTTTAATTTCCATTTTGCTCTTGATTGAAGCCTGATAAACTTATTTCACTGTTCAGAATCTATCGGTGATAGACTTCTATCCCCGATAAACTCTTATCATAGAACTCTATGAGAAGGATTGAAGCAATCTTAACACACTTATCACAGTTAGGAGTCTATTAGTAGATATCATATAGTTAGAAGTTTATGAGTGATTGTATGTGGTATAATACAATTTTGAAGCAAGGCTTGGAGTAGGCTGCTAGACTTTTATCATAGTTAGGATTCTATTGGTGATAGACTTCTATCACTGATAGACTCTATTATCACAGTAAGGATTCTATTAATGATAAACTTCTATCACTTAAAAACTCTTATCACGGTTAGAAGTCTACCAATGATAAACTGTGATAGAATGCAATACATGAAGATAGATTTTTATTAAGGTTATTCTATCACTGATAGACTGTTAGGATACAACTAACAAGAAAAACACGAAATAGAACAATGTTGCAATATCAATAGAAATTACAAAGTCAATAGCCTTTCGAGAGGGTCATGTCTCTCCCAAAATCTCTACACTGAGACAATACCCAAAATCATCCCCTTTTATGAACCCTAACTTCCCTATTTATAACAAGATACTACTAGCTAATTACTATTTTGCCCTTACTAATAAAATACTCATATACCTAATATACCCCTTACTAGTACTCTCACAATACTCCGCCCTTCAAACACACCTTGTCCTCAAGATGTGCCAACTTCAAAATTGGGTGACCAACAATCTAGGTTTTTTTTTTTTTTTTTTTTTTTAATAATGAAACACAGAACCCAAAATCTACCAACTATTTCAAACTCAAATTTAAAAAAGAAATGGGCCTTATCCAAACCAAAGTCCAACCCAGAGTTGATGTTGTCCATTTTTCCAACCCCAATTCCTGACACTTCACGTGACTGATGTTAGGGTCTATTAACCAACCCTTTGTCTTTTCTCCAGTCACTCTCTTCTACCTATCAAATTTCGCATCGCCGCTTTTCTTAGTGTTTCATCTTCAGCTGTACCACAGTCCTCGACAACCATGTCCTCCGGTAACCATTTGTCTTACTTTTTAAAAAAAAAATAAAAAATAATTTATTGATGGCAGTCTCCCTTGGATCCCTCTACCGCATTTCTTCGTATCTTGCATCGGTGCCTTCCTTGAAGTTTCGTCTCCGGCCACACGGGGGTCTTGTCGCAAACTCTCCCTTCTTCGATTTTTTTTTCTCTCCCGAAAATCTGCCTCCTCAAGTTTATGATGATCCTTGTGTTGGCGCCTCCACCCGAGCTTCTTCTCCAACCATACCCATATTTGTCACCGACCATGGCTTCCGACGGTCACTTATTTATTTTTTCCTTCCCTTGCCCATTGATTTTTAGCATATTCATCTCTTTCTTCTTCATCCGCCCGTCGGTAAAATGCACATGTGTCGTCTTCTTCTTCATTTGTTCATCGGTTACAACTACCAAGTGTTTTCTCCGTTGGATTTTCATTCGTCCATCACCACACCCTCCCATCGGTATGTCGATTCGCCCTTGCATTTCCGGAGATGCCCTAGTGTGATTCTGACACCTTATAGCCATATTTCGACTTCGAGCTGATAATTTTTTGTTAATTTTGCTGCCCAACCTTGATCTACTTTTATTTTCCTTGTTTTTCTTCTTTTTTTTTTTGGCTTCTTCAATTACTCCCACCGGGCTACTGCCTTTCTTCTCCTTTTCTCTTTCCCTTTCTCTCTCCATACTTTGGTGATTGAAATCCTTCCACTGCTTTTGCATCTCTTCCACCATTTGTAGTTGTTTGGCCATGGATGCTTGTACCTTCAACAATACCTCTAGCACACGATCACGATCCATCGCTAGAGTTGATGTTCCAGGATGAACGTGCTCTGATACCAATTTGTTAGGATACCACTAACAAGAAAAACACGAAATAGAACTATGTTGCAATATCAATATAAATTACAAAGTCAATAGCCTTTCGAGAGGGTTATGTCTCTCCCAAAATCTCTACACTGAGACAATACCCAAAATCATCCCCGTTCTATGAACCCTAACTTCCCTATTTATAATAAGATATAAATAACTAATTACTACTTTGCCCTTACTAAAAAAATACTCATATACCTAATATACTCCTTACTAGTACTCTCACATAGACTCTTATCACAATTTGAAGTCTATCAGTGATAGACTTTAATAGACTGTAAAACTGAAATACGGCTTAGAGTATTATGCTGATAGAAGTTTATCATAGTTAGGAGTCTATCAGTGATAAACTTCAATCACGCACTACTCCTATGATAGTGATATAAGTTTATAAGTAATGAACTTTAATAAAAAGAAAGAAACAACACATATAGAAGTCTACTAGTGATAGTGATAAACTTATATCACTGATTGACTTCTATCATAAGACAATGATTGAAATCTATTAGTAATAGACTCCAATACTATAGAAAAAGTTGAACGTTGGGCATCAATTGAACCTAGGATTTTTAGCCGATTGATTAAACGTTGGAGAAAGGAAAAGGAAATCACAAAAAATTAAAGGAAAAAGAAATCACAAAAAATTACAAAAAACCAAAGATAGTTTGAGGAAGAAATAAAAGAAGATGAATCAATATTTTCATTTGGACTAAAGATACGTGTATGGACTTTTTAGTAATTTAAATGAAAATTTGACATGTATGCAAATAGTTTAACAATTTGCTATATTTGCAACCCAATTATCCCATTGATTTATGAACATGTTTTTTATTATAAATTTTGTATAAAAATTAATTAAGTCTCCCCTTTCTCTCCCCTTCCTTCAGCCATCATGACTGTCGATCAAGTCAAGCTATGCCTTGTCGTCGTTCTAATCAACTTCTTTTGCACAACCCTGTTTGGTTTATTTGAGTTTGATTATCCCCCACATAAATTTGGAGCTGGAGAAAGCTACCTTTGATTAAAAAACAGAGGATTACTATCATATTAAAGACTAATTCTCTCTCGTTGATGGTTCTCCTAAAAAAAAATGTAGGAACTGTAGAGATGCCTTGAATATGTTATCTGGCGATTCGAATGACCAAGTATGGGAGTCTCGCTATAGGAGCTGTAAATACCAAGTCTTGATCTCAAAAACTCTTTTCTAAAAAAAAACATTTTTCTTGCTTTCTCTAAACCTTTACTATCATCTGACAAGATTTATCATTTTGTAGGTTGAATACTTTCTTGCATTAATGGTCCAAAGTAATGGGAGGTAGTCAAACCACTAGGTATGTCTATAAAGGAACCGTCTGACTCCACAAAATTTGTACTACTTTCATCTCCCGATGCCTATATAGACTTTAATTTATATTTGGAGCTCTCACCAACATCCTGTAGATTTTTCCTATTTTTGTGTAAAATAACACTGTTGATATTGCCATTAACGTTAGAGGAGCATGATCCGTCCAGTCCTCAAACTCTCGCAACAAAATCTGTGTGACATCTTTTTTTAGAAGAAAAACAGAGTGCTCCTCCTCTAAAGATTGAATGAAAAAACTCTTTCCTTTCATTTTTACTTTGAAAATATCTTGATTAGTTGCATCCTTAATCAAACAATACTTATTTTCAAAAGTAACTTTAAAACCTTTTTCAATAAGTTGTCCTACACTCAACAAATTTTGATCAATATCAGGAACAAAAAGAACACCATATATGTGTTTTGTACCTGTACAGCTTGCAATTGCAACAATCCTTTTTCCTTTGACAGAGATGTAATCCTCATTGTCAATTCTTACTTTGGTGATGTTAGTTGTGATGGAGATCTAATCCCCTTGAGCAGCGGAAACGTGTTTGGAATCGTAATATGCAAGTTCGTTTTGGTTGAAATACAAAAACCAATACATTGTTGAAAAAACAGAATAAGCATACAACTCTAATCTAATTAGACATGGAGTAAAAATATACAAACATTAGGAAAATAACTAAAAACAAAAAAGGAATTCATAATTACCTTTGTAGATTTTCCTCAGCAACTCGTTGCTCCAAGCTTTACAGCAACACAGCAGAACAAAGACTTCTCTGTTTCTCCAGCAAAAACACAACCACTTGGAGAACCTTCTATTCTCTGAGTTTCTCCTTAGATCTAGATTCTGG
Organism: Trichosanthes cucumerina; assembly: GCA_036507285.1. Classification (NCBI taxonomy): domain Eukaryota; kingdom Viridiplantae; phylum Streptophyta; class Magnoliopsida; order Cucurbitales; family Cucurbitaceae; genus Trichosanthes; species Trichosanthes cucumerina. Next base: position 82,726,269 of record CM071838.1, on the reverse strand, counting down.
TGGAAAACCTCCAACAATTTGGTAGATTGGGAATTCAGAGAGTGAGGGAGAGAGAATTCTTCTGTGTTTCAATTCAATCAATCGAATGATGCATCTGTGATTTCTGCTCTTCTCACCAGGAGAAAAACATCACAGTGGGTAACTTCCCACTCCCTATCGAGGGAGAGTTGGGAGTAGTGGGAACGTGTCCTCCTGACACGTTCCCAATTAATATTATAATTAATTAATTAATTAATTAATTATTAAATTAAATCTTTTTTAATTCAAATATAATATTAATTAAATGATTAAATTACATTTAATCATTTTACCCTTTATCCTATAGTTTAATGTACATCTCATGTATATCAAGATTTAACCTATAGTTTACAAATATGAATCATATTCACATTTGAATTTAATATTTGAACTCTTTCAAATATTTAATTCTCTCACATAATTTAATATGAATCATATCCACATTAAATTTATAATATATAGTTCCAAAACTATATATTATATCGTATCTATATACATTATGTTTATTCTCTTATGAATTTGAACGTTTCAAATTCAAATGATCTAAGAACCCTTTACGAGCTAGAAAGTGGACCTAATGGACCTACAGATCAGAAGCTCCAACGATACGAGATTACTCGGTTAATCTCATTAACCTCCTAATTAACATTCGTTAACTATGGGAACACTCCACTAAGTCCCGCATTTGCACTCTTTCTCATCGCAGATATATTTACGTGTCCACGGATATTGACCAATAATAAGCAAGTCAATCCTTCACGAATGTTCGTAACACCACCTGGGTCAAATTACCAGTTTTTTTACCCCTTGGTTACATCTTGTACCTTAAGTACCGGTGCTCTCTAATGAACAATTTGTTTGTGGTCCTACCAACAAATTAAGTCTCTCTCGGGCCAATGAGAGGGTCGGGCCCTTTGTTCAAGTCCGGAGACACCACTTAAGGGAACATTCCTCTACTTACCCTAGTAGCGGGAAGAAGTGAATTCCATCTTGCTAAGTTAAGTTCCCAACCACTCACTCGGTCTTGTCCCCAAGAAGGTAGGCATATTGAGTCGGCGAATCTGGCCACTCTCACCCATACTAGTCAAAGGAAAATCTCTCGCAAACAGGAGTTCGTAACCTGCTCAAGATTGAGATCAAGTTGCCTAGGTCATCCTAGTGAAATAGAAACCTAACTAGTCAACGGAGTTACAGCTAGAGGTTACTATTTCGTGGTTCGGTCTTATGTAATCTCATTACATAAGATATCCCCACTCACATGTCATCTACACGAACACGTTAGGATCAGTGTTTGTATGTATTGTAGTTTGTATCGTATACAAAAGTGGGTCACATCCATAGTTTTTGGATTTAGGGTTAAAACAAATGGTAAAAGGTACCCAATTATGCACATATGATTTTAATATGAAACTATTTCATATTAAATTAATCATTTGGATAATAATACAAATATAACATATAGTTCAATATGAATCATATTCACGTTAAACTATATATTATATCGATTATATCTCATATAATTGATATAACTCTCATTTATGAATTCGAACATTTCAAATTCGCTCCAAACCTTTACACCCTCGATAAAGTCCAAGTTGAGCCAACAGAGGGACCTAATGGACCTACAATTCATAAGCTCCAATGATACAAGGTTAACCAATCAAACTCTTTTACCCGGTTAACCAACATTCATTAACTACGAGTCATTCCACTATAGACTCGTAACTGCACTCTCCTCATTGTAGAACAAGTTGTGTCCATCGATTTAATCAATGCCCGTGAGTCGCCCTTCACATGTTGTTCGTAATAATAGCTAGGTCAAATTACCGTTTTACCCCTGTGATTACCTCTTGCTCCTTAAGTACCACTGATCCTCTAATGAATAACTAGTTTATGGTTCTACCATAAACAAAGCCCCTCTCGGGCCAGTGAGAGGGTGAGGTGTCGTTGTTCAAGACCTGAATTCAGCCCTTAAGAGAACAATTATCAAAATTTCCTAGCTCGTAAACGAGTGAATTCCATCTTGCTGAGTTAAGTTCTCAGCTCCTACGAGGTTTTGTCCCCAAGAAGATAGGCATATTAAGTCGGCAACTCTGACCACTCTTACCCATACTAGTCAAAGAACAAACCTCCGCAGACAAGAGTTCGTAACCCATGTAGGATTCAAGTCGAGTCACTAATGGTCATCTATGAATTATTAGATCCTAATCTGTTAACAGTGTTATATCAGTTGGCTAATAATTCGAGGTTTGGTCTTGTATGATCTCATCGCACAGGATGCCCTCACTCGCATGTCAACTACATGAACGAGTTGGATTGACCCGTTTGTATCAAATACAAAATGGGTTGCATCCATAGTGTTACCGGGATGAGCTTCCCAACCCTATCCATGTCCATTTGGGTTATATACTTGAACATGATCCTACCTTTGTGTCTACTACACACTATTCAAGCTCTCATAAGCATAACCCTAAACCTTAATTTATTGGATTTAAGTTTTAAATGCGAGTACACAAGAAATTATGAAAAATAACTTTTTATTAATTCCATTAAGCATTTACAAACAATACGAGTTTAGGGCATAAAACCCCAACATGTTGATCCTTGTATTCTCATGATGCTTGGCTGGTAAGACTCCTTCAACAACACCTTCTTGCCTCATGGCTCTTATTTGCTCTTATGCTTGTAAAACATTGAGAATCTCTGCAACGGTAATTTGAGTTAGATCCTTGATATTTTCTAAGGCTGAAATAGATGCCTCAAATTTTTCAGACACTATTACAATAATTTTTTCAACAATTATTGAGTCCTTAAACTCAGTACCAAGTAATTTGATTATGTTTGCAATGTCCAATAACCTATAAGACTACTCTTTAATTAATTGATTATGTTTCCTTCGTCCTCTACAACTCGAATTCTCGAATTTTAGCACATACATTCCTTTGATTCTTCCATCTTCCTCATACTCAGACTTGAGATAATTTCATATCTCATATGCTGACTTTAGAGTTACAATCCGAGTGAATATAGTAGATGAGACGACAACAAACAAACAAGTCTTTGTCTTGGATTTCTTTGTCTTTTTCTCCTTCTGCAATTTGATCTGCGCTATGGTAGAATTGTTTGGGAGATCAGAAATTTTATAATCCTCTTTCACAGCTTCCCAAATATCCAAAGCTTCCATATATGCCTCCATATGAACGATCTAAACCTGGTAGTTGTCTCCATCAACACTGGTGCAAAAATTGGAGAGAAACTGGACTTGCTCGGATATCCATGTCACAACAATCTCACTCACAGATACCTTAAGAATGAGGCTCTGATACCAATTGTTGGTTCTGAGTATGAGAAAATGACAATATTTTTCTGTTGCAAGGTTGAAGCAAGACATAATTCAAGAGGTCATGAGTTTAAATCCTCCACCCCAAATGTTATTGTACTCAAACCAAAAAAAAAAAAAAAAACCTAACATAGTGCTCCTAAACTTGCTCTACAAAAAAGCATGAATAACAACTAGCAATGCGGGAACAAATAAAACTCCTGGACTCGACGATTTTATGTTGAAATTCTTTAAAAAATCATTGAACACCCCTAATCATTAATGCTAGTATAAATTAAGACCTATATTTGTCTCATCCAAAAATGCAAAAATGACCTAAACTTGGTAGTTGTCTCCATCAAACACTAGTACAAAAATTGGAGAGAAACTGGCTTGCTTAGATGTTCATGTCACAACAATCTAACACACTCACTCATAGACACCTCAAGAATGAGGCTCTGATACCAATAGTGGGTTCTGAGTATGAGAAATGACAATATTCTTCTATTGCAACGTTGAAGCAAGATATAATTCAAGAGGTTATGGGTTTAAATCCCCCCCACCCCAAATGTTGTTGTACTAAAAAAACAAAAAAAAAACAAAACCTAACATAATGCTTCTAAACTTTCTCTACAAAAAAATCATGAATAACAACTAACAATGCCAGAACAGATAAAACTCCTGGACTCGACGATTTTATGTCGAAATTCTTTAAAAAAATTATTGAACACACCTAATCATTAATGCTAGTATAAATGAGACTTATATTTGTCTCATTCAAAAGAAAGTTGATGCAAAAATGGGTGATTATAGACCTATTAATTAGCCTTACAACTTGTATATATTAAGTCATAGCAAGGGTTCTATTAGATAGATTGAAAAAAAAAATCTTATACGGATCACCAATCAGCTTTTGTGGTAAATCGTCCAATCATTGATATGTCTCTCCTTACAAATGAAATCATTGATTAATGGACTAAAAGAAAAAACAGTGGCATTGTCATAATACTCAAAATAGAGAAGGTGTTTGATATGGTGGATTAAGACTTCCTAGATGACATTCTTCGATCAAGCTTCGAGGAAATGAATTAAGGGTGTTGCATCTCATCGACAAACTACTCCATTATCATTAATGGCAAACCAAGAGGCAAAATACAAGCAACTAAAAGAGTTTATCAAGAAGATCCATTATCACCCTTTCTCTCCATACAAGCAATTTCCCTTACCCACCTCCAATTTCCAGATGACACCATTCTTTTCTTCTTATTAAGTAGTTCTCATCTTATTAACCTTTTTAGAATTATTCACGAGTTTGAGGATGCTTCGGGCTTGAATATAAACTGCAACAAAACAAAATTTTTGGGTGTTGATATTTATTTATAACAAGCTGGTCATCTGACTTCTCATTTTGGTTGTAAACATGATTGTTGACCGACCATTTATTAGGGGTTACCCCTTAATGGAAATCCCCACCACATCTCTTTTTGGGCATCTATTATTGAAAAAATGGAGAATCGTCTGCATTCTATAGGTGAGTGTCACATATTTCAAAGGAGGAAGACTTACTCTCATACAAGCTATACTAACAAATTTATCGATTTACTACTTCTCTTTATATCTTGCCCCTGGCAAGATTACCAAATCCATAGAGAAATTATACATACTTTTTCTTTGGCAGAGTGGTTATGAAAAGAAGGGCTTGGCTTGGCTAGGACCTCAAAACTTTCAAACAAACTATCCATCTTTTTTTCTCTTGTCCCAAAGAAAAGAGGTTGCCATTGTTGATATGTGGAATCCTAATACAAGAGCATGTAAAATCTGTTTAATGGGTTTGGATGAATTATTTTCCACAAGCTCACTAACTAGAATTCTTGCATCTACTTACAATTTGGTAAATTTTGATTTTTTACTCCCAATTATGGACAAGTTGTTCTCCCAAATAAGTCAAATTCTTTGTTTGGGAGCTTAGTCATACGTCATACCTGTATTAACACCTTTATAAGCTTTAGACGAAATCTCCTTCGATTACCATCTCTCCCAATTGTTGTCACCTTAAACAAAGGAGTAATGAATATCAAGTCCATCTTTTCAGTGACTATCCCTTTACAACCACTTTTAGGAACTACACACAACAAACTTTTTGTTGGTATACTGTTCGTCCAGGTGATATTTATACACGTACACCCATTGGCCACCCTTTCAAGAATGAGAAGAAGATTTTATGGCACAACTTTGTCTATGTATTCTTATGGAATTTAAGGTTGGAAAGAAATGTTCGAATCTTTACAAATAAGCAACAAAACATTGGCTCCTTTATCTTGATCTTGGAGTAAATATATTTTAAATTTTCAAATTCAAAATCTTAATAGAAGACATAAAAATGTTGTTTCCAGAATTTATACTATGGATCACATAATCTAAAAACGATTTTCGAAAACACATCTACCAAACATATATTTATTGAACTTTGTAAATCTAAAAACATAAACAAAATTCATATTGCATATAAGATAAACCCGAACAAACCAGGGTATTTGTGTTATTTTAGAGTATATAAGAATTTCTAAAGAAAATCTAAATTTTAAAGTATGACATCTATTGACCATTAGATAACAATCCTCTCCTTCATGTATCAACCATAATACTTAGTTATTAGTTTGAAGCCACAATGTCAAAATCTTAAGATAGAGAGGTCAATTAAGTAAAACTAAGAAACTAAGTGATAATTTGCTAACATGTTGAATTGATTATTTTTCCAAAGTTTTCGCAATCTAGAATCAAAATTTTTAAACTTCCACATTATTATTTTCCAAGGTTCACTATTTTATTCTCTACAATCGACTTTCGGTTCTATTATAAGCTTCACATTGACATTTTTAACTTTATAAAACAACAAAAATACATCATATAACCATCGACCAATTCGGTTTCTTATTTACTATATACACCAACAATTGATTTTTCGAACAAAAGATCAGTTCTCCGATCGATCCTCTATAAACATCGAACAAATCGGTTTCAATTTGGTTGCAAGCATTTGGATAACTCCTTTTGCTGCACCAAAGAGAGAATCAAACCTGGATGCATACAATTATCACTCTACAAATCCTTCCAATAGTTCATCCAATCTATCTTTTCTTGTAACTTTTCATTATAGCTTGAAATATCTACACTAAATAATCTTTAAGATAGTCTAGAATGTCAGTCTTATTTAGTTTCGATAATGTGGCGATATTGATTCGTCGAACCGTCTCTCGAGAGAGATTCAACGACTTTCCTATCTCCTCAAAGGACTGTGGAATCTCTCCATTGAGGCCAAAGTACAAACTCAATATGTGTGCTTCTCTTTTGCTAAGAGAATTAAGAAGCCTCTTCAATTCTTGCTTCATCAGTTTTCTCATTACCATATTCTCTGGTGTCAAATTGTCTGGCCCTGGCATGATCTCCTGCAGAACATTGAGAAGAAAAAGCATTTCAATATCTTAACTTCGTCGCCAAAATCATTTTCCCATGAAGATTCTACCGTGGTGGCTATCTACCTAGGATTAAACATATCAACTAGGGTGAGGCAGTAGTCCAATAAAATTAGTCCAGGTCGAATAAGATGGCTGGTCACTAGCATTTATCAAAAGAAGAGAAAATTATCGAACTTCTTCCGAGCAGAACTCTATTCTTCATGATATTAGAATAACTAGACTCCAAGTGTAGCAATCTAATTGAAAAAATAACTAATCGATATGCAATCCCTTTGAGGTTCGATCGCTCATTTGGGGTGCCCCGCTCCGTATTATTAAAAAGAGGAGTTAAATACTTAGAATTAATTCAGTTATAGCCGAGCACTTGGAAATTGTTATCGATTGTTAGTTTTTTGGACAGATGGAAGAGAGCCTTAATAAAAGTTCCTAAAGATCAAAAGCCTCTCATCCTTCATGACATTCCTTACAGATGTTGTACCATTAAACACATTTATCAGGAATGAAAGATTGAAGCTTCAATTGAATGTCATTTTACAATAAAGAAGCGTGAGAAAGTGAATATCCCTTTTAGTAAAAAATTCATCTTGACTTTAAAAAAAAGTACCTGCAGGGTTAAGCAACCTCGGTCATTTACTGGTTGATTGATTGAAATCGGGCGCTTACTCCTTTCCGAAACCAGTCTTACAGTTGAAACATGGACATTGAGGGACTCGGCAACTTCCTTGTGGGTGGGCTGTCGTGATAACTTTATGCCAAGATGATTATTTGCTTCTGCTATTCTTGCTACCATCTGACCCATGTGACCCTGCAACAGCGAGCTAACCAAGCATTCACTCATCACCAGCTCACATTCCCATACTTAAAAATCCTCGGCTAACAAAACTTTGTGGAAATAAAAAAAAATAAAAAAGGTTCTATAAAACTTTAGGCCTCATTTGATAACGATTTTTCATGAAAAGGTGATATAACAAAAAGCTCTTTCTTATTGCATTGGTATGCCTTATACTTATTGTGTAGATGTGTCTTGTCATAAATTCAACGTATAAGATGAGTGTTTGCTTACTGAACAGCGAACAGGATTCAAATTTTGTTCTTATTTTAAGCGCAAATACTACAAATGCAATCTGCCTCAACAACTATATATGATTTGAAACTTCTTCTTTTTACCTTCTATATGATAGTCAAAATGTGAAAAAAATGAGAAATTGAGGAAGTATCTTACCGGCAGTCTAATGAGTCTCGACTTTTTATCCAAGGCTCGAATTATAGCTTGTCTTATCCACCAATAAGCATAAGTTGACAACTTATGTCCTCTATTTGGTTCAAATCTTTCTGCTCCTTTAAGAAGACCAATGTTCCCTTCCTACAAAAACAAACAAACACTTAAAGCAAACTACAGAAAACAATAATCCACAAAAGGTAATTTGTGCAGCTACCTGAGTGAGGTCTTGAAGGCTTAACCCTTTGCCTTGATATGGAGCAGCAATCGAGATGACTAGTTTGCTATAGCATCGAATGAGCCGATCTCTTGATTCTCTTGCTCTACAAAGAATCCTATCTATACACCCTAATTTGGAGCCCATGGCAATGGCCAATTGCTTATTTGTAGGTTCATGCTCTTGAGTCTCCATGATTCTAGTTTTTGCCTTTTCAAGCTGTGCTGCCTCCTGTGAAGAGTTCATAATATGCAGAAGCTTTCCTTTATATACCAAAATGCCAGAAAAATTTATATGATCTAAAGGATATGAATGCAAAAAACTTAATTCTATCTTAGTCCCCAAACGTCTATCCTCATATCAATTTCCTTCTTGTTTTGAACTCTCTCAAGCACATAGACTTGTGTTCAAGCACTATACACATTGAGTTTGGCATACATTATGAAAACTTAACAACAACAACCATATCAAATATAAATGAACAAAACAAAATGTTTGAAGTTCTAGCATCTAAAATAAATTCATACTCCAACACTATAAGAAGAGAACCCTGTTTCTTCTTCTACTAGAAACCTCGAAAGCACTCGATGAAGGAGAAACAAATTCATGCATGTATTAACAAAGATGAGAAGAACAGAGAGTCTTGCAGTGTTTTGCAAACAAATATATGTGATCCCATCGGTAAGTTCCCAAAAGAAGCAAATGATGGCACAAATAAACAAACAAAATTCATTGTATCTTACTAAAACCAACCTTGAGACACAAACAAAGCTCTGCTTCTTCTTTTGGGCTCAAATATCCAGGCCTCAAGGGATCATTGGACAAAGCAACCCAATCTTCCTCAGCTTTTTCCCCCACCTCTTTCCTCCTTTTCCTTCTCTTCTTCTTCCAAGCCACAACCCCATCATCCCCACAACTCTCCTCCATTTTCTCAAGGTTTTTGCAGCTCCAAGCTTCAGAAACTCTGACTTCCACCAGAACATGTTCTCTCGCCACCTCCACCGCCAGAACCGCCGTCTCCGGCGGCGGCGGGAGGGCTAATGTGTCATTGCTGATGAAATTGGACCCTAATTTGGTGGAGAAAGGGGGAAAGGGGAAATGGGGTTGTTGAGGAAGATGGGTTTTGAGTGATGGAAGTGAAGAGAGAGAAATGGATGGGAGGGTTGGGGATTGAGTTGGTAATGAACATAAGCTGCTGGAAGTGGCCATAAGCAGAGATAGGGGAAGAAGCAAGAATGGAAAAGGGATTTTAAAAGTTTGGATTTTTTAGTTTTTTTTTTTTTTTTTTTTTTTGAGAAGGGATTTTTTAGCTCTTGGGATTTAGATATTTTTGCTTCTCATTTGAAAATAACCACCAAAGTTTTATTCTTGTAGCGAATGGATAGAAGGATTAAATGATTGGATGTCAATGTGAGGATGTTATTGAAGAAGCATTCACAACCTTTGAGAAAACCAATCAACTCAATAAATTTACCATCAAAATCATCTCAAAGAGTTCAACCAGCAAATATGCGATTTTTTCCCTTTACCTAATGTAATTTTTTTTATATATATACGTGAGCGCCCGAACCAACTTGCACTCACCTCGAATATTCTCACTAGAAATGACAAAAATATCTGCGAGGTAAGGTTCCCACAAGTCTCCATCGGATGGGGAATCCTCGATTTGATCCCGGTCAAATCGGGAATCATTTTCAGGCCCCTGGTCGGGACGGGACGGGCACTATCTCCGAACTCGCTTTGAATAATTTATTTTATTAATTTTTTAAAAATATGTGATATATTATAATTATTTGTAAATAGTAATAATATTATTATTATATATATTAAAATCATTAAACCATATACTGTTTTTTAATTTCAAAATGTAATATGTTTTTATATTAAATATATTTTAAAAAATTAATGATTTAATTTTTTTTTAAAAAAACAACAATAATACTTACTTGGGCAAAATGCACTTTTAGTGTCAGGTTTGTGATTGATGTCTATTTGGTCTCTCAAGTTTCAAAAAAGACACTTTAGTCCCCATGTTTGCAAAATGATTCGAAATAGTCTCTAATTAACTTTAAGAAATGATGACTAGGTTGTTATCTGCTAACGTGGAATGATTGACATGCCAATTTTATTTGATTACTTGACAAATGAAGTGAAAGATAAATTATATGAAATAAAAGTAAATAAAATTTAAAATTGATAAAAATATTCCCAGAGTATCAAAAGCGCATTTTATATGATTTTAATATAATTTTTAATTAAAAAAATAAAAATAAAAACTAGTATTTTTTTTCTTGTGGGGACCCGATCCTTGAACGGGGATTCCCGACCACGACCCCGATTTCCCAAAATGGAGAATGAGGAGACGGGGATGGAGAATGCATCCCAGGCCCCACTTCGCCCCGTTGCCAATCCTAATTCTCACGTAAAAGCCGTGATTGTCAAGTTAAATCGTAAATATTAAATTATAGTAGGTGACCATTGATTCTCTCATATGTTCTTTATTTATATGGTCTTTATTGACTACTAGGTCAATTGATTTGTCTATAATTCTTAAAGATAACGTAAAAGAAAAGGTAATCTCGTTTCATTATTATCACAAATATGAATTAGATCGGCAAAATATATTTATCTAAAGTCATCTTCTTGAACCACCCTTTGAGCATTTGGTATGTAAGAAGAATGGGACTTTGTGAAGTATGATAACATAGAGCTTGCTTGTTTGAGTTAAATTGCTAAGAGAGATCAATATTTCAAGTGCAAGAAAGTTTCCCAGCTTGAAACTAGAGATATTAGAATGAGAAGCTTGAGAATAGAAAGAGCTTTGAGTCCATATTCATATCGAACACCTAAATAGGAATATAATTATGAAACTTGATTCCATCTATCAAACCATATTTGCATATCAAAACATCCTGTGCACAGAGAAATGAAATTGCAAAACTTGAAACTAAAAACGATTGAACCGTATCCTATATCAAACGCCTCTTTACAGAACCAACAAGAACAACCACATTCGAAACTGCCCAAACAAAAAAGCAGCAACTGGTCAATACATTTCAGTACATTTATCATTTTTTTTCCACTTAAACCCCAAGAGGTTAATCAAAGTGTATTAGATCAATAAGAACTTAACACCATTGATACAAAGTGATTGAGTCAGTATAGAAGACTATGCAGTATGCTTGTTTCTGTGTAATCATTATTATCTGATGTCTCCTCACTCTTCATCCCAGTTTCTTCTATCATCTTCATTCCAATGCTGCTCAAATTTGGGCATCATTCTATTCTAGTGGATCCCCCAGAGGCTGATTCAACAAACAGAAGAAATTTACAGGTTCGTTATTTATCAAGCGCTCGTGGGAAGCTTGAAGTCAAGCATCTCCCTTATATTTAACCGAATCGAAGGTCCCATCGACGAGCATATGTGCGCGCTTTTCCAGTATACACCTTTTGCACCTGTTGGCTTATTTGTTTCAACTGATTTCTGCCAAGAGTAAGAAGAAAATGGCTTATTAAAATGTGAGACGCGCATTTAGAGACTGGCAGCTATGGAGACGAGAAGGGAAGAACATACTATGGCTGCGAGCAAGTTTATGAGAAGGTCTTCTTCGCTGAAGTCGGCTTTTCCAAACGGTAAGTGAACTATCCCAGTTTTATCTGCTCTGTATTCGACTTTCCCCTGCTTGAATTCTGCTATCGCCTGAAATCAAGGTTGCCCGATGGTATAAATGAAGTCTTAAATTTCTTTTTCTAATGGATGGATAGGAGAGGAGATCTGGATGCACTGCAGGTACCGGAAGAAGATTGTTAATACCTGAGGTAAATTGGTCGCTACAGTACCAGCTTTTGGATTCGGCATGAGTCCCCGTGGTCCTAGGAGCTTCCCGAGGCTAGCAACCTGAAATGATCAGAGAAGATCAAAATATGGAAATCAACTATTTCATCGTAGTAATATAGGTAATCATCATTTCACCCGTTGATAAATAGACAGGGCCAGAAAACACGCGCATTTAGAAACTTTGTCGATTTTGAGAACATGGTTCAAATTTTCTAAAATTTTATCAACAAAATCTAGGATGTATATCTATGACCAAAAATCGATCTATAAACCCAGGTGACTAGTAAGTTGGTGTTCATGTCTCTCATTTTCCTTTTGCATTACATAAACGAATCATAAGTGTATTTCTAACCCTCTAATTAACCTGTTAAAGTTATGCAACTTGTTTAAGAAAGCAATTTGTATGTTGTGAAAAGCATAAAAATCTCAAAAAATAATTGAAAGAATAATTGAAGCAATCTAGTCAGAGCAATAGCAATACCTTAGGCATCATGTCTGGGGAAGCAATCAATTTGTCAAAATCCATAAATCCTCCTTTAATTTGTTCTATCAAGTCCTCCCCACCAACCAAATCTGCTCCCGCATTTTTTGCTTCGTCGAATTTCTCACCTGTATATTTATGTCAACTTTTTAGAATTGCACCCTATACAGTAGTTTTTTTTTTTAACAAGCAACACTCAAGAAAAAGAAATCTAGATGCATAAAAACCTACTATTTGGTTCAACCAAGAGTCAAAGTGCCACGAATTGGGCTTGTCTAACTCTAACTGAGCTAACTACTTACAAAACTTTTTTTAAGAACAGTGATCAGAGGGTTTGTAAGGAATTCGTGATTTCTAAAAGCTTCATTTATTCAAAAAAATCAAGTCATCAACGTAAAGAGAGAAAAAAAAACTTTTGGAATAGTGATTGGAACATATTTACACTTACTTTTTGTTCTAAAAAACATAAAACTGTTTCAAAAACAATTCTCGAACAAGTCCTTAGCCACAAACAAAGACTCAACTTGGTGGATTTAGATAGAATTTCTGAACATATAGCATAAGAAACACTGCTACAGCCGACTATGTATCAAATTAGAGAGAGAGGAAGAGTCGCTTCAGTATTTAAATAACTACCTTGAGTAAGAACGGCTACTCTTACAGTTTGCCCAGTTCCTTTAGGCAGATTTACCTACATCAAAGTATTCAAACACAATAACCTCATGTTAAGAATGTTTTTTAATCTTTATAACTTCCCTTAACAATAAAGAGATCAAGATTTATAAACAAAAAACTCACTGTTGCTCTTAGCTGTTGATCATTGTATTTGGGATCAATGTTGAGCCGAAAATGGGCTTCAGCTGTTTCTACAAATTTTGTGCTAGCCATTTCCTTGAGAAGAGATATTGCTGTCTTGATGTCATACTCTTTTTTGTTTTCCCTCAGTTTTTGAATCTCCAAGAATCTCTTGGATCTCCTCTGACATACCACACAACAAATTGAATTCAGACATCACTCATGAAGTAAGGACATGGAAAGACAAAGAAAATGTAAACTAGTACACATTGACATTCTATCTACCAATCAAAACACTCACAACTCCACAGCCATTCTAAAACCACCTGAAAAGAAACATCCACCATTGCTAAACTTGAAAACCAAGCCCCTCAAGCACAAGCCATGGAACAGAAGACATCTTCAAACTTCAGGCCTAAACTAGTACACATTGACATTCAATCCACCAATCAAAACGTCCAAAACTCCACCACAACCATTACAAAACAACCTAAAAAGAAACATCCTCCATTTCTAAACTTGAAAACCAGGCCCCGCGTGCATGAAACAGAAGCCAACTTCAAACTTTAGGCCAAAACTAGTACACATTACATCCAATCAACTAATCAAAACACCCAAAAGTCCACCAAAACCATTATAAAACAACCAGAAAACAAACACCCTCCATTTCTAAGCTAAAAAACAATCCCCTCCAAGCACAACCCATGAAACAGAACACAACCGACAATCCAATCATCACACCCAAATCAAAAACAAACCAAAACATTACAAGAATTTGGAACATACCCTATCTCTTTTAAGGGGCAACGCGGCTTTCCCCTTCTTGGGTTTAGGCGCAGCGACGGTAGCCGTGGCCGCGCCGCCGACACCCTCCTCTTCCTCTGCCTCCGCCTCGGCGACATCCGCTTCGGCAGCGAGGGCAGCAACGATCACATGGTGTTTGGCTCGTCTCTGGAAATTAAGAAAAACCCAATCGACCGATCTCCTTGGCCTGCAGAGGAAATGGCAGGAGGAGAAGGATTTGATGGGGGGAAATTGGGGTTTCCCCTTGAAAGAGACGATGGAGGAAGCGAGATCTTGAAGGTGGACAGAAGAAGAAGCGGAAGTGAGCATTAGGGAAGAAGGAGAAGTGGAAGTGCAGGCCGCCATTGATGGAGAGTGAGGTTTGCAAAGATTATCTTCTTCTTCTACCTCATGAAGTGGGGGTTTTGGATTTGGATTTGGAAATGGGTTTCTCTATCCATAGAATGTGGAGATGATAAGAAGTGGAAATGGGACAACTTGTTTGTTTGGATTGTTGGGATTTTTGTGGTCATTAATTTTGCTACTTTGTCTTTTTGGAGATCTCAATTATTTTCTTCCTAAACAAAAATAAATGTTACATCATCGATAATAATTTTCTACAAATAACTAAAGTTAAACGGTAGATTTGATTGTCTAACTTCTGATCTTATTCTTATTATTAATATAATTAATAATGATAGTGTAAGTCTAGAAAAGTATAATTTAATGAGTCAAAGATATTATTTACATATTACTATGGTTAAAGGTTCAAATTCTCTTTTTTTTTAACTAAAAAATGATGACATGTTTATAGATGATTCGATAGTTGTTTCGCAGCATAAAGAGGAATAAAAAGTGGAGAATAGAGTTTTAGTTACGTCTCATACTCGTTCTATAGTTCAAATATGTTTTTCCTGAATTTTTATTTGGAGATAAACTCATTTATCTTCCCTCCATTCAATATTAAAAGATGAATCATGTTATTATTTATTTATTATAATTAAATAAGAAAAAGAAATCAGAAAAAAAAAGGATAATCCCTAAGTTCGATCAGTTTCATATAAATTAAATTGTATTTGATTATAAATTGTGGTGGAAATATAAATTTGAGTCCACATTATAGTGGGTTCCCTCCCTCAATAATTTAGAATTTGGAGGGAAAAAAGACAAATGAAAGTCTCGTTCTCTCAATATCACTTGGATAATTTAAAAAAAAAATAAAATAAAATAAAAAAGAAATATATATTTTTAATGCATTATTGTTTATTTAGCACAGAAACAGAAATTCCTTAATTTTTTTTTTTGTTGGAAAAATAGAATCTTTATTTTTTGTGATGACACAATGTACACTAACTCGTGGTGAGTATCTAATCCGAATATACACGTGTGTGGCCTCAGTCTCTCCCAGCTGATGTGGAATACTGTCGTGTCGTGCCTCATTTTTTGTTTTCTGCTTTGCTGTTATTTTCCAAATTTTTTAGTATTTTTTTAGTATATCAATAATTGGGAGGAAGAGATTTAAACTCGATCACGAATCATAGTTGATGTCATTTGAAGGCTAAATTATAAAAGCCTAACTATAAATTGGGTGTTCGGAGTTTTATTAAATCATAAGTGTTGTTGTTAAATTTTGAACAGAGAACTTATTTAACCTCCATGTAACAACTACAGTAAATTTATTATTCTTGGAGAAAACGCGGCTGCGCAAGATAAGGAACACCTGGACACAGATGTGGTGTAAAATCGAAGAGAGTTTTTAAGAGAGAATAGGGAAGAAGATAAGTGTTTTTGGTGGCTGGAATGAACTAACCCTACTCTCTCATCCCAAAGAGCTTAAATAACCACCCCTAGGGTTCTCCGTGGGTTTCCGTTATCTGATGGGAGAAGGAAAGGTCGGGAGTGGGTTGGAACCGGGCCACGAGGGATCGATGTAAGGCCTAGAAGTGGGTCTTGCACCGAGGTCGAGGCCGACCACGGGCTTGGGCTTCGATCTAAGCCCGAGTCCCCCTTTTGTCTTATTGGGCCAGGGTAGAGCCCACCACATGCTTGGACAATCCTCTCGTCTCTTTTCGCCTCGAATCGGTCCCTAGTTAATTTTGGTCCATTTTGACTTCGTATTGGGCTTCTTACTCCGTTTGGCCCATTGTTAGTCCTTTAACTAGCTCATTCTCGTTGGTCTAATTTAACTCATAACAATAAGAGTTAAGAGTTAATTCTAACACCAAAAACTATAAGAACTAAATTCTAACCTTTTTAAATTTTTAATGATCAAATTTTTAATTTAATCATTATTAAAAAATATCTCTAAGCTTTGTAATTTATTTAAAAAGTACTTTTGTTCTTTCAAAGTTTTAAAACTACTCTTAGATTAGAAAATCCATTAAAATATTAGAAGAAAAATTGACATGCCAAATGTTATTTTTTCAAATTTAATTCAAGCATCTTAATCACTACTACGTCGTTAGGCCACCCTGTCATGTCGGCTTTCCGTTCAACGTTCTAATAAATTTATTATAAAGTAGTTTTGGAACTTTTATGAAAAGTCAAAGATAATGTTGTAACTTTTGAAAGAACATGAGTTTTTTTAAAACAAAAGACAAAGTTCATGAATTTTTTTAAAAAAAAAATAATTTAGCCCCTTAAGAAATGCAAACAATTTTCATTTAATTTTAATAGATAATCATACCGAAGTCCACTCATTTTTAGATTGTTGTAAAATTGGAGGCAAAATCAGGCACCAAAACTTTACTAAAATATATAATAATAATAATAATAATAATAATAATAATATAATATGGATATATATATAATATAAAGAAAATGTAGTGGAGTTTTATGGCAAATTAAAAAGACAAATGAAATTAGAGAAAAGTGGGAAAGAAGAGAGAATATTGGAGAAATTTCCCACAAATTGTACATTTTATTTATCCACCAAAAGCCACTATTTATAGGAAATTTAGAGAGTATGATGTGGTTCATTTGGATACCAATCTATAACTTTTGTTGGATAAATGAGAGACACTTTGACTATGGATAATTTGTCACATGGCATGGATATCAAAAGAGCATGTAGAATGAGTATTTACATATGGTAATGTTTACAATATAGATTAAATAATTAGTATTTAAGAAGACACGATGGTCAAAAGCATTTATTATAAATAGTTTGATTAAAGATCATTAAATGATAGATGAATTTGTGAAGATATTAAAAGATGGTTTGATCTAATAAAAAGCGGTTGCGAAATGCAAATTTGAACAATTGAAAAAGATTATTGTGTTCTTATAACCAATTAAGGCAGGTAAGAAATATTGAGTAAGAAAAAATTAGAAATTTTTTTAAAAAAAAAAAGAAAATTAGAAATGTGAAAGGTGAAAGGTGAAAGGTGGGATCCTCAACATGATATCTCTTTGGATTCACTATTCTTGAATGGGATTCCAATTTCAATTTTTGGACCGAATATTCGTTTGAGTTTAATGGACTATGATATCATATTAGATTACATGAGTTTCATCTCAAAACTAATTGGATATGAGAGGAGTAACACATATCTCTTATAAAATGTGAGGTATCTCTACATTTTTTCAACGTGAGATCCTCAACAAATAGTCTATATGAATAATTCTCGTGGGGTTCTATTTCAAATGGTTTGGAAATCTTTGTTTAAAATGAGGTTGAGACGAAGAGAAATTAAATTGCTTTGATTATTTTTTTAGAGACAAGGACATGAATCAATAAATTCTACTAGTTCAAATGGTTAGATTTTTTAGATATTCCAAACCATCTTGGAACCCAAGAGAAAAAGAACGACGCGACACTGTCAAAGAAGCAAAATTACTAACGCACACCACTCTTTTTGTAGCGTTGAGATGCTACTTTGAGCATCTCAACGCTACGACATTGAATGCCCAAATTTGAACACGTGCTTGGCTTATTTTTGTTATGTTGAGATCCATTACTTTGTCGTTCATACATATGACCGAGACATAGGTATGTATCATTCGATTGAGTGACCCTTTTTTGTGTTGCTGAAGAATTGTTCGAGTTTTGAGCGTGCAACGTACAATAGTGTTGTAGGAAGAATTGAGTTGCAAATTGTAATGGCTATCATTCCTAGTTGGGTTGAAAGGGTTACATTTGTTTATTCGAAACTACTAAATTGTGGTGCTTTGAATCAAGTAGCTTTTGTTGGACTATTTAAAGGGTCAATTTGTAGCATGAGTGTGATGGTCATTATAATATTCATTATAATAAAATCTGTAGTTGCAGAAAACTAGATGTAATCTCAAGTTTAGAGCCAACCTATATATTTTTCCAGTATCATTTCTCTTCCCTTATCTCTTTATTATTTATTGTCATGATTACTAACATATCTAGCTTACCTTGTAAATGGGAGATTTACTCAGTATTATGCCATGGTATTTTTTTCTCCCAACACGAGCTTCTAACTTTGATCCCAATTTCAAATCGAGGAATAAATAGGTTGGGGAGAGCATTAGTGATATGAAATCAAAAAAGATTTGGATCTAACAATTTTGCTAACAAACAAGACCTTTAGATCTAAAACCCAAAAATTCCAAAATCAAGATGAAATCAAAGAAGTCAAAGATTTTGATGTCAAAATGTTAAGTAATCTTTGATGATTGGATCTAACAATCTTGCTAATAAAAAAACCTTTAGAACTCAATCTCAAAAACCCCAAAACGAATTTTGAATATCAACTCAAGGAAAGTAAAAACCAGATTACCTTGTTGATCAAACATCCCAAGGCAAGAAAACTTGTATGAGATCCGAATCATTCCACAAGCAAGATCGATCAAGTCAATCTTGAATGATTCTAAGCATGCGATCTAATCTACATAGAATTGTAAAGCAACATAGATTTAGGCTATAATAAACCTCAAACATCTTTTTTATTACATTTCCAAATCTATTCCTTTTTTAATACAACTTACATGGCTTTATATAACTTAAAAAAAATAACTCTAGTACTTATGGTCCATTGAAAAGCTATAACTCTCCTTCCCATCAATAGCATAATATTCACTAGCTAAATTATAACTTAAAACATAGAAAACAAAACTGAAAAACCTGAAAAATTACATCAAAATAGCCATAAGTCCGAGATTCAAGTCCATTCGTAGTCTTGAAAATCTTTGTAACCTCTCATGCATAAATGAAGCTTCACTTAAAAGTATTATGAAACATTTGTTGCATAAATGAAGCTTGGCTTGTCTTTAATGAAGAATGAATTACATTGAAGCTCATTAAACGCATCTTTATTTCGTCATAAATGAATCTTAACAACATTTAATTCAACTTCATTTGAAACTTTTATTTAGTCTTGAATAGCATGGTAGGATTCATATCATTCTTTTCTTTTTCAAGTAGTTCGAATCAAGAATGTTCTTGTAACACAAACTGGAATTTATTTCAATCTTTGGTCATGCTCTCTTGAATTTCTACTTTATATCTTTTTCTTTATGAAAGATTGCTGCAAAAACAAGTTAAGAAAATACAAAGGATCTCACAACACTCCCTCATATGTTTACATTCAAGAATATTTAGGTCACTCATGTTTGCACTCAATTTTGAGAAAACACTATGATTCTCAATCTCATCTCTCATAATTTAGAATGAAGAAGCCAAAATAATTTGCAATCCAAAGGATATTTTTGCACACTTTGAATACAAACAAACTAACTTGACTTATGAAAAAAATTCAGAAATCAAACAAATGGCAAGAATTCAATCAAACTAAATAAAAAGTTTGGATTAGAGTGAAAACAAGGTGAAACTATAGAAATTCAATACTATGGTTAGATAAATGAAGAAGAAGCAATGTAACTTTTGGACAATTAATAACCAATGATTGGAATCTTTAACACAAGAGTTACAATTTGAAATCAATGGTTGGGCAACATAGGGGTTACAAATTGAAACAATGGCTAGAAAAAAAAAATCAATGCGCAGAAATGTAATTGACCATATTTAATGTGTAATAACAAACTTTGCAAACTTTCAAAGTGTAACATCTAAGATTGAGTACCAAATAGTTATATTAAAACAAAATGATCATATCACATGAGAATTTTTGGATTTAACATGCATTAGAGAGAAAAAAATAGAAAGAACAAAACAAGAACATATGTTCTCGAGTATAGCAATTTTTCAAAAAAGGTTATAAAATCATATTTTTCACCCTCACGAAGGTTGAATTAGAAAATCTCACAGAAAATAAAATCGTAGTTTAGCACCTGATCTACAAGATTGATGAAGACAACAAGTAGGGTGTATAACTTACCCGGTAACCCGAACTACCAAACCCAAACCGTAAGGATTAGGTAGGGGTTAGGTTTTTTTTCGGTTTGGGTTGGGTTAGAAGTTTGGAGAAGCGAAAAGTTCTTGTCGGTTCTTTCGGTTCTCGGGTTGGGCTTTTTTAGGCTCAGGTTGACTCAACCCAACCTAACTCAAAGTTTATGTTTTTTAAATTTTATTTTAATTAAATATATACATATAAATGAATTATTTGTCAATTTCTTATGTTTTTCTTCTAGACTTCTAACCAATGTTAAGATGTTATGAAGTTTGAAGTTTGATATTTGAATTTTATGTGATTTTAGTTATTAATTCAAGAAAAAATATTTTAAATAATTTAAAAATGAAAAAAAAAAAAATTAACCCGGTGATCTAACCCAAAAATATTGTGTTGGGTTGGGTTGGGTTGGGTTATTCTCATGAATAGGGTTGGTTGGGTTGGTGGTCCAAAAATCTCCATCTACCCAACCCGACTTATGCACACCCTAACAATAAGATGAAAAAACATGTGGAAATATGAGTTTCTAGCAATTTTTGACAGATTATGAGAACGGAACAGATTACAAAAAATAGAACAATTCAAAAACCAATTCAAGACAAATGCAAAGAAAATACATATCTAATCTTGAACGCTTTAATACCAAATGATAATAAATTAAAACGATTTGGATGTAACAAGTAAGACCTTTACATCTAAAATCTATTGATATCATTTTGTAGGAATGAAAATGGTTTGTATTCCACATTCTTCCCAACCTTACCCTATTGTCTGTTCTTTCTAATACAAACGACAATATAGAAAAGTGGTTAATGAAAATATGTACTCTAAAGAGAGAGTTAGTAAACGGAGCAATACGATTGTATAGGGAGGTAGTGAAAGAAAATGTGTTTATTAGAGAGAAACTAGTGGGGAAAAGTATGTGTAACGAGTTTTCATGGAAAGAAATTAGGGAGAGATTTATGAAGGAAAAAAATCCACTTTGAAAATGATTAGGACTTATTTCATATTTTTATATATGTGTTTCATAACAAATTTAAAAATTGGAAGTCAACAAAAACATATCTCAATTAGTAAAACTTATGACCAAAAGGTTATGGGTTCGATTTTCCCTACCCCAAATGTTGTTATACTAAACAAAATAGAAATTGGAACACGTGTTCTATAATATATTTATATACCATGAAATTAGTTGTAATTGCAAAACTAATATTAGGTTGAATATAAACATTATTATTTAATTTATGAGCATGCTTGTTTGTTATAAATTTTATATAATTATTATTTTACAATATCATATGATTTATAACCTATTATGTTATTCATATTCTAATTTAATAGAAATAAATCGAGTATATAACATGAAATACTATATATATTCTTGTGACGCCTGAGAAAAAGGGATACATGAATAAACCGGATCCACATTTGAATGAGAAGGATTCTGATGGTATGAAAGTATGGTGCCCGAAGAATATGGGTACATGAATGAACTAAGTCACATTTGAATGAGAATGACCATGAAGATATAAAAGTATAGTTGAGAAATGCTTAAAAGAATTGATAGTTACTACTATACGAACAAAGTTCACCTTACTTTTCAATGGCTCAATCATAAAAACTTTAAAGTTAAGCACGTTTGGCTTGGAGCAAAAGCGACGCTCGAAGAAAATGGGTACATGAATGAATTAAGTCACATCCGAATGAGAATTATCATAAAAATATGAAAGTATAGTTCCGCGAAGTAACAAAAAGTACATTGTATATATGTGTATTTGTGTCTGGAAAGGACACGCAAGGAACGCAAACTTTTTAATTTAGAAAGTATGTGTACATAGCACCTAATATAATTTTTGCTTTAACCGCCTGAAGACTCTTCTGATTTTTCCTTCTGAATTCTCTCTCTTACTATGTTGAAAAGTTACAGCTGCTTTGTGAAGAAAGAGAAATGCAGCGTTTGCTTCGGCGGCGCGCATCAACTTCCTCGTAATTGAACGAATCGGTATAGACGATGATAAAGTGGAGTTCGAGAAATGAAAAAAGCAAATTATTATCGGCGGTTCGTCGAAGGATTTTCGAAAATGTAAAGTGTAGTTAGCGAAGTAACAAAGACACATGTATGTGGTGCCTGATTTTTCCCTTCTGGAATTCTCTTGAAGTTATTTAATATGCAGAGACATGAGAGCATAAACTGCTGTTGAAAGACTTTTAACCTGCCCACACTCTTCTGATTTTTCCTTCTGAATTCTCTCTCTTACTATAACGTAAATGCCTTATTTGCCAGCGGGACAAGATAGAAAAGGCAAAAGTGTGGTCTGCACTCGAGAGCCTTTGCGTACCAAGCAGACGCAGGAGAGTGTGTCCATGGATTTCATCACGCACCTTCCCAAGAAGACCTCTTAGACTTTTTTTCTCGAATTTTCTTCTACCTCTCTTACTGAAGAGTTGGCTCTCTTCTTTCTTCCCATTTTTCCTTCGAGCTCTTCTCAGTTTTCCTTCAAGATTCTCTCTTATCACCTGGCCGTGGGCGGGCCGAAAGATTTAACCGCCTGAAGACTCTTTTTCCTTCATTCTGAATTTCTTCTTCTCTCTTGCCAAACTAACATTGTTTCTTCTTTTATTATACATTTAACTTTTTCAACTTATTTTTCATAAAAAAACTTCTTTCCAATTTATAGAAATTGTATATTTGTAGTATACATTGAACTTATTTCAATTTATAGAAATCAAATGTTGTATTATTTATAACAACAAATAACAATGGATAAATAGAAAAAATGCAAGTGTACCTATATTGTTTTTTTCTTTAAACACAATTTGAACTCCTATTAAAATATAAATTTTAAGGTTTCATTTTCTAAACATATATTAAACTTTGAAACTTACAAATGAGGAATTTATTATGACCTTTTTTTAATTACTAATAGTCATTTTTAAAAATATACATTAACCATTATTTTTTTTTTTGGCAAAGAAGCATCGTGTTTACATTTGTTAAATCACATGTACGAAATTGAACATCTTTAAAAAAGAGAATATCATCACAAAACATAATTATGGTATCAATAATCTATTCACATGATTCACAAAACATTCACAAAATATAAGTAACGACCAACAATGGGTCGAGTTTGTAAGTCCGAAAAAAGATTGTTGGAACACATAATAAGACCAAGAATGCATTTCATATTATTTTGAACCATGGGAGCTAGTGTCGTTTGAAAATTATTGTTGGTGATACTCCGAAAAAAGTACTGTTGATTGCTAGATAAGGCCGCCAACGATTGTTGTCAATCGTTAGAGAAGGTAATTGACAATAGTCGTCTTGTCGCCGAAGAAAGTCATCGGAGGTGGTTGTTGGTCATAAAAAATGGTCCTCGTTGAATATAGTGGTCAAAGATGGTTAATGATCGCAAGCAGTAATTATCGATTATTGAAAAAGTGATGATAAAATATGTTAATAGGAATTGGATGGAGTTAAGTTAGTTTCTCCAAGGGTCACACTCAGCATATGAGGCCATTTTACATTTCAACAACTTTTCAATCTCTGTTGATATTTCAGCACTTTCTCAGCCACACCCAAACAGAGAGGCCTCCTCCTCCATATCCCAATCTCTCTCTTTATCTCCCCCAAGATTCTCCCGGCAAACAATAAATAATGGCGATCCGAAATTTCACAAATCTCGCCGTACCGCCGCCATTCCTCCGCCGTTCATCTCCTCACAATTTCACTTACATTCTCACCGCTCCCTCTCTCCGCCTCCACTCCCTCTCCACCGCCGCACCGGCTCCACGTCGCCGCCGCAGCCTCGGAATCTCCGCCGCATTCGCCTCTTCCGACGGAATTCCCCCTGGAGGCCACGGCGGAGGAGGCGGCGGCGGAGACGGACATGGAGAAGGCGATGACGAGGAGGAGGATCGGGAGAAGAACAAGGCGGAGGCAATTGTGGTGCTGGCGGAGGCCGGGAGGTCGATGGAGAGCCTGCCGAAGGATCTGGCGGGGGCGATTGCGGCGGGGAGAGTGCCGGCGGTGATCGTGGAGAGGTTTTTGGAGTTGGAGAAATCGGCGGCATGGCGGTGGTTGCTGCAGTTCGGTGGATTTAAAGAACGGCTTCTGGCGGACGACTTGTTCTTGGCTAAGGTCGCCATGGAATGTGGCGTCGGAATTTTCACGAAGGTCTTTATCTCTTCTTTTTCTTTTTTCTTTTTCATCCAAATAATTTTGCCCAATGTGATGCATTGTCAATTAAATTTAAAAAAAAAATCTTAAATTACAATTTTCACCTTTTATATTGTTCCAACTTCGGTTTTTCTACTTTAAAATTTTCAATTTAATTTATATAATTCGATTAAGCCTTAGCTAACATATAGTTAACTAATGAAACACAAGTTTATGGAAGAAAAAAGAATGTACCTATTTAATATGATAATGACATGTGTGACTTATGAAGTTGAATTAAACTATAAGAGTTAAATTAAAAAATTTAATTTTTCAAAAAAGAGTTACAAATTTTAAAATTGTAGAAGTTAATTTGAAATTAAGTGCATAGGACAAAATTGAAAATTTTAAATTATATGGACTGAGAAGAAATTTGAATCATGGTAACCAACTTTACAATTTAACTACAATTATTATTATTTTGTTACCATAAGTAAATGTGAAAAAAATTAGGATATAATTTTTTTAAATCAACCTTAGAGTGTAGTTTAGATAGTTGCACATTGTCAATCTGAGCATAACTCAATTGATAAAAAATCAATTATCATGCTAAGGATTGATCGTTCGATCTCTCATCCGTACAATTGTTTGAACTAAAAAGAAAACATTTGCATGACAATAATTTCTTTATAAGTGTATGTTTGAATCTTTTTATTATATTTATGGTGTAATTTTTTTTTTTAAAGAATTATTAGATTAAGGTACGAATACTTTTACATTATTGTTTCATTGAGAAATTTAATGCCAACAATAAAAATATGGTTGGAAAAAAATAGATAAAGATTCATTTTTATATGTACTTGACTTAATTAGCAAATATTGTCCTTACCCTTTTAGCTTCATTAAATTTAATTCTAAACTTTATTAAATATGATAAATTAATATCAACAATTATTTCTCTCTTTTTTTTAGTGATTTATGGCTGATAGTGAGAATTTTTGTGGTTGGCCAAAATATTTTGAGTCTTTTGATGTTATTTTAATTGACTTTATTTTTATAATAATGTGGACCTACCTAGAGGATTCAAACCTCTAATCTCTTGATTGGTGATACATATTTTATGTCTATGATTATGTTGCTTTTGGCTTCATTTTGATTAAATATTATATAATTTATTGTTTAGTTCATGCGTTTTTGATTAATTTTAATTTTAATTTCTATAAAACTATAATTCATTCAAATTTAGCTCTCAACTACGGGCACAAAAACTAAATCATATGTTAGCCAAAAATATTTGAAACTTCTTGTCAAAAGAAATTAAAAAAATCTATTTTTTATGAAAAGAAAAAAAACTATTTATAGCTTTTATATATGAATTTTTAATATATCAAAATTAATATGTACTCAATAAATATATATATATCAAAATTAATATGACTTTTTTTTAAGACTGCTGCTGAGTTGGAGAAACGCAAGGAAAACTTTAGCAAGGAGCTGGATTTTGTTTGTGCTGACGTGGTATGTGCTCTCTCTCTTTTTTTTTTTTTTTTTTTTGACAATATGCCTTTAGCGCTATGCTTCATGCCACTGTGCTCTCATTTCAACCTTCTAGTTTTGTTTTTTTCTTTTTTAATTGCATTTATGTTTCCTTTTATATTTGATGACATTTTTATTTTTGTTTTTGCTTTTTAAAAGTTTTTATTAGATTTGTTTACTTCTGATTTTTTTAAAATATTTTTTTATATAAATTACATTAGCTATTATTCACTACGAATATATGATGTCAGTTTGATGGTCATTTAAAAATTTTCTTTTGAGAATATGAACTCTTTTTCTTTTAGTTACCAATCTTTATATGTTTTACTTTTTAAAAACATGCTTTTTAAAACACTTATAGAAAATACTCTTAAACTTTGTATTTTGTTTAAAAAATATTTATGAACTTTCACAAGTTTCAATAATGCTCTTAAAATTTTTTAAAAAAATTCAAAAATACCTCTACCGTTAGTTTTGGATGGAAACATTAACATACTTTATTTCAAAAATACCCTTAAATTTTTAAAAGTTTCATTAATACCCTTTTAATTTTAAAAAAGTTAAAAAAATACTCATATTGTTAATATATGGATAGAAAGTACATCGCCTTAAAAATATCCTATAACTTTCAAAAGTTGCACTAATACCCTTAAGCTTAAAAATTAAAAAAAAATGTATATTAATACCATTTTTAATCTCTAAATCTTTCTCATTTCTCCTGTCTTGTATTTAAGAACTTGAAATAGGAGGAACACTCTATCTCATTTCAACACCCAAATATATAGTTAATGTCTTTCAAGTTATCTTGAGTTGGAAAATAACCAATTTAAAAACAACTCATATAGATACTATCATTTTTTCGTATAGATATTCTCATTTTTTTCTCCATTTGTCCAATTCTCAATCATGGGGAAGCTTGTTAACTGATCACAACAAATAAATAATTTGAATTGGAAAAATAATTAATAAAATATTCATGTTCCACAAATTTAGTAGTGCATATGTTTTCTTTATTCTCTCTCCCACTAGATGTCTTCAAAATTATGAGTCAAATCCTCAATATTTGTCTCTTTTTGTATATTTAAACCCAAATGTACTAACTCAAATTACTAACGTACAATCTTTATTAAAGTATTTAAGTCTCAAGGTCCCTTGGTGGTTTCATATTATTCTCTTCTTTTTGATATAGTATATATAGTTTGATTGAAATGAGTAGTAGTTTTAGAAGTTAGAAAATGGAACAACAGAGTAAAGAGGGTATTTAGAAAAGAAAGGGAGAAGAGGAAAAGTAGATAAGTGTTGGACTAATAGATTGAAGCAAATCAAGAGAGATAAGAAATGGAAATAGTAAGGTAATGAGGTATATAATGTTTTCATCCATATACTAATGGTAAGAGTATTTTATTATTATTTTTTTTTCAGGTTAAAGGTATTAATACAACTTTTGAAAGTTTAAGAGTATTTTAAAACAAAGTATTAAAGATGTTTGTTCATATACTAACGGTAATGATATTTTTGAATTTTTTTTTTAAGTTTAAGGGTGTTAATGAAACTTTTTAAAGTTGGAGTATTTTTTTTAAAATAAAGTACTAATGATTTCTCATCCAAAACTAACCTTATGAGTATTTTTATAATTTTTTAAAAATTTTAAGGATATTTTTAAAAGTTTATGAGTATCTTTGAAACAAAAAACAAAGTTAAGAGTATTTTTTTTAAATCCCTATCAAAGTCTTAAACTAGAACGTAGGACAACAATTTTATTTCTTTTTTAGGAAAAAGAAAAAAGAAAAAAAGAAAAATGTTACTTTTTTGGTTGGGATAAATAAAAGGTCATTCACTAATAGGTGGTTTGTTTTGTTTTTTAATTTTTATAATATTAGTTGAATTTCAAATGCTACTTTCTCTTAAATGACACGAAACTATTAAAATAACTTGGTTATTTTAGGAGCCATTAATAATTTAATTGACAACTTTTTTCTTGAAAAAAAATTACAGATGAAAAAAAAATATTATGTAAGAATAATTTTGATTGGATAATAATATTGATTTGAATTTAACTGTATAATTCTAAGGACGCAAATTACTCGGGAAAAGAAAGAAAATATTGTTTCCTTTCCTCCAAATTTTCTTAAATATTTTTTAAAATATGTATTCCGTTAAAAAAATCCATTGCAAATATAACATTATCATAATAATAATAAATAGACCATTAATAGGATGATTAACTTTGATAATAGCAATCTTCTAAAAAAAAAAAAACTTCGATAATAGTAATCATTTTTTTTAAATTGTAAAAAAATCAATTTCTATGTAATATATATAAATAAATATCGGTAGATTATAATAACAATGACTTTGATTTATTAAAATACTAACTTTTTGTGAAGAGGTTAAAAAATGTAATGTTATTGATTAATCAATACATTACCAACCAGAGTCATTTTAAACTTTTTCTTGAGTTCAACCACATGTGAGGTAAGGATTGAACTCTCTAACTTTTTGATCGATAATATGTAGATTTAAACCAATTGAATTATACTCGGGTTGACAATTATGGTTAATATTACTTAAACTAAAAAAATATATAGTCATATTAATATTAGGGTAGTTTGATATCCCTACCTTCTGAAAAACATGTGCAATCTGTAATGTTTTCTATATTTTGTTTCTGATTGCTTAAGAACATTTCTACAATTATATACCATATTTGAAAATTAACTTTTTTTTTTTGGGTTTCAAAATTTCAAAAGATACTAATTAAAGTGTTTTTTTTTCTCTTACGTATAAATTTCATGATAAGTATACAATTTTGAACATGTATATTTAAAAATATTTTTCAAGTAAATTTTTAATTCAATAATTTCTCTTTTTGTTTCTTTATTTAATCAAGATTAAAATATCATTTTAATTCTTATATTTTAAATTGTATTCAATTTTGATTTCTGTACTTTTAAATGTTTAATACTTTTGTCTATCATTCATTTGAAGTTAATTTTTTTATCGATATTAATTAAATAATAATAATAATTTTAATTAAAAAAAAAGACAATGCATAGAGTAAAAACTAATAGAGAGCAATTTTTTAAAGAAAAATTAACAATACACTAATAATAGATGAATCTTAAAGTACAAATGAAATATTTGAGAATATAATGACGAAGTTCAAATTGTTATTTTAACCTTCTTTTAAAGAGGAAAATTTGCGTGAAAGACCTTTTTCACGCTCTTTAATGTTGTTTGACCCGTGTTTTGAAATTAATGACATATGATCATTTTTGTATTGTGCATTCCGTCCAAATTACCACGAGGGCAGCGTGCTCTAAGTTTCGTAGACTCGTGCTCGCTCTTTCGCTCATGATAGTAATAGTGATCGATGAGATTGAGTGATTATTTGCAAAGTGGTATTGTGAGCGAAAGCGAGAGCAAGCCTACAAGAGTGAGAGCAAGCCTACAAGTGATCGAATGATCATTTGCATAAGTCGTATCGTGAACGAGCCTACGAAAGCGAGAGTGCAAGGTCCGTAAGAGGGAGTTAACGTGAGCGAGTGATCATTTGCATGTTATGTCGTGAGCGAGAACAAGTCAACAAGAGTGAGAGTGTGACCATGTGAGATGGGCCTAAACTACATTTCTAGGTAATTTGTCGCATATTACCACGTCAGTAATAGATCAAATTTTAATATTTTGGAGCGTCGGAACAAATATTATGAATGTGCTGAGAAACGGGTCTTCCGTTCGAAAACCCCTTTTAAATAACCATAAATCAGAAATGATTATTCAAGTTCGTTTCTGTGTTTGCTTAAATGAAAAACAGATAATGGCCATTATAGCAGATTTCATGCTTGTTTGGCTTCCTGCTCCCACCGTCTCCCTCAAACCTCCTCTAGCAATCAGCGCTGGACCTCTCACCAAGTTCTTCTATGGCTGCCCTGAAAACGCCTTCCAGGTAACATTCCCCTGAAATTTCTTCTCAAATTGTCACTCGTATGTAACATTCTACTGCCTAAATATGAACACCCATGTCAAGATTTTTCATTATTTCGATTCTTTATATGGGTATTTTTGTCTCTGAGTTTTCAAGCACTGCAATGAACACCAGGTGTTCGATAAAACTCCCAGCTGAAATTCTTGTTCTGCAGGTGGCTTTGGCGGGCACCAAGTTTTCGATTCTTCAGAGAGTTGGTGCAGTGGTGGTATGTGGTGTGTATTTGAGCTGAATTTGTTGACTAATTAGAATGATTTTTTAACTTAATTTGGATACTTATGTTAAAATGCAGCGTAATGGGGCCAAGCTATTTGCTGTAGGGAGTAGTGCTTCTGTGGTAAGCCAGTTGTGTCCTTGCTTTTTTGTTGTCTTTGGCTTGGTTTATGAAATTCTTTTGCCTTCTAAATGTACGCAATACTGTCACTGCACTAGAGTTGTTGGAAACATTTGGAATTTCGTTGATAAAAACTCTGGATCGTTTAAACGCATTTGATCTTAGAACATTTCTGATCCTATAGGAAGATTCGGAGTTCCATATGTTCAACGTTTTATGTTGGTTTTGTACTTCTAAAAATGAAACAGTAATGAAGTAATTTATACGTGCATCTCTGGTTAGCCAGCTCCTTTCCTGCTAGTTATGCCTTCTTAAACATACCCAATACTGTCATTTGGAATCTCGATAAATAAAAAGTTTCAGATCATATAAAGGATTCTGGTTTCAGAAACATTTAGGAAGTTCAGGATTTCGATGCTGGTGCCTGTAGTTTAATGTGATATATATATTTCTTTTTCTGGTAGTGAGAAACGGAATTTCCATTCAGAAAAAAAAAAAAAAAGAATACAAGAGCATGCAAAAATAAAGCCCACAAAAAAGGAACCAAACTAAAAAAGGAGCTTAAATCAAGTAAAATAAGACATAAAAAGATAATTATAAAAAGAAGTAAAGACTTTGTTACTAAAGTTAAAAGAGAAACATGAAACTTTACGCAGGAGAACCCAACATCACTTGAAGACCTCTCAATCCTTCTAAAGTTTTTATTATTCCTCTCACCCACAAAATAGTACAAACCCTCGGCTCGATATTGGTTGTTTTGTACTTCTTTTGAACTTTGTGATTCTGTTAAAGAAATGGTAATGAAGTAATTCATAAGTTCGCCAGAAATCATATGAAGTTACTTGGTGTGGTGCTTCTTTGATATTGAAAACATTGCTCGATGTGTAGATGGAAATCTAGGCCTTATGGACTCTGTATTTCAGGTCGGTACGGGTATAACGAACACCTTGATAAATATAAGGAAGTTCTTTGACAAATCATATGCCATGGAAGCGGAGGATGTACCTGTAATAGCAACAAGTATTGGCTATGGAGTTTACATGTCGGTTTCTAGCAACCTAAGGTACTGCATTTTTCACTTTAATCTGTAGTACTTTTTTCTTTTTTAAAGTTTCTGCTCGGTAACCATACATATTCGATGTTTGAATCAAAGAGTAGGAATATTATTAGGATAATAGATAGGGCATGCTAGTTTTTAGCCAAGAAATCGGATATAAATAGAGGGAGTGAGATAAGACGAAGGTATGCAATAGTTTAGTGGGTTTAGGCTCGATTGTTCTCAAGAAAGAGGTTCCACTTCAAGTACTTGGGGAGTTATTGTGCTAATTTAATCTTGGTTCAAGCCCTTAGAATTAAATTTAGATCCCGTTTCGATAACCATTTGGTTTTTGGTTTTTAGTTTTTTAAAATGGTGATTGTTTTCTCATCATTTCTCTACCACACTTCACCTTGCTTAAGAAAACATTTGAATGTTTAGCCAAATTCTAAAAACAAAAACAAGTTTTTGAAAACTACTTTTTTTTTTAATTTCCAAAATTTGAGTTGGTTTTTGAAAGCACATGTAAAAAGTGGATAACAAAACAAGGAAACTATTGAGTATAAGTAGTATTTATAAGCTTAATTTTTAAAAATTAAAAATAAAAAATCAAATGGTTATCAAACAGAGAGTTAGTAATTTGAAATTCTTTTTGTCTTCTAGAGTTGACTTACTAACTTGGGCAAAGCCTCTTTTGAGACTAATGGGGTAGGTCATGAGCATCATGTAAGGGGTGGGTAAGGACTCTCTTGGAACAAATTATTCAATGTGACTGCCTCATAATAATTGTTGGATGTAGATTCAATAATTTCTCCTCTCTTGGAATTAGTAGGGTAAACCATGAGCATAATTTCAGGAGTGAGTCTCAGTACGTTGGTTCTCAAATATAAGGGTAAAATGCCACTCTGGTCACATTTCATTTTATTTTAGTCCATATACTTCCAATAAATCTTAAAATTAGTCCTTACCGTTAGTTTATTGTTTATTTTTTTAAAAAAATTAGTTTTTATTAGTCTTCCCTCTATAAATTTTTGGAAACATATTCATATATTGTATCTTCTTGCATGGAAATTATTATTATTATTATTTAATCATTTTTGATAAAAATTATCTTCAAAGAACTAATTTTAAGATTTATTGGAAGTAAACGTAGTAATATTGAACATTTGAAAGTACATGGACCAAAATGAAATGAGATCCAAAATGAAGTGACCAAAATGATATTTTAACAAACATATTACTCAGCAAATATGGATGATTTTTTTAGGCTTTCATTTCTAGCTCTTTTTGTTTAAAAAAGTTTTAACATATTCATGAGTTAAATAAAATGAAGTAACCATTTACACCCACATAAGTCCTCAAACTCGCAACTCGAGTGAAAATACTATTTTACCCTTTCGATATCCACGAACATTTGAATATATTGTTCAAATTACAAACTAGAAATTCCAATGTACTAAGAAAAAGTGTGTTTCTGTGGTTTGTTCAGATACCAAATACTTGCAGGAGTAATAGAACAAAGAATTCTAGAGCCTTTGCTTCACAAACACAAGTTGGCTCTCAGTGCAATCTGCTTTATCGTTCGAACTGGCAACACTTTCTTAGGATCATTGATGTGAGATTTCTTCAAAAACTTGTTGCATTCTTTTCAAATTCCTGGCTTTTCTGAAAGCTGAACTTTTATTTTCAGGTGGGTGGATTTTGCAAGATGGACTGGGATTCAAAGAACGAGAGAGTAGAGCTGGGAACAAGTAACACTTTTGTTCGAGAAATTATTCGACGAGGTTAGTATAACATGGAGACAAGTCTTAATTATATTAGACCAACGCGTCGAGGTTATTTTTCGAGTTGGTTTATTATTATTGAATAGTTTGAATGTTTGAAATATTTAGGCATATGGTGGTAGATATGGGTGTATGATTGTTTGTTTTTATACATTATTTATTCAAAGTATCATAGATTCATAATGAAGAAAAATAATTTGTTCCATCTTGAACTGTTAAACAATTTGTCCTAATTTATTTGCTGGGAATCAATTGTGATTTATGATCATGTGGCTTGGAAGGAATAAAGTAGCCGCCATTGTAGCCCTTACCCTTAATCATCTTATCGATCTATTCACTAATAAATAATTAGGTAGATACATTCATGCATTTTTTTTAATACTAATTTAAACTAAGCCAAACGAATATTAATTTATTAATGAAGGCTATTTTATTTTTTTTTTTTTTTTTAAGATTTCTGCCTGCTTTCCTTTCGATTTCTTTTCATTTAAAATCATATTTGGTTCTACTCTTGTATGTAGGCTGGATAATATAAAATATGACATTGAACAACTATTATTTTTTTCTTTAGTTCGAACAACATATGACGGTGGGAGATTTGATCTCCCAACCTTTTGGTTAAGGGTAAAATGTATGGTATAATCAGTTCAGTCATGTTTAAATGAAGATTATTAATTCAAATCTTCATCTTTCACTTGCAATACAATATTAAGTATTTATCATTTTCATTGTTAACCCACCTAATAATGATTTTTGTATTTGTGTGTTTTTTTTTTTAATTTAAAGTATGCTTAATTCATTAGTTTTTTGAAAATTTTTCATCAAATTTTTTTAATCAAAATTTGAAAACTATAAAGAAAATTATCAAAATTTAACTAAAACTTCCCGAGTGTTTTCAAATGGATTCACACCTTTTTTTTATTGTTAATATATTTTTTTTACAATATTAGAGTTCAAAGTATTTCCTAAGTTTGAATGTCTCAAATCTCATGAAACATCACAATTAATTTTTGTTAGGACAATAATATCCAATAAGGATTTAAACATCTAATATTTAAGACAAAATAGGTTCAAGTTCATGTTTACACTAACTTGACAATTTTTTTTTTTTTTTGAGATATTGACTTGACAAATTAAACTATAATTTAATCAAATCTACATCATCTATACTAGGTAAATATCAAATTAATTTATATATATATATGTATATATATATTAGCCTGACTTTATGTTTGTTCTTGATGAAGTTTCCTTTGCAAAAACAAAAAACAAAACAACAAGTTGGAAATAAATTAGAAATTAAAAATGGTCCTAAGAATATAAATATGTGGAGTGTATATGATGATCGACGCCACGAATCATGGAAAGGGAGCAGGAAGGTTAGTGTGAGGGTGGCCACACGCTAACATTATTCCTTTTGAATCTTTAGATGATGACGTCAACCAATGAGACAAGCTGAGGTGGATCCAAGTGGTAGGATTTTGACCGTTGGTGGGGTCCACTTTGAGACCCATCATTTAACTCTTGCGGAATTACGGTTCGTGGGACAGTCTGGCAAGTAATTTTTTTTAATAATTAATGTCTTTGAAAAAATCAATTTTTTTCATTATATACCATGAATTTTATTTTTTTATTATTTTTTTGGGTGTACCAGTGATTCAGTTCAGAATGCTTTTCACTCTCAACTAATTTTAATAAAAATCAACTAAAAGTCTGTGAAGCTTAGGTTAAATTTTTTTGTCCCTATAGTTAAGATTAAGTTTATTTTAATCACAAATATTTTTAAATGTTTTAAATTTAATCTTTATATTTTTAATAAATTTTAAAATTAATTTTTATAGTTGGTTTGAAGACAATTTTTTTTAATTATAATTAGTAAAATAATAATAATAATAATTTCAATTTTTTTTTAAAACACACAGTGAGGAATCTCTTTCTAAATTTATAGAAACAAGACTAATAGAGATTTTTTTTTTTTTTAAAGAAAAGTTAACTACAAACTAACCGTATGAACTAATTTCAAGATCTATTGAAAGAATAAGAATTAAATTTGGACGTTTGAAAATACCTAGACTAAAATATAACAAGTCTCAAAAGATAAGAATGAAAATGAGATTTTAAACTTAAACTTACAAATTAAAAAAAAAAAAATGAGATTCTAAACTTAAACTTACAAATTAAAAAAAACCAACATTGCTTAAAATTTTCGAACAATATGCACTATTGAATAAATCTCTCAAAATTAAAAATTTCAACAAAACTTTTAACTTTCTCTATATATGTATGCTTTAAGTCTTGTCAAATTTATACCTAAAAACATTTTATAATTCATTAAATGTATATTAAAATATTTTTCTTTATCAAAATTTCAAATAGAGTTCAAGTTAAAAATGAAAACACTCATCAAACAGAAAAATTCATAAGAGTTTATTTGGAGTGCATGTTATAATAACTCGTGTTATAATAATTTATAAAATACTTTACATTCCAAATACATACTAAATAACTTTATATTTTAAACTTAAATTATATTACTCTACAAACTATTATAATTTATATTATTATAACTCATTCAGTGTCCTAAAACCGTTCCTAAAATTAAACGACAATACCTTGTATTGTTTAAGAGTACAAATTTGCTTATTTAAAAGAGGGAGAGAATTGGTTTAGAAAAAAAAAAAAGGAAGAGAGAGAAAGAAATAGTATAAATTTGTTTTTTTCTTTTTTTTTTTCAAATCTATTTATAATTAATGTTACAAAAAACATTTTATCTTCTGTTGTGTGTTGTCCATGTTCTAGTACGGACCTGTGGGGATCTCTAATTGTATGGTCGCCATCTATACCATAGAACTCTATCTCCTCTTGTTTCGAAGCGGTTTTGTTTGTTGAAGAAGCTCTTTATCTTACTCGAATGGTAAATATTTTCACTTTTTATAAATTCCTAGAGACGAGAACAAAGCAATCCATAATTTAGCGATTTTAGCTTCTTCTTCAAACCTTTCTTTAATATGAAAAGATTTATTTTCAACAAATATTTTGTCGATTTGAGTATAGCTTAATAGATAAAGACACTAATTATCATCTTAAATATCAACGAGTCAACTTTTCATCTTTGTAATTGTTGAATGAAAAATAATAATTATACTTTAATTTAAATTATAGTTTCATTTTATTTGACTTAAGCAATCCCAACTATTCATTTGTATATCACGATTAACTATCATGACATGAGTTGTTTGGTTGTCAACTTAATAGGGTACACCATAATAACTACGGTTGTGATTTTTTTTAAAGAGGTAGTTAGATAGTAAGGTGGTGGATGTGATGTGCAAGTATGATAATATAGAGCATGGTGATGGTAGTATGCTACTCGGTGCATATTTTTGTCACACGCTCAATCTTTGATTTAATTGATGACACAAGATGGTTAAATGATGTCTGATGTGACTTCTTCAAATCTCACGTCTAAACGACCAACAAGTAATTCAATCGCACCAAATCCAAGCTTCATGGTCGAGTTTTACATAGTATCACCTTATTTGAGTTGAGATCCACTTAGTTAAGACTACTTTTCTTATCTCTTATTGGGCGATAGGGGTGTACAAATAACCCTATAATCCGAGCAACCTGGACTATCCAACCCAAATGATCATAAGGGTTGAGTTGGGTTGGATTTTTTTCGGTTTAGGTTGGGTTAGAAATTTAGAGAACCGAAAAGTTCGAGTCGGTTCTCGGGTTGAGATTTTTAGCCTCGGGTTGACCCAACCCAACCCAAAGTTTATATTTTTTAATTTTATTTTAATTATATATATATATACTTATTAATGAATTATTTCTCCATTTTTTATGTTTTTCTTCTAGATTTCTAATAAATGTTAAGATGTTATGAACTTTAAAGTTTGATATTTAAATTTTATGTGATTTTAGTTATTAATTCAAGCAAAAAAATATTTTAAATAATTAAAAAATTATAAAAAATAAAAAAAATTAATCCCGGTGACCCAACCCAACCCGGCTTATATACACCCCTATTGGCCGCACTATAGTTTACTAAGCTTCACATCAATTATCTTCATGTTATGCTAGTGGTGCTTAGGTAGCAAACTTATCTAGATAATATAGTTTTTTTATTTTATTTGAAGTTCAACAACATGTAAGAGTAGAGATTTGAACTTTTGATTTATTGAGAATGTGTTAACCAATTGACCTATGCTTAGATCGACAAACTTACCTAGACCGTTGTGGTTGCTATTGACATAAAATATTATTTCTTATTTAAAAAGTATCGCCCATATAACATATGTTCAATTTTTTTTTAAGTTCAACACCATTTTGGATAAGGAGATTCGACTTAAACAGTCCAACTATTCTTCGTCGATGATATATGTCAATTACTACTAGACTAAGCTCACTTTAGATAGATTCAAATCTAAAATTAATCTATTATATTAAATCAAACCTTTGATTCAATTCATTAATGTCAATTTACCAAAAAAAAATGAAAGGCAAACAAGAAAAAGGATCCAATGCCGTTAGAATTTTAAATAAGTTATAGAAAGCAAGGACAGTTAAATGCATTAAATTTAAAATAAACAAATAAATAAAACTCAATAAAGTTCAAGACATTTTCAATTAATTAAACTATTAAATCATCACCAATATTTTAATTTTTTTTTTAAAAAACACAACGTGGAATAAATTTAAACGCCCTTTTTTTTCTTCCCATCTCCAACAGCCAATCTCAGCCGTCCATTTCCTATAAAAATTTGCAATCTGTTACAGCACGTGCGTAAGTATTTTTAAAAAACGTATAGTCAAAACATTCAATTACTACAGTCCCTCCCATTGGTCCGTGACTCCACGCGCCAAATCAGCGAGTGGGCTTTGAACAAAATTCTGAGGCTGCTCCCTTTCTGATACTCTGATGCAAGTTCCAAAAGGCAAATTGAGAACATCCCCACCCACCAAATTCAAAAAGATACAACAAAAACAAATCCTCTAAATTCCAATTCCGGCCGCCACCACCGTCACCGCCACCGCCACCGCCGTGCTCCGATGGGTGCTGCTGAACCAGTATGTTAACGGTGTATAGCTACAGATTTTCAATTTTCCTCTGTTTCTTGGTTCAATTGTTTGATCGTTCCCTCTTTTTTGGGGGGTTTTGTTGATTTAGAATGCTGAAGCTTATGGGTTTCTAATTTTTGTTGTGGGTTTTTGTTTTTTAGGTGGAGGAGAGGGAAATGGAGAGAAAAAGGGAAGAGGAGAGAGAGGAAAATGGAAGGAAACTACCAGAAGAAAGGAGAATGGAAGATTTGGAAAAAGTAGGTGTATTACCAGAACAACAAGTGATGGAGAGGGATATTAATAACACTAATAATCAAGGAGATTTGCACGTTTCCATGTTGCATAGATTGAATCCAACAAACCCTTTGAGAATCATCATCAATGGTGGAGCTAGAGTCGCCACTCCTCCTCCTCAGCCCTCCTCCGGCGGACCTTCCGGCCACCAGCACCACCAGTCCACTGTTCCTCGCTCTATTGCAACTCCACAGGTAAAAAACAGCTTACCTTTGAGTTTTTTGTTATGGTCTTGAGCTGAAATTTGAGTGATTAGTTTAAGGTTTTTTCTCACATTCTTTGTTTTTGTTGTTGGCAAGCAGCAACCAGAAGTGATTAATCTGAATTCAAAAGCATACACAGATAAAGTATCTCTGTTTCTGTTTGTTCTCCACTTGGTTTTGGCTTTTGGGCTGGTTTGTTTCCTTGTTTTCAAAGGGATTCAAGGGCTGTTATATGCATCAGACTCTATAAAGAGAAAAGAGAAGAGGGTTCTTCGGTATTTCCTTCCACAAGTTGAGGCTGCATCTGTGTTAAGCATTAGTCTTGCATTTGCTTGGCAAAAGGCTGTGAGGTTGTGGCCTAAATTCATGGTTCATTTCATTCTTTGGTGTTCCTTTGCAATGTCCTTATCAGCTGGAATCTTGCTAGTTTGTTTTCAAATGCCTGCCACAGAAGGTGTGGGAGTCTGTTTTCTTGCTTTTGCAATTGGCAATGGGTTGTATGCCTGTTGGGTTTCACAGAGAATAGGGTTTTGTTCAAAGGTCTTCATCAAATCGCTCGAGCCCGTTTGCAAGTTCCCCGACTTAAATCAGCCGACTTATTGGATGCTTGGAGCTGGATTTATTTGGATGTCTATTTGGATTTTGGCTGTCATTGGAGCATTGAACTTTTATTTCCCCCCTTTGACAATAATTGCTTTAGTACTTAGCTTGTTTTGGACTGCTGAAGTGATGAGAAATGTTGCTAATATAACTGTAAGTAGGGTGATCTCTCTGTATTATCTTAGAGGAATGCAAAGCAATACTCAGTTTTGCCTCCAAAGAGCCTTGACTAGGAACCTAGGAAGTGCTTCTCTTGGCTCTCTCTTTGTACCTACCATTGAAGCTCTCCGAATCCTCGCTCGGGGTTTGAATTTGCTTGAGGGGGAAGATGAGTTTATGTTTTCTTGTGCTCATTGCTGTCTCCATGTCATGAACTCCATCTTTCGACGTGGTAATAGTTGGGCCTTTGTGCAGGTATTGCTTGGTTTTTTGGCATTTCCATTGCTCTATATAGACTAAGAACTCAAGTCTCTTTCTTTCGTATGTTGTTGCTTGACATATGATCTCAAGGATTTGGATGATTTGAAACAATGTCATGTCCATTACATATTGTTACTGGATGATCAAATCTCAAAATGATCTTATCAGATAGCTTCATATGGAAAAGATTTCGTTCGGGCATCGCAAGACACTTGGAAGCTCTTTGAGATGACCGAAATGGTACCAATCGTCGACGCAGACATAACAAGCTCGATTTGCTTCCTCACTGGAGTTTGCAGTGGTTCAATTTGTGTCATTGTTATAGCTAGCTGGACTTTTACAGTGCACCGTAGTTTCACAGCTACTATTTCCTTGCTAAGCTTCATTGTTGGATATCTAATGGTTTGTGTTTCTTCCCTGCTTGATCACTCCTTAACGCATGTTTATTTTTTTCATACCTTTTTTAGTAATTTTGGACCTGACAAAAGTGATTTTGCCCATTTCAAAATTACTTTCAAACATGTCTATTCTAATAGAGAGCTATTTTTAACTAACTCATCACATCTCAACTGAGTCTCTTCCATTTTGAATTACCTCAGACAAGGATTGCGATGGCGCTGCCCCACGCTTGTGTGAGTTGCTATTACGTTTGTTATGCAGAAAATCCCGATGGTCGACTCTTTGACAGTACGATCAAGGATCGTCAAGCCTTACTAAAGTCGAATCGAGATGTAGTCATGACGCCCCGAATGCCTCGTCGAAGTAGGGCATGATTACTCTCGTTGAACAAGCTGACTGATTTCTAACCCCAAAATGGTGCATTCAGAATAAACTTGGAAACACTTACTCCCCCTCTTAAGTTCATAGTTTCCCATTGTAAATATGCATTTCAAAATTTTTGTACCATTATTGGATGCTTTTTGGGCATTGGG
This sequence comes from Trichosanthes cucumerina, assembly GCA_036507285.1. Classification (NCBI taxonomy): domain Eukaryota; kingdom Viridiplantae; phylum Streptophyta; class Magnoliopsida; order Cucurbitales; family Cucurbitaceae; genus Trichosanthes; species Trichosanthes cucumerina. The sequence continues at coordinate 82,685,459 of CM071838.1, read as the reverse complement.
AGAAGAGTGGAATGGATGGATTGGCTCTTCTTGAGATTCCTATCCACAAGGGATATCAAAGAGAAAAAAAATTATATATATATATATATATATATTGCACATAAAAAAGAAAATGGGATATTCTCAAGCATAAAAGGTGGGGCCCACCACTTTGTAATAGGAAAACTTTTCCCTCTCATCTTGTTAGGTAAGAACCCACCATTGTTTTATTAAATTGTAGTTATGTTTCCATATGTAACATTCTCTTTTGAGTAATTCTAATAAATTAGTCCTTAAATGGATATTATTGAATATTTGAGTACTACTAAGAAGTCCGAGAAGTTATGGAGTCGTTTGATAATGTTCTTTTTTTCTTCTTTCGATTTTTTTGTTTCTAATTTGATTAATATGTCAACTATGAACTGTTTTTTGTTTTTAAATTTTTATTCTTAAGAAATCGTTAATATATATATGTTAGAAAGAAAAGTATACATCATTCTTCTTTTTTCTTCTTCAAAATATAAAAAATATTGACGATATGAGAATGATCATCAAAGTTTGTTATGTTTCTTTTTCAATAAAAAGTCAAAGAACAAAAAAAAATCCAAAGATTTATTATTATTTTTTTAGAGTATGATATTATGTAACAGAAAATAAAAATATGAAATGAGAATCTTATCAAACCACTCTTAGTAATTATAATTGTTTATTTTATTATATTTTTGCAAAATTTGTTTGCAGAAAGCACTTTTGGAAATAAAAGGTATGAGTGGAAATTTGGGACTTTTATTTCCATATTAGACATTACATACATATTTTTATATTTTAGGTCAAGTTTTAGTCCAAATTGAGTACTGGTATAATTATTATTACTCAAATATGAATAAAATGTGATGTGAAATGAATATTTCTTTTCCACCACTTGCTTTAAAGGAAAGCAAACTTCAAAAGTGGATATATTTTGCACTTTTTTTTGGTGTCAAGTATGTCTACAACATATTTATAAATATTTACGTAATGATAATATATACATAACAAGATTTAATATAATTTTTATATATAAAGAAAAATCCCATTCATTTTGAATAGCCTAAAATCATCTTTCAAAGAGCATCGCATCAAACTCTGAGTTGTTTTTTAGTATCACATAAAATGATTTAAAATCTATCTTTGAGAAAAGTTTTTTTTAATAAGATAGTTTTTTTTAGTACATCAACAATAGGAGGTGGGGGGTTTCGAACCCATGACCTATTAGTAATGAGTCATACTTGATATCAGTTGAGCTAAGCTCTTGTTGGCTTTTAATTAGATAGTTAGTCAACATAAATTTGAAATAAGATTAGTTTTTTTTTTTAATCACAATAATATTTTTAAGAATTAACGACCAAAAGTAATTAGAGGAAAAAAAACTTATTGACCAAGATTAAATGATTGAATTTTTGAATGGGTAAGAATGAAGTTTTGTATCATTTTTGGTAAAGAGAAAAAAGTTTTATACCTCAGACTTGAAAGAGATATCTAAGGAAGTTGATAATTATGAAGGGATTCGATCATATGACCTCTTGGTTATGAGCCCATGCTTTATATCAGTTGAGTTATGCTCTTGTTGCCTTGTTGGTCACGTGACTAATTTTAAGATTGATATAATAAGAATAATAATTTCCATCCAATAAAATATAGAATGAGTTAATATCTTTATAAATTAGTCATAGATTGATAAAATAAGAATAATAATTTTCATCTAATAAAATACCGAATGAGTTAATATCGAGATTTTTCTTTTTCTTTTTTATGAAAAAATTAATCATATTAGAGACTAATTTTAAGATTGATTGAAAATATATTGACTAAAATATAAGCTCAAAGTACATGGATGAAAATGATCTCTTAACTTAATAAGAAACTTTTCCCCCTTTGGAGGTGAGGATTCATTTTGTTGAAAGAATTTGACAACCCATTGAATAAAGCTAAGCTTTCAATTTTTTTGCTTTTGTCTTTGCCAAGAATGTCAAGGTGGAATCATGTTGAATTGGCCCTAGGGCATCATTTTTACTCTTCAAAATCTTTTCATGGTTCCATTGGTTCACTAAAGCAATTTCTTTACCTCTAGAACTTGCATGAGCTTGAAATGCACAAATTAATAAATGAATAGTGGAAATATGGAGAGTGACTTATTTAAGTGACTTATGTTTAGTTTATATACTTGTCGGAAATTTTTCTAGTATTACAAGAGTATTGTTGCAACGCCATCGTGATGCGGAGTGGTCGGCGTCCTCTCCCAAGGGTACTTTTTCGAGATAAAGGTTTGGAGTCACTACTAATCATCGTAGGGTGTGATTTGTCACTCATTTTAGAGGAAATGTTGATCTCTGAAACCAGAAATTAGCCTCGGAAGTTGGTTGAGTGTGGGAAGGTATTAGCACCCCTACAACACCCGTTTTAGAAAAACGGTTTACCACATTTTATTTTAAAATTATTCTTTTATTTATTGGTTTAAAGAAAAATATTTGTGTGTTTTATTTTGAATGTCTAAAATTTATTAATCTACACTTTTAAAAGTAAAATATGAATTAACAACTACGAATGACTTAAGGCCACTAGAAAAATTGAGAACTTATTTTGATATTTCAAAATAATCACTTATTTTAAAAAATATACTTATGAAAAGAATTTAAAAAAACGGATAGTTCTTATTTCATAAATCTATTTTTAAAATGAGTCAATTTATTTTATTTCAAATTTTGATGCAAATTGCAATTTTGAAAAATTGGAGGGTTCTTATTTCAGAAATCCAATTTTGAAATGACAAATTTGTTTTATTTCAAACTTTGATACCAAAATGCAATTTTAAAAAATTGGAGAGTTCTTATTTCAGAAATCAACCTTTACAAGGGCAAATTTGTCTTATTTCAAATTTTGATGCCAAAATGCAATTTTAAAAAACTGGAGGGTTTTTATTTCAGAAATTCAATTTTTGAAAAGGGTCAAATTTGTTTTATTGCAAACTTTGATGTCAAAATTCAATTTTGAAAAACTGGAAGGTTCTTTATTTCAAATATTCAATTTTAAAATGGGGCATATTTGTTTTATTTCAAACTTTGATGCCAAAATGCAAGCAATTAAGCAACTTTTCATTTTTATTCAAATCAAATAAAAAAACATAAATAAATTTGCAAATCCAAAAAGTCTTGGGTTAAATTGAAGTTTTTAAAAAATAAATTGAAATATAATAAACATATAATTAGTCAAACAAACAAAATTAGCTAGATAAACAAAATTGGCCCAATGAACAAATATAAGTAATTGACCCAAATAAAAATATACAGTAATTAGCAAATAAATAAGCGACCAAATAAATAATGATCAAATTGATTGGTCAAATCTAAGTGTGCAGTGATTTAAATATGCATTGATCAAATCATAATATACAATCACAAATTAGATTGTACAGAGGCCAAACTAAAACCTCAGAATACTGTGATTCATGTTGCGCAAAAACTCACTACACAAGTATACGCAACCGTAGGTAGTGTAGCCACCTATTTTTGTCCGACTTGCTTATTTTAATCATCAATCAAGTATCTCATTTGATCTTTTTTGTGGCATTTTGTGTGTAATTTTGTTAAGTGTGAGAGTATAAGGATCTTGAAAAAAATCAGTAAGATGGTGGGAAAAGAAACACATTTCTTCTTTGCCTAAAAGAAGAAATGTGTTTGCCTTTATAAACCAATGTTTTTCCAGCCATAAAGGGGGAATTCCAACAACAAAAAAAAAAAAAACTACAAAAGAATACCAATCCAGCCACCACCATTACAAAAAAATGTTACAGAGTAAGTGTCTCTTTTATTTTAGAGCATTTCTTTAAAAAAAAAAAAAAAACTTAGAACACAACAAGAACAATACTAGTTTAGTTGGAGGTTGCATTTGATAGTGTTTTGACCCAATGATCCGCACCTCAAGCAACAAACTAGTTGTATGCCCTTCACCTCCACTCTTAGATTGTCATCTCTATTCTCGAACGTCCCTGAAAAACAGTAGTTGAGTAAGGGTTGTTATAAGTTTTTACTTTCATTTTATTACTAAATGCATTTTTCTTTACTGTGAATCTCTACTTATTTTCGTTTGTTTTGTGCCTGAAATCGTTCTTTATGATACTTTTTTATATTTTATTTTTGTTATTATCTTCGTTACTATTTTTCTTTTATCTTCTTGACTTGTTTATTTTCCTTTTCCTCTCTTTCATTTTCTATTCTTAGATCTTGGAGAGTGAAAAAAAGGGAGGAGATGAGTTTGAGTTTTAAGAAGACGTTATGAGGCTAAAAGAAAACAAAGAAAAGAGCGAGAGAATGAAAGAACAGAAAAATATTGTGTTATGAAATCAAAAGAAAATAGTATAACTTATTTTTGTTGAGAAGAGGGCTTTTGCTTGTTGTAAGAGATTTATTTTCGGCCTCTTGAAAGCTAAAAACATAGAAGTTTGAAGCATAGGAAGAAGATGATGAGTTTGAGAGAAAAAAAGAGAGAGAAGGAGAAGAAAGTGTTACTGTTTTTTTTAGAGAGGAGAGGAGTGAGTTTGAAAAAAAGAGAATCAAAGAAGAAGAAGGGATGTTGATTTAAAAAATGTTTTATTTTTTTTTTAAGTAAAAAAGAAAGGATATTTTATTATTATTATTAAAAAATGTAACTTTTGGGGGTAGTTTGGGGCGTTGAATGAGTTATAATAACATATGGTTATAATAGTTTGTAGGTTATTATAATTTGTAGAATCATATAATATTATTTAAAATGTAGAGTAATATAGTCTGAGTTATAATAGTTGTTTAGGGTGCAGAATATGCCACTGATTGTTGGATTTTATGTCCTAAAACTCGTGAGTTTGTAAATTGAATATATATTCTATTTTGCAATAAAGTTATTATTGAGATTTATTCAGTAAAGGTGTTATTGAATAAAGTGAATTGTATATTTTCAAACCCTAATCCAATAAAGAACCCATGGCTATAGGATGTATACTTGAACTTTATGTGTGACATAAAAGTGGATCATGTTCAAGTTATAGCCACAACGGTCTATAGTATAGGGATAGGGTTAGGTACCTTATCCCGGGGACACTATGGACGCGACCCACTTTGTAAAAGTACAAACGAGCGTGATCCTAAATCGTTCGTGTGGAGACATGCGAGTGGGCGTCCTATGCAATGAGTTTGCATAAGATCGACCGAGAAATAATCACTTAGACTTTATAACTCCGTTCATTGTCTTAATTGACTATATTCATCACGATGACCTAGGTAACTCGATCTTAATCCCGAGCGTGCCATGAACTCCCTGTTTATTCGGATTATCCTTAGATTTGCATGGGTGGGAGTGGCACCGAGATTCGCCGACTCAATAAGCCTTCCATTTCAGGGATAAGACCGGGTAGATATGGGAACATAGTTCTGCAAGATGGAATTCACTCCTACCCGCTTTAGGGATTAGTAGAGAGGTTGTTCCCTTAAGTGTTGACTCCGGGTCTTGAATAAAGGCCCACCCCTCTCATTGGCCCGAGAGGATTCGGTTTGTTGGTTGGACTACAAACCAATTGTTCATTAGAGGATCGGTGAGACTTAAGGAACAAGAAGTAATTATAGGGGTAAAGCGATAATTTTGACCCAATTTGTAATTACTGAACGACACGTGAAGGATCGACTTACTAATCATGGTTATATCGAGTGGACAAAAATATATCTACGAGTGAGAGAGAGTGCAACCACTAGGCTTTAGTGGAGTGCCGGTGGTTAACGAATGTTGATTAAGCTAGGCTAAAAAGAGTTTGGCCAGGTTAATCTTGTATCGTTGGAGCTCATGATCCGTAGGTCCATTAGGTCCCCTTACTAGCTCGGACTAAGCCTTGTAACATTTTGAGAGAAAAAGAATTTGAATTGTTCAAATTCGTTTTTGGGAGAAAACGTTAATTATATATGATATACTTAACGTGTCACAGTTTAATTATGAATTAAACTATTATAAAGAAGATGTGAAAATATTTAAATGTGATTTAAATATTTGTTTGATTTATAACATGAATAGGATTCATGTTTTAAGCGATCGATTTAAGAAATCGGGATTGGTCCAATTATTTAATTTAATATTTGATATTAAATTAAATAAATTATTTAAAATTAATTAATTAAATTAATAAATATATTTTTAATTTAAAATTAATTTTATATTAATTTTGAATTAAAATTAAATGAAAATTCAATTTTGATTTTGAATTTCAATTGGACCAAAGGAAAAAGCATGAGCAACCTTGCTACTTTTTCAAATTCACTCAAATTGAGCACCTCCTTCTTGCCAAATCCTTCTCATCTTCTTGTTGTCATCTTCTCTTAGCTTGAAGAACCTATTGGTTTCTTTAATTGAAGAAGAAACCATTAGATTAAAGGGAATTAATCAGAATTTTGATAATTCACGTTTTTAAGACCTTTCTCCCATCTTTCTTCAAATTCTCTCTATCAAAGATCCCACAATCTGTTCCAAGGCCTGAGGATAGTAGGGAAGACACTAGAGGTTGTCTACAAAGTGTTTGTGACAAGAAATTGCTAAAGGATTAGGAGAATTTTGAACAACAAAGGTATGTGTTCATACTCTCTGTTTTTTCAGATTTGAGATGTTTTTATTTCGTAAAATTGATCAACTTAGAGTATTCAAGATCCAAAATTTCTTCCATTTTCTTAATCTACACTCTTTGAATTGGTATCGGAGCAATTTTGAGCACTCAATTTGATCAATTGTGTTCTGTGGTGGGTGTTTTTTGAAATACAATTTTTCTGGGCGTCTAAAGTGTTCTTCTGACTTTGGCATTTAAATTGAGCATCTATTTGTACTTTATTTTCAAATTGCTCAAGTGTGTTTGAGCATTAATGTGTGTAGAATAAGCTGTAAAAATTTCAAGTCGATTGGAGTTCGGGAAGGCCTTCAATTTGAAGAGAGAAGCATGAAAGGTCAGAAAATCTGCAAACAGAGCAACCTGCTGTTTTTTTTCTTCTTATTAGCTACAGTAACCAAAAGAATTACAGCCCGCGTGAATTGATTTTTAAAAGAAAGAAGATGATGATGTCAGCAGTTGACTTTTTCTAGAGGGTTTGTTGACTTTGACCGGTTCAATGGTTTTTGGACCGGTTCGGCTCGATTTTGGTCCGGTTCGGGTATTTTTAGGCCGGTTCTGACTATTTCGAGACCGGTTTTTCTATTTTGGAGGTTCGTTTTACTATTTGGAGGCTCGAGTTTAGCCTTTTACAGCCCGGTTCAACCTTTTGAAGGTCCGGTTCACACATATGCAAGCTGGTTCGAAATGGTTCGATTTTAATTCTAGATTATTATTGTAATAATTTAGTTGTTTGCTTGCATTAGATGCCAAAACCAGTCCACTTTAGTGTGTTTAATTAATCATGCATTGTGAATGTATGTTTTAATTAAATTCCCTGATTAAATGTGCATAAAGTATGTCATATAGATTTTAAAATCCCACCATAGGAAGCATGCTTCATGCATTGAAAGTATGTTATAAGTGTTATAATATATAGTATGCATGATTTAGGGTTTCATTGGAATTAATATAAGTGTTATATTAATTTATGAAACAAATATTATATGTTTTAATTATAATTAATATAAGAGTTATATTAATTAAAAATTAAACATATAATTGTTATGCATTTATTCATGTGATGGATTTGTTATAAATGTATGTATATTCATATGATGAATGATCAAGCAATTTATAACATAGAAATGCATGTAACTTAAGGTTAATTAATTAATTTTAAAATGGTTTTAGAAGCTGAAATTAATTAGACCTTAGGTTATCTAGTTCTAATAAGATTAGAATTAGGCAACCAATAATTTATAAAGCTGTGATTAAAAGAGGACTCTGTCTAAGGAAGAAGGTTACAGCTGAGTTTTGGGTACTTTAGGTGACGGAAGCGGAACACCTCTACACAGGAACCAACACGGGAGTGAATTTAATCCAGAGGTTTATAAATTATTTTCATGAGTGGTGTTTATTAAAAGTTAATAAATTAAACTCATAGACCAAGGTTTATTAAAAGGTTAATAGACTTAGGTAATTCCAGTATAATAGTTATATTGGTAGACTTAGGTCTTATTTTTTTAGCCGAAATATGCCTAAGTAAAAGTATACCCAAATTATTTAAAATACTTAGTGGGAGTGAAAATGTATATATGATATATCAATTTCCTCTTACGCTCTTCATGAAGTTCACATCGTGTGATTTATGCTCGGCCTCGTGATGTCAATAGGGCATCCCCATTCGGATGGTATTTGCATAAATCAAGAGCAAGGTGAATGGAGAAAATATTTATAGTAAGTGGGAGAAGGAAGTGTGTCAACACATCCACATGGTCTCTCTCCATTAGGTTGGACCATGAGATTCCCATGTTGCGCTGCGCAGTTGCAGTAGTAGCACCATCCATTCGGAGGATGTAACATGGGATTTGAACAACTCAAACTCCGAGAAATGGATAGGTCTCCGAGGTCCATTCCCAACCTTGACTTTTCAAATCGGTAGCATTGTTGGGGCCGACCTTTGAGATCACGAAAATGGCGGGTCATATTTACAAGAATCGCTAAGTGTTAGTGAATTCTTGACCAAAGTAGCGATAACTAGAATGCTATAGGAATAAGAGTTATTCCTGGTATTAGCATTTAGTCAAGAATGTCTTGGTTGATGAAGGAGTGATTGATCGCCTTCCGGTATGGTTGCTCTGAATCACTGAAGTATCGTTGCAAAAACAAATAATGAGATTATGGGTACATTATTACTTTTGCTAAATTCTTAATTGGATGCATGTTATGGGTTAAAAGCAATTCACTAATAGAATATGTTCTATTTTGGCATGTCGAGCTCTTTTATTCAATTACTCGCTTCTCAGACAAACTTAACGGCGATAACTTTGGAACTTGGAAATCAAACTTGAATACGATTCTTGTAATTGATGATCTAAGGTTCATCTTGACGGAGGAATGTCCTCCCCTCCCGGCTAAATCTCGCAACCCGAAACGATTCGGGATGCATTTGACAAATGGACTAGGGCTAATGATAAAGCCCGGATCTACATCTTAGCCAAAGATATTTGATGTGTTGTCTAAGAAACATGAGGCATGATCACATAAAGGAGATCATGGGATCATTCTGAGCCATGTTTGGACAACCGTCCTCGTCGGTCCGTTATGATGCTCTCAAAGCACGTTTACAACTCCGAATGAAGGAGGAACATCATCTGTAGGAGCATGTCCTTAATATGATGGTCCACTTCAACATGTGCGCGAGGTAAGCGAGTTGTCATTGATGAGAACGACAAAGTTAGCTTTATAATGGAATCTCTTAGAAGAGTTTCCTATAGTTCAAAGCACCAACTCGGTGATGAACAAGATAGAGTATAACTCGACTACTCTACTTAACGAGCTCGGACATTCGAGTCCGATGAAATCAAAGGGAAAAGAGAAGGAGGCAAACGTTGTCACTTCAAGGAAGTTCCTGAAAGGATCATCCTCAGGGACTAAGTTTGGTCCTTCTTTTTCTAAGAATAAGGGTGTTCAGAAGAAGAAGAAGGATAAAGGGAAGGAAAAAGCTCTCATACGCAAGGTTAAAGCCACAGGAAAATGTTTCTATTGTGGTGAAGACGGGCACTGGAAGAGAAACTGCCCGAAGTACCTTGCAGAAAAGAAAGCTGAGAAACAAAAACAAGGTAAATATGATTTACTCGTTGTTGAAGCATGTTTAGTGGAACATGATGATTCTTCCTGGATACTAGATTCAGGAGCCACTAACCATGTGTGTTCTTCTTTTCAGAAACTAGTTCTTGGAGGCAGCTTGCTGATAGTGAGATAACTCTCAGGGTTGGAACAGAGAGGTGTCTCAAAACAGAAGCGATGGGAGAATGAAGTTGTTATTTAGAGATAGATTCATTTTATTAGAAAATGTACTTTTGGCTCCTGGAATCAAAAGAAATCTTGTATCTATCTCTTGTTTACTTGAACATATGTATAAAGTGTCTTTTGATTATAATGAAGCGTTCATTTGCAAAAGAGGTGTACAAATATGTTCTGCTAAACTTGAAAACAACTTATATGTGTTAAGACTAACAGAGATAAAAGATATTTTGAACACTGAGATGTTTAAAACAGCTGATACTAAAAATAAAAGGCAGAAGCTTTCTCCAAGTACCTATCTTTGGCACTTGAGACTAGGTCACATTAATCTCAATAAGATTGAGAGATTGGTTAAGAGTGGTCTCCTAAGTCGGTTAGAGGACAACTCCTACCACCATGTGAGTCTTGTCTTGAGGGAAAAATGACTAACGACCTTTTTCTGAAAAAGGTTATAGAGAGCCAAAGAACCCCTTGGAACTCGTACATTCGGATCTCTATGGTCCAATGAATGTTAAGGCACGAGGAGGGTATGGATATTTCATCGGTTTTATTGAGGATTATTCAAGGTATGACTATCTTTACCTAATGCATCATAAGTCAGAAACCCTTGAAAAGTTCAAGGAATATAAAGCGAGAGGTTGAGAATTCGTTAGGTAAAACAATTAAAACACTTCGATCGGATCGAGGTGAAGAGTATATGGATTTAAGATTCCAAGACTATATGATAGAACATGGAATCGTATCCCAACTCTCAAAGACGCACACACCTCAATGAGAATGGTGTATCCGAAAGGAGAAATAGAACCATGTTAGACATGGTTCGATCTGATGATGAGCTACGCTCAATTGCCTAGTTTCGTTTGGGGATATGCGATGAAGTCGCTGCATTGCATATATTTTGAACATGGTTCCCCAAGAGTGTTTTGAAACACCCCATGAGTTATGGAAAGGGCGTAAAGGTAGTTTACGTCACTTCGAGATTTGGGGATGTCCGGCCACACATGTGCTAGTGTCCAATCCAAAGAAAGCTGGAACATCGTTCAAAATTATGCCTATTTGTAGGATACTCCAAGGAAACGAAAGGTGGTATGTTTTATGATCCTTAAGAGGACAAGGTGCTTGTGTCGACAAATGCCACGTTCTTAGAGGAAAACCACATGAGAGATCATCGACCCGTAGCGAGAATTGTCTTGAGCGAAATTTTCAAGGAAGCTACGGATAAATCAACAAAAGTTGTTGATCAGTGGTCCTTCTCAATAGTTGAGAATGCCTCGATGAAGTGGGAGGATGTTAGACAACCCAACCGTTACATGGGTTTAATTGAAACCCGGTCTTCATACCGATGATGACATAGAGGATCCATTGACCTATAAGCAGCAATGAATGATATAGACAGAGACCGGTGGATTAAAGTCATGGACCTCGAAATGGAGTCAATGTACTTCAATTCGATGCGGGAACTTGTAGATCAACCGGATGGTGAAAGACTACATCGGTTGCAAGTGGATCTATAAGAGGAAAGCGAGATCAAGCGGTAAGGTACAAACCTTTAAGGCTCGACTTGTGGCAAAGGTTATACCAGCGGGAAGGGGTGGACTATGAAGAAACCTTCTCCCTGTTGCCATGCTTAAGTCGATTAGAATACTCTTGTCCATTGCCACGTTTTATGATTATGAAATTTGGCAAATGGATGTCAAGACAACCTTTTGAATGGCAATCTTGAAGAGAGTATCTATATGGATCAACCGAGAGGTTCAAAGTTCGAGTCGGAAGCAAAAGGTTTGCAAGCTTAAGCGGTCCATTTATGGATTGAAACAAGCATCTAGATCTCGGAATATAAGATTTGATATCTGCGATCAAATCTTATGGCTTTGAAACGAGAATATTGACGAGCCTTGTGTCTACAAGAAGATAGTCAATACTATTGTAGTTTTCTTAGTCTTATACGTAGACGATATCCTGCTCATTGGGAATGATACGGGATTCCTGACTGGCGTTAAGCAATGGCTAGCGACCCAATTCCAAATGAAAGATTTGGGGGAAGCTTAGTTTGTCCTTGGAATCCAAATTGTTCGGAATCGCAAGAACAAAATGCTAGCGCTGTCTCAGGCATCTTATATTGACAAGATGTTGATTAGATATATGATGCAGAATTCCAAAAAGGGTTTGTTACCTTTTAGGCATGGAATTCATCTGTCTAAGAAGCAGTGTCCTAAGACACCTCAAGAAATTGAGGATATGAGATGCATTCCCTATGCATCAGCTGTCGGTAGTCTGATGTATGCCATGTTATGTACTCGACCCGACATATGCTATGCATTGGGAATTGTCGGCAGTATCACCAAACTGGATATGATCATTGGACCCATAGTTAAGAATATCCTCAAGTACCTTAGGAGAACGAGGACTATATGCTTGTGTATGGCGCGAAAGAATTTGATCCTTACAGGATACACCGACTACGATTTTGATCGATGTAGATTCGAGAAAATCCACATCGAGGATCGATTTTCACTCTTAATGGAGGAGCTATAGTATGGAGGAATATAAAGCAAGGTTGTATTGCGACTCCACCATGGAAGTCGAGTATGTCGCGACTTGCGAAAGCGGCGAAGGAGGTTGTATGGCTTAGAAAATTCTTTCTCGATTTGGAAGTTGTTCCAAATATGAATTTACTATCACCCTTTATTGTGATAATAGTGGTGCGATGGCAAATTCTAAAGAACCTAGAAGCCATAAGCGCGGAAAGCACATAGAGCGCAAATATCATCTCATCGGGGAAATTGTGCAACGAGGAGCGTGATCGTCACGCAGATCGCCGGAGCACAACATTGCCGATCCGTTTACAAAGCCCCTCACACCGCTAAAGTGTTTGAGGACACCTAGAGAGTCAGGACTTGGGTTGTACTATAGGACGGTTTTTCTTGCCCAAAGATGTTTGACTCCACCCCACGTTTTAGTCCAGTGGGAGTTTGTTGGGTTTTATGTCCTAAAACTCGTGAGTTTTAAATTGAATGTATATTTTATTTTGCAATAAAGTTATTATTGAGATTTATTGATAAAGGTGTTATTGAATAAAGTGAATTGTATATTTTCAAACCCTAATCCAATAAATAACCCATGGCTATAGGATGTATACTTGAACTTTATGTGTGACATAAAAGTGGATCGGAGTTCAAGTTATAGCCACAACGGTCTATAGTATAGGGATAGGGTTGGGTACCTTATCCCAGGGGACACTATGGGACGCGCCCACTTTGTAAAGTACAAACGATGTGATCTGAATCGTTCATGTGGAGACATGCAGTGGGGCGCCCTATGTAATGAGTTTGCATAAGATTGGACCGAGAAATAATCACTTAGACTTTATAACTCCATTTTCTTGTCTTAATCGACTATATTCATACGATGACCTCAGGTAACTCGATCTTAATCACAGCGTGCCATGAACTCCTGCTTATTCGGATTATCCTTAGATTTGCATGGGTGAGTGGCACGAGATTGCCGACTCAATAAGCCTCCCATGTCGTGGATAAGACCAGGGTAGATGGCTGGGAACATAGTTACGCAAGATGGAATTCACTCATACCCGCTTTAGGGATTAGTAGAGAGGTTGTTCCCTTAAGTCTTCGACTCGGAGTCTTGAACAAAGGTCCCCCCTCTCATTGGCCCGAGAGGATTCGATTTGTTGGTTGGACCACAAACCAATTGTTCATTAGAGGATCGGTGGGACTTAAGGAACAAGAAGTAATTATAGGGGTAAAGCGATAATTTTGACCCATTTGTAATTCTGAACTACCGTGAAGGATCGACTTACTAATCATGGTTATATCGAGTGGACATAAATATATCTACGGTGAGGAGAGTGCAACCACTAGGCTTTAGTGGAGTGCCCGGTGGTTAACAAATGTTGATTAGCTAGGCTAAAAGAGTTTGTTGGTTAATCTTGTATCGTTGGAGCTCATGATGTGTAGGTCCATTAGGTCCCCTTACTAGCTCGGACTAAGCCTTGTAACATTTTGAGAGAAAAAGAATTTGAATTGTTCAAATTCGGTTTTTGGGAAAAGCGTTAATTATATGTGATATACTTAACGTGTCACGTTTTAATTATGAATTAAACTATAATAAAGAAGATGTGGAAATATTTAAATGTGATTTAAATATTTGTTGATTTATAACATGAATAGGGATTCATGTTTAAACGATCGATTTAAGAAATCGGGATTGGTCCAATTATTTAATTTAATATTTGATATTAAATTAAATAAATTATTTAAAATTAATTAATTAAATTAATAAATTTATTTTTAATTTAAAATTAATTTTATATTAATTTTGAATTAAAATTAAATGAAAATTCAATTTTGATTTTGAATTTCAATTGGACCAAAGGAAAAAGCATGAGCAACCTTGCTACTTTTTCAAATTCACTCAAATTGAGCACCTCCTTCTTGCTAAATCCTTCTCATCTTCTTGTTGTCATCTTCTCCTAGCTTGAAGAAGATTTTGGTTTCTTTAATTGAAGAAGAAACCATTAGATTAAAGGGAATTAATCAGAATTTTGATAATTCACGTTTTTAAGACCTTTCTCCCATCTTTCTTCAAATTCTCTCTATCAAATATCCCACAACTGTTTCCAAGGCACGAAGATAGTAGGGAAGACACTGAGGTTGTCTACAAAGTGTTTGTGACAAGAAATTGCTAAAGGATTAGGAGAATTTTGAACAACAAAGGTATGTGTTCATACTCTCTGTTTTTTCAGATTTGAGCATGTTTTTATTTCGTAAAATTGATCAACTTAGAGTGTTCAAGATCCAAAATTACTTCCATTTTCTTAATCTACACTTTTCACTGATTATAATAACACATGTTATTATAACTTGTTCCCCAAACAGACCCTTGATAATCTTCTTTTTTTTTTTTTTTAAAAAATATATATATATATATATATTAACCTTTTACTATTATTATTATTATTATTATTATTATTATTATTATTATTTTATTTTATTACTATTGTTTTTAAAGGGGTTTGTAAGTCCGTCATTTAGTTTTTTTTTTTGTTGTCACGTGTCACTGATGCAAGTTCTTTTTTTATATATATATATTTATGTTTTTGTATATTCTTATTTCATTTTTTTAATGGTGGGTTCTTTTTCACCAACAATATTTTCTTTTTCTACTTATGTATTTATTTATTTCTTTTCTAGATGTATTTTATTTTAGGTGTCGTTTTTTTATTAGTGCATTTTCTACATGTTATTTTGTGTTTTTAATTATTTTATGTATTCTTGTTGTAAAATTGATATAAGCATGCTAAGTGATACATGATTTATTGTAACAACCCTAAATTTTAGAACTAGACTACTAGGGGAGTTACTAAGTAACGCCGCTATCGGTTGAAAAATTTTTGGCAGCATAACAACGCTACTAGGACAAACCAGAAATTTTTCCTAACCTGATAAAGGCATGAAAGCACTCCAATAAGTATCTCGACCCACCCAGCCTCCACCAAACTACATGTACAATAGGTTGGGTTCCAATACAGATCACATACAGGCAGTTAGGGAAAGATAATCCAAAAGAAACGAAGTTTTAACACTTGTCAACGCTCACATGCCACAACGACAGTTCAAACAAAAGTTAAAACATAACTAGAAGTTTCTTTTTTTTCAAAAAAAAAAACAAAAGGAAATGCGCGGTGAGATTACAAGATGCACAACAATAAAAGCTTCCTAAGAGACAGTGACACTACGGAAACATCTTATAGCCTCGCCAGGTTGTCTCCATCGTCATCCACCTCGGTTCAACTCTTACCTGCAAACAAAACATAGAAAGAAAACGAGTGAGTATAAAAATACCCAGTAAGCAGCTCACTTACGTCAAACCTATCTCAGCAAGACAACTAGGTCCATCTCCCAGTCTCGCTCAATCCCTGAATCGGTCTCTCTCTTAACTCTCTTCACCCGGGCCCCTGTGGTAACTACTCGAACTCCACCTTCGATCCTAGAACTTTGATTGACGATGCAATGAGAGAAAGCAACCCTCACGCCACTACACGTCGGCATAGAGCGGAGCAGGTACGTATCTCACACGCCCTAGGAGAATCGCCCCTAAGCCAACACGGGATTATGGAAAGCAACCACTCCTGATCTCAACGGGGACGCACCCCAGGCTCTCATAACTCACTAGCATGGTACGGTGCGGTGCGTAACCAACACGTCCATTGGAGAATCGCCCCTAAGCTAGTCCTGGATCATGGAAAGCAACCACTCCCGATCTCAACGGGGACACACCCCAGCCTCACGAGCCTATCATATACCGTCAACCTAGAGGTTCTGACCTGCTCAAGCACAACCCAGGGTTCGGTGAGGGATAATTCATGGGCTCTAATCATAAGACAACTAGGGTCTCATCTAGGTACTCCTAACACCCTCGACCCACTCCCAGGGTCCGAGCCCCCATCTAGGTTCTCAAACCAATCGAACTCAACTCATACCCTACACACCTTTGGGATGTTAGATCCTACCAGAAGTACGACCCCTGCTTCACATAACTTCACACAACAGAACACAATGCGATACAAACATGATAAACTCGGATCAACATGCTCTGTAAATTTAAGGTAACTATCAAACAATCGACTCAAGCTTAAAACTCACAAAGGCATGCTGCAATTTTCAAGATTCTTAACTAGTTAGCCTAGGGTTACACACAAGTAAGGCACATACGCTCTACTCCTTCACTTATGAGCTCGGCGTTATTCCAACTGACTACTTACATAAGATAGAAGTGCGACGGAATGGTCCTTGCTCTTGCTAGCGACTTAGCGTCCCTACAAACACCACAAACAAAGCATAAGTCTTAGCTGGGAGTCAACCTCGTGACTTTGCCCTTAAGGCAAGACACAAGAAAAATGAACCTAACCAACCGAAACTTTCAATGTTAAGCCCACGAGGAAAAAAATACGACCAACCCGACACTTCTAAACTCAAATACACAACCACATCGGTTCAAGATCGAGGCTTACCCACTGCTGCAAGCTGACTCCGATCTCTGCCCGATCCTCGTCTTGCGGTTCCTCCAAACGTCTACCCCTTTAGCCAAAACGATTCGTTCCTGTCACAAAACTAGCATTAATCAGTGCGAAATTACAACGGTTCGGATATGAGAATGAGAGACAGAACACGGTAGAGATCGAGAGGGAAAGGCAAAACGGAGGGTCGAGAGAGAGATCAACTCCGGCGGTTGCACGCTCGGTCGTGGTTCGCTGGACCTTGACGCGTCGGCGGCCCGGCCGGGCACAAGGCGGCAGCGGCGGCTTGCGGTGCGTGGGGAGCGCCCGAGGAGGCGGTCGGAAAGCAGAGGGAGAGGGAGAGATGCGGTGGGGGAGAGAGAGGGGGAGAAAGCGTTGGCGAGAGAGAGAGAAACAGAGAAACGGAGAGAGAGAGGACGCGTCGAGGCTGACGACTCGTCGGCCGTCGGCTTCGGCTGAGCTTGGCATGCGGCGCGCCCGCGCATGCTGAGGAAAAAGGCACCTGGGGGGGCGGGCTTCACGATCTCTCTCTCCTTTCCCTTTTTCCTTCTTTACAAAACCCTAGAAACTTAAAAGAAGAAAGAAAAATGACCCAAAAGGATTACCTTGATTCCCTTCTCCTCAAGACGCTTGATTAGGAACTTTAGGTGACCACCCCATTTAGATTTAGAAAGTACTTGGGTCCTCGCAAGATCAGATTTAACCCTTAAGTACTTGGGTCAAGATTTTTTTTTCAAAACCAAATAAATAAGCGATCGGATTGGTCGATCGATTTAATTCGGTTTATATATATATATATAAATATTTATTTAATTAAATATTGAATATTTATAATTATTATTTTATTATTATTTAATAATTTTTAATTATTATTTAATTATTTTGAGAAATTTTTTTAGTTTTTAGTTTTTAATTATTATTATTATTATTATTATTAATTTATTATTATTATTATTATTATTATTATTATATATATATATAATTTTTTTGTGCCTTGATCGGTTCGATCGGTTTTGGGGCTTTTGCTTCAAACCGACCAGATCGATTCGGTCGATATTTTGGGATGACCCCGCCCGAAACTTTTTCGGTTTTCGGTCTTTTTTTGTTCACCCTACCTTAGCCCCAAAACTTTTTAAAACTACGACATAAGCCCGAAATTAACTCTTAAAGAACCAATAACTTACTTGAAATTATCGGACGTCACATTTATAATCTTTTAATCTATACCGTTTATAAAAGTGTCGACGACGGAATCTAGAAATATTTGGAAGTCCGATTTTCTAGTTTTCCCGAGGTGAGAAATCAATTCTTTTAAAGTCCAAGATCGATTTCAATATGTTTATTTTATTTTATTTTTTTTGGTTTTCGTCAATTTGTTATCGTTTTTGTACATAATGCTCATTTACTTATTTGTACTATCTTTAAATTGCATTTTATATTTTATATTTTGAATTTGATTTATCTTGATTACCATCCATGCTTTGAAATTTTTTTTAACTTTCTTTTCCATTGTAAATTATTTCCAAATCTTTAACATTGTTTTTTTAAAAAAAAAAAAAAGTTTATAAAAGTTTTATAACTCAAAATGTTATTTCCAAAATTCTTTATTTTTTAGAAGTATTTTTCAAAGCCGTTTTCTTTAAAACAAATTCCGACAGATTCTAGAAATATTTGGGAATCCGATTTTGTAGAATTCTTGAGGTGAAGGATCATTATCTTTGGAAGTATGAGATTTTGGTCCCAAGAAAAAAATGAATTTAATTAAAACTTTTTTTAAAAAAAAAACTTTATTTTATAAGAGTACTCCTATGATGGATTTGAGAAATTATAAAATTTTCTCATATTCTTGAGGTGATATTATTTCCAAAATCTTGGAAATAATTTCAATGTAGCATGGATTTTCATCACTTATTTTATGGGATCATAACTCCAAATATTGGAGAAATGATGGGTAAAATAAGACATTTTTTTTAAAAAAAATCTCTTTTACCTAAATAAACTTTTTTCCTTAAATCTTTTTTTGCAATTCAAGATTAAAATTTGATCACCGTTTTAAACGGGTGTTGTGGGGTGCTAACACCTTTCCCATACACAAACAACTCCCGAATCCAAATCTGGTTTTAGCATACCATTTTTTTTTTTTTTTTAAAAAAGTTGTTTATTTTGTTTTGGTGCCCAATCATATCATAAAAAAAATTGGTGGCGACTCCTTTTTAAATATCCCTATTTCGAGGATGTCGGTCGCTCCGCGTCGCCATCGAAGTACGTGGCGACAGGTAGTATTTGGTGAACAAGGTCGATCTCACAAGGACTAAAGAGTGCAGAAATTTGTGAAGATGAGCACTAAAAGAAAACAACTTTAAAGCTTCTAAGCAACCTAAACAAGCTTGGCACTAAAGAAATAGACTCTATCAATTTAAGAGTGAAAAATAACTAAAATGGACAACGAACAAGCTGAGAATTAAGTGATTAAAGCGTTGGAATTTATGGAAGTGAACTTCTAATTTCTGTTGTCTAATGTGGTGGCAATGTTATAGCATTTACACAACATTGTTGTACGGTGTAGAAACGGGAAATTAAGAATTAAAGCTCAAAAATTACTTCTAACCCTCGAATTGCAGCTTAAAAATAGAGTTTTACATATGTCTATGAAAACCCAGCTTTCAAACACATGTTTAGCTCAATTTTCCTAAGTTTACAAACCAAAAGCATATGTCTATACTTTTAGAATCCTTTCTTTTTCAAGACAAAGACCTACTTGCATTGCTTATGTTTTTTCCATTCATTTTAACCTTTTCAGAATTAAAACAAACTAATATTCAATCCTAAGGTGGTCACTCTTAAGAAGAACAACAAACAATAAACACCCATAAGCAAACTACAGAAGTAAAGCAACTCCCCAACAAAAGACTTCAAAAATTAGAGTTTCTTCCCACAAATCTCAACTTAAAACAGTTAGCCCATGACTTTTACAGAGAAATCAAGCACAAAGAGTCTAAAGATCAAAGACATTACGAAAATAACACAAAAGTTACAAGAAAAAACTATCTAACACCACAATGAATCAAACCCACACTACAAAACTAAAGATTAAGAGCTACAAGAAGAAGAAGATGAAGAAAACAGAGGAAAATGAAGGTTGTAGACTTTGGTTTCAGCTTCTTCTCCAGTTTTTCTCCTTGCTTTTGCGATAAGAGTAACCCCTTCAATCGATTGTCACCCTAATTTGGGTTTTTTTTTTTTTTTCTTTTTGCCCCAAAGTCTTTCAATTCCTCTCTTTTCCATTAAAAGTCCAACAACAACTTTAAAAAATGGATTTTCTAACTTCCAGCCGCGTCATCCCGAGAGGTGGGTCCTGATTTGACTAATTTGCCCTGAAGTCAATGCTGCAGCAATGTTGTAGCATTGTTGCCACATCGATCGCTCACCCTCTGCTTTTTTAAGCCAATGTTGTAGCAATGTTGTAGCATTGTTGCCACAACATGCATTCACCCTCTACACAACACAACAAACACACAAAACACTAAACACAACAAACAACTAAGCACAACCAACAAACACTAAATTAAGCACACAAAACACAATAAACAACAAGAAAACAACACAACAAAATACTAAACACTAAACTAACCTAGCACAACAAGAAAACGAACAACTAAACACTAAACTCACTAATCCCAACACTCAACGAACAACACATTAAAGAAACGACCAAAACACGCACACGACTCAATTTTGAGTGAAAATAAGCAACGAAAAATGCCAAAAATAATCCATTTCATGGGATTATCAATTCACCATTAAAATATTCACAAATAGAACATAAGGACAAATCAAAATACATTGGCCAAATCTCAATATGCAATGGGAAGTCCTAATCTAATTCTCAATATATGCAAGGGCAATTCATGAAAACATAGGACCAAATCAAATGTCAAATCAAAATACAATGACCAAATTAAATCAATATACATAAGCAAACTAACAAATTAACAATGGTTTAACAAAGATAAAATAGAAATACAATGGTCAAATCTTAATATCCATTGGCCAAATGGTCAAATCGAAATATCCAGATACACAATAACACAAATTGGCCAAATCTAAATACAAAATCCAAATAAACAAATGGCCAAACCTAAATAGATGAATGAGAGGAAAATAGAGTGGCCAAATCTCTGTGGCAAAAATACAATAAAGAAGAAAAAAGGGAAAATGCTACGAATAGGAAAATCCATAATTTTCAAAAATAGTTATTTGTGGGTTTTTAATTATGGTCAAAACGTGATAGGCACATGTTCCAACGTCCACGTTTAATTTTAGATTTGCCCTTTTAAATTTTTGGTGTTTTTAAATAATATGTCCTACATTTTTGAAACTGTATCTAATATCTTTTTAAAACATGCAGTTATTTTTTTAAAATATTTAAAATCATTTAGATTATGATTCTATTGTTTGAATTCTTCCTCCTATTTAACATGAAATTGTTCTAAAATGTTTAGAATTCCTTTTTTCAATTACTTTTACTCTTTTACGGGGCATAGAGTAAATTTACAATGGTATAATATTGGCTAGATAGTTATTTTCTTTCTTATTTTCGTCATATAATCGATTTTAATTCATGTGTATTTCTTATCAGATTAGAAGGTGGTGTTTTTTAAATTTTTGAAATTTGTTTGTTTGTGTTTGAAATTTGATTTTTAGATTTTATTATATTTATTTGCTTAGATTAGGTAAGTTGATTATTTTTATTTAAAATTTAAAATCAAATCAAATATAATTACCCTATAATCAAGGAAACTTTATTAATAATATCGCAGTTATTTTTTAAAAATATTTAAAATCATTTAGATTCTAATTCTATTGTTTGAATTTTTTTTGTCCTATTTTTTTGTTGTTCAACTTTTTTTTTTTTTTGTCTGATTTCTGAATTTTGGTTGGATGCTTAGAATTAGGAGAAAATGGAGGAAGTCGACGAACCTTAATGTTTTCGTATAGGTAAAATATAAAAATGCTTAGAATTCATTTTTTCAATTCCTTTTACTCTCTTGTGTAAATTTGCATGATTTTTATTCCTGTGTATTTCTTATCGGATTAGGAAGGTGGTGTTTTTAAAATTTTTAAAATTTGTTTGTTTGTGTTTGAAATTTGATTTTTAGATTTTATTATATTTATTTACTTAGATTACGTAGTGGATTATTTTTATTTAAAATTTGAAATCAAATCAAATATAACTACCCTATAATCAAGAAATCTTAATTAATAAAGTTGTTGGACTAGTTTTGTCTTTTAATAATTACTCATTATAATGGCCAACTGATTTTATCTTTTTAAAAATGGTCAAATCATTTTTTAGAATTATAATTATTAATTATTAAAAGACAAAACTAGCCCTAACTCAACCCTAACCCAACCTATTAATCTTCGGGTAAAAGGTAAAAATGTTTTGGTTTTATTTTTGAATTGTTTTTACGGCTCCACTATTCTGTGTATTTATTTATTTTAGATTTTAAAATTAAATTAAAAATAACTTAGGAATCTAAATTAATAAAGTGGTTAGGGATAGTTTTGTCTTTTATTAATTTCTAATTATAATTTTCAAAAATAATTTGGCCATTTTTAAAAAGATAAAATCGTTTGGTTATTTCTGAAAACGAAAACTAAAGTCACCCTCTCCAAAAAAAAAAAAAAAAATAAATAACTTAGAATGAAGTGAGGAAAGCTTGTATAAGGAAAAAAAAAAATCCTCCCCATTCTTCCTTATCTAGAATCTCCTTTTGTATGAATCCATCCATCTTTTTGTAAGGGAGAAAGACCAATAAGTAGTGTGAGGGAGAGAGGAAAAATAAGTGGAAGAGATCCTAGGGGAGACACGTGGGAAGTGGGTGGTTAAGTGATATATATATAAAATAATAATAATAATAATAAATATTAAAAATAATTATGGAATAAAAATAACATTTGGTATCTACAAGTATCATACTCTCCCTGTTCACGTTATGATTTTATCTTTATAAATATATTTTTTTTATTGTTGGTGAACTCTGCATTATTTTTAAAGAATGTTGACGTTGTAGACAATGAATGGAAGGAAAATCCACTCCCATAGTATCTGAAATTTTATCGTTTCATGACTTCAATGTTGTCTAAACTAAACCTGTGCACTTAAATAGTTATTTCATTAATGTGAAATTGACAAAAACAGTTTTTTTTTTTTTTAAAAAAGAAAATCATTATATAGAAAAGAGGAAAATGAATTTATTCATACGTTGAATGCCTTTGCCAAATTTCAATTTTGAGGGCTAGAGATTTGGGCTTGATTTTGGGTTGGGCTTCTAGCTAGAATGGGTTTGGCTTATTGGTATCGTTTGTTGCTCTATTACTTTGTGACCCGGCCCAATTTGGGCAAAATATTAAATTATATAAAATTTGTTTTCAAGCTTTGGCAAAATGAATACTCTTTTAACGATAAACACCATGTATTGTAATTAAATCAAAACTACTAATGAAAATGGAAATAAATAAAATTAGGGCATCACTTTGCTTGGATTTTATAAAATTAAATGGATTGAATATTTACAACAAACTTCCCAATGTGACATTTTGTTTTATTAATATAAAAGTATTGTAAGTTGAAGAGCATGAATTTGAGTTGGATGAACGCAAAATAAATAAATAAATAATTTGGGTTGGATTCTATAATGTTATTTTGGTTAAAATAAATAAACACTCCGTTCAAAAGAGTAATTTAAAAATTAATTATTTAGGTCTTATTTGATAATTATTTTATTTTTCGTTTTTCGTTTTTTAAAATTAAACTTATAAATACTACTTATTCCAATATGTTTTCTTGTCTTGTTACCTATTTTTTAAAAACATTTTAAAAAAAGTCAATTTTTGAAAAAAAAAAAAGTTTTTACAAACTTGTGTAAACTTTAGATTATATGATTATATAATAAAACTCTAACATTGTATAATTCAATAAAAATGAAGATCTTTGAACTAGATGACTTTCACAATAACTTGAGTTAGAATAACATACTTTGATCCATGATATTGATCTTGTAAAGAATGATTGTGTTTCTCTCTCTCGGCCTTTTCTTTAGAACTTGAACTTGATTAGGTTTCTTAATGGAGAGAAACTTCTACCTTCATTAGACAGAAAGAGAACCAATCTCTAAGACTTTATCTTTATATACATATTTCCATCATAGTGTTTAAATTAGGAAAAATATTTTTTACTTAATTGGTCCAGTTTATCAGTAGGCCCAAAACATAAAGTGTAAATAAATGTTAATAGGTCACATTAATGAGTATTTTATATTTAAATAATCTAACAACTTGGTTTTGTTTTCTTGAAATTTGGCTTAGAATTCAAATGTATTTTTTGAGATTGTGTTCTGATAAAAAAATATATATTAAGAGGAGACAAACATAATTTTCAAAAATAGAAAATCAAAAATCAAATGAGGTCTTAAATTTTAGATTTTAAATTTATGAGTATATGAACCTTTTCTGGTTGAGTTGTAATGATGCCTTTTTATATGAACTAGCACAAAAGTACCAAGGGGACAAGATGAGACTTAAAACCCCTCTTGAAGATTACTTGTAAAGTTGTAAATGATATGGATTTTGAACTTTATATTTGGGCTTTTTAAGCTCATTTGTCCAACTTTACCCCTTCTTTTTATAAGTCTTTATCATACGTGATTGTACTTAATCGAGTTTCAATATTATTTAGCTTTGAACTTAAACAAATTAGGGTCAGTTTGCATCCTTTTGGCCAAGAACCCTAGGTATATGAGTCTAAGGATACTCTTTGTAATGAAAGGTTGGGTTTGGGCGATGAATATTGATGAAACATTTAGTTTGGTTCTTAAAAAGCTCATCATTCGTGTCATCCTTACACGTGTTGCTCATTACAGCTGAACTTTGCATCAAATGGATGTAAAGAATACCTTTCTGCATGACCACTTATAAGAAGAAGTATATATATGTCTCAACTTATTGGGTGTGTTGACAAAACTTACCCCACACGTGTTTGTTTACTCCATGTGAGGTTTTATGATCTTAAGCAAGCGCCTAGGGTGTGGTATGATCGTTTTATCTCTCAATATGCAACACCTTGAGCTCTTCAAGCGTGATGGTGGATTCCTGAGTCCGAAGAGAGGTTCAAATCGAGTTAAAGACAATCGACAAATAACTGAGAATGTGTAGAAGAGATTTATCTCATCATCAATGTTAACATAGGCAACCCTTAATATGTCAATAATGTCTCTTACTCGTCGTGAATATTGTTCAATTTTTTTAGCTGATGATTTTTTTATGGTATAAATGGTAGATCATGATTCACAATTCTAGAATATTTGAACAGGTTTTAGAGGAGTATCGTTTTTCCAGCATAAGTCATACTCCTTAAGCAGAGGTCACAGAAGTTACATGGGAGTCTGGGAGAAGATAGAAGGAAAAAGAATGACATTAATCAAAGTAACTAAAGCCATATCATGATATATCCATTTAGAGATAATTCGGATTTACCTCTTTTGTTTGGGAGTTAAATTTAAAATTCGAGGTTGAAAATTGAACATATCGTTCTGGTGGAGGAGTTGATTTATCAATGTGGCCAAATAATACATGAGCTTTCAAAATTGCAAAAATTTGAAATTTTCACTGAATATAATTTATGGAATCAAGGCGTACAAGGACGAGGTTACAAATATTTGAGAGAAATAAATATGATGTAGATAATTGAGAGAGAGGAAGAAATAAATATGATGTAGATAATTGAGAGAGAGGAAGAAAGAAATATGAAGTAGATAATTGAGAGAGAGAGGAAGATGATCCAACCAGGATAATGGGAGTGGGAAAAAAGGTGATGTGAGTCAAAAAGCTCTGATACCAAGATGAAACTCAAGAGAAGAATGAAATTGAAGTTCTATATGTTTTGTTGTGTAGAGAAACTGAGCAACCAAGCATATTTATGAATAATTCACCTCCTACCTTTAAACTCTCAATGTGAGTCTCACTCCCTTTGTAATCCAATCAAGTTTTAGTTTATCACAAACTTGTTGGTTGTTTCAAACCTCGAACAAGGAACTAGTTCTTCGTGTTACTTAGTCCATAGTCATCAAAAGTAACACTTCTCCTTAACTTTTCCTCTAGGTCTTTACCTTATATGTTCAATTGTCTTTATGAGTGTGTGTTGAAGACTCATATAGCCAAAAAGTGTCAAAGTGAAGATAGTATTACTTTCAAGAGTTGCTTTTAATCACTAACAAAAAAAAAAAAGTCTTCACAAATGTTTTGGACTCTTTTGTAATGTCATTGTGTCTATTGATGATTCTATGGTTGTACACGAGACATATGTTATTAGTCCTTCGAAAAGTTTTTCAAAGGTGATTTATGACACCTATAAAGTATCTTTAATTAGGATATGGTGTATTATGGAAGGAGCTTTAATTGATCTTTACAAAAGTAGAAGCAATTAATTGGACCTATCCACCTATTGTTTTTTTCAAAAAAAAAAGTATCCACCTATTGTCATTAAAGTTTGTTTTCTCGCTAAGCTCATTTTTTTTGGAGTCTAAGTGGATAAACTTGTAAAGTTGTATCAATTTTTATCCTAAACTTCAATTTCATCAACTTACATCTCAGACTACATCTCATAAAAAGTATGGTAGCTTTAAGAAGGGAAGCTCTAATACCAATATTGTCAAGGATAACGGACCTCCACATATCTCCACAATGGTATGATATTGTTCACTTTGGGCACCAACCCTCATGGCACCAAAAAGACCTCATACCAATGGAGATAATTGTCCTTTCTTATATACTCATGATCAATCTTTTCCCCAGCCAATGTGGGACATTTGTTCGCACCCTAATAGTTTTAACCCTCTAATAAGTTTTCGTTCTAATAAGAGAAGTATTCTCTTATGCGTTCCACGAATTATAAAACACATGTATTATACAAAATTGAAAAATTTAAGAGAAAATAACATTAGAGCTAAGTTTTTGTTGAAATACATTGCTCAAACTTAATTTTGTGTCAATCTTAATTTGAGTTTAGGGAGATTTTTACATTATTTTTTATTTTTTTGGTATCATTTATTCTTTAAATGTCCGTTCAGTCATGTTTAATGCTCTTCCATTTATCATATCTAAAAGAAGTGTAATATTTGGCTTCATGAGTAGGTTGATTATATTGGTCCCCTCGGGCTATCTTTTTTACTATTTAAGCGAGGTGGGTTAATTAGAAAAAATTAAGATTGTAACTCTTATCTAAGTTTAGATTCCAATTTGATGAAATTGGAAATTTATAGTGAAAATTGATACAACAAAAAAATTGTATATATAATCCAGAAGAACTCTAAAGAACGATCTTTAGAGTCAATTCAAATTTTATGCACAATTAGAAAACATTTGTTTGGTTCGACATCGATCAATTTGATGACCTATTTTGTTAATTTTTATCCGAGTATTTCGTTCTTTTTTTTTTTTTTTCTTTGAACCGATATGTCGTTTGATTTTTGAACATCATATCAATATATAATCTTGAAACAGGCTGTACCAAGTCAACTTTTTTTTGTTTAAGCACAGCCAAGTCAACTTCTGTTATTCTATATATCAATCAATTATCAAGTTCTTTTAGGTTAAAAAGATTATATACCAATTAATATCAAGATTATATATTGTTGAAACAGGCTGTACCAAGTCAACTTTTTTTTTTCTTTTAGGTTAAGTTACAATTGGAGTATTTTATAAAAAAATATTACAATTTGAGTTTAATTTTTAAGTTTGTGTCAAACAGGTTTATAAAGTTTCAATTTTGTGTCTAGTTGTTTACTAAACTTCAATTTTGTGTAAGTTCCTAAATTTTCAGTTTTGTATTTTAGGACTTGATCGATATTTTTTTAAAATTCACAAACCTATTAAATACAAAATTAAAAGTTTGATGTCCTTGGAATCGATCCCCCTTTGACTGTACAAGAATATGTGGAGCTCGGTATGTTTGGAAGCACAGGAGAACGTTCTTTAGCTTCTTTCTATTATTAACAGGTCAAAGCGCGGGCTGACTTGGAGACCTAGGACCTTGGCTTAGCAACGAATGAAGGGGAGCTCTTCGAGCTTTCTCCGCCAATGGCTTATGTAGTGGTCGGCCGGCAGAAAGCTCGCTAAGCTTCGCTTCCCTCTCCTCTTCCCTTTTTCAATGAAGTGGAAAGTTTGAACTTAGTAGTCGGATAAGACACAAAATTCAATTTTATATCCAATAGATTCGTTAATTTTAAAAAAAGATATTGAATATGTCAAAGACCTATTAAACATAAAATTAAAAGATTAGACACCTATTTGATATTTTTAGAGTTCAAGAATCTACTAAACACAAAATAGACTTATTAGACGTAAATATAAAAAAGTTCAGTGACTAAATTTGTAATTTCACATTTCGTTTATTCACGTGGCTCCTATAACAAATGCATTTTTTTTCTCTCTTTTATCTTCTCTTTTCAAATTTCAACACATTTAATACTCAACAACTCACTTTCAAAGAAAAAAAAAATTGAACTTTCACACCTCCAACTAAGATTTCTTCTTTTAATCAAACATAATTGAACTGGAACACGTTATTTGATCTTCAATTGAAAGCCTTCGCCAGCAGAAAAAAGTTCTCCGTTCATATCCGTTGATGCTTTCTTCCTCGTGCCTGCTTCACAAGCTCACGCAAGGTTCCCACTTGGGCTGGCCCAGTTGCTCAAATTCTATAAATTCCTAATTTAGATAACCCCATTTGACCGTTGATTCGAAATCTCAAAGCCCCCAGAATTGATCCACAAAGTTTGCTTTGCAAATCGCCTTCTAAAAGTTCTTCTTCTTCTGTAGAGATCGTTGAATTCAATCGCAAGATTATGTTCTTGCTCTTTTGATGGTCATTTCTATACACCCAAGTGGCAAATTCTTCTCCAAACTGGAAGATCATCATCACTACCATCATCATGAATCGGAAGCGGCGATTCAGGGATTTTTTAGAGAAATCTCGATTCACTTGAACGATTTGAGGATTGATTCGAATAAACCCACATCGGAAATCCTCTCGTTTTCATGGATCAAGCGGTGTTTCGAACTGCTTCGTGTTCAACACAGGGCTTTTGCGAAGTTGCTTGTGGAAATTGACTACCCAGTCCGCAAACATCAGGCTTCTTCAGGGGATGCGTTTCTTAACTACACATTGAAATTGCTTGAGCTTTTGAATTCGATTTGTTCGTGTATTGCTGATCTGGGTCAAGCTCGGTTGAGGATTTCTCATGCTTTGAGCTTGGTGGAGGCTTCTCCTTCCTCTGCAATTGATCGTTTGAAGCCTATAGGATCAAGCAGTTTCAGCAAGGGCTTGATCAAAGAAGGTGAAACTGGAGAGATTTGTGTGGAAGTTGTGAAATCTGACAAGGAATCTGTGGTTTATCGTGCTTTGATGATTATGAAGCAGATTGGTTTGTGGGTTTGTGGGATTGTGATTTCTGTATTGAGTGGAGATGCTGAAGCATTCATGGAGATGAGAAAATCAACTGGGAAATTGGGGGTTTCTGCTTTGGATAGATTGGATTTTACTGTTCATAAAGCAATTTGTGAATCTGGGGTGAGGTTGAAGGAAGTTAAAGAGGTGAATGATGCAGTTGAGCTTCTAGTTGCTTCCATGGCGGCTGGGAAAAGCAGTGATGCAGCTGAGAGTTTGCAGAAAAGATTGGAGGCTCTTGAGAAGGAGATGGATGATTTGAGGAAGGAAGTTGATTCTCTCTTCACTGATGTTTTGGAAGAGAGAAGTAAACTGCTTGATGGCCTAAGACAAACACATCAATAGCCATGGTTGGATTGTTTCTATTTTTTACATATTGAATTGTGATAGTTGTGAGTTATATAATGTATAAACTTTTCTCTTGAATTGCAATATAAATAATACAAGTTTATAGAACACCTTCTTTCTAAAAACTGAAAATGAAAAACAGCAGAGATGAGAGAGAGAGAGAGAGAGAGAGAGAGGCACCTTAGGATTCAATACACATTGAAACTTTAGATTGACATTTCAAATTTGATTCAGCCACTGAAAGTGAAGCAGAAAAAAAAAAAATTACAGATCAGCTAACAAATAACCCAGAAAGAATGGCTAATATTCCTTCTTTAGGCAGCTACAAGAGAAGGGATGGACTAGAGTTTGCAAAGTTCTCAACAAATGTGCTCCAAAATCTAGTAAAACTAACTACAAGTACAACAATGTCATTCCATTTGACTGATCTCCTAAATGGGGATTTCTAACTCTCTCTGTTTCAATGGTTTCAGAGTCACCTAATGAATATTTGCAGTTTCTGGAGGAGATGAAACTGATTGTCCTTGGTTCGTTTCGTCGCTTCTGTGCAGTCATCTAATTAATCAGAATGAATGATGAGAGTGATCAGAGTAGGCCCATTTGACTCCCTGAATCATTTGAATGAGCATCTCTCTCAGCCTCCTTTCTCTTGCAATAAACATGAGATGGCAGCCTGGGCACATGGAGGATAAATTTAAAAACAAAACCAATAGCAAACGCAGAGTTCGGGTCGCTTTCCTGTTATCTTTTCACTAGCAGAAAGAACAGAGGGAAATCTTGAGAAGAACAGAGCACACAGATGATGGTGAGAATTTCAACCGATATAACATCGTATTCTTAAGATGTCATACTATTGAAACCAGAAGGATTTAAATGCAAGTAGGACTAGAACAATTTCATAACTCAAAAGCAAGCCATTACCCCAAATGCAAGGTGGTGTCTGAATCTCCTCTTTCAATTTCATTGCAGGCCATATCAGGGCTTCTAATGCCAATGTTTTTCTGTTCTAGGGAGCAGTATTCAAGATAAGCAGGAAGCGGACAGTCAACTGGCGGAAACAGACATCGAAGCTCGCTGACCTACAATGAATGGTAAGGTAAAATCATAAAAACTCATGTCTTGGTAAATATATAATGATATTTAAGTTCGTATCAGTGACAACTCCTTACCTGTCTCCGCAGAGTTTCATTTTCTAGCATTGCTCGTTGTTCCTGAAACAAAAATGTGAACAAATAAACCATAAGATTTCTAGCAACCAGATGTTTATTCGGGTGAAAATGAGGTTTCTATAAATGAAATAGCCTGACCATGCCATTACTTTTAAATAATCAACAATTTTCTTCTCATAACTATTGCTCCAAATGCAGCTCTCACCGTGCTAATATCATCATTATTAGGTTTAAATCATATTTTAGGCCTTAAACTTTTATGCTTATTTCATTTTAGTCATCCAAGATTCTGTTTTAGACCTTGAACTTTAAATAAAATTCCATTTGGGTTCTTATTTCTTTTCCATTTAGCAGAAATTTTGCATGCATCATGTAAACTTGTGTTATAAGTCACATATTGGTCTAGTGCCAAATTTGAAAATGAAGATTTTTTTAATCCATGAGTGTTCGGACGCTTGCGCGCATCTTGACTAATGACTATTCTCACGGGATATTACATGACCCTACTCCATTTAGTTGCCATAAAATAACTCGTAGGATATTAAATTCTAGGTGGATGGCTACCATGACTTAAACTCATTCCCTATATTTCCAGAACCTTATCAACCAAAAAATAAAGGTCCAATTTAACAAGGACCAAGGCAAAGCAATAATTTATGAAAATTTGAGGAAGGAACCACAACGAAACTTCTACAAGTACAAGGATCAAAACAAAATAAGTAAAAAAGTTTAGGACCAAGATAGGATTTAAACTCATTATTTGCATGGTGGGGCAAGGGGGAGGACACATCAATGTCATCAAAAGCTTTGATAACATGCGTTATTTGACCATCAAAACTTGAATCATCATGTTCTAAGCTATTATTACGGATCATAACAACAACCAAATACGAAAACATCGGTTTAGCATGTTATTGATCAAAGTTCTCTCCCTGAGGTTCCATTTTTCAAGATAACCTAATCCTAACCAACTGGCTTAAGTATGAAAAATTGAAGGCATGTCTTGTATAATAAAGGCACAAAATATATTAAGTCACCTGTACTCTTGATTGCTCCAATTGCTCCATCAGTAACTGTTCCTAAATGAATAGAAGGTTCATCAAGGCTTGAAAGTTGAGTTATTTTTAAAATTTCAAGTTACAATCTGAACTTTTTTACCCAAGGAAGATAAAAGAAAAGGGAAAGTTGAGCCCAAACCTTCTTCTCTTTTACCAGTAATAGCCCTTCATTTAGTTGTTGCTCCAGGTTTTGTAATTCCTTGAAGCCCAAGCCAGTCAGATCCTTTCCCAATAGCTGTCTGCAAAGCCAAAATGATAAAGTTATAAAAATATACATATAAAAGGATGCATCTTCGCTTGAAAATCACGTGTCGAGAGAAGATAGATGGCATACAATTGTTTCATTTGCAGAGTTGTTATTTCATCTCTTAGATTGTCTACCTCCTCATGCTCTTGCTTCTGCAGATGAAGATACTGTTAGAAGAAGCATGCGATTTATCGCCCGAAAACTTCCAAATAAAATGAACAACCAAGCAGTTAGAACCCAAAACGATAACAATCAATACATTGCAAAATATAGAAATATTTCCGTTCGAGTAATCCTTTATCAACCTTGTCTCCTAGAATGTGATGGGAAATATAATATTATCTAGGCATCACCTTAATCTAAATAATATAAATCACTATGTACCTCGACCTTGTGCCTGTCTACCGCAGCCTCTGAAGATTCTATGCATCTGTTGTATCTTGAAAGAGTATGCTTCATGCTGCCCAAAGAAGGATAAAATAGATTGGATTAGGCTTCATCTTATTGGAGGTCCTTCATCTTACTCCTCCCTGTTCAAACTTATAATAATGAAAGAGAAAATGATGATTTGCAGTCAGCACTTGTCATGTCAAGTTTCAGTTTAACTTCAAAAAACATCTCAATTAGGTTTAGTTATTCCTAAAAGAAACATACTAGCTTTTGATTATGATGATCGATAAATGGCCAACTAGACAGATTTTTTACTTTGACCTCGGTGATTTACTTCTTTTTTAATGCATGCTCATACATCTTTGGGGATGGTCGACAAGATGATTCCAAAGACATAATATGTCGATACACTTTACCGTTGACCAATGTATCGAGTAATATTGTTTGTTGAGTCATGAATGAGTGTAATAAACAGCACAAGAAACAAAACCAACATCACGCAACATGAATGAAGAAGTAGATTTCTTTTAGGCAGATACAAATTATAACCCTTATTGTTTGGGATGGCTAAACTTCAAGCGTCCATACGAATAATGACAGCAATGGAAGAATGAATGAAACAGAGTTGAGCACCAAAAAGAACATGAAAGAATGTGAAAATAAATTTTCACCAAAGAGCAAGGAACGTGGGACGATCGAGAAGTCAAGTTCATTCAAAAAATTTCAGTAAGTCACCAGATTCAGTCTAAGTCCATTCAAAGTAGTAGAACAGGGAAAACCACATTTTGGTCTTGCCTCAAAAGACATGTCAAACATAAGATCCTTCAAACAAGCCTTCCAAGTTTACAGACATGATAAAATATTTTAAGAAATGAGCCTATAGCATGCTAAAAAACTATAAAACTTAGAAACTATACTGTAAAATCCAGACCTGAGTGGAGAGAATTAAAAACAACCAATGAAAAACCTCACTATCAAGAAGTTGGAATTACGATTCAAAACAGCATTAGACAAACATAAAAGACAATGTTTCCGCATGGAGAAAAGGGAAATTAAAATGAAAAGATTGTAAATAGAGTAAAGTACAATAAAAAACCATAAACTATCCAAAACATGAATAAAAAATTATGCAATGAAGAAGAGTAAGAACAAAGCATTCTAAAGGAACATGCAATGTGCAAACAAAAACACCAAAATCCCACAAGATTCAGCTCAAGTTCTCCAACATCTGATCAAACCACAACACTATTCTCAAGAAAATAGAGTACCATCCAACATGCAATGCAAAGCAAAGCAAAAACACAAAACAAGGGTAAAAAAAGGAAGAATTAGAGAGAGAGTGGAGAAAAACACAAACCCAGAACTCGAAAACTCAAAAAGCTTGCCAGTATTAGAGAAGATGATAACAGCAACTTCAGCATCACAAAGAATAGCAAGTTCCTGAGCCTTTTTAAGCAACCCAGCTCGTCTCTTGGAGAATGTAACTTGCCTGCTATTGGCATTCTCAATCCGTTTGATTTCAATCTTCCCTCGACCCATTTCACAACACCCCAAATCCGAAACACCCAGATGATCAAAACCCCCAAAATCGCAGGTTTCAATCGAAATCCCCAAAAATCCCCCACGAATCGAAAAACCCTTCTCGTAATCTCCTGATTTTGTAAACAGAGGGAGACCCCCCTTTTGTTTGCCCCTTTTCCAGGTTCAATATTTGCCCATTTTGGGGCCTGTGATAAACTTGGGAAAGAGGGTAAAAGATTACCAAATTTAGAGAAGAGAAGATAAAGGAGCGTGAGAGAGCGTTTTACCCCAAATGGCAGAAGGGGCTGGAAACGGCAACCTTGCATGGCTCTGTATACTATATAGAGTTATGCATGACTCCTTTTGCCACATTTAGAGTGTTTTCGGTGTTTATAGGTCTCTTTTGAAGGGACCCACTTTTTCTCTCTCTCTCTCTCTTTTTATCCCCTTTTCTTCTTTTTCTTGATTCAAATCTTCCTTTTCTCTGTTTCTTCTTCTTCATCAGTCCTCTTCTCACTGAGTCGAGTCCTTTTGGCATCTCAGAGAGGACAGCTCGTCTTCTTCATTCGTTTCTCTCTCTCTCTCTCTCTCTCTTTCTTTCCACTGATTACTTCAATGCTGTATTTGGTAATTTAATGGTTGCTGCATTTAGTATGCATCTTGCCAAATATAGCTGTGCCTGGCTGCTGCCTATTCCACATATTTTGCTGGTTTCTGGTTTTGGACTTTCCCCCCTCTTTTCTCTCTCTCTTTAAAATGGGATTTTGGACTTTGCCTTTTCTTTCTCATTTTTATTACGAATATTCTCCTCTTAAGGTGGGGTCAATTCGAACATAGCTCAGTGGATAAGATATTTATTACCATCTAAAATATTGAAAAAAGTTTAAATTATTACATGAGTATTTGTATCGTATTGCTTCTTTTGTTCGTGGCCCCACATCCTTTTTAAAAAGAGGTTGACGTAGCAAATAGAAATAGTAATGTTGATGTGATTTCAATCCTCAACCTCACAAATGAAGGAGTGGGGATTCAACCTTTCGATGAAGGTAATAGGTATTTTTATTTACTTAACTGTTTTCGAATTGGTATGATGTCTTTTTGTTTATGGTAGGTTATTAAGTGAACATATGATATGCCACATTTTTTTCCAAAGTGAATTGTTGATGTTAATTTAGTTTTTTTTAGTTCAACAATATGCGGGTAGGGGTAATGATATATTTTTAATCGGTTGAACTATGTTTAAGTTAATATAATTTTATGGTTAGTTGTTAAGCATAATGTCTTTATAGAGCTTTTTTCTTTTTCCTTTTGTTTTTAATTTGCATTACTAGATTTTTTTATCTACATTACTAGATTTGTTTTGAATTAAGAATTCATAACAAATTTAAGAGTCTCTAGTTTGAAATTAAATTTACTTAGAAAAAAGACGATTGTTTTAGTTGTTTTAAATAAGGTATCTATTATCTTCCTAAAGTGGAAACTTTTAAACTAAAAAATAAATATTACTAAATTGCATGATTAATTACTCAATTAACATCAAACATAGATCTATGATGAAGAAGAAGTTATTATTCAAATCTCCTCATCCTAAATAAAAAATTCTTTTTTATTTTTTATTTAAAATAGTTAAGTTATTAATAATAAAGTTGATGGTTATATATAATAATTTAAATAATAAAAAAAAAACATGTTAGTGGCACACTGGACAGAGTGAATAATTTATTCCCATCTCGTGTTAAAAAAACTGGATAAGTTTTTTTTTTTTTTTTAATATTTGTCATCCTTATCCATTATACATATATATATATAGGACATCTAGATCATAATTCAAACTTTCAATTTATAGAAAACATTATTAATGTCTTAATTAAATATCATCCTTCAATTTATAGAAAATATTATTGATGTCTTAATTAACTATCAAGCTACTCAAGCTATTAGTGATTATGAATCTATTTTACTTGCATAGATTAGATATATTTTCTTGCGATGATCATGTTTATATTTTTTCTTTAATTCTTTAATTTGATCACAATTAAAAAAAAATCTATTCTTTTTCATTGGTCGGAGTCTGGAATCGAAAAGTTTAGACTTTTAATTTTTTAGTGAAGACAATATGTTGTCTTAATTAATTGAGCCAAATTTTATTATAATTAAAATTCCAAATAATATTTTTAATTAACTATAGTTCTTCTATAATAAAAATGCATTTTTGTTTCTCTCATGCAATTTCAATTTTTATGGACATACTGATGCAGAATTGAACTTATTTTATTTACATAGAGTAGATATATTGTTATATTTATTATTGTGAATTGTGATGATTGTTTGTATTACAATTGAAAATTTTTCATCTAATTTTTTAATGGGTCAAAATCAAGTTCCTTTTTAGTTACAACAATATATAGAATAAAATTCGAGCATATCTTATTGTCATAACTAGTGTTGTGCTCAAGTTAGCCGTCAAAGTCAATTTTTATTATAATCAAAATTTAAAATAATATTTTATATTAATCTATAGTTTCTCTATAATAAAAATACATTTTCGTTTCTCTCATGCCATTTCAATTTTTGTAGACATAATGCAATTTTAGGGTGTAGATTTTTTTTTTTTTTTTTGAAATATTGAAATATTTTATTCATTATTTACACCAACCAAACTATCCATATATGGTAGCAATCATATGAATGTCCAAATTATACCTCGTACAAGTCTTAGAGTGTGTTTGGAGCATCGTGTTGAGTTTGGATAGTTTTAAAATTCAAATTCAAAACGTTGTTTGGTCTATTGTGTTCAAAATCTAATAAATTTGAAACATGGTCTCATGATTATGAGGAATACACTCTAAATATTGTATTCTAATTTCCAAACTTCAGAACATTATGCTTCAAACACTATCTTTTTATTCTCAGACTTTCAAGTGCCTCATATCAAACTCCTAAGTTCCAATTCTAAGGGTTATGATTCCGAAACGGTCTTTGCCCTTTTTTGTACTTTTTTCCTTGTTGGTTTTTACGTACTTAAATTAAAATATTACTTAATATTAGTGTATCTTTTTTATTAATTCAACCATAGGGCAGGGATGGAACTAACCATGTTAATATATGTCTTATCCAATATGTTTGGATGGATAATATTAGTATATATTCCTTATAAATTGTGGTTGTTGGTATACTCTCTTTCATTATTTATAACTGTAATATTTTTTTAAAAAAAAAAAGTTTAAATCTTATTTTAGTTCTTTAGTTAAACTACAAGTGCAGTCCATGAAGTTTGATTTATGTCTATTTAATCTATGAACTTTCAAAGTGTCTAATCGGTTTCGGAATTTTCAATTTTGTGTCTAATAAGTTTTTGAACTTTCAATTTCGTATCTAATAAGTCTCTGATAAATACGAATTTTTTAAAAAATAATTGATACATTATATATAAATTCGAATTTTATGTGTTATGGAATTATTTTCAATTTTGTGTCTAGTAGATTTTTTAATTTTAAAATCTTTAAAATTTCAGGGTTGAATTTATAAATTTGAAAGTTTATAAACCAAACTGACACAAACTTTAAAGTTTATGGACTAAATTTGTAATCTAACCTTTTTTTTTTTTTTTTTATCAAATTTCAGTTATTGTTCTTTCGACTTTGTCCATTTTGTCATCGTACAAGTGACATGTACATTTTAGTCTATGTACTCTTAGATTTTTTTTTAGGTCAACATACTTTTAAAACATCTATTATGGTCCATTTTTTTTATCCATATTGTTTTTTAACAAATTTATCCATATTGTTTTTCAACAAAGTGATTGATTTAGTCTAGGTAATAGATCTCTTTTTTTTTTCTCTCTCTCTCCTCAACTTAATATATATATATATATATATATATATATATATATATATATATATATATATATATATATATATATCTATCTTGCAACATGATAGAGTCACTGCCTATAACTTAAAGACAAGTGACCATTTGGGATTCAGTACATAATTACTGTTTTCATGTTTTTGGGATGAGTGTTAGAATGGAGGGCTTTTCCTTTTGCATTGTGAATGTTCCATTGGATTTCCATTTTTCACCTTAAATATTTTATTTAGTTCATGGTTTAGATCTCTCTCATGTTTTACTTTTTATTTTTAAGAAAAAAAATCATAACCTTTTATGCATATTAAATTTTAGTTCCATGATTTTCAAACATTTTGTTTTAGTTGATGATAAGCTATATAAAAGAAAAAAATGTAGTCTTTTAACAATTTTAGATTAAAAAAATTAAGAACATGATGCAAACTTGTTATGTGGTTAATTTAGATGTATATGAACAAATATTTGAATCTAAATGTAGTAAATTAGGTCTGATTTGATAATTCTATGGTTTTTTTAATAATTTTTTAAAGATTGGACTTGTTTTTTCACCATTTCTCTACAAGGGTGCATTTGGAGCACTGTGTTGGGTTTGAATGGTTTTGGAATCCAAAAATAAAACGTTGTTTGGGTCACTGTGTTCAAAACATAATGGGTTTGAAACATAGTCCTATGATTTTGAATAGTGTACTCACAACACTATTTTTCAAATTTACAGACTTCAAACACTGCACAACAACACTGTTTTCTAATTCTCAGGATTTTAAACTCTCGCGAACAAACCCCCTAGGATTTCGATTCCAGGAGTTTTGTGTTTCGAAACAGTGCTCCAAATACCCCCAATAGTTTTCATGTTCTCTACAATGATTTTCATTTTTTTAAGAAAACACTAGAATACTTTGTCAAATTACAAAAACAGAACACCGATTCTTGAAAACTTTATTTTCAAAACTTGGCTTGGTCTTTGAAAACACATCTAAAAATTAGATAAGAAAATATAGAAAATCATAGGTGGAAGTAGTATTTATAGGTTTAATTTTCAAAAACCAAATGCTTATCAAAGAATATCTTATATTGAGTTTCAAAACAACATTCATATATTTTGTTTGAATAGGTGTGTGATGTGTGGTGGTATATGATTGAACAACTTATTGGGCATATTTTGTCAACATTATGATAGATAATGTTGTAAACAATAGGAACTAAATAAAACCATAATTCAAAGTTTAGTTATGTAATCGCATTAGAAAAAAAAGTTTAGTTACGAAATTGAGAATTTTTTAAATTTAGGACCTAAATAGATAAAATATTCAAAGTTTATGAACAAGTGTATGATTAAACTCGAACATTGAGATGATGAAAAAAACTATATGAAAATCCTTGATTTAACATTGGTTTAAAAAGAAAATACGTTTTAAAATTAAGAGAAGTGAGAAAATATATTGAAAATACGACCCTATAATTTGAGCTTAGCAGCAAACTTTAATCTCATGGTTTTAAAGAAAAAGAAAACCAGTACAATTGCAAAAGTACTAAACTTTGAAAGTTATGGTTAAAAAGTAATAACTAAGGTTATTGTTGCCAAATTTTGGACAGGAGAACACACCTGACCTCCACATGACAACGACGGTGAATTTGTAATTCTTAGGGAAGAACGCAACCCGTAAGACAAGAAAAACCTGGACACCGGTGTGGTGTAGGCCACACAAGCTCCGATGCCTAAGTCAGAGAGGATTTGTGAGAGAATTCAGGAAGAGTTTGTGTTTGAGTGACTTGAATTGACTTATTTTTTTCCTCCCCTAGGAGAGTTTAAATAGTCTTCTCTTTGATGAGTTTTCTTCGCCTTTTGGGAAAAGGGCCAGTTGGAAAAGGCCGGAATCAAGCTTATGGGTCCGGTCCCATTGGAACAAAGTCCAGGTACGGCCTTGGGTATGGTCGGCCTCGGCCTCGTCAGAGGTCGACCACGAGTTTAACCTTGGGCCCAAGCCAGGGCCCCTTTCTGGGATGTGGGGCTAGGGTAGAGCCGGATGGGAGGAGCTGCACTGGTGCGGCCTCGGGCCACCGATCTCGGACAAACCCTCCGGTCTCGTTCCATGGTTCGACCCGCTTTGACCTAGTATTTGAGCTTCTCATTCTGTTTTGACCCCTTTCCTTGGCCATTCGACCTGCCCATTCTTGTTGGTCCAATCTTACCCATAACAAAGGTCACTATACAATGTTGTATAGTTTATAGTTCCAAACTTCTTTTTTATGACTTTAAAAGTTTTGATTTAGTTTGGTTAATTCTTATGGATCATCCTTCATTAAACCAATTTTAGGCACTTAAAAATCCGTAAGTTTTTTTTTTTCATATTTTTTTAAAATTTTTATTAAGTTTTAATAAACTAACTAAATAAAAACACACGCTTGTAATCATTGAAATATAACATGTAA
Source organism: Trichosanthes cucumerina (assembly GCA_036507285.1). Lineage (NCBI taxonomy): Eukaryota > Viridiplantae > Streptophyta > Magnoliopsida > Cucurbitales > Cucurbitaceae > Trichosanthes > Trichosanthes cucumerina. Next base: position 82,644,966 of record CM071838.1, on the reverse strand, counting down.
TATGATAGCAACTTGTAGTGATATAAATGAACCAATGATTACTCACTACAATTCGTATAACTTAATAGGTAAGACGACATCCATTACATTTCTTAAGGTTAAAGGTTCAATCACCACCCTATATTTTGATTGAATTGATGTGATGTGATAGATTGTTGGATAGATAGAGTGCAATGTCACTTTAACAATTATAATGTTGAATGTGGTTTATAAAATTGAAAAATACTATTTAATTACATAGAAGTTGAAATACGAAAAATACATATAGAAACACAAAATTTATCATATATACGACTATAGGTGAAATAGGACCAACAATAATGAGTTGACTAAAGAGTTGCAACGAAGAGTCAAATGAGAATAGAAGATCAATACGAAGTCAAAACGGACTGAAATCGACAAGTAATCGACCAAGGACGAGAAGAGACTAAGAAGCGAGTTTGGGCTCCGATTGAGGTTGAGGTCGATCACATGGTGAAGCCCAATTTTGGGCTTTATCTCGATCCCATATGGATAGTCGGGGGCCTAGGCTTGGGCCGAAGCCCAAGCCCGTGATTGGCCTCGATCTCTCTGGCATGTAGACTCAGCTCCCCCAAATTCGGTCCTTTCGATTTCCATTGGAGAACGGAAATCCATGGAAAGCTCTAGGAATGAGGTATTTAAGCTATTTCTTCAGCGAGAGTGAAGAAGTTCATTCCAACCACCTAAAATACTTTTTGATTTCCAAAATACTCTCAAACTCTACACCACACTGGTGTCTAGGTTTTTTTATTTTGCACGTCATGTTCTTCCCCTAAAGAGTACAAATTCACCGTCATTGTCACGTGGAGGTCATGTGCGTTCTCCTGACGAAAATTTGGCAACAATATATACCATTAACTTATTGTTAATGTTTAAATGGCATTTAGTTTTTTTTAAAAAAAAATCTACAGATGAACATAAAACTAAAAGAGAATTATGATAAACAAATGAAAAAAAAACACAAGCGAGATAAGAAGATAAAAATTTCTCCTCTCATTCCGAAGGGATTATTTTATTATTATTATTATTATTAACCCCTCATCCTGAAGGGATTATTTATTATTATTATTATTAAGAAACTAATGTTTTGTTTTCTATGTTGATTAAGATCTCAAAATAACATCCAAAATAAAATCAAAAATATATATCAAATGGAAATTTTAGAATTAAAAAATACATATTAAATATGTACTTGTCTTATTTTACCAATTTGACCTAAATATTGCCAACAAAAGCATAACTCAACTGGCATCAAGTAGAACTCATGACCGAAATCCCCAAATATATATCAACCTCTTATTCTCATTTAGATTAATTTTTAGAAATCAATCTTAATTAACACATACAATATTATGTGAATGATAAATTATACAATTTTTTTTTATCAAACTATTTTATTTAATTATATGTTTTTTCATATATCAATTTTTCAGAATTATATAGTATTTACTCACAATTCTTTCCGATAATTGTTATTGTTATTATTTTCATTAGAATTTAGATTTAAACAGATATTTTTTTTGCAATTTTTTAATATATGGAATTAAATTTAAAACAACACATTTTATTTAATTTAATTTAAAAAGAAAATAAAATTTTTGTATGGATAATGTTCTACAAATTTTTGGTTATTCATTATGTTTTTGTAATTAAACCATGTTATATAATCATAAAATTTTGGCATTCAATGTTTATTAAAAATGGAAGAATCATTACATATAAAAAATACACATATATATCTATCTATATATATATATATAATAGAAAATCAATATGGTGCTAAAAAAGAATATCAATACATATCACATGTCATTAGGACTCTCTTTCGAAATTTACCTCTTCTCATTTTATGTACTTTCAAGAATTCACTAACCATCTTATCTTATAAAATATATGGAAATGATGTAAACGATCACTTGACCTTTCTCTCGATAACCGTGGGTATTTATAAATTACAAATACTATGAATATAATATAATTTACAATAGAAAATAAAAAAATTATAGGAGAATTCTAGTTGATCTACAAAATTAAACTCTTTGAAATTTATAGGAAAATCTCGAATCTATATGTTCAATCAAACCATATAATTACATCATACAATGAAAAATGTTTCCTAGAAAAAAAAAAAAAGCATGTAATGCATGCAATACATGACAAACCATGCAAATTTGTCTACACTAATTTATTGAAATAATACCATTTTTTTTCATTTTTAAACTCCTAATGTTTGCTCCTTGACATTAGAAAAAGGTAGTCTTTCTCAATTTATTTAATAAATATATATTTAAATTAAAAAGGGACAGCATATTTATTCAAATAATGCATTATTTTATTATTTTGTTAATCATAATTCATATTTAGTCCCTATTGTTTGAGTTTAATTTTAAAGTTTATTCTCATGGGTTCAAACGTTTTGATTTAGTTAATTCTTACATAATATTCCTAAATTGTTTTTACCCATTGAAAAATCCACGTTCTTTTTTTTTTTTTTTTCTCTAATGAAACCACCCAAATAAACACACAAGCTCATAGTCATGTAAATAGAAAAACATGCCATAAATTGATTTTATTGTTTTTTTTTTTTGGTTGAGTTTAATAGTTGTAGGGTGGAGTTTTGAACCCTTGATTTTAAAACTACGATAACCAATGACCACTCGGTACAATTTGAGCATAACTAAATAGTAACACATCGATGACCTTCTTTTCAACATACATTTGTTAAACTAAAAAATAAAAAAATAATAATTAAATTACAAGCTTAATCCTAAACTTTAATAACTTTCAAACCTGTATCACTTTAAAAATGTTAAATAGGCTCAACTTTAAATTTTGCATCTAATTAGTTTTTGACATATTTGAAATTTTTTTAAATTAACAAATTTAATTAAATATAAAATTAGATTTTATGTCTAATGGGAGATTAAACTTTCATTTTTTTTTAATCCAATAGGTTTTAAATTGGAAAAATGTTAGGAATAGCCAAAAACATTTCATAATTGTTAAAAATAGCCATATTTTTGTGGGGTTTTAGTTTTGGCCAAAACGTGACACTCACATGCTCCAGCGTCCACGGTTAATTTCGGATTTTCCATTTCAATTTTTTTTTAATTTTTAAATATTATCCTTCTCTCTCCTACTTTTTTTTAAACGGTATTTAATATCTTTTAAAAATCCACTTTGCAGTTATTTTTTGAAATTTTTTAAAATCATTTAGATTTGATTCTGATTCTATTGTTTGAATCATTCCTTCCTATTTTTTTTATTACCTTTCTAACCTATTCTTTCGATTCTGTTCCTAACACGATCATTATCGACTTTGATGTTCTTCCCTCTTTTTTTTTTTTTTATGCTTTTGCATTTTTTATTTCTTCATTCATTGGTTTTCGATCATCATCTTGATTTTCTCTTCTTTATCAGTGATTAGTTCTATAGTTCATATCTCGATTGATATTTCCTATCTCGATCGGTTTGTTTTTCATTTTGGTTACAATGTCGTTACTATCTCTAAATGTATTGGACGATGGGATTTGGAATGAATCTAACCGATACATAACAATTTTAAAGTGTCATATGTTCTCGTTCCTTTGGATTCTAATTTTTTTGATTTTTCGATTCTATTCGTAGCGAACTGCATTTTTCGAATAATTAAACTATTACTCAATTGACTATGTACATGGATTGTTCTGATAAATCTAGTGTAATTAGAATTACTGATGATAAAGATGTTATGTGGGTACTCTCTACTATAACTGATGGTCCATCTAATAATGTCCATGTTGTTGTTGACTATTTAGAAGTGTTTGAATTTGATTGTTCCAGTTCTATTATATCTAATTACAATGGAGGTATAAATATGAGTCATTTTCTTTTTTTGTAATCACATTTATCTATACTTTTTTGTTGTTATTTAATCTCAATTAATTTTATCTCGTAGTTATTTATTTTTACTTTATATAATTATAGTGTAGTTATATTGTCTCGTGTCCTAGTTAGTTAGTTGTTTAGGTGTTCCATTGTAATGGGAAGGGGCCACAAAAGAGGAAAACGATCAGTTTGGGTCTCAAGTCTTTTTGTTTTTGTAGGTTATCTTATCTGTATCCTCTAAGAACAAAATAGATATGGGTAATTTTTAAATTACTATTCTAAAGAAACGATCGGATTTAACTACCTTTTCAGGTTATGGGGTCCCAAGTCTTTTTTTCTTCTTTCCAACAGTTGTTCCTGACTCACGATTACTTGACCTCGTGCCTTTGACCATACCTTTTAGATAGTTTCGTATATAAATCAAACTTATAATTTAAACTATAGAAGAAATAATCTTACTTCGCAATATTTAAATTTTTATTACATTGTATATCCCGAGATTCTCGGGTTATATATGAAAACAAATCATCTTGAAATCCGGGTGATTTTGTCTCTTTGGGAAACCCTACATTTTCTTTTTTTCCTTCGTTTCTGGGTTTTTCCTACCATTCATAGTAGTCAACAATCAATTTTGAACTTTTCTTTTAGATGTAGCATATTATTTTACTAGTGACAGTAAGAAAGAAAGAATATTACTTACCTTATTTATCGGAGTAGCCTGAACTGGATTTCAACTCTTTCAAAAGAGGGAGAATCCTTTTTAATATTCCAACTTTTTTCTCAAAGAATCGAAGTGAGAAGGAACCCAGATCAATGATTCCGTCGAATCCTTCACTTGCTCAGAGGAAGGAAGGAGAGAATAAACCCTAACGAAAACATTGAATCTTCGTTAAAAGGTAAAAATATTTTGGGTTTTTTTTATAAATGTTTCCATTCTTTGATGGGGCAGAGAGTTAATGTGCATGTTTAACTACTGGTTGATTAACTTCTCTCTCTTCTTTAATTTTTGTTTCAAAATTAATTTTTAATTCCTGTGTATTTATTTAGTTTAAATTAATATGATATGATTTCTTTTATTTAAATTATTTCGATTTTATTTTGAAATCTTATTTTTAAATTCCATTATATCTATTTATTTAGATTATATATTTAATGTGATTTATTTTACATTTTAAAATCAAATTAAAAATAATTACCTTATAATTTAGGAATCTAAATTAATAAATTTGTTAGGGCTAGTTTGGTCTTTTATTAATTTCTTTTTAAAAATTTCGAAAATAAATTGGCCATTTTTTAAAAAGTTAAAACCGTATGACTATTTTTTAAAGCGAAAACTAAAATTTGGCTATTTTTGTAGTCAATCCTTTTTCAATTTTTTAAAAATATTGAATAAATCAATTACTTATTAAATAAGAAATTGAAATCCCACATACTTAATAGACACAAAATTAACAGTTGAGTGATTGAACTTGTGGTTTAACCCAATTTTAGTTCCTAAATTTTGAAGTTGGTATTTATTAGGTCGTGAACTTTCAGATCGACTGACCACAATTGATGGTGGGAGGATTTGAACACATGACCTCTTAGTCATGAGTCATACTTGATGCCAGTTGAGTTATGCTCTTATTGGATATTTTAAGATAAATTACGAGTAAATTGAATTTGGCCTAAAAAATCTAAGCATGCTTGTGGAAATGTAAAGAACTTAAACATAAATATAGAGATGTCAATTTTCCACGCGGGACCCGCCTCTAACCGGAGTGGGGAACGGGGGAGGGAATGGGGATAAAATTATTCTCGTTGGCTAAACGGGGACGAGGAATACCATCCTCGTCCTCGACCCCATCCCCGCCTCGACCCCATCCCCGCCCCGATTAATTTATTTAATTTTGAATATATATATTTGCATACATCTAATAAACCATAAGTCTAAAGTTAATAAAATTTTAAACCGGGAATCCCCGCCTACAAAAACCACCCATTAACTCTAAACGATCATTATACACATCACCTAAGGCATACTACATCACCTAAGGCATACTAATTACTAACAACTGAATGCACTTACATATTATTAAAAATATGATGTCGGTAGAATTCGAACCTGGGACACGGATGGAATTAAGTTGAATGTTTTACCATTGGGACGACAAACTATTACCCTAATTTACATGTATTATAAACAAATATAAGGAATGTTGTGATTTTTTGAAATCAAACCTCTTGTCTCCATTAGAGATGTCCACGGGGCGGGGCGGGGCCGGGGAATGACTTACCGTCCCGTCCCGCGTCCCATTTCATTCCCCATCCCCGTGAAATTCCCATTTAATTTCGCATGGAAGGGGCGGGATTCTCAGCGGGAAGTGTGAGGGATCGGGTTCTCATGAGGAATAATTCCGTTTAGCATTTTCTTTTCCAAATTTTATTACATAATTCTTTTTTTTTAAAAAAATTTTATTTAAATGACTAATTACTAATTGAAAATTTTTATTTAAGAGACATTTTTTTTCAATTTTCTTAAAAAGTAAAATGAGATTTAATAAAAATTTAGAATTATGGTTTATTCTTTATTGTATATACATAAATATATATATTTAAATAATAATAATATATCGGGCGGGGGACGGGAGCGGGGTGGGGTCGGGTGGGGGTCGGGGAATACATTCCCGTCCCCGTCCCTCGTTTAGCTAATGGGAAAAAATCCTCCCGCTCCTCCCCATTCCCCCGCCTAGCGGGGATTCCCGCCCTGTTAGGAAGCGGGTCCCCATGAGGAAAATGGACATCCCTAGTCTCCATATAGATCTGCCCATGTTACAACTATTATTGATTATTAATACAAAATCCCACCCAACAATAATATTTTAATAGACGGTGAATTATGGAGAGTAATTAAAACAAATATCAAATATAAATCAAACCTATTGAAATTCCATAAAAAATATCATTCATAATAGAAAATCAAAATTACAAAATAATTAAATATCTATCAAATAAATTAATCTTCATAATCTTGAAAATGACACAATTTTACAATTTAAAAATATATATTACCCCTAACAATATTGAGGGCAAATATCTTGTATTTGTAATAAATTCACCTAACATTAAAAAAAAAATGTCAACTAAAAGCCTGCAACAATAAAATCAAATTAAGACCCTACATTCCTTATGCAACATCATTATTAAACACGGAACCTGATACACTCGCTATTGATTATCAATGAAAACTCTATCCAACGATAATATTTTTAATGGACATTATAAAAACTTCTTTTTGTTGACCGCAAATACCTCATAATCGCTAACATTACAATACATGATATTTTGTAAAGTCGAATTGTCTACCAAATCACCACTGTTATTTTTGTCGTCGATTTCAGCTCTAAAATTATTCAAATTCTAAAGTACGAGGAGAGTGATAAACGAATATTTACATAGGAAAAACAAACGTCTATGTAGTTCTTCAACATCGTCCTCTCTCATCCTTTGTTCTTTTGACAAAAAGAGAGAAAAATGAGGAGTATAAATTGAAGCAAAGAGGGAGAAAGAGATGTAGAGAGAGGAAAAAAGAGAGAGATCCATTTCTTTCTTTGTTGTGTATAAGAAAGTTTAGACAAGTTTATGGAAATGCAAATAATTAGTACTCATAGACAATAGAAACCAAATCAAATAAAGGTTAAGTGCATAATATTGACAATAACTAAACACGCAACCACAAATGCTTTTGATCTAAAAAAAAATCGATGGAGTTTTCGAATACCAGGCAACACATCCACCAAGTCTTTCTCCTTATTTCTAACACTACGTTCATCATCATCACTATTTTCTCTTTAGTCTTGATGAACATATGATCCTCAATTACTCTCTCAAATAAAATCATCCAACTCTTTGGCTACCCTCTTTGCTTTGGCAAACATCTTACTATTTGGACCCCGTTTGATAACCATTTTGTCTTGGTTTTTAGGTTTTAAAATTTAAACCTAAGAATACTACTTCTACCAATAAGTTTATATGTCTTCTTATCTATTTTGTACCTATGTTTTTAAAAATCAAGCCAACTTTTGAAAACTAAAAAAAATAGCTTTAAAAAACTTGACTTTGTTTTTAGAATTTGGCTAAGAGTTTAAACGCTACTTAAGGAGATATATCTCTATTATTAAAGAAATATGAAAATAAGCAGCTTTAAAAAAAAAAAAAGTTATGAAAATAATATCCTATTTTCTTTGGCATTCAATCCACTAATACTATTAATCCAAAAAATCATGGAATGAAATTTCTAATACAAAAAAATAATTTTCCAAACTGCAACAAAATAGAGTGAAATTTCTTTCCATCTTCTTCCATTCCATATTTTTCGTAAACCATTCCATAAGCCTCCATTTTTTTTTTTAATATTTGTTACTTATGAGTTATGCTACATCATGTTTACTGATAAATTCCGCTAAGTTTAAGAAATAAAAGTTTGAAGAGAATGATCCAGAGTAATTGAATAATAATAAGACAACAAATACATATCACTACCTATTTTGATTATATATATATATATATATATATGTAAAATAAAAAAAAATCCTAAGGATTTAATTTAAAACTTTGGAAGACAATTTAAATAGAAAAAAATAAGTTTAAATTTGAAAATATAAAAACTATTAAAAGATTAAATCTAAATAAGTCAACAACTTCGAAAAAACATCCTAAGAATTTAATTTAATTTTTTAAAACTTTGGAAGATAATTTAAGTAGAAAAAATTAAGTTAATATTTGAAATATCAAAATATCCAAAAATTAAATCTAAACAAGCCAAAAAAAATCCTAAGAATTTAATTTAAAACTTCGAAGTAAAAAAAAAGAAGCTAATATTTGAAAATATCAAAATATTCAAAAATCAAATCTAAACAAGCCAATCATTTCGAAGTAGACTGAATATAAGTAAAATTCAAATACAAAATAAAAAATTCACGCTCATGGGCAAAACGGAGAAATAAAACAATGATCCACACATGTACCTATTAATCAAGTAATTTTCGTATTTTCGTTTTGGGACAACAAGAATAATGTCTAGATCTAACTCATTCCATTTGAAAAATATTTAAAATTATTTAAATTTAGAAAAATGTCTAAATCTTATTTTTACTTTATTTATATTAGGGCAAAATGTACTTTTGGTCCCCTAGGTTTGAAGTTGATGTCTATTTGGTCCCTGAGGTTTCAAAAGATACATTTTAGTCCCTCACATTTGTAAAATCATTCTAAATGGTCCCTGACTTAAAGTGAATGCAGACTAGACCGTTATCTGATGACGTGGATAGGATGACAAGTCTATATTTGTTGAGGTGGATGAAATGTCATTTGATTACTTGAAAAATTAATTAAAAATTAATTAAAATATCAAAGAAAAACATTTGGTACTAAATCTCCCCTCAGGTATGCACAAAAAAAAAAGACATTTCATCCACCTCAACAAATAAACATTGAACATTGAAGGGAACCATGAAAATTCCACTGGCAAAGACGACGCAAACGGCAAGAGAACCATGAAAATTCTGTAGCTTTCTCCTCTAAGTCGAATTTCGAGATTGAACATTGAAGGGATGGAGCTTTAGCTTATTCACTGTGCATTTTAGCTCAATACAGTGGCTCTGTCCATGTCTTAGCCTACAACATCCTATACACCCCTCGCTAAAACCCTGAGAAACCTTTAAAAACCAATCCCATTTCAATTTTCAACTCATTCTCCTCATTTGAAGATGAATGTCGCAACTCGTTACAGAACGAACGAGCTTCTCTCTTCATCGACTTCGTTCGTCCAGCGGTCTCAAAATGTCATCCTCTTCACTCTACCAGCTAAGCGACGAGCTAAATATTCCTACCAGAAGGCAAACATTTGGAAAATTAATGTCATTTTTAATTGATTTTTTAATTAATTTTTAATTAATTTTCCAAGTAATCAAATGACATTTCATCCACCTCAACAAATATAGACTTGTCATCCTATCCATGTCATCAGATAACGGTCTAGTCAGCATTCTGTTAGATTAAAGTTAAGTCAGGGAGCATTTAGAATAGTTTTACAAACTTGAGGGACTAAAATATATCTTTTGAAACCTCAGGGACCAAATAGACATCAACTCCAAACCTGGGGGACCAAAAATGCATTTTGCCCTTTATATTATGATTTTATAATTATGTTGGGACTAAAATACACTAGCTACATTTTCTACTCTTTAACTAACTAAATAAAAGCCTACAAAAAAACAAGATTTGAAGAAAATAATGAGTTACAACAAAACGATTTTAATGGCGAACAATTAGATTTATAACATATATTGGACATTCTTCCAGATTGATTTAATGAAATAGAAATGTGTAATTACCCATTAAACATGCAAAAATTAAACTTAATATAAAATTCGATACCTCATACGCCTCATTCATTATATATACCGTATAGCTGGGTATTTTCTTTTATTTACTAGTTTCTCTCGACAAGTCATAGTGTACACAAGGACCTCTCTTGTTAGTATTTTCTTTTGTTTCTAGGTTTCTTTGGACTTGCTTCGTCTCTGTGTATATTAGTATCTATAATATGTCTCCCGTTGTTTATATTGTTGAAACATTAGGTATTTTATTTTATTTACTAGTTCCTACCCACAATACACAAGGACCTCGCTTGTTGGTATTTCGTCTTGTTTTCTGGCTTATTTAGCTTGCCTCGTCTTTGTGCATATTAGTATCTACAATGCAAATGTCATCTTCGAGGTATATATTTCTATCTACTATCGTTTTTGTTTTCAAAAATCGAATGTGTTTGTTCGATTTTTTCAATCTAACAACTTTTTCTTTGGCCGATGACACACGATATATACAAAGATTTCTCTTGTTGATATTTCCTCTTTACTTACTGGTTCCTTTAGACTTGTCCCGTTTGAAGTATATATTTTTATCTACTGTCGTTTTGCCTACGAAAATCAAATGTGTTCGATCGACTTGTTCATTCTGCAACTTTTTTTTGGGGGTATATACAACTTAATGCAAGAGTATATATAATTTTCTTGAGATCATACTTACACCAAAAAACATACCCCTCTGAAATGCGAACTCCTTGTATTAGATCGACAATACTTTCGGGGTTAATGAAAGTGAACTCTTTGACATGATTATTTGGACTCTCCATTGATGTTACAATTTCAACGTACACAACTAAAGCCTAATTAGAATGCATACCCTCTGATGCCCCTGTTGAAAGACTGTAGATTAAGAAAGCGGAAGCAATTTTGGATCTTGAACACTCTAAGTTGATCAATTTTACGAAATAAAAAGCATGCTCAAAACTGGAAAAACAGAGAGTATGAACACATACCTTTGTTATTTAAAATTCTCCTAATTCGTGGGCAATTTCTTATCACAAACACTAGTGTCTTCCCTACTATCCTCATGCCTTGGAACAGATTGTGGGATTTTTGATAGAGAGAATTTGAAGAAAGATGAGAGAAAGGTCTTAAAAACGAGAATTATATCAATTCTGAAAAATCCTACTTAATCTAATGGTTTCTTCTTCAATTAAAGAAACCAAAAGCTTCTTCAAGCTAGGAGAAGATGACAGCAAGAAGATGAGAAGGATTTAGCAAGAAGGATGTGCTCAATTTGAGTGAATTTGAAAAAGTAGCAAGGTTGCTCATGCTTTTTCCTTTGGTCCAATTGAAATTCAAAATCAAATTTGAATTTTTATTTAATTTTAATTCAAAATTAATATAAAATTAATTTTAAATTACAAATAAATTTATTAATTTAATTAATTAATCTTAAATAATTTATTTAATTTAATATCAAATATTAAATTAAATAATTGGACCAATCCCGATTTCTTGAATCGATCATTTAAACATGAATCCCTATTCATGTTATACACCGAACAAATATTTAAATCACATTTAAATATTTTTACCTCTTCTTTATTATAGTTTAATTCATAATTAAACTGTGACACATTAAGTATATCACATATAATTAACGTTTTCTCCCAAAATCGAATTTGAACAATTCAAATTCTTTTCTCTCAAAATGTTACAAGGCTTAGTCAGAGAGCTAGTAGGGGACCTAATAGACCTACTGGATCATGAGCTCCAACGATACAAGATTAACCGACCAAACTCTTTAGCCTAGCTAATCAACATTCGTTAACCACCGGGACACTCCACTAAAGCCTAGTGGTTGCACTCTTCTCACTGTAGATATATTTCTGTCCACTCGATATAACCATGATTAGTAAGTTGATCATTCACAGGTCGTTCGTATTTACAGCTAGGTCAAAATTATCGTTTTACCTCGTAATTACTTCTTGTTCCTTAAGTCCCCCATGGTCTCTAATGAACAATTGGTTTGTGGTCCAACCAACAAACCGAATCTTCTCGGGCCAATGAGAGGGTGGACCCTTTGTTCAAGACCCGAGTCGACTCTCTTGGGAACAACCTTTCTACTATCCCTAAAGTGGGTAGGAATGAATTCCATCTTACATAACTATGTTCCCAGCTATCTACCCGGTCTTATCCCTGAAATGAGAGGCTTATTGAGTCGGCAATCTGTGCCACTCTCACCCATGCAAATCTAAGGATAATCCGAATAACAGGAGTTCATGGCGCTCCAGAGATTAAGATCGAGTTACCTAGGTCATTGTTGTGCAAAAACTCACTACGCAAAAGCATACACAATCGTAGGTAGTAATTGGTGAACAAGGTCGATCCCACAGGGACTAATGTTTGCAAAAGTTTGAGAAGATAAGTAATGATAAACTAGACTTAAAGCGCCTAAACAACTCAAAAGCAACAAAAAATGAGCTTAGCATAAGAGAGATTGAATCTAGCTATCTAAGAGCGATAAATACTCAAATGGACAATAAACAAGTTGAGGATGAAGTAATAAAAGCGTTGGAATTTATGGAAATGAACTTCTAAATTCTCATTGTCTAATGTCAGAAAGCAATGTTACCACATTCTTGTCTTCATGTGAAGAAGCGGAAATTATGCAGAAATTCAGAAAATTATTTCTAACTTCGAATTTTAGCCTAAAAGCAGAGTTTAACATATGTCTATGAATACCCAACTTTCAAATATAAAATTAATACAAATTTTTCCAAGTTTACAAGCCAAAAGCATATGTCTATACCTTTGGAGCCTTTTCTTTTTCAAGAGAAAGACACACATGCATTGCTCATGTTTTTTCCATCAATTTCAACATTTTCAGAATTAAAACGAACTAATATTCAATCCTAAGGTGATCAATCTTAAGAAGAACATTAAACAACAAATACCCATAAGCAAACTTCACAAGTACAACAATCCTCCAACAAAAGACTTCAAAAACTAGAGTTTCATTCCATAAATTCCAACCTAAAAGAGTTAGTTCATGGTTTCTACAAAAGGATTCAACAAAACAAATCTAAAAATCATGAACACCATAAATTTGTCTAAAAACAACTTTGAATCAAGCTAAACTAAGAAAAGGGTGGAAGAAATGCTATAAAAAGAGACAGATAGGAGAAAACTAGGGCAAAATGGAAGGTTCTGTGACTTTTTGAATCCATCTCCTCTCTCTTCCTCTTTGTAATCTTCTTCTCCTAGCTGCCTCCTTATGGGTTTTTTTGATAGATGAGTCCCCTTTTTCTTTCCAATCGATTTCTACCCTTTTCTAAATTAGGGTAAAACTTTTGTTTTCTTTCTTTTGCACCCAAGCCCCTAAACCTTCTTCTTCTTTCCATAAAAACCATTCCTAATCTTTAAAATTAGATTTTTGGCGTTAAAATCGCGTCATTCAGAGAGGTGGGCCCCAGATTTGACTTTTCTCCGAGATTCAATGCTGCGACAATGTTGTGACATTGCTTGCCACATCGTGCCATCTCCTCGCTGCTCTTTAAAGCTACTGCAGTAGTGGTGCTAAATCAAAGGTGTGTCACAACTTCTTCATCTTCTCCTACACACACCAAACAAAACTCAAAGCACAACCGACCACAAAACACGGTCATGAACAATAATTAAACACACAAAACTCAACACACAACAAACATAATAAGCAAGCAAACTCAACAAAACAAAAAGGCATAAAATACTAAAATTAACCTAACACACCCAAGAAAATAAACAATTAGACACTAAACATACTACACTCCAAAACTCAAAAAAACACGCTAAGAAAGCGACTTAAACACGCGCACCATAATGAATTTTGAGTAGAAATAAGCAATGGAAAGTGCCAAAAATAATCTCATTTCATGGGATTATCACACCCCCAAACTTATTTCATTACTCGTCCTCGAGTGATGCACTAACAACTATCACAACAAATAAACAATCGGCTAGGCGCCCAGAGGTTTAGATTATCAAACCTTCGTAAACTCCCACAATTCACAAGCATAAACACAAACAAGGTATGACAAAATCGTTTCACAAGTTAAAGCAACCCCTTAAGTGTGTGTGTGTGCGGTCTTAGCTTACTCACCGCATCATCTAAGCCGCCTAAAGTTTAAATCATAGAACTTAGTTTAACGAGCATCAAATGACTTAACATGGAGTCCATCCAAAATACTAAGGTTTACAACAAGCTCAAAATGTAAAATCAAATGAACTTTTTTTTTTTTTTTTTCAAGAGCAAATAACTCTTCCATCAAAAGCATAATGAAAGAGAACAACGGAGGCCAATCTCTTTCTTTCTTTTTCTTTTTTTTTAGATTTTATTTTGTTTGCTTTCATTTTTTTTTTCAAAGGAACCTTTCTAGTCATTTGTACCTTCGATCTAAACGCCAACATTGGTGATGAAGACGCCTAACAACGAAAGCACTATCACATAGATTGGTTGCTTTTGCATACTCATATCCCTTTGTGACCGTTTGACTCAAAACTAAGCATGGGTGTTATGCCTAGCCCCAGTTTACTAAGCCCAAGAGAGATAGAGGAGTATCCTTTTTTCTTTTTTTTTTTTTTAGAAATCAGACCCAAACTTTGATTTTACAAACAAGAGATATTAACAAATTACACATGATGCCTTAGACTCAATTCAAGAAACCGCGCCAACTCACTTTAGCCCCTAAGCTCTCCTTAAGACTATAAAACATTTTAGAATCAACAAGCTCGATAGCTAAGACTTAAGTGTGAAGACTACTTTAGCTTAATCACTCATTTGTCAAACTTAAAGTGTTATATGCAAATGAAATGCGAGAGTCTAAAGTATCATCATTAGCAATAAACTAACCGCCAAGAAGCACCTAACGGTCAAAACAACAACTTAGCAAAACAACAACAAACCATGTGAGATAAACACACCAACCACAAAGTTAACACAACAAACGCCCTTCTCCACAAAGAACAAAGTAAAAACAAGCCTCCACCCCCAAACTTCGAGACACGTTGTGTCCTCACAACAACCGCCATTCAAAAACAAAAGCAGGGCAAGATTAAACAAGATACACAAGCACGAAAATGAAAAGCCAACGAGAATATAAAAGAGACAAAAGGAAAGGATAACTCCCCTCACTACTGCTCCTCATCGTCCTCATCATCAGAAGCTTGTTCCCGAGAGCCCTCTGAGCTAAGCTCATCGCTTTCTTTTGCTCTTGGTTGCTTTTCAAACTAATAAACACAACGGAATTTTCCAAATGCACCCAAATAACACAAAGCTATGAATTCAATGTTAACTAGAACACAACCCAAAGCTTCAACAAGGCAAACCAGTAGTGTGAGCATGACACGTGAATGAATACAAAGCCTCTTCTGCGCGAACAATCGAAAATTAGCTCACAAAACCAACTTGAAAAAGAAGCTTCGAGGAACTCTTTTGGCGCGGACAATGGCAGACGAACGCGACAAAAGTGACTAAAATCGATGAGGTTGGTCGACGAGCTCGAGCTCCGTTCACCGCTACACTAGTGACTCATGCAGCAACGTAGCAACAATGCTACCACATCGCTACCACAACTGGGCGAAAAATTCAGTTCTGCCAAATCTTCTTTTCTTTGCTCTCTTATTCACCTGATACCAAACAAACTACCAAAAGCTCATAAAATAAAGGGGCAACAAGTACCCCACACTCAAGAAATTCAAACTAAAAACAAACAACAAAGGAAAGCAAAACAAAACCACTCAACTAAAGCAAAAATAAACTAAAGAAAAGAAAATTTACTCGGATGGGCGGCCTCCCATCAAGCGTTTGATTTTGAGTCCTCGGCCTGACTCTTTTTTTTTCTTCATTTGTCATGAGACTTTGGGAGGACTTGAAGTTGCCCTCCTCTCCTTTTTCCTTTCCTTTTTCCTCTTTCTCTTCCTTTTCTTTTTTGCAACTTTCGTTCTTTGATTTTCCATTTTCTTGAGATCACTTGATTCAACGTAAGACACCCACTTATTATTTTCTCTTGCAATTGGATAACACCTCTTTTTTGATGAACTCAGTACTTCCAAATCTTTTCCTTTTATGGATGGTTGTTCATTCTCCAACAATGAGATGTGCCCATTCTCAGCTTCATTTTCTTCCACAACATGTTTAAAAAAGTTTTCATTCTCTAAGCTCTCCTTGAGACTTTTGCTCATTTCAACATTTTCAGATGAATTCAGAACCCCAATAGCAGAACATTCTTCTATGTCATCAAAAGATTGCATGGTATTGAACACATTAAAGGTTACCTGTTGATCATTAACTCTCATTGTTAGCTCTCCTTTCTGAACATCGATAAGTGTTCTCCCTGTGGCTAAGAAAGGTCGCCCAAGTATGATTGGCACGTCTCTGTCAGCCTCATAATCGAGTATGATGAAATCTGCAGGGAAAATAAACTTGTCCACACTTACCAAAACGTCTTCTATTTTACCCTCTGGATATACTACTGATCGATCAGCTAGCTGTAATGAAACTGTGGTGGGCCTTGCCTCTCCAATGCCGAGTCTTTTAAAGATGGACATGGGCATCAAGTTGATGCTAGCCCCTAGATCGCACAAGGCTTGCCCACAATAAGTATTCCCAATGGTGCAAGGTATGGTGAAGCTCCCTGGATCTCTTAACTTCTGAGGGATCTTTTGTTGAACAATAGATGTACATTCTGAGGTGAGTGCAACCGTCTCAAACTCTCCCAACCTCCTCTTTTTGGTCAAAATGTCTTTCATGAATTTCGCATAGTTGGGCATCTGTTTCAAGGCTTCCACTAAGGGGATGTTTATGTGTAGCTCCTTCAGAATGTCCAAAAACTTATCGAATTGTTCATCTTGTTGCTTCTTTTGAAAACGTTGAGGGAATGGTGGTGGTGGTCTCAAAACAACTGGTTCAGCTGGTTGAACTTGTGGAAGAAGCTGTTGTATTCTTACATTACGCTTCGATGTCATGTCGCATCGCCGCTTTGCCACATTGTCCTCTGCCGCTCTATCTCAACTCGATGATTCGGAGTTATTATCGTGCATCTCCTTGTGTCTGCCTGCCTTTGTCACTAGCAACTTGGATTGAAGTGGGCTCTTTTCCTTTAGGGACCTTGGGTTTGGCTACTCTAACTCCTTCCCACTTCGAAGCACTTGCGCCTTACAAGTTTCCGCCCTTGCCTCTTGGATCCTCGGTGTCACTAGGCAAGGTACCTTGAACTCTATTGTTTAAAGTGAGGCTAGTTGACCCATTTGATTTTCTAGGTTTCTTATTCTTTGCACTTGGCTCTGCTGCTTTATGGCATCGATTTTAGCTATGTGCTCTTTCAACAATGATTCTAATGAGGATGTGGGCTCATGAGTTTGTACCTTAGGGTTTTGAAAAATCTGCTGAGGGTATCCCTGATGTTGAAACCCTGGAGGCACTGGAGGTCTCACTTGCTGATTTGAAGGCCCAGCTTCTTGATTGTTCCATGCAAAGTTCGGATGATGCCTCCATCCCGGGTTATTTGTATTGGAGTAGGGGTTGAAGTTCTTGTTGTACCCCACATAATTCACAGATGCCGGATTAGATGGGCAAACATCAAAAGTATGTCCTCTCCACAATACACACAAGAGATCGACACCTGGTGGCCCAACCGATTTCTGAACCCATATTCATCGACTTCAGTGTATTGGTAAGTGTGGCAATTTGTGCTGCCAAGCTCGCTGTACTCGCATCTTGCACCACTGCTACTTGGCGAGTAGGATTAAGGCGTGAAGTAGGCCACTGGTAGTTGTTCTTTGCAATCTTTTCTAGGATTTCATATGCATCATTATATGTCTTTGACAACAATGCTCCTCCAGCTGAAGCATCAACTACCATCCTCGTGTGGGTGTTTAACCCATTATAAAATGTCTGCATTTGAATGTCATACGGAATACCATGATTCGGGCATTTGCGAAGCAACTCTTTAAACCTCTCCCAAGTTTCATACAGAGACTCATCATCCTGCTGCTGAAAGGAAGTAATTTCACTCCTGAGCTTTGCAGTCTTGGTGGGTGGAAAATACTTTATCAGGAACTGCTCCACCAACTCATTCCAACTTGAAATAGCTCCAGGTGGTATCGTGTTCAACCATTCAAGTGCTTTCCCTCTTAGTGAGTAAGGGAAAAGCGTCAACCTAAGAGTGTCCTCACTTACCCTCGATTACATAAAGGACTTACACACACCCATGAATAATCTGGAGATGTAAGTGAGGATCCTCCATTAGCGTACCCCCAAATCGCTTTGTGTCTTTGGAGCATTTGAAACATTATCGTTTTGATTCAAAATGCGGTGCCTCTATCTCTGGTGGCATGATCCCGGAATCGTGTGCACCGCATACTCTCGAATAACTCTATCTCTCTCATCTTCCATCGCTCTAGCACCACCATTATTATCAATTCTGGTGGTGGTTCACCATACCTCCAGTTACGCTCGTCCTCTTTGTTCCCTCCTTCGACGGTGAAATGCACGTTCGATCTCGGGATCAAGAGGTGCAGTCGAGATCGTGCTCCTCGTTCATATAAGGAATTCAACACCTAGCACGATAAAAGGTAACCAATCAAAGTTTTGAGTGAGTTAACTAAAGCGAAAAATAAAAATAAAATTACTCAGATTCACAAAATTCACAAACAAATAGTCCCCACAACAAGCGGCGCAAAAACTTGTTGTGCAAAAACTCACTCACGCAAGCATACACAATCGTAGGTAGTAATTGGTGAACAAGGTCGATCCCACGAGGACTAATGTTTGCAAAAGTTTGAGAAGATAAGTAATGATAAACTAGACTTAAAGCGCCTAAACAACTCAAAAGCAACAAAAAATGAGCTTAGCATAAGAGAGATTGAATCTAGCTATCTAAGAGCGATAAAGCGACTCAAATGGACAATAAACAAGTTGAGGATGAAGTAATAAAACGTTGGAATTTATGGAAATGAACTTCTAAATTCTGCTTTGTCTAATGTCTTTGAGTAATGTTACCACATTCTTCAGATTGTGAAGAAACGGAAATTATGCACGAAATTAGAAAATTATTTCTAACTTCGAATTTTAGCCTAAAAAGCGAGTTTAACATATGTCTATGAATACCCAACTTTCAAATATAAAATTAATACAAATTTTTCCAAGTTTTACAAGCCAAAAGCATATATCTATACCTTTGGAGCCTTTTCTTTTCAAGAGAAAGACACACATGCATTGCTCATGTTTTTTCCATCAATTTCAACATTTTTTGAATTAAAACGAACTAATATTCAATCCTAAGGTGATCAATCTTAAGAAGAACATTAAACAACAAATACCCATAAGCAAACTTCACAAGTACAACAATCCTCCAACAAAAGACTTCAAAAACTAGAGTTTCATTCCATAAATTCCAACCTAAAAGAGTTAGTTCATGGTTTCTACAAAAGGATTCAACAAAACAAATCTAAAAATCATGAACACCATAAATTTGTCTAAAAACAACTTTGAATCAAGCTAAACTAAGAAAAGGGTGGAAGAAATGCTATAAAAGAGAGCAGATAGGAGAAAACTAGGGCAAAATGGAAGGTTGCGTGACTTTTTGAATCCATCTCCTCTCTTAACCTGCTTTGTAATCTTCTTCTCTACCGCCTCCTTATGGGTTTTTTTGATAGATGAGTCCCCTTTTTCTTTCCAATCGATTTCTACCCTTTTCTAAATTAGGGTAAAACTTTTGTTTTCTTTCTTTTGCACCCAAGCCCCTAAACCTTCTTCTTTTCCATAAAAAACCATTCCTAATCTTTAAAATTAGATTTTTGGCGTTAAAATCGCGTCATTCAGAGAGGTGGGCCCAGATTTGACTTTTCTCGCCTGAATTCAATGCTGCAACAATGTTGTGACATTCTTTGCCACATCGTGCCATCTCTTGCTCTTTAAAGCTCTTCTGCAGTGGTGGTCTTTAAATCAAAGGTGTGTCACAACCTTCATCTTCTTCCTACACACACACCAAACAAAACTCAAAGCACAACCGACCACAAAACACACGGTCATGAACAATAATTAAACACACAAAACTCAACACACAACAAACATAATAAGCAAGCAAACTCAACAAAACAAAAAGGCATAAAATACTAAAATTAACCTAACACACCCAAGAAAATAAACAATTAGACGCTAAACATACTACACTCCAAAACTCAGCAAAACACGCTAAGAAAGCGACTTAAACACGCCCACCACTTCGAATTTTGAGTAGAAATAAGCAATGGAAAGTGCCAAAAATAATCTCATTTCATGGGATTATCAGTCATCGTATGAATATATTCAGTTAAGACAGTAAACAGAGTTATAAAGTCTAAGTGACTATTTCTCGAGTCGATCTTATGCAAACTCATTGCATGGGACGCCCCACTCGCATGTCTCCACATGAGCGATTCAGATCACATCGTTTGTACTTTACAAAGTGGGCAGCGTCCATAGTGTCCCCAGGATAAGGTACCCAACCCTATCCCTATACTATAGACCGTTGTGGCTATAACTTGAACCTGATCCACTTTTATGTCACACATAAAGTTCAAGTATACATCCTATAGCCATGGGTTCTTTATTGGATCAGGGTTTCAAAATATACAATTCACTTTATTCAATAACACCTTTACTGAATAAATCTCAATAATAACTTTATTGCAAAATATAATATACATTCAATTTACAAACTCACGAGTTTTAGGACATAAAACCTAACACCTGTAAGCATCCAAACTACATCCCTATCCTAAAAATGGTTATGATCAACAATTCGCTTAATCTCGCTACAATGGATTGAGAGAATCCTGAAAGGGTGCAAACATGGTCGAGTACCACTGACATATACTGTTAATCCTTCTAACCATTCTCCTCATCACAAACACCACAAACAAGATGAAGATGCTATAAGAATCTATTAACAATCGATCTCAATCGACAAGTATGTAAACTCAAGGAATAATCCAATCTTCAGACATTTAATGGTAAGAAACCATTAATGAGAGATAATCTTTTTGTGCAACCTCCAAGTATTACGGAAAATCGGTTGGAATAGATTTAGGAAAAATTTAGTTTGATTGTAAATACAATTATATACCATGGGCAAAATAGACATTCAATTTTCTTCACGCTCCTCCCTAAAAAGTAGGTAGACAAAATTGCAATATAAATTTTTTTAACATTTTTCATTATAGACTATTTATTTTAGACATTTATCACAATTTCCCTTTCGTTTTTGGATATTTGTTAAAACACCCCTCTCAATTTTGCCATACGGTCCAATTGCCCATGTGTGAAATTACTCAATCATGGGCTTAGGTTTGGTCCACAATTGTAACCACAAACAACGTGTCTCAAATTTCACAACGGGCCCACTCATGCGAAAAGCCCACATATTTTATTGGGCCCAAAAGTGACCCACAAAAGCCCAAGGCTCAATTTACAGATGTCAAATTCTCATTGGACAAACGACGAAACAGTCCTCGTTCCAAAACGTTGACTAACATAAACCCTAGTGTTCCATTTCACAGAGAATCAAAACTCCTCAAACCCGCTAATTAAACTCCCGAAAACGGCAAAAATAAAAGCTTGAAAATCCCAAAATTTTTATCATTCTTTTGTGTGAAAATTTCACCGAAGAAGGAAGCGAAAGAGAGAGAGAGAAAGAGAATTGCGAGTCTCTCACTTTCACTTGCATTTCACAGATCAGATCGAAACTACACCCCCATCATCAACAACAACCCTCAAATTCTCATACACTCTTCATAAGCTTTCTGAAATTCTCCCCAGATCCGCCCATCAATTCTTCTCCAATTCGTATGGTTGTAACTGTATGCGCAGATTGGTGATACGAATTCAATTGGGTGTAGTTTTATTTTTTTGGGTTTTCAATGGCGTGTATAAAGGGCGTGAATCGATCGGCGTCCGTTGCTATAGCACCGGACGCGCCTTACTTGGCCGCCGGAACGATGGCGGGTGCTGTGGATCTGTCATTCAGCTCATCTGCCAATCTCGAGATCTTCAAACTTGATTTCCAGTCGGATGATAAGGACCTTCCTGTAATTGGGGATTCTCCGAGCTCCGAACGCTTCAATCGTCTCTCATGGGGAAAGAATGGATCGGGTTCTGAACAATTTTCTCTGGGTCTTATTGCCGGTGGACTCGTCGATGGGAACATTGATATTTGGAACCCTCTTGCGCTGATCCGGTAATTGGACTTGGTTTTGTATTTCTCTTGGATCATTATGTTTGTAAGGAGTTAATGCATCTTTATCCTTCCGGTTGCTGGTAAATGGAGAGAATAGAGTTTATTAGTTCTTAGTTAACGGGTGCTTATTTGGGGAGTTGGCTTCTTCAACCAAATGTTGAAATTTAACTGCACTTGCCCCTTCTGAGTGTTCTATGGAAGAGTTAGTTGAGGCAATTTCAGCAGAAGTGTGTAGCGCCAGAATTGATTAATTACACTGATCAGATTGACGTAACATTAGCCAGTCTTGCTTTAAGTTTCTGAGTTTGTTTAACTGTCTATTTGGACCCTGGGAAGGTGGATGGATTGGAAGGTTTCAATAATCTTCATTATATCAAAACACCAGTTCAAATATGAATCTGAAAGTGGTCTAAAGTTAATTATCGAGTTTCATTTTCGTCTAACCATGTTTAAGTTCTTTGATAGTCATAGATAAGTCAAGATACTAATTAATAACTGCTTATAAAGATTTCTTATGATTGATTGTCCATGGAGATCCCTTAGTCTCCTTGCGAGAACCATGTCTAAGAGGTAGAATTATGTCCACATTTGAAAAATGAACAGTAAAGTATATTTGTACTTTATTAGTTAAATTTTACAGTCACCCTACAATAGTTCTCGGGGTGTGAGGTTATGCTTTCTTTATTGTTTTGTAGTTTTGACTCTTCTTCACCTGCATTTTTCAGTCCTGAAGCAGGTGAAACCCCACTAGTTGGACATCTATCAAGGCATAAAGGGCCCGTAAGTTTTTGCAAATGCTCAGATGAGTTTATATTCTATTTCTAACGTTACAATTGTACCATACAGTTTCTCAGTCTGAGAGCTCTTATATTTTCCTCTTGCAGGTGCGTGGTTTAGAATTTAATACAATTACACCAAACTTGCTTGCATCCGGAGCTGATGATGGTGAAATCTGCATATGGGATTTAGCCAACCCATCACAACCTATTCATTTTCCACCTCTGAAGGTTTGACTTTGTTGCATTATATAATTTTTATTATAGCATACTTGCAACTGTCCAATTTTCTTGTTAACAGCAATTGGAGGGGTACTCTTATGTATAGTTTTGGCAGCTTTGGGGATGATGTCTTGTCCCCTTTTTTGATGTTCTCTTTCACTTCACAATCTATTATGTCTCTCATCACATTTTTTATTTTATAATAGCCTATGGAAACTGCAAACTTTGGTTCACAATTTGTTGTTGACATCATCTTTTTGAGATATATTACGATAAAATATATTTACCCACCATTACGTCTGTTATTATATGTCTCTAAGTTTTAATTTTTTTTGGAGAAGAGACGAAATTCATTCTGTTATGAAATAATAAGAGAGATACAAACATACGACAAGGAGATTAGACATCTCCTTTCTACTTATCAAGCATGGGAAATCATCATTATTTTCAAGTCACAGGAATCACGTATCCATAATTGTCAATATCCTAGGAGTTTCTCGACTAAATGTTGTAGGGTTAGACAACCCACCCAAACTTTTTGGCAGAGAGACTGACTTCTATCCAAAAATTTGGCCCCCTACCAAATAAAATCCCTAATGAGTTGCTTGATATCTTTACAACTCATTAGGGATTTTGGCCCTACCAAATAAAATTCCTAACTTGTAAAGATATCAAGCAACTCATTAGGGATTTTATTTGGTAGGGGGCCAAATTTTTGGATAGAAGTCAGTCTCTCTGCCAAAAAGTTTGGGTGGGTTGTCTAACCCTACAACATTTAGTCGAGAAACTCCTAGGATATTGACAATTACAAGGAGAGTAACCACCATTTGTTGGTCGAATGGTCAATAAGGGCTGAATGGAGAGTAAAATATCTTTCAATCTTTATGCAGGGTAGTGGCTCTGCAGCTCAGGGTGAAATCTCATTTTTATCGTGGAATAGCAAAGTTCAACATATATTAGCCTCCACTTCATATAATGGAACAACAGGTGAGGAAAGAAATCCCGTTTCTTACATTTTTTTGGGCTGTTATTTTTGTAGGCACTTTGTTTTGTTTGGTTTTTCTCGATGAAAGTTTGGGATCAAGAGAAAACTTGTTACTATTATTATATTGAATTTGATTTTTTTTCAAGAAACATATTTAATTGAGAATGAAAATTACAAAAAGAAGGTGAAGGAAAGCCTCAACCTTGATATTGAAAGAAGCTATGAAAAATCTCTTCTGATTGACACATATCGTAAACTGATTTCTTGTTCAACAAATAAAAATAAAAATGGACACATATGGTAAAAATAGCTTGATTAGAAGGGGGCAGGGGGAGGGAAGAGGTCTACACCAAGAACAACTAGCGAATCATATTCTCAAAGAAAGAATCAAAACATTGCTTTTCTCCCTAACATTTTGTTTGTAACTCTTCTTGATTCAGTTGTTTGGGACCTGAAGAAGCAAAAACCAGTTATAAGGTAAATCTAAGTGAACTGTTGAATTCAAAATGTTAAATAATGCAATTGGATGATGTCCAAAATTTTTGGGTTTCATTTGATAAATTTATGTTGCCCCTGTCAACTCAGTTTTTCAGATTCCACTAGAAGACGCTGCTCGGTGCTGCAGTGGAATCCAGATCTTGCAACCCAACTTGTTGTTGCTTCAGATGATGATAATTCTCCTTCTCTCAGGGTGATGATTCCCACAGACATTATACTCATAAATATTGTAAAAGATTTAATACTATTTTTAAGTTAACATATTCTTTTGATTTCAGCTTTGGGATATGCGAAATATCATGACGCCAGTTAAAGAGTTTGTGGGCCACACTAGAGGTATGGTGATAAAGTTTAATTTTATGTAATACTCATAGTTTCTGCCCTGAACTCTATCTGCTTTCACGTTTACAGAATAATATATCAAACTGGTAAATGACCCTCGGGTAGATATGATCTGATAATCAGATAATTGATTTCTTGCCTCTCCATGCATTTCGAACTGGTAGTGTTGTCTAGAACTGGAAGTAAATAGCTGGTGTTATTGATTTCCTTTTAAAATTTGTACAATGCCATTTTTTCTGGGTTAGATCTCTGATTGTTGTCTCGTGTTTGCATTTCTATTTTTTCATATCTGTTGAATGACTAAGGGGCTGTTTGGGGTGCTGAGTGGGTTATAATAGTCTGTGGGTTATTTTGTAGTCAGTGGAATTATATAATATTATTTTAAATGCAGAGTTGTTTAGTTTGAGGTTATAATAGTTTGTGTTTGGGGTGCAAAGTATTCCACGAGTTATTATAACACATATTATTATAACCTGTGCCCTAAACAAGCACTAAAAGATGGAGGGGTGCTGAGCTTTTACGGTCTGAGCTCGTATTATTATTGAAATTTACTGCCTAAAAATGGGGAGGGTTCTATTGACTTTTCAATAAATTCCTGTTAAATGGAGTTGAGGATGAACGCCTTGCTTGTTCCTGTCCGTTGAAATATTGAAATTTGGAATTTTGTTTGGCACAAAAGACTGAACAATAACCTTAGATAGGTTGAAAGTGTAGATTAAATGCTTCACATTTGCAAACGGATAAATGCAACCTATTAGTTCTCTTCATCGCATTTTACCGCAGATCGATGAAATTATTTCCATCACGCTTTGGACAGTAGGAGCTGCATCTTTAATTTATTTTTTCTCCTTTTTAATTAAACAAGGTTTCTGAACTCTTCCATTTAAGTTTGTTAATTGATGTACATATGTGTGTGAGCTTGATCGCGAACTTGTCGAAGGCTTGATCAAATAATTGCAGTACATATAACAATATTAGATAGATTAATGAAGTAATTGCAAGCTTTGCAACTGGTAGATTAAGTTCCCTTCAATTGTGATAAATCTTACTTGTAATCCGTACTGTTGCTTCATCTTCTAATGATAGATTGAACATCTTCTTGTTTGCATGCCCTAAAAATTTTGTCTTTTAAATCAGGTGTAATTGCTATGTCATGGTGTCCCACCGATAGCTCCTACTTGCTAACATGTGCCAAAGACAACAGAACTATCTGCTGGGATACTATTTCTGGAGATGTAAGCTCTGTCGCAGTTCTTTGATATTCTCCTTTGCATTTTTTTACACTCCATAGCTTTGTTAGTAGGTGCCTCAACATATGCATTAATCAGGAAGCTACTTTGATTTTCCTTTCTCCCAATGCAGATTGTGTGTGAATTGCCTGCTAGTACGAACTGGAACTTTGATGTACATTGGTATCCTAGGATTCCTGGTGTTATATCAGCATCTTCATTTGATGGGAAGATTGGCATATATAATATTGAGGTACATCCATTTAAATCTTGTTAGGTCTTCATGAAAGTTTTACCTGCGCAGGTTTTCTTGGATTCTGTCAGAGAATTAATTGGTTAAGTATGACTTCTGGAAGTGTTCGATTATCTTCTTCCCCCTCCCCAATTTTTCACAATTTTATGGGGGAGGGAATACAACATGGATATTGTGGCAAATCTAATCAATCACATTACTGATTTATATTGAATGCTAAATGAAAAACGAGGCAAGTGTTACTTGCTAGACTAGGCTGAGATGGAGTCGATAATATTGGGAATGTCTTTGACAAATGTGTGATGGGATTGCTGGACAAGAAAGTTTGATTAATAGTCATTGTGTGAGAACTTGCACCGGGGATTTAGGAATGCATCAAGTTTCCATAGAATGCAAAAACAAAAATGACTTCCTTTGTGTACGCAAAAATTCTATAATATTTTAATACTTTCATGAACAATCAAACTAAATATTTGTTGTTTAGTTTGTCAAAAATTGCAAATCAATAAGACATTTAAAGGAACCACTCGTTCAAGAACCTTCCATCTCCTTTTTGTAATTATAGCTTATCTACCTTACTATCTCAATGAAGATGTTTTTTTTTGTAATTATCTCTAATAGGACTATCTTTTGTAACTATTTCGTACATCAATGAAATAGTTTTTGTTTTGGTATAAAAAAAGGGCCCAAATGCATCTCTTTCAGGTTCTTGGATAAAAGGTGAATTATTTTATGGGTTGGATTGAAAGATACTGCACATAAGAGATTCTCTAATTCTCTGAAAGATGTCAAGTTGGGGCACAAGTTATAATAACATGTGTTATTATAACCCGTGGAATACTCTGCACCCCAAACACAGACTATTATAACTTCATACTATACTATTCTGCATTTTAAATAATATTATATGATTCCACGGATTATAATAACCTATAGACTATTATAACCTATGTTATTATAACCCACTCAGTGTCCCAAACAACCCTTATTTATAACTTCCGTGGTCTGTTCTGTTGTGCGAATTTTTATTTATTGAGAAAGTTGATGTACTGTTGAGTGTTGGGTAGTCAGGCAGCATGAAACTAAAGTTTTGTCTTCCTGTATTTCTGTTTGCATCATTGTTTCTTTTCTCCTTATCTTCTAATTAAATAAACCAAACTTTTATGAAGAAGAGTAAAAGAAGAAAGTGAGGCCAAAAAAAAAAACCCATCATGGGAGTATTGTCTCTAAGCTAATAAAAGGAAGGGCATCATACTATTGATTAGAGATATATTCTTCAAATCTTTTTTCAATATATGGGCATGAAACTAAAGTTTTGTCTTCCTGTATTTCTGTTTGCATCATTGTTTCTTTTCTCCTTATCTTCTAATTAAATAAACCAAACTTTTATGAAGAAGAATAAAAGAAGAAAGTGAGGCCAAACAAAATAAATGCATCATGGGAGTATCGTCTCTAAGCTAATAAAAGGAAGGGCATCATACTATTGATTAGAGATATACTCTTCAAATCTTTTCTCAATATATGGAAGTGCACCTGCAAAGGCCATTAATGCAGTGAACTGCTATGTGCAATGAAATCATCGTTATTTAGTTCCTTCATTTTTCATTGCTGAACAAATTTAGCCTGAAGTATCAAGTTCTTTTTCATTTTCAGTTTTTTGGTGTATAAAATTGATTGTTTTATTTTACTGTCCTTTTTTTACAGAGTTGCAGCCGTTATGGCGTAGGAGAGAATGATTTTAGTGCAGGTAAGTTAGTTTTTAGTGCATGTTTACCTATTTGGTGGCTGTCTGTGTCTTGTACTATGAAATAACCTTTAGTACATTTGATTTTGTTGTTCTTTCCTTCACTTGTCCCCTTGTTTCCTTTGCATTCATGGGCCAACTGGCTTCTATAAATTAATTGGTAATTTTTCACTATAATATAGTGAAATCCATTTATGCTTAGTATCTTATTTCACTTGATTATCTGATCCCCATGTTTCTTTCTTTCTAATTGGAATTGGTAAAGTGCACAAATTGTTGGTCTTCAGCCAAGCAGTGAAGTTCTCATCTAAAATACTCTTTCCCCCTAGCTGTGAGGAAGTAGGGTATTTCAAAATCTTATTTAAAACTGGAGGTTGCTATCTGAAACAAGAACAGGTACTGAGATGGAAGGTTCCTCAACTTCAGCTTCCTGGGAACGTAACATTTCAACACCTTGATTACAGAAGAGATTCACCCAGGCCCCTCACCCGCCATAGTTGGGACTGTCCAGGCCACCATTTTTAGAATCACTTCGGTCCCACCATCTCCATGCGCTCTGGGAAGTCCCTTTCAGATAAGGATGAAGTTAGATATTAAACCAAGAAGCAATTACTTTTGGTATCTTTTGGAGTCGTGCTTTAATGTGGAATACTTTTTCTTACTATCGTATCTTGCTGAGCTTGCAGATGGGAAGTGTTTTAATGGTGATAAGGTTTTGTTTTCTTATGGCATTTTTGAAAGTTATGGCTAGAAATGTATCGAAGTGTTAATGGGATAAGGATTTGGACTTTGAATGCATTTGGAGCAGGAATTTTCTGTAGCTTCTTGTTAGGCATAAGTTATAAAGAACCTTCTAGGCATTGGTATGTTTGATCCTATGCAAGTTTTCCTTTTAGGTTGTTGGTCCCTTTCGTATCTCATACAACCTCTTCCTTCAGTGGAGTTCATGTTCCTATGCATAACTTAGTGGATAAGACACGTGTTATTGTCCCAAAGGCCAATAGTTCGATCCTCCACCCTGTAATTGTTAAACACTTGAACTAAGAAAATCTTTCTATCAGTCCATCCGTCTTTTAACAAAATTTTGGAATATTCTTGGTTTGCAGATATTTTTTTTCTTGTATTGGATTGAACTAAATGAGTTTATATATTATCAGTCTCTTATATATAAAAAATAGAACTAAACGAGGTTTATTGTTTACTCTAGTTATAATGGACGCATGGAAAAAACATATATGTTTTACTCTCTTTCTTTCTCTCATTTTCCTTCTTTCTGTCTTTAATTGTCTATATGATTGTTGGTTTTCTGATGGTTTCTTATATTGATTATTTATTTTATGCAGTATCTTTGAGAGCACCAAAGTGGTATAAACGTCCGGTTGGGGCCTCTTTTGGCTTTGGAGGAAAGGTAGTATCATTTCAACCTAAGACTCCTGTTGCTGGTGCTTCAGCTGGTGCTTCAGAGGTATTTCTTTATTCAAGTGGTCAACTTGAATTTCTTGATGGCTATAGATTCATTTTCACCCCTGTATTTATTTCCAGGTTTATGTGCATGACTTGGTAATGGAGCACAGTTTAGTTACTCGTTCATCTGAGTTTGAAGCTGCAATACAAAATGGCGAGCGCTCTTCTCTCAGGGTTTTATGTGAACAAAAGTCTAAAGAATCTGAGTATGTCGTCGATCTTTAAATTTGTCTCCGTCTCTGATTCTTTTTTGCTTCCTTTTTGCAATAGAAAAAGGGGTTGTTAACAGCTGTAATGTCTTAAACAGTTTGGAGGATGACCGGGAAACATGGGGGTTCCTGAAAGTCATGTTTGAAGATGATGGTACTGCAAGGACGAAGCTTCTCAGCCATCTAGGTTTTAGCATATCAACTGAATCGCAAGACTCTCAAGGAGAGATTTCCCAGGATGTAGATGCTCTCCAACTGAATGATACAGCAGCAGCAGCAGTAGCAGCAGATAATATTGGATATGGAGATGGTAGAGCAGCCACATTATTTCCGTCTGACAATGGGGAGGACTTCTTTAACAATCTGCCCAGTCCAAAAGCTGATACACCTCTTGCTAGTGATAACCACCATGCTGCTGTGGAGACTGTTGCTGCTGAAGAACCACAAGTTGAGGATGGAGCGGAAGACAATGGAGACGCATCATTTGCTGATGGTGTGCAACGGGCATTGGTTGTAGGTGATTATAAGGGGGCTGTTGGGTTGTGTGTATCTGCAAACAAAATGGCTGATGCCTTGGTTATTGCTCACGTTGGTGGTGGGTCCTTGTGGGAGAATACACGAGATCAATATCTAAAAATGTCCCGTTCACCGTACTTAAAGGTGCCTGAAACTTTATCCTGTTCTCATAACGCAGTGAATAGTAACTTTTTTATTGTTTTACTATTTTGATAGTTTGAAGCTTTATGAAAGTTGGAGACATACTTGACTGTTGCTGAGGATGAGGCTTCACAAACTAATTCTCTATGTTTTATTTTTCTTTCATCAGATTGTTTCTGCAATGGTCAACAACGATCTATTGAGTCTTGTGAATACAAGGCCCCTGAAATTCTGGAAAGAAACACTTGCCCTTCTCTGCAGTGTAAGTTTTATATTTCATTTGGAAAAAATTTCTCTGCAGAAAAATGGTGATGTCAACATTTGTTTGCTAGAATTTGTGTGTAAAGGATCTTGATGCACTATATTTAGAAGATGCGATGCTGAGTTGGTTACTGAAAATTGTGTTGGACTTGTACCTGCCGTGTTATGAGTTTCTTCCTTGTTGGCTTTAACTTGCAGGCATGCCGTCTGGTTTTCATGTTAAATAATGGTCATTTTACTGTTTCCAGGAAATAAATTCCCTATAAATGCTTATGGTTACACTTTGATGTTGCTAATTATGTTAAGAAAGCTCCAGTTTTCATCTGTGGACTGTATTGTCCAGGAAATTCTGGAAGCAGTTCACACTAGATTATGTTGCTTATCAAGCATTTGAATCTTACTATAAGTTAACGAGTCCTTCAGTATTCATGTTGATTTTCAAGGGCATCTGATATCTCCGAAAAAGTAATGTTTTAAGGGTATTACAACCATGTTGCAGCATTAATGTTGTTGTTGGTGTATCAATTAACAGTTCGCACAAAAAGATGAATGGACCATGCTCTGTGATACTCTTGCTTCAAAACTTATGGTTGCCGGTTATACACTTCCAGCAACTCTGTGCTATATATGTGCTGGGAATATTGATAAAACTGTTGAAATCTGGTCAAGGAGCTTGTCCACTGAGCGTGAAGGAAAATCTTATGTTGATCTTCTTCAGGTAAGTGTACATTAAGAGACAACATCGAATGTATGTATTGGGATATAAAGTTGAACAAGCCTTCTGTTTTTGTTAGGATTTGATGGAAAAGACTATTGTGCTTGCTTTGGCCACTGGACAAAAGAGATTTAGTGTAACTTTATGCAAGCTTGTGGAGAAATATGCTGAAATATTGGCAAGTCAAGGACAGCTAACTACGGCATTGGAGTATATTAAGTTATTGGGATCTGAAGAATTGACGCCTGAACTTGTGATCTTGAGAGATCGAATTTCTCTCTCCACAGAATCTGGTGAGTTCTCTATCAGTAAAACATTGGTTATTTTATCAATAATATCCTGATTTCTTGACTCTATTTTCTTTTTATGCATTGACCTTTTTGGCTTCACCTATGGTGATGTGCTTTTAATTTGATAGCTCATAACGTTTCAGTATACTCAAGAGCACAAATAGTTAACTATTTAATCAGAAGTCTTTTAAAAGCATAATTCAAGTGATTAATGACCCATTGGATAATAAATTGAACCTTATTGCTTCTTGATGCGTTTTTTTAACATGTTTGAATTATTTATCAAGTAACATTTTGATAGCAAGGTTTCAAATAAATCATACTTCAGATTTCAGAGTATAATCATAAATATTGTCTTTAGTCTCATTTCATGATCAAGTTATAGGATTCTTGAGGTTGACTATGTGATATAAATTTTGGAAAAGCTTAACTGGTTAGATAATTAGTTTTACTTTTACAATAAGTTCAATACTAATGAAGTAAAAAGGCTTCAGCATTTAGCTTATATCTCTTCTTTTGTTCTAAATTTTAACTTGTTATAACTTAGGCTGGAGCTACCAATTTTATCAAATGGTTGGCACCAAAATTATAAGCTATAAATGTGAACTACATGTTTCTTTTTTTTTTTTTTTTTTGTGTATTTCTGAGGTAGTTTTCTCCAGTACTAGAGTTTGTGGGGGTTAGACAGGTTAAGAGGGCTGTTTTGAGTTGGATCTTATTTTCAAAGCAAGAACGTTACTTTCATGTCACAGATAAAGATGACAAGGCATCGGCTATTGAATACTCTCAGCAACCAAGTGAAAACGTGTATGGTGCTGAAGTCACCAAACATTATTATCAGGTGTCTTATCTTCCTTTCCTTTCATGCCACCATATGTTTTCTGGTTTTGACTGCTTTGAACCTGGCAATATATTGCCTTGCTTCTAGGAATTATGCATTTAACTTCTCTTGTCGATTACTTAGGAGTCTGCTTCAGCGCAATTCCATCAGAATATCCCTAGCACTACATACAATGATAACTATTCCCAGACTGCATATGCGGGAAGAGGATACAACACTGCTCCTACACCATATCAGCCTGCACCACAGCCTAATTTATTTCTTCCATCACAGGCGCCACAGGCTCCAGAGGTATACAAATCTATTAGAGTCGAACAAGGACATCTTAATCCAAAGAATTTGGACATAATTAAAATTAGGGTTTAATGACACTCGGGGGATTCATATATGAATAGCATTTGATTAATCCAAAACAGTCTTAAAAATGTAAATGAACTCAAAATATTAAGCTGAAAAGTTATTTAAAAAATGTTTTTTTTTTATGAGAAACCTGTGATTGATTTCATTGATGGTATGAAATGTACAAAAAAGGGCTAAAAGACCCAATTACAAAAGACTTTCTCAAGTATTAAGGAGGGAAGTGAGACTGTAATCACAAAAATATGGAGAGAATTTACAAAAAATGTAAAATACAATGAAACTGTAGCATTTTCCTTCTAATTGTTATCATCTCGCATTAGTCTAGTATTGACCTGGCATATCCTTGGAGGAATGCCAGTGTGATGTATAGGATGATTAATGATATCTGGCTTGTCATTCTTTGTAAGATATTGCTTCTTGACGATGCTTGAAGTTCTTTTAGGAATTGAGTTGTCTGACAATAATAATTTGTCCTTGGTTTTAGACAAATTTCATTGCACCCCCTGCTCAGCCTGCTCCGAGGCCCTTTGTTCCTGCAACACCTCCTGCTTTGAGAAATGTGGAAAAATATCAACAGCCCACTTTGGGTTCTCAGTTGTACCCTGTTCGTAATCCTTCTTCATTTATGAGTAAATAAAATCCTATCGTTTTTAGTGTAAACGATATTTTTTTTAATGATGATGTACTAATGTTTCTCAAATATTGCAGGGAATTGCAAACCCTACTTATCAACCTATACAATCAGCTGCTTCAGTTGGTTCTGTCCCATCACACATGGACCCGGTTCCTGGGCATAAAATGCCTCAGGTTGTGACTCCCGCTCCTCCATCAAGGGGATTCATGCCAATTCCTAATCCAGGAGCTGTTCAGCTTCCTGGTATGGGTTTGGTTCAGCCACCCAGCCCTCCTACACAATCTACTCCAACGCAGCCAGCAATGACACCTGCAGCCCCACCACCAACTGTGCAGACTGCAGATACTTCTAACGTACCTGGTAATTGTTAGTTTTACACAACTATTGTTTAACAGAGAAAGTACATTTAAGACCCCGTATTCATTTTTTTGTTTTTATATTTTTCTGCCACTAACAAACCTAGTTTTGACTTCCCAAAACCATGCAGTCTTCAAATGATTTATGTATTAGATGCATTTTTCGTTTAAAGAAAAAACCCTTTTAGATGCATTTAATGTTCTCAACATTGCATGAGCCCTGAACAAGGACTATTGGCTAACGATATAAGGTGTCATGAAAACCAATTTCTGAACACGGCCTCTATACCTGCTGTTCTACTGGTCTTAGTTGGTTCACATATTGGCATGATTAATGCACTCCTAGTTTTGTATCTCACAGAAATTTCGAAAGAGAAAGATGCCTCTTTGAGTTTTCAACCGGTAAAGGAAAGAATTCTGTCAATTTGGAGTTATTGGACCAGTTTTTTTTCTTTTTTTTTTACCATTTGTTGTCTGGCAATATGGTAACGTATTGAAATTGTCACTTCTTATTGTTTTAGGAACCTTTGCTTGGCAACATATTTTTGGGGAAATTTGGCCCCTATTTTTTATTTTTGTAATTTTCCTTTTTATTTGCTCCCTTATCATTCAACTTTTATCTTGATAATCTTTCTGATAGACAATATAATGGGGGATCAAAGTTTAGCACGGGAAATTGATTACGCTGACCGGACTGCTCTTGGTTTTTCCTCCCCCGTGGCTCTTTCCCTTTATTGTCCTTTTCTTGATAATGTATCTGATAGAAATTCATACGAGGTTAATTCTTGACATTACCTTCAAGCATTAGAAGTTCATTCTTTTAGGTCAGGCTGGTCGTAGTTTCTATGCTTTGGGTCTCCTTGATGTAGATTCCAGATTGTCTTAATTTCAGCTTGGCATTCATTGGACCAAGTAATCCTTATAATTTATAGTTTCGTGGATAAGTTGAAGTTTTACCTCAGCCGTGTCGTGAATGCTTTTGTTACCGTCCAAATGAAAAAAAGAAAAGAATAAAAGAAAAGAAAAAAGATAAAGTATTTCAAAGAAAGGTGCTAGAAGTTAAAACATTATTATATCCTGCTATCAGTTTTCCGGAAATTTATGCTTATTACAACTCCATGTTAAGGTATGATACAATGATTGGTTAACATTCTGCAGCTCATCAAAAACCTGTGGTAGCAACGTTGACTAGACTTTTCAATGAGACCTCAGAAGCATTGGGAGGTGCTCGTGCAAATCCGGGTAAGAAGCGGGAAATTGAAGACAACTCAAGGAAGATGGGTGCATTGTTCAGCAAACTGAACAGTGGGGACATATCTAAAAATGCTGCTGATAAGCTTGGACAGCTCTGCCAGGCTCTAGATACTGGCGATTTCGGTCGCGCCCTACAAATCCAGGTATTTGTTGTATGAAGTTTTTACTATCTTGTTTTGTCCAAATCCAGAATGAGATTACATTCATTTACCGCTGCATATAGGTGCTTCTTACGACAAGCGAGTGGGACGAGTGCAGCTTCTGGCTGGCTACACTGAAACGAATGATCAAGACAAGGCAGAACATGAGGTTGAGTTAGGGCTCTACACATGATAGTCATTTCTGGTTTTTTTTTGGAAATTCTTTTCCCTCCTTATAGCTACCCATCTTGTGCCACAATCCTTATACACACAAACACAAGAATGGCGTCCCTTGATTGCAGCTGCCGGATTTTGCCCCAATGTTCTCCTTTATGATCTTGTCTGGTTTCTATTGAAAGAGTTAGCAATGATAGCTCAAGGATAACAGTAGACTTTTGCTGATTGTTCTTATTTTGTAGTTTAGAATTTGAGGAGAAAGTCCCATTTTTAATTATTTTATTTTTCTTCGTTTTATAAATACAGCCTGAGTCGGGGTTTCGTCACAGCCATTTGTTAGCTTGCATAAGGTCCATCCTTGTTAGAGTGTCTTTTCATTGTACCTTCCATTTGACATGATCCTAATTTTGTTGAAAGCTAGTTGAATTTAAAATTCTCCTGCCCTTCTCTATGAATTTTGAGAACTCTTATCTTATCTTAAAACTTGGTTTCTAGAAATGATAGTTTATGTCTGTCATTGAAGAAATAAATCAGAAACAGCCTAATGTAAGTTGGTGCCTTGTCTGAAGTGGGTGAACTTTATTGTGGACAAATTGGTCTGGATGGTGAAAGGCTTCATCTTTTCTTTATTTATTTGGGGGCAGTTTTGTAACTTCCCATAATAAAAACATCAATTAAAGATGGGAACACAAGATGGAAGTTGCTAGTGTCATTCTTAGGATCCTTTTTTTCATTCATAAACTTGATTATACATCTGCAAATGATTGGTAGTTCCTCCCTCAAAATGATCTCCATGTGAGCCTCTTTTAAATTATTCAGAACAATATGAAAAAAAAAAATGAAATTGAATCGCCATAATGATTTTTATCTTATTTAAAGATCTTGCTAGATGTATGAGTTCTTTATATGCAATGCTCTCTCTCTCTCTCGTTATAGATGTTCAATTTCTTTCCTTCTTATGAACATGTAACTTGTGAGTTTGTAGGTCAACTTGAGTATGGTTCAATTTCAATTGATTCAGACATTTATCTTTGAGGTTAGAAGTTCCAATCCTTCTATTCCAAATGTTTGAATATTTTTTTTAAAAAGAAGAAATAATAAAACTGGTAAGTTTATGACCAACTCTTTAAATTTTGTTATGGTCTCTATCTTCTAGTCCACTCATTGCTGGTACGATTATGTCTTTGTTTCTCATAAATATGGCGAGCGGTTGGGAGAAGTTTTCTTCTAAAAATTCAAAGTTCTCTTGATCTATCCCAAGGTCATTCTCCTACTTTTCAGATGTTTGGGATGAGAGTAAATGGGTTTTGTATAACCAAGAATTGAAAGGTGAGTTTATGTGTAGGAATTTGCTACTCTTCTTACCATATTAAGATTTTATATATTGTCCTAACTTCTATATCTGACAAACTCACAAACCAAGATTTTGCTCGAGAGAGTTCAAAGTTAGAAAAGATCAAAAGTGTTATGTCGATCTCTTAAAATGAATTATATCAATGAAATTACAAGACATGGTAATACATTTGATTTCATCAACGACAATACCTATGTCCCTCTAGAGATAGCTCTGTTGATAAAGGATTGTTGTCTCTGAGTAACACCTACTCAAAAGTCGCATCTTTGAATCTTCAAGCGAGCTTAATAAAAAAGAGAAGATAACGACAATACCTATGGCATTCCCATGGTGATTGGTAGCATATTAAAGGCCTTAAAGCTTCATCATAAGTGGCATTGGGCATGGCATTCCCATGGTGATTGGTAGCATATTAAAGGCCTTAAAGCTTCATCATAAGTGGCATTGGGCACATGTAGGAAGAAAAGTGTTTTTAGCTTACCATCTTTGCCAATGGTTAAGGCCCCAATGCCTTCTTTTCCTTTTGCATGAATCCATGAAGAATTTTCAAAAGTTCATTCATTAGCATTGGTTAGCAAGTAAGCTCAATCTTTTGAAATAAGTTCCTTTGCACCATCCAATAAATAGACACCCTAAGTTCAAACTTCTCAACTTCATGTTATACTAACTTAGGCTCCGTTTGATAATCTTTTTTTTTTTTGTTGTTTTTGAAATTTAAACCTAAAAATACTACTTCTACCAATGAGTTTATATGACTTCTTATATACTTTGTACCTATATTTTAAAAAACCAAGCCAACTTTTGAAAACTAAAAAAAGTAGTTTTCAAAAACTTGACTTTGATTTTAGAATTTGGCTAAGAATTTAAATACTTATTTAAGGAGAAGATCTCTATTCTAGAGAAATTAGATGAAAATAAACTTAACTTTCAAAAACAAAAAACAAAAAACAAAATGATTAGCAAACGAAGCCTTAACCTTCCAAATTCTATCTTATACCAATCTAAACTTTCCAAACTTGTGAACCAAATGACTCATATTGACTCATTTTGGAATTCAATCAAATAATCTTTAATTTTTCATCTCGTAATAACTTCAATTAAAGAGACCCATTGTTTTCTTCTTCTTCTTCTCAAAAAAATTTCTTTTTTTAAAGAGAATAAGCCACTAAAAGGAAAAGGAGAGAGAGAGAAATGTATAATATGGAAAAAAAAAGAACTAGACAATAGAGAAAGTGAAACATGGTCAAAGAAGTTGTGGCTTTAATTGCAAAATGGAAATGAAATTTTTTAAGAATTTAACTTTCACTAAAAGGAAACAATTTCTAAATGAGACTATCAACAAATAATACTATAATATCTCAAGAAATACAATTTGAAACAATTTCATAATTAATTTATTTAAAAAATAAATGAAATGAAAGATTCAAACTTTTGATGGTTTCTTTATATATCCATTGATTGTTAGTAACAAATAATATTACTTTTAACTAGTTGAGAATTAAAGCAAGAAAATTAGGTGCACTGTCTCCTTTGACTCTCATTTCCCATTGATTCTTTGCTAAAATTTTGCTACCACACAATATAATCAAAGTCTTAATTTTCAATCAATTAGAGATCTAATAATAATAAAAAAAAGGTCTTATGGAAAAAAAAAAACCTGGTTTCTTGTTTGTTGAGTGGCTTTACACTTCTCCTTGCTTAATAAAAAGCCAAAGGGAAAAAAAAAGGGAAAATAAAGGAAAAAAACCCACCAAGCTTCAAGATTTATAATTAAAAAAAAAAAAGAAAAAAGAAGAGGAATATGGAAGCACTTGGTCTCATAATTTCTTTAGGTTCCCATGTCATAATCAAACAAACCAAACACTTTTCTAACTGCCTCATATTTGTTCATTTTAAGATGTAACTCTATATAATTTAGATTCATAAAGAATAATTTATAATTAAATTAGGAAATATAAGGGTCTGTTTGGAGTATAAGTTATAATAACTTTTAATAATTTGTATTATTATAATCTGTAGAATACTCTGTACCCTAAACACAGATTATTATAACCCCAGACTATATTACTCTGCATTTTAAATAATATTATATGATTCCACAAATTATAGTAACCCACAGACTATTATAACACATGTTATTAGGACTCACTCAACGCCCCAAACAACCTTTAAAAGTTTTTATCAGGTTATTGAGGAACAATTTATCGATCTAGACAAAGAGTAAATTTGAACTTTTTACTATATTCTTAGCAGAAATATAATGCACATCATTTTCTACCACATCCTATAAAATAACCCACTTCAATATTTCAACAGAAGTTTTAAAAAATATGAGTTATTAGATTAATTATTATTCTTATATCTAATTAAACAAGATATCGCCAACAAGAGTATAACTAAACTGACATCAAGTAAGACTTATGACCGCCAACAAGAGCATAGCTCAACTGATATCAAGTAAGATTTATGACTAAGACGTTATGAGTTTGAATCCCCACCCCAAATTGTTAATGTAAAAAAAAAAAAAAAACTTATGAAATTAAACAAGATATCAAGCCTCCCAATGATATATATATTTTAAAAAGATAATTATTGCATCTAAAGTTAAAAAGGAGAGGCATGTGCACTCTTTGAAAATAACTTAATTAGCTGTTAAAGCCTTGAGAAGTGGAATGGAATATTGAAATTCTTGCTTTTTGCTAATGGCTAACAGACATACAAACCTTTATTATAGATTTCTACAAGTTTTTTTGGGACAGCTTCTTGTTTGGTTTTCCATTTTGTTGTATTTATCTCTGTTTTTTAGTATTTTGCTTCAACTAGGGTTTCACTTAGGTTCTTTTTTTTTTTTTTTGAACATATTCAAAAGTTTTAATCCTCAAAGTTTGCTAACAAGCCTTTGTATTGTGTTCAAATTGTATATCAAATTTTTATTTGGTAAGATTCACAACCAGTTAGGTCTCTATTAGATAACGATTTTGTTTTTTATTTTTACGGTTTGTTTTTCATGATTTTGTTTTCTTACTTTTAAAATCGAATCTTAAAATATTTTAGAAAATTTATCTTAGAGAGCTAATTGTTTTAGGTTTGCTTGATAATAATTTTGGCTTCTTTTAATAACTATTTTATTAGTATTATTATTATTTTATGTTTTTAAAAATTTAACTCATAATTGAATACATCTTCCATCCATGTGTTCCCTTAATTTGCTATCTACTTTTTAGTACGTTGTTTTTAAAAACTAAAAAAAAATTAGGCTTCGATCGATAATCATTTAGTTTTTAAAAATGTGTTTGTTTTCTCACATTTTTCTTACAATAGTTCTTATCTTTTTTAATTGTTTTCTCACAATTTTCTTACAATAGTTTTTATCTTTTCTAAAGAAACATTTGAATTCTTATCTAAGTTCTAAAAACAAAAACAAGTTTTTAAAAACTATTTTTTTTTTAGTTTTCAAATTGGGCTTAATTTTTTTAATACATTTGTAAAATGTGGATAACAAAACAAAGAAACTCAGAGGTGAAAGTAGTATTTATAAGCTTAATTTTAAAAAACTAAATAGTTATCTAGCTGAAATTTAGTTTTAAAAACATATTTTGGTCTTTTAAATTTGATTAAGAGTTCAAATTTATTTTTTTAAAAAGTGAAAAATATACCCATGAAATGGTGACATATCAAACAAACTCTTTTTGTTTCTATTTTCAGTTTTTTGAAATTTGATGCTTGTTTGCTCACAACTCATTTATTTTATTTTTCACATTTCTTAGGGAAAAATTTCTAGGACTACCACGAGTTTTAAGGATTTAATATTGATGGACCCCAGATAATTTATCAACATTATATATTAGAATCATTTCATTTCTATATGAAAAGAGTGTATTTTTTGAAAATCTTCCACCAAAAATATTATCATCAATTATCATCTATCACATGGTTAAAAACTTAAAAAAGAGATTGATCTTGGAATAAATTAAAGGACCATTTTCATTATAATGAGAAAACAACACCTATCCCAAGCATAATTTGAATAAAAAGACATTTATTACATTTATTTATAAATTGTAGGGTTCAGATCTCATCCCTCTTATTTATTTCTAAAATATAGTACTCTAAAAAAACAACTTTGTTTTTTTATTCTTACATAGTCTTAACTCACAAAATAAAAAAACCAATGAAAGATTTATGAAAAAGAAACTCAAATTATTATTTAGGATTCTTTGGAGAAAAAATTGACATGAACCCAACTTTTTGACTTTATGGTTGATGGGCTTCAATTTGACAATTTTGGCAAATGGAAAATGGTGGGGTAATGATATTTTTAATCATAGCATGAAATTTCAAATCAAAGAATATATGGATGAATCTGATTTAATAAGATAATTAGAAGTTGCCAAACAGTCGAAAATCAATTCAAACGATTTATTTTTTAAAATAAAAGGCGCATTTTTAACATCCTCATTTCTTACCTCTTATTTTTTTATAATCATATGCAAGACACACGAACATGTTATTAGATGATACAAAAATGTTAGAACATCGATCCCTAAATTTGGTAGCTTTTCTTGTTCACAAGTCAAAATCAACCACCCCTTAATCAATGATGGAAATGGGAGTAAGTTGTAAAAGGAAAAATTGAAAGTATAAAGGAAAAAACCCACCAAATTGTGACCTTTCTAGGTGGATTTCCAACAACATTTAAATTACCCCTTCATTATTATTATTATTATTATTATTTATTTTTATTTTGTAAAAGTTACTAATTTTTAGTCATGGACTTGATAATCTTTTGGTTATTATACGGTTTATTGCAACAATTTAGTCCTTATACTTTCAGTTGTGACAATAGAGTTTGTAGTACTAAGAAAAACTTGTGGTAGCTTATGAATAGACAAATAATTGAACTACATTTTATTCTAAATCATAAGAAGTTTGACTTTATTGCTTGTGTTTCATATGAGTTATTTTTTAATCAATTCTTTTAACGAAAATTTAACTCAATGACTTAATTATTACATCTTTTTAAAATATGAAGATTGAATCGTTATTTAAAAAAATAATATTAGGAGAGTCAATATATAAGGGTAATAGTATCTTCCACATCAACAACACATAATTAAGTTTAAAAAATTCAAGAGAAACATTTGGTAAGTTCTAATTAAATGAGTTGGATGTCAACTTGAACATAATTCAACCGACTAAGATATTATATGCTCGATCAAAATGTCAAAAGTTTGAATCTTTACCTCAACATGTTCTTGAATGCAAAAAAAAAAAAAAAAAAAAAATCGTCAACTTGTTAAGATATCTATTCCTTTCTCTGAGATTAGAAGTTTAAATCTTCACCTCCGTATTTATTATCAAAGAAAAAAAAAACCAATGATATAGATCATAATAAAGCTTTTAAAAGCCGAGATCGAATTAAAATTAAGGCTAGAGATTAGAAATGTAATGTCTCAAACAGGTATAATTTTTTTAGATCCATATTTATATATAAGTCATGATTTAATAAGAGAGAGATTGTAGTAAGCTATTTTGTACTTTTATTAACAATAGTATAAGATATTATACAAAAATAACTTGCTTACACAACTATAATATCTGAGTGATTTGAGACTTGCAATGATTTAAAATACAGTGAAGCAATACTAATATAAAATAATAGTACTAGAACATGATTGTTTTATTATTATTATTATTATTATAATATTAAATAGTAGTTGTATCTCATAGAAGTTTCAAGATGAATCTTATGGATTGCTTAAGAGGGAGGAAAAAGAAATTCTTTCCATCTAACTAATGTCATAATCTCTCCATCCCTCATTTATCTTGAAATGTATACTACAATTTGCAATTTTCTATATAGTTGGACATTTATCTTGGATATACTATACTATAATTTGCATTTTTCTATATAGTTGCGAGAACATAATAGTAGGGCTTTGTAGCAATGTTGATCTTTCATCACATGAGCGAGTAACAAATGAATCTGTGAGAGCTCGACTTATTCTTTCCAAAAATTCAATAAACAAACAACAAATCAACTATACTAGCGAATCAAGAAAACACCATCCTTATGAGATGGGTACGACTAAGATTTCAAAGT
Organism: Trichosanthes cucumerina; assembly: GCA_036507285.1. Lineage (NCBI taxonomy): Eukaryota > Viridiplantae > Streptophyta > Magnoliopsida > Cucurbitales > Cucurbitaceae > Trichosanthes > Trichosanthes cucumerina. Next base: position 82,601,607 of record CM071838.1, on the reverse strand, counting down.
ACACTTTTAACTCTAATCAACAGAAATCTAAAAACGAAATCGTTATTAAACGCATTTCAAAAATCTTATATGGGTGGGGCATGTGACAAATGTTGTCAGTAAGAAACTTCACAAGTGGGTATCATCAGTATCAAAGCAGAGACAGAGAGGACATTACAAATCAACTGTTGGGTGAAGCTGGCTGTCAGTTTCTATGTGTTTTCTTGTGTTTGGACAAAAGATGATCCTTATTCTCCTCAAAGAAGTGTATCCTTTGGACCATGCAATGAGCTCCTTTGCCTTCATATTCAACCTATAGCAGTGCCAAAAAGACAAACTATCCAAATGGGAAATAATGGAATTGAAGAATAGTGAGAGATTTGAATTTGCCTCAGGACCACAAAGAAAGAGTTTTGTTCCTCCAAAAAAAAATGGGCAAAGAAAGCTATCTCACTTGCTTGCAAGTAAAGACCTGTGCAGCTTTTTGGAGTGCTCTCTCTTTAAGTCTTTCACAATTATTCGTTTATCGAGATTAGCTCTGGTTGGGAAGCCATTTTTTGTAACTCGTTATGATTGTATGTGATTTTATGTTTCGAGTTTGGAGTTTAGAAGTTTCCATTCTTAAAGAGAGTTTTTAAGTTTTGTAACGTTTCAATTATCAACGAGAAGTTTTGTTCCTTGTGAAAAGAACGTAACAATCTTTTGCTCATAATGATTGATCACGGGATAACTACATCATATCCTTTCAAAACTTGTGTACCGTAGTTTAAACTCAATGACTTCAAAGAGTTTGCTTTACAACTTACCTTTGGACCACTGAGCCAACAAATGGTGGTTTCGACTCCTATATCTTCATGTTCAATTAAGATACAAGGAAGATATTTCTACAGAAAAGAAAAAAGAGAAACATTTGGCCTTCTGGTTCATACATGTTAATCCTTGTTGGTATCATCTAAGTATTGAGAAATGCAAACAGATATATAGAGAGAAAACAAGAAATATAACAAAAAAAAAAAACACCAGATAAGATCATGTTTGAAGTATAAATCCAAGATCAGCCAATTTTTGAACTTTTCATTCTCAATCAGAAACTTTGAACTGTGATACAGCTTGAATGCCATTAAAAAGAATCTTTATCATACATAAAGACTCAATTTACCATAACATATGAACAATCAGCAATCAGTCAAGAACAGAATCAACAAATAAGGGGGAACATCAGCAATGTGCCCATGATCTAGAATTAACCATGCTTGAGATCATTAGATTGAACTCAAAATAAAATCAAGCAGCCAAAAATTTACCTACAACTTGAAATTTGCAAGAAAGAGAAGCTCACAATCAGCCAAGCTCTGATGCAATGTCAGATAGTTGAATTGAATCAAAGTTTTGAATTGAACACTGTGTGTGTCACCAACAGGCTGATCATTTGAATCTTCAAGCGGGCAAGCATGTCGCCTCTTCAAGAACATAACTCGGAAGTTTTCATTTAGCCTCCAATTCATGATTCTTTCCGCTAACGAATCTAGAACTAAAGAACCGATTCGAGAATCTTGAATGAGATCCGATACGGTTAGCCTCATCCCGAAACCCAGACTCCTCCTCAATGCAAGCCATGAGATCCATCAAGTTGTTACTAATCCCCAAATCAGAGTAAACTCTCCTCGAGTTCTTGATGTCTCGTCGTGACATTTTCGCATCACCCACATCCAAATCCCCATCCTCAACACTATGACTTCTCAAATTCGACTGTGAGTTTCTCATTTCGACCGGCCGTCCCACAGTCTCCACCATCAAACATGGATTGTTAAAGCCATTCCATGAATGAAGAGGAACCAATTTGCTCAACCCAGTAAGCCAAACAACCACATCTTTCATGGAAGGCCTCCTCTCTCTACAAGACCTCACACATTTAGCAGCAATCACAGCCAATTGCTTTCTAACAATGGGGTCTTTAGGAGGAGCAATTCTTGGATCATAAATGACCATTAGCTTCCCTTTCTTAATAAGAGGAACAGCCCAATCAACAATGGAAGGAGGGGAATATCCAACATCAATAGCCTTCCTTCCACTAATAATCTCCAACAACAAAATCCCAAAGCTAAACACATCAGTTTTGGTACTCAAATTATCAGGGGTCACATAGCAAGGATCAAGGTACCCCATGGTGCCCGCTGGGGGCGTCGACCGGAGTCGATAATCATCGGCGTGGCCCTGAATCGCCAACCCAAAATCCCCCAACCTGGCATTGTAATTCCTGTCAATCAACACATTTGCAGACTTGATATCTCTATGAATTACAGGGGGGTTTGAAGCATGAAGAGTTTCAATGGCCTTAGCAGTTTGTAAAGCTAATCTAATCCTTCGACCCCAATAAAGAGGTCTCGAACCCAAATGAATCACATCATAGAGCGTACCATTACTCATAAATTCAACAACAAGAAGCCTATCTTTGGAATCATTTGTAAAACCCACCAAATTCACCAATCTGGGGCTCTGAATTTTGGACAAAATCTCGATCTCATTATCGACTTCGTTGGTGATTTCACAAGAAGCCAATGAAGAAGCCATCGAAGCAGGACGAGGAGGAGCAAGAGCCTGAGCTCGAGAGGGTTTCTTCACTGCAACAAGACGGCCGCCGAGAACAGCTTTATAGACATATCCATGGCTGCCTTTGCCCAAAAGCTTCTGATCGGAGAAGCCATTTGTGGCGGCCTCGAGATCACTGTAATCGAACTGTTGGATCTTAATGGGTTTCTTCTCTAATTTCTGTGACGAATTTCTCGAAGAAGATGGGGTTAACGAATTCGAAGTCGAAATTGCAGATTCCGCTCGGCAAGAAAGGTAACCCATCAAATCAATTTATCAATTCACAGAGCTTTCGGGATCGATAAACCGCCTCTCCTTGGCATTTAAGAGATGGGTTATTGGATTTTTGAGCTCTGCAACTCGGGATTCTAATGCCCTTTTGAAGATTGGAAATGAAAATGGTTATCTAAGAGAAAAAGGGAGTGAGTAAAGAGATTGGAATCCCAATGTTGAATGAGAAAATTGTAATCTAATGAAGAAGACAACAAAAAAAATTTGCGTATATACTGTATTCAGATTCTTTTATCTTCATGACCTTCGCTCCAACTTCCATGTTTCCACTAGAAAATTGGAAAAAAAGAAGAATCATCCAACTTTCGGATATGAGTTTATTTCGAAGTTAATTAAAAATTATGGTTTGTTCTATAGTTTATTTAATATGTACGTTAACTTTTTTTTTTTCAATTTTGTTTCTAGGTTCAATTTCTCAAACCTATCATTCTTGGTAAATTTTACAATATGTTGATGTAGAAATACAATAATTGTAATTAGTTTCATGTACTTCAACCGTAATTGTAATTTAGGAGGAAGAGGTAGAAAAAGTTCACACTAATTCCGATGCTAAATTAGTTAGGAGAATTTGGACATAGCAAACTAGACTTCAGAAAATTAGGATTAAGTTGAACTCCTTCTTTTTGAGTCGGGTATTTATAGGATCTTTGAAATGATATCTATAGCTCAACTGACATGAGGAATATGTTGAACTATTTCCATGAATATTTGGAAGATTGGTTAAAGTATATATCTTCAACCAAGAAGTTCTTGGTTAACATATTTATCATATCAGTTGAGTTATGCTCTCTTTAGTCATTTTCTCCCACATTTGCACAAATTATATATGTGGGAGTATTTTTGTATTCTTTTAGGGGTTGTTTGGGGCGTTGAGTGAGTTATAATAACATGGGGTTATAATAGTCTGTGAGTTATTATAGTCTGTGAAACATATAATATTATTTAAAATGCAGAAGAGTAGATAATGCAGAGTTATAATAGTCGTGTTTCAAAGTGCAGAAGATAATCAAAGTGGCCAAACAAACCCTTAAAATTTATTTATGTGTGTTGTCATGAGGGAAAAGTATTCCTCCTTTTACAAGTAAGCTCCAAAAAGTGAAAATCCAAACCCCTTCTTTATGTGCTATTTCATTTTTTAAAAAGAAAAGAAACCATAATATATTATTTAATTGGGCTCTAATAATACACAAAAAAACCCTTTTTGTTTATACTTTTGGCCTACAAGTAGGTATCTATCAACCAATAACCAAATGGTATTTCTTTTTTCCACATTATCCTTTTCAAATAAGACCCATTTTAAATAATTAACACCATCAATCAAGATTTGACTCAATGTTCCCTTTTTTAGTTGGGATAAAGCTCCCCTATACCAAATATCTTTTCCACATCAATTTTCTTTCTAGGCAATGAACTTTTTTTTTTTTAAAAATAAATTATTTTGCCAATTTTAATATAGAGTATAATTGAGGGAAATTATCATACATGATTGTATACAAATTTGTTGTAATTTTTAAAAAAATTTACAAAGAGAGTGTAGTTTTTGGCTGCATTTTCATTTTGACTAAGGGAATCTAATCGTTGTTTTTAAAATTTATTTTGTATTTTATTATTGTGACAAAAATTTAAATTATAGTACAGTTAAATTTAGAATAGTTTTGTAGTTATTTGAATTTTTTACTTATTTGTAAATATTTCTAAAACTAGCCTATGCACATATAAGGTCTTATTATAATAAGTGTTATGGACCATTTCAATTTAATACTAGGAATAGGGATTTTAGTACTTTATTTCAACTTCAAAGATTCTTTTTTGGATTTTGTTCTTTTTACTTTAAGAAGAATAAGAATTTGGTCCAATTTCTTCATGGAGAAGTAAAAAGAGAATAAAAAACCAAAAACCAATTTTTGGTTCGAACATGGTTTTTGATTTTTTTTTTTTAAATAAAAAAAAATATAGTTGTGTTTACTTTGATTTCTATGTTTTAATTTAATTTTTATCTTTTAGATCTTTAAAAATTTTAATTTAGTTATTTTTTTGAGTTAACATCGTTTAGAGTGGGAGATTCAAACATTTGACCACATGGTTCCACATTTAATTTTGTTGAGAGTACATATTATCTAACAACCGAACTATGACTTTTAATTTGGTTGTTCATTTTTGAAAATATGCTTTATGTGAAAGTTATTATTGTATTGACTAAATCTGAAGTTTAATGGCCAACCAAATGGGGAAAGATTCAAATCCAATCCCCAACTAAAAAAAATGAAGTTTAATGAAAGTTGAAGAACTTAATTATTTGATGTTTAAAAAAATTTAGCTAAATTATAAAAAAAATTAATGGGATTGAATCCAGCAGCGGAAGCGATGTGAATCGCGTTGCTTTCGTTGTATTACCATTTTTCTTAAAATTAAACATACAACAATTGTTGTCCTAGGCTAAGCATGATAAAGAGAAGGTTACTAACCTTTGAAGAACCGTTCTTCGTGTTTTCCTCCTCCCATTCACGATCTCTACGATCTCTCTACAAATCACGCACCGACCTCGATCTTGGATACCTCTACTTGATCTTCTCGGTTGTTCCCCGACGGATGATGGAGAGTTGTGGAACTCCTTTTGGATTTTTGGGTTTGGAGAAGAGAGGATTTGAGAGAGAATTGAGAGTGTTTTTGGAGTAAAATCCAAAAAATGAGATGATAGCCTATGGAATGCTTCACATTTCACCTTTAAATAGTGGTATTTGGTGGAGGTGAAATCTCCACCTAATTACCACTTTACCACAACCATATGATATGCAAATCATATTTCCATATCATATAGTATAAGTATCACACCCCTTATTATACAAATCTCATTTACATAGTTGTGGAATTTAAAATTGAATCACATTTAATTTTATTTCTCTCAAATCAATTTCTCCAACATAAACCCCTAATTTCATAATTAAGCTATAATAAAGTTTATTATGAATCTCATTCACATTAAATTATATATTATGTCAATCATATCTCATATAAATGACATAAATACCCTTTACATGAATTTGCACACTTCAAATTCACTCCAAACTGTATACCCTCATTAAATCCATAATTGACCCAATCGAGTGACCTAATAGACCTACAGATCATGAGCTCCAATGATCCGAGATTAACTGACCAAACTCTTTGATCCCGTTAATCAACATTAATTAACTACAGGGACACTTCACTATAACCCCGTAGCTGCACTCTCCTCACTGTAGGACAAGTTGTGTCAATCGATATAACCAATACCCGTGAGTCGACCCTTCACAGGATGTTCGTAGTCACAACTGAGTCAAATTGTCGTTTTACCGCTGTATCTATCTCTTGCTCCTTAAGTCCCACTGCTCCTTTAATGAACAATTTTGTTGTATGGTCCTACCATAAACAACATCACTCTTGGGTTAGTGAGAGGGTAGGGCCCCGTTGTTCAAGCCCTGGAATCAACACCTAAGGGAACAACCCTTCTAGTTTCCCTAGCTCGAGAATGAGTGAATTTCATTTTGCGTAGTCAAGTTCCAAGCTCTCCACGTGGTTCTGCCCCTGAGAAGGTAGACATATTACGTGAGCAACACAAACCACCCTCACCCGTACTAGTCAAATGACAGACCCCTGCAAATAGAAGTCCGTAACACGCTCAAGATTAAGGACGAGTCACTAATGGTCATCTACAGATTTATTAGTCCTAAACTGTTAACGGTGTTACATCAGTAGGTCTAATAATTCACGGTCCAGTCTTGTACAATCTCATTGCACAGGATGCCCCCACTCGCATGTTAACTACATGAACGAGCGGGATCCCCTCGTTTGTATCTAATACAAAATAAGCCGCATCCACAATGTTGCCAGGATGAGGTTCCTAACCCTATCTATATACTGTAGACCGTTCGGGTCACTAACTCGAACGCGATCCTACCTGTGTGTCCACTACACACCGTTTAAGTTCTTATAAGTATGACCTGGAGCTTAGTTTATTGGATTAAGTTTATAAAATGTGAGATACAAAGTTTGAATAACAAATAATTTTTATACATTAATTCAAGAACGGTTACAAACGACACGAGCTTAGGGCATACACTCCAACAAAAAAATACCGCCTAAACTTTACCATTTATTTTTTTTTAAAAAAAACTCATATTCCTTTAAAAATTGAAATATTACTCTTGACATTTTATAAACGTTTCAAAACTACCCTTAAAGTATAAATCTGTTAGAATGTTGGACAAAAAATCGACGTGACAGTGACCTGGAACAACGTGTCAGTGAGTAAATGTTTGTTCAAATTTAATCTAAAAGAACGACATTCATACACGTCAACTTTTCGTCAAACATTTTAATAATTTTTCTACTTCTCGGATAGTTTTGATTGATTTGATTTACTTAGTAAAATATTTCAACTTTTGAAAATTCTCAAAGTAATAAAGAGGAAGTTGAAATACAATAAAGAAAAAGAAAGTTGAAATGGAAAGACTATAAAATATGGAATTGATTGAGATTTACCCATGAGAAGAGGCTTTTAAAAAAGAAGATGACAATTATTGATTATGATATATGAGTGATTGGTGGGAAAAGAAAACTCTCTTAATACTTTGAATTCTAAGCTTAGATGAAGGGTTAGAATGTTAATATCACCAATTATAGCTAGTCAAGTCTCAAGTCAAGTCCCATTTTGGTACTCACTACTTGGACTAAGTATTTAATTATATCCTCAATTACTTAAGACATTCATGATCTTCTTTAAATATCGTAACTTTAAACCCTCATGGTTTGAAGTAGTGTAATATTCTAAAAAATATAATAAAAATTATGATTACTTATAGTTTTGAAAATTAAAAATTTATATGAACTACTCATTAAAATCAACTAAAGTGATAATGGGTGGAAATATGTATATAATTTTTATAATAAATTTCTATTTTAATTATTGGTGATGGAAATCTATTCATTGATTTAGATGTTCCAAATTTGTGAGACTTTCGCACACCTCGAATTTCTCCACCTCCAATGGTTGATGTACTAAAAAAAATGTTTAACTCATTTGGAGCAAAATAGTTTTAATTTCAAAATTTGAAGAAATCTAAAAACAATATTGTATTTAGATTTCAATAAAAATGTGCATAATGGGCTGTCTGATAGTCCAAAATATTCAATGGGCTTCCTATTTTGAGGCCCTTCAAATATTATTATTTAATGGCCAATCAATCATAGCATATTTGTTTTTTTTTAATATATGATATATTAATGTATTAACAGAGGCACAATTTTAGAAAAATAATTCTAGACTATCATGTCATTTATTAAATTTTACGTCTACAAAAAAAAAAAAAAAAATCATTATTATTTATTAAAAATTGAATAAGCGTCTCTCCACTACATATACAAACTCGCTTTTACTTTTTTTTCCCCTCTTAATAACTTATTCCTTAGAATAAAGATGATGAACTCACATCATAGTAGAAAGAGTAGGGGTGTGCATAATTTGGTTCGGTCTGATTTGAACTGAATACCTCACCTTTTTAAAATCTTAAATTAAAAAAACCAAAGTTATCTTATGTTTCAGTTAAAAACCCGACCAGTCAACTTCGGTTCCACCGGTTTGGTTCCGTTTTAAACCGACTTTTGTCTCTATTTTTTTTTAAACAACAACAAGCAACACAGAGAAATGAGGCGTTGAAAAAGTTTTGCAAAGTGACAACTATTGGACTAGTGTTGATATAATTAAATTAATTACTATAACCTATCAACTTTAAGCTTTTAGGTTGATGAGCGATTTAACATGGTAAAGTCGTTTACTTCCCAATTAATATTGATTTTCACTTGTTTAACTTTTCTTCAAACTTTCCGCTTAAGCTTTCGGGTTGATGGTTGATTTAACATAACAAGAAAAAATAAAACCCAAAAAGTTTGCAAAATAAAGAACCCAAATTAAAAAATCCTTGCGATAACCAAGGTATAAAATGTCGACGTCGATGGAAATATCGAGCTCTCAATTTTATAGAAATGTCGATGGAAATATCGATAAAATGTCGACGTCGATGGATATTTCTGTAAAAAAATTTAAAAATATATTAAAATTAGAAAATAAACCTTATACACTTTTTAAAATTAATTAAAATACTTGTTATAATATTATATTCACATTAGGTTACATTTTGTTGTTATTTTCTTCAATATTTCTTTAATTTTGTTCGATATAATGGAAATGTCGATTCATCTCTGGTGTCGATGTCGAACCCATGAACATGTAGAAATATCGATGGAAATATCTACATGTCGATGGAAATTTAATACCATGGCGATAACCAAAGCAATTAAATGGCGATAACCAAAGCAATTAAAAAAAAAACTTTCTTCCAAAAGCAAATTCAACAAAACTTTTCTTCTATCTTAAATCTCTGGAAGAGTTAACCCAAAAAGTAAAGCTGATAGGTTGGGGTTCGAACGTTGGGGTAGAAATTAACATTAAAGGAGTTTGAACACAAGACACATCTTGCTTTGAATACCATCTTAAATCACCAATCAACCCAAAAACTAGCTTAAACTAATAGGTTATGGTAAATTTAATTATATCACACTCCATCACTTCCTCTCACTTGTGCGCTTTTGAAATCTGAAGAGAAATCCTACAAGTAGAAATCAATATTAATTGAAGAAGGATTGACAATGACATGATTGGAGTTTGAACACAAGACTTCTTATTTTGATATCATCTTTTAAATCACCAATCAACCCAAAAGTTTAAACTCATAAATTGGAGTAAATTTAATTATATCAACAGTGCAACAATAGAGCCATGAGAGAGTACATGAGCCGCCGCCGATCGTGCGATCGGCGGCGTCGGCTGAGAAACTGAAAAGTTAGCAATGGAGAGGGAGAAGAAGTGAGAGAGAGAGGGAGGGAGTGGCTGGCGTGAGAATTGAGATTGGGTTTTAAAGTTAGGTTAGAAAATTCGAGTTAGATAATTAAATGCATTTTTTTTAAGATAGTAAAATCGTAAACCAAATAAAAAAGGTTGATTTTTTAAAAGAATAAATCGAGGAAACCGATTTTTTTTTTATTAAAAAAAAGACTAATTGAATCAGTTGGTTCGGTTCGATTTGGTTTGTCGGTTCGGCTTGGTTTTTCGGCAACCCTAGCTTAGTTGTTTATTTATTTACTATCTATTTTTTTTTATTAGATCATGGTGCAGAATTCGATTTTGTAAATATGTAGTTTATTGTTTATTTACTACAAACATTTGTCAAAATGAACATAACTTAACAATAATTGACATGTACCTTTAATTAAAAGGTCAGGGGTTCAAATCTCTACCAAACTCATGGAGTTTAGTTCAACCGCAATTAGCATGTACTCTCGATAAAAAAGGTAGAGGTTCGAATTTTACCATCCTAAATATTGTTGAATTAAAAAAAAAAACCTAATTGGCCTCAATCTTGAATGGGTGTGGAGCTAGAAACAAAGAGCAAGCATTAACCTTCAAAGATTTCAAATTAGAAAGCTTTATTTTTATATATATATATATATATATATATATATATATATATATATAAAAGATAATCTAGGAGAAAATCACCCCACTTTCATTATTATTCTTGCCTCTACCTTAATATTGAGCATACAGATTTTTACTTATGTTTGAGCGTTATTTCTTACTTTATTTTTTAAAAAAAATACATCACATTTTCTTATTTAAAGTCTGTATCTACATCATTATTTTTACTCCATTTTTTAATAAATACATTTTATTTTCATATTTAGAAAATCTATAATATAGATTAATTTTGAAATCCAGTCAAATTTTGTATAATTGGCATGTGTTTGAATACATGGAAAAAGAAGAAAATACCCCTCTTTTATTGGAATATAATAAATTGTCATGATGGAAAGAGAAAACATAAGAATATATCTTACAAATCCATTAGATTATACTCATATTCACTATTAAATGCACATGAAAAAAAAAAAAAACTTTATTTTAAACGCATTAAAGAGTAAAATACAGAAAATGCCCTTTTATTGGAATATAATAAACTTCTAAGTTTAGGATTCTATTTCGTCCTAGAATTCTATATGGTCCCAAGAATAAATGTGTGTTAGTGTTTTTAACCAAAAAAAAAAAATGTTTGGCCGTTAATTTGTTGTTTTGTCAAGTAATAACTATCAATTCTTTTAAACATTTATTAACCATACTTGCATATTTTCAGGATCCCTCTCAATTACACATCTTGTCGATAGAAGTTTTGCTTTGATACCAAATGTACTACGCGACATTTTCGACTTCAATACCCTAGAGATGCTGCCACATATGCATGCCAAATGACATTTGAAGAATCTTTGAGAAACCATATAAAAAGAAATACTTTTGTATAAATTCACTAGAAACTATTTATTTGGAATCCCAACAAAAACATTATAGAACATAAAATATATTCAAGTACAAACCAATAATTTCTATAATACACTTTAGACGTAAAACATGCTAAATGCTTGTCAATGCTTGTCACTCTCCCTGTATGTCATACCTTTACTTGAAAAAAATAAATTTTTGAAAAGAAATACGTGATGGCCTCACTATTAGTGTTCGAATATGCAACCACATACAAAATGACTATGCTTTCATGACTATAGTGGAACCTAAAATCTTTGTTTCTTTGGTTTCCACTAATTTTCTTTGATTTCTCGGGATATGCATCACTTTATTCACATGGTTCTATGTAAACCACTTTCACATACATAAAACTCACTGGGCGTGTTCTAAAACTCAACAACAAGCCTTGCCAGGAGAAAAACCTTTGTTATCTTTATTTATCATTAATGGAGGTATTTTACCCAATCAAAAACTTATTTTACACAATAAAAAACTTACTTCATCCTGAATGAAGGAAATGTATAAATAAAGATAGCAGAGGTGAAAAAACTCCAAACAAACTGAATAAAACCAGAAAACTAATCACTAACAAAACGTAACCAGTACATAACTAAAGACTCATTTGGGCTTGGGCCTATAGGCTAGTGGGCTTCTTTCCTAACACCCCCTCAAGTCAAGGGAAGTGAAATCACGAACCATGAGCTTGTGACGCCAGAAAAGAAAAGAAGCAACCGACAATGGTTTAGTGAGCACATCAGCCTTCTAAGAAGTCGCAAGAAGGTGTTGTACAATGAGCCTTTTTTGTAGAACGAGGTCCCAAACATAATATATATCTAGCTCAACATGTTTGGTATTCGCATGAAGAATGGGGTTAGCATTGAGGTGAATGACACTCAGATTGTCACAACAAAGAATGTGGGGTCGTAGAAGTGCTATATGGAACTCATAAAGTAATGAAGTCAACCACATTAATTCAGTAGCATCAGTGGCTAAACACTTATACTCAACTTCAGTGTTGGATCGCGAAATGATGGACTGCTTCTTCGATCCCCAAGAGATCAGATTACTACCAAAGAAAATACAGTATCCTGAAGTTGATTTGCGATCATCTGGATCCGAGGCCCAATCAGAATCTGCATAGCCTTGTAGAAACAAGTTAGTAGTCTTAGTGAACAATAAGCCATGAGAGACGGTACCTTTAAGATACCGAAGGATACGTTTCACTAATTTTCAGTGAGTAAGCTTGGGATTCCGCATAAATTGACAGACTTTGTTGACTGCAAAAGAAAACTCAGGTCTCATCAAAGTAATGTACTGTAAAGCACTCACAACTACGGTATTTCTTGGCATCATTAAAACATTCACCCCCATATGCAGAAGGCAAGACACCACTCATCATGGGTGTGGAAATCGACTTAGCTTCAGCCATCTGAGCCTTGTTTAAGAGGTCCAATATATACTTGAATTGAGAGAGAAATAAACCACCAGTAGACGGGTAGGGCACTTCAAGTCCAAGGAAGTAGTGTAACTTGCCCAAATCCTTTAATGCAAACGTGGTATTAAGCAGATTAATGACATGAGAGATTTCATGATTGAAATTGCCCATTATGAGTATATCATCGACATATATCAGTAAAAAAAACGCAACAACCATCAACATGCTTAATCATTAAAGAACTATCAACCTTAGAATGAACAAAACCTAGGTGCTTGAGAAAAGTAGACAACCGATAGAACCAGGCCCGAGGTGCTTGTTTTAACCCATAGAGGACTTTCTTTAAGCGACATACCGAGGAAACAACCTCTTGGGATACAAACCCAGCAAGTTGTTCCATATATAAACTGTTTCAGCAAGAAAACCATGCAAAAAAAGCATTGTTAATATCAATCTGTCGAATAGGTCACTGATTTGTAACAACAAGAGTTAGTAAAACACGAATAGTCATCGGTTCTATGATTGGACTAAAGGTTTCAAAGTAGTCAATATCAGAGGATTGATGAAAGCCCTTTGTAACTAGGCGAGCCTTATACCTGGAGATTGAGCCATCTGAATTCCTCTTTATTTTAAAGACCCATTTACACCCAACTACTTTTTGATTATTTGGCCTAGGAACCAAATGCCAAGTGCCATTTTTCATTATGGCATGATATTCCTTTTTCATGGCCTGAAGCCACTGAGGATGCTTCATAGCTTATTTAGTATTAGGAGGTTCATGGTTAGAGTAATCACAGGTAACAGTAGAGAACACTCAAGGTTTAAAAATTCTCATTTAAGCACGAGTCACCATGGGATGTAAATTGGTTTGCACTCTTGGAGGGCTATGCTCATTAGTAGAGTCAAGACTAACAGTTGTACATGGTAATGTGATAACTCTTCAAATAAGAGTTATTTAGAACATTTTTAGTGGAGTTATTAGTGCCTAAGAGCATAAATTGTTACTCTTTTGCTTTGAAAGTCATTTTGAACTTGTGTTTTGTAGTGGAAAAGACCTTTAAGGGTAAAAAACCTTCTTCTTGCTGATTATTAGATATTTTTGCTGAATTTTGCTTAATCTTAGCTTGTGAAGGTTAAATTTCTTGAGGCCAAAGAAGCTAAGTGTCAAGAGTGCAAGGAAAAGCTAGAACATCTGTAATGCTGGAGCATTTTCCAAAAGGATGCTAAAGCATTGCCATTGCTTGAAACAGTCTCCTGAAATCTGTAGCAGTTTACACGGGGAAATTATATTTAAATCATTTGGGCTTTTTACAATTGGGCTCATTTGGACTATAGAGAGTATGGGCTCGAATGGGTCTTCACTAAACCCTATTTTATCACTTGGGAGAGGTATTTAAGCTTCATTAGGGTTGTTTGTTAAGGTAGGGACTCAGAGGAGGAGAGAATTAGAGGCTTGGATTGCAAGTAGCTGCTGTCTTCTTCAAGAAGGAGAAGGAGAAGTTGAAGAATTGAGCCAATCTAGCATAAAGTGGAGCAAAAACAAGGAGGGATCGTTGTTCTAGCTTCCTACCATAAGTTTTTCTTCTTCTCTCTTGAATTTGCATCTTCTTTTCTTTCTTCTAAGTACCTCATTGCTGTAATATATTCTATTTTAGATTTTCTACATCTTTTCTTTGTTGTCATGAGCTAATTCTTTCTAAGGCAAGGATTAGAGGAACTTTTGTAATTTGGGATTGGGTTAAGTCTTTTGTATGCTTAAATTGTGGCTGAATTTTAGTTGAATTTATTATTAATGTGGAACTAAGGTTGGCCATCTTCATTCCATACCATTTTCTTTACTTTTGGGAAAAATGGAGAAAACCGATTGCTTTAATCCACTTTAGATCTGATTACAAGTGAATACTTGCAGCGAAAATGGGTAGGTTAGGGATAACCATCCAACTAAAGTACAAAGAGCAATGAGCTTACCAAGGTAATTAAATGAAAATTTAGGCCCCGTTTGATAACATTCTTGTTTCTTGTTTCCTGTTTCTTGTTCCCTGTTTCTTGTTTCTCATTTTTTAAGAATAAGAAACAAGAATATGTTTGATAACTATTTCTATTTCTTGTTTCTTTGAAAACAAGAAATAGAAACATAAACTTGTTTGATAACCCTTTCTTGTTTCTTGTTCTTGAATGTTTTTTTTCATCTCATTTTTATCATTTTTTATAGTTTAAAAAGAATTTAGTTATATAATATAAAATATATAACATGCATTAAATATATAAATATACAATTAATTATAATAAATTTATATTATCACAACAAGTCTCGATGCAAAATTAATTAATAATAAAAGTAAATAAATAAAATTATTTTATTCTTCAAATGTTGTTCAAATTTGATCTGCAATCTTATCTCTTACTCGAGTCATTCGTCTTAAAAGATGTCGACTTAGATCAAACTCAATTATATTGATAAAATGTTGTAGTTTGTAAAATATTAAAATGAGGTTAAAGGCATGTTTTAGTGAACAAAATTTATTTATTACAAAATTACAATAATATATAAATATAAAGATTGCAAAATTAAAACTCAAAATTCAAATAATACGTGTGTATATATATATATATATTTCAAATTTTAAATTAAAATAATATAAATATACCGATTGTAAAATGAAGAAATGAAATAAAATTTTTTTTTTTATATAATAATAATATAAATTAATTTATATTATTATTATTTATAAAAATTAAAACTATATATATTGCAAAAATCGGAATTGGTAAAAAAGAAAATCAACAATATGTTCTTACAAGGATCGAACTAAGGACTTGAAATGGAAGAAGTAAAGTTTTGGCACGCGTTTCACCAATAGGCTGGAGTCTAAAGTTAATGAATTTTGGAAACATTTTATATAAAAAGAAACGAAACAGAAAGAAACTACTATTTGAAGTTTCTCAAATTTAGTCTAAATTTTAGAAACGTTTCTCAAATTTTGAGAACAAGAAATGGGATGGATTATCAAACAAGTCTGTTTCTTAAAAAATGAGAAACAGAAACAAGAAACAGGAAACAGGAACGTTATCAAACGGGCCCTTAGTTGCTGGAAAATTCTGGGAATTCTGGGAAAAATCCCGTGTTAATTTGCTGTAGCATAATTCTGAGTCTGCAATTACTTATGCAATATATCTCAGATTGCATAAAGAACCTCTAATCTAAGCCTATCTCGTTTGTTGTAGCATTTTCAATGCTTTTAATCTTTGTTTCAACATTCTGCTAGTGAAGTTCAGTTTTCCTTTATTCTTGTCATCTTTAATTTGTTCTTTTGTTAGTTACAACTCCAATTCACTATAATTAATTTAAGCTAGATAAAATTCGTGGTTTAGTCCCGGAGGATTCGATACTCGGTACTCAAAATATCGTTTTATATTACTTCAATCGCGTGCACTTGCGCGTCGTGACATAATGGCCATGCAGACTTGTTGGGGTGTATGCCCTAATCTCGTGTATTTTGTAATATTCCAAGTTGAAATAAATAAAGTTATTTTTTCAATACTTTGTGTCTCGCATATTTATAAACTTAATCTAATAAACTAAACTCCAGGGTCATTGAATTATGAGAGAACTAGAACTTGAATGGTGTGTAGTGGACACACAGGGAGGATCACGTTCGAGTAAATAACCCGAACGGTCTACAATATACGAATAGGGTTGGAGACCCTAATCCTAGATACGTTGTGGATGCGACTCGCTTTGTATTAGATACAAACGAGGTGATCCAACTCGTTCATGTGGTTGACATGCGAGTGGGGGCATGCATCCTATGCAATGAGATTATATAAGACCAGACCGTGAATTATTAGACTTACTGATGTAACACCGTTGACAGTATAGGACTAATAAATTCGTAGATGACCATTATTGACTCGACCTTAATCCTGAACGTGTTACGGACTCCTGTTTGCGGGGGTCTGTCCTTTGACTAGTACGGGTGAGGGTGACCACAGTTGTTCACCCAATATGCCTATCTTCTCAGGGACAAGACCACGTGGGGAGCTGAGAACTTGACTACGCAAGAAGGAATTCACTCGTTCCTGATTTAGGGAAACTAGAGGGGTTGTTCCCTTAATTATTGTCTCAAGGGCTTGAACAACGTTGGGCCCCACCCTCTCACTGACCCGAGAGGGTTGTTGTTTATGGTTGGACCATGCAACGTAGTTGTTCATTAGAGAAGCAGTGGGACTTAAGGAGCAAGAGGCAGACACATGGGTAAAACGGTAATTTGACCCAGTTGTGACTACGAACAACCTGTGAAGGGTCGACTCACGGGCATTGGTTATATCCATCGACACAACTTGTCCTATAGTGATGAGAGTGCAGCTACGAGTTTTAGTGGAGTGTTACCGTAGTTAATGAATGTTGAATAACTGAGTCAAAGAGTTTGACAGGTTAATCTCGGATCATTGGAGCTCGTCATCTGTAGGTCCATTAGGTCTTTTGGTTGGCTCAAATTGGACAAATTGAGGGTTTACAGTTTGGTGTGAATTTGAAGTGTTCTAATTTATTATTTGGGTATTTATGACATTTATATGTGATATAGATGACATAATATATCGTTTGATGTGAATGAGATTCATAATAAATTATAGTATAGCCTAATTGATTAATTAGTGGTAATGGGAGAATTGAATTGAGAGAAATTAAATTGAATGCGATTCAATTTTAAAATTCCACAATTATACAAATGTGATTTGTATAATAAGGTATGAGATACCTAGTGTTATGCAAATATGATTTGCATAACATAAGGTTGTGATAAAATGGTGATTTAGTAGAGATTTCAACTTCACATCTCACCATTATTTAAAGGCTTAGTGAGAAGCCTTTGGTAAGGTTTAATCTCATTTTTTGGAAATTCAAGTTCCAAGAGATCTCCAAATTCTCTCAAACTCTCTCATCTCTATCTAGAATTCTCCTCACCCAAAACCAAAGGGAGTCCCACAACTCCCCCTCAACCTCTCGAGAACAACCGAGAATACCCTTTGGAAGTGTCTTGTTGTTCGGTTCGAGGATCGAGTTCGTATAGATCGTTGGTTCGAGAGGGATCGAGATCGAGAAGGAGAAAATATTGAAGAAGAGTTCTTCAAGAGGTTAGTACTTTTACCTACTGTTTTCTCTTACTTTTATGCATGTTTAGCCTAGGATTAATGAGATTAATTCAATTTAAGATACAAAATACACAACGAAACAACGACGTTTCACAATGTCTTCCGCTGCGGGAATTCCAATCCCTTCAAGACTCAGTTGGTAATGAGGCAGATGAGGAGGAAAAGTATCAGAGGAGGGTTGGTTAAGGTTGGGCAGAACAAAAAGGTTGGGGCTCACTGTGAGAATAGGCAAGGTGGAGCTGTTGGATGAAGACTTATTAGTGGGAACGGACACTGTTTTAAAAGGAAAGGACAATTCATCAAATAGAACATGTCTAGATACAAAAATTCTACCATCAAGATCAAGGCATTTGTATCCTTTATGTAAGTTGCTATATCCAATGAAAGTACATGGTTTAGATCGAAAGTTGAGTTTGTTTGCAATATAAGGTCTGAGATAGGAAAAACACTTACATCCAAAAAATTTAAGTTGTGAGTACTCCGACACCTTTTCAAATAGCCTCTCCAAGGGACTAACTCCATGTAAAACAGGTGTTGGTAATCTGTTGATAAGATAGACTGTAGTGGAAAAAACATCATCCTAAAAAGATAAAGGTATCAAGGCATGAGATAGTAAGGCTAAGCAAGTTTCAACAACATTGTGGTATTTTCTTTCAACTATGTCATTTTGTTGCGAGGTATAGGGGCAAGTAAGTCTATGTTCAATGCCATGAGTTTTAAAAAACATATAAAGTGGTTTAAATTCAGTGCCCCCATCGGTTTGAACTCTCAAAATAGACTGGCTCAATAGTTTTTCCACATGAGTTTTAAAGTGAACAAATATTTGAGGGACTTCAGTTTTAGTTTGTAAAAAGAAACCCCATGTATATCGAGAATAGACATCCACAAAACTCATATAATATTTGAAACCATTTCTCGAAGTGATGTGGGAAGGTCCCCATAAGTCAATGACGACAAGTTGAAGAGGACCGGTATAAAGACTATGAGAAGAAGGAAAGGGCAGAGCATGTATTTTGCTAGATGCACAAGGTGAGCAAAAGGTATGTGTATGTTGTTTATTTATAGGATGAGAAGTACAATCTTTGACAATTTGATGAACAATAGACATAGTCGGATGTCCCAACTTTTGATGCAATCAATCTAGACTATATGGCAAAGTATGTGAAATATAACAAAATGAAGGAGAATGAGACATATACGTATGACAAGAGGCTGCCTTTGGTGGCTTGAAATCCAATTGAAAACGATAAACGCCTTCATGGAGAGTCCCTTGGAGTAGTATTCGTCCAGTTGCTTGGTCCTTCACAAGACAAAAAGTAGGATGAAATTAAAAAAAAAAAGACAGAGTTATCTTTGGCAAATTGGCTAACACTAATGAGATTCTTTGTAATTGAGAGTACATGGAGAAGATTGTTAAGATGAAAAACATGGTTTGAAGAACGAAGAAAACCATAACCAAGGTGAGAGATAGACATACATGCCCCATTATCAACGTGAACCTGATTATTACCAATGTAGTCGGAACTCGTAGCCATATTTCCCAAATTATTTGTAATGTGGTTTGTCGCTCTAGAGTCAGGGTACCAGTTACAATCTTGGTTATAATTCGAAGTTGTAAGCATTGCATCCATCGGGGTTGGGGGATGAATTGTAAGCTGGGAATGATAGAAAGCCATACTGCCCCGTCATTGGTACTGAGATAACATTGGCTACTGGTGGTCTCCATTGGGGTTGTAGGGGCTCATACTGGAAGTAACACCAGGTGACAATATGCCAAAACTTGTTACACAATTGACACTGTGGTTTGCCGCCATTATTCCACTGATTTCGGCCTCCTCGACTATTGTTGTTACGTCCTCGACCTCTGTTGGAGCCATAGTTGGAATTGCCTCCTAGATTAACATCGCCATCCCTCTGATGACTCTGCAACTAGGGACGCCACTAGATAGCACCCTTTGCACCGAAATTTCGGCAGCATAACGACGCTATCCGGATGAATCCAAAAATTTTACTTAACCTGTTTAAGCAAGAAACACTTCTAAGGACTTTTTCAATGTCCGACCTCCTCCCAAACTACAACAAAACAGGCCGGGCTCCAGCAGAACACACAACAGAGGGAACGAAAGCACTAAACAAAAGTTAAACGAGCATGCTGAACAAGGAAACTAAATGAATAATATCATGCTCAACAACCCAAAGAGTTCAGAAATCCAACGAGCAATAAACAGAAGTCATAGTTCAACTCATAAATACAAAGAGCTTCCTAAGATCCAAAATAAAGGTTCCTCTAAGACAAGAATGGTCTCATAGCCCTGTCATGTCGTCACCGTCGCTCTCCAGCTCACTGTTTGCCCTTACCTGCAACCAAAGACATTAAAGTAGACGGGTGAGTATAAAAATACTCAGTAAGTAGCCCACTCACGTTCAAGCTACAAATTTCACAAGAGCACACACAGAGGTAAAACATGTTCGCAACCAAAGCATCTTAGGGACTCAAGACTAGACGCTCACGTGTCTACCTCACCCCGAGACTCACCGACGATCCAGAAACCTAGGCGGCCATAGACGGGGGCGTGCCCCAACGCGAAAGAGTAATCACTCTAACGCCCACACAGAACGCAATAGAGCCTCGACTCTAAAGCCCATACAGATCGCACAAAGGCGACCCACCCAAGTACCCACACAGAAGTCACATAGGGTGTTCGATCCCATGTCCACACAACTCGCAAAAGGGCGCACTCGACCCTAATGCCCACACAGCTCGCAAAAGGGCGCGCTCGACCCTAATGCCCACACAGCTCGCAAAAGGGCGTGTTCGACCCTAATGCCCACACAGAGATGCCAGCCTAAAGGTTTGTCTCGCTCGGGGTCACTCAGTGGGTTTGGTAACGCTAGCCTAGGAAGTCAAGCTCTAACGTTTCTCCTAGGCTTCCCCTAAACCGTTCCAAGGTCGTCCTGAAACCGAGTCCCTAACCAACAGCCTAACCAGCCAACCACACAGCCCGCCAACAAATCTTTGGCTCGACCACCAAGCTAACCACCTATCTCTGGCCTTAACCACCACATAGCTTAACTGCTCGGTTCTAGGGTCAAGAACACAACATGCACTACCCCACAATCTCGAGTCTCACTTAGCAACCAACCACGAGTTATAAGCAACAAATTCATGACATACAACAGAGTCAAATCCAACACTCAGAGGCAAGTACAAAATATGCACTGAACGAACAGGGTAATCAGGGTCTCATGCTCCAAGCAACAATTAACATTCACACAACAGTTATAAAATCAACCACAACGACCCTATACTCAAACTCATTCGCTTACGAGTTTGATGCTTAAACCAACAACTACTTACCTCGAATAACGTGCACAAAAGGTCCTTACTTTTGTTAGCAGCCTAAAGCACCTACAGAAACATCACAACAATGCACGAGTTCAGCAGGGAATCAACCTTTTGGCTCTACCCTTAAGGCATAACACCGAACGAACCTAATCAAGCTAATATAACGCATTTTTATCCATCTAACAGGAATTCACGACCCAACCAGCAGATTCTAAAATTAAAATTCAAAACCAAACAGATTCATAAATGAGTCTTACCCACGATTACGAGCTGAAACGATCCACTGCTCGTCCTTAGCCACAAGATTCCTCCAAGCCTCTACTTCTTCGCCAAAGGGTTTGTTCCTGTTCATCAAAACCAGTACAAACAGAGAGTGAGAGGCACGAATCAACTTGGAAAAGGAAAGTTACCGAATATCTCGGATCCGAGAGAGAGAGAGAGAGAGAGAGAGGGATCTGAAGAGAGGGAGAGGGGGAGAGAGCAGATCGAAAGAGAGAGAGAGGGAGAGGCGGCAAAGAGAACAGATCGAGAGGGGGGAGAGGTTTCAGATCGAGTGGGGCTCGGCGACTCCCGGACGGAGGGGAGGGGAGGGAGAAGAGCGGTCGGACGAGGGGAAGGCGGTCGTTGCGTGTTGGCCTAGCGAACGAGAAGCGGAGGAGAGAAGCGGGAGGGAGGGGCGCTCACGGCCGGTGCCTCACCGTGCGCAGCCGCCACGCCGCCTCCTGCTGCGGTGCAGGGGAAGGAGAACTGGGGAAGGGGGCGGCGGCCTCCTTCCCTCCTCTTTTTTCTTTTTTTAAATAAAAAATATATATTTTTATTTACCAAACCCTAGAAACCTAAGGAAAAGAAAGAAGGAAAGATTACCTTGATTCCCTTCTCCCAAGACGCTCGATGAGGAGCCTAAGACTGCCAACCCAATTTAAAGCGAGATTTAGAAATATTTGGGTCCCTGTAAGATTCGATAAAATAACTTCTTAGCCCAATTCTTAAATGACTGATAAAATGGTGCTATCGATATTGATAGCTTTAGCCTCCAATCTTGTTTCATGTGCTAGAAGAAGTGTCATAGAAACTGGTTGATAAAATGACTGATAAAATGGAAACCATTGACTCGAACTCTTTCTATGCAAATCTTGGCTGATAAAATGGAAACCATTGACTCGAACTCAAGACCCAAATTGGAAAGAATATAAAAGATAGTTTACCGACAACCGAAAGGGCATCAACACATTTTTTAATCTTTGTAAAGTAATCACTGAGAGACATACCTCATTTCTTTAAGTTATGTAGTGTCGATTTGATCTTCATCACTTGCGATAGGCTTTGTGAGTTTAAAATTTGCAAAAGGCAGGCCCAGATCTCCTTTGCATAGGTACAGTGAAGCATCTGCTCGAGTATGTCCTCATTCATCAACTCGAGCAACCACGAACAAATGAGTTTGTCCTGCTTTTGCCATTGATCATGCAATGAATTCAATTTTGTAACTAAAGTATCATTTTCACTGACCTGGAGAAACTTCGAAGGCGGTCCAGTGTCTGCATGCACATGAGTATCGAATAGACCATAGTCGTTCAGTGCAAACTCAACCTGAAATTTTCACAACAGGAAGTTTTCATTGGTTAATTTGATAGTAGAGATCTTGCTTCCTGGATTGATCGCCACAGATACACTTTGTTGATTGCCCAAAATTTCAGAGTTATTCTCAGAGTTATCCATCGGGAAGAAGAAGGAAAAAATGGGGAAAAGAAGAAGGTCGCTTAGACTAGCGACTCTGATACCATCTAAAACTCAACAACAAGCCTTGTCGGGAGAAAAACCTCTATTATCTTTATTTATCATTAATGGAGGTATTTTACACAATGAAAAGCTTACTCCATCGTGAAGGAAGGAAATGTATAAATAAAGATAGTAGAGGTGAAAAAATTCCTAACAAATTGAGTAAAACCATACTAATCATTAACAAAACGTAACCAATACATAACTATAGGCTAGTGGGTTTCTTTCTTGACACGTGTGCATCACTTTCATACACCTTAAGACTTTCTAGGTATGCATCACTTCCATACATAGACATGCATCACTTTCATACGCACCGACTCTAAACACATCCCTCACCTCACATATTGTAAAAAAATATATACTATATAGACTAATATCAATATATACAAATACATTTAAAACAAATTAAACGAATTCAAGCCTCTCGATATAAATTTCTAAATCAGCTACTGCATAAAGGAATAACATATTAACGATTGAGTATGGTGTGGCTTTAAGTAAGTTGCAAAACCTTTAAGTATGCTACTTTGATATGATCAAGAGGTAGGCTCAACTCAAACATACACGAACAAAAATGCATATCTTAGCTAGGTTTAATTTCTCTCTATTTGTGTAGTGATCA
Source organism: Trichosanthes cucumerina (assembly GCA_036507285.1). Lineage (NCBI taxonomy): Eukaryota > Viridiplantae > Streptophyta > Magnoliopsida > Cucurbitales > Cucurbitaceae > Trichosanthes > Trichosanthes cucumerina. The sequence continues at coordinate 82,578,023 of CM071838.1, read as the reverse complement.
ATATATTTAGCTTCTCATGGTCATTATGCGATCAATATATTTACTTGGATTGCTTCTCATGGTCATTATGCAATCTTCTTTGATCAAGGAGTTTATTTGATTATGAATGGTCATACTACAAATTTTTTCAACCCCTTTCTCAATTCTATAGGTATGCCAATTAGATATTTTGCTTTGAGTTAAATTACAAGTTTAGTCTTAACTTTCAAAATTTATATCTATTTGAACTCTAAACTTACAATTTCGTGTCTAATAGATCTCTGATATATTTAAAGTTTTTAAAAATCAATTGATTTATTGGATATAAAATTGAATTTTATGTCTAATAAAATCCTAAACTTTTAACTTTGTGTTTAGTAGATCTGTAAATTTTTTAAAATTTCAAATAGGACAAGGATTTATTAGACACACAAAATTGAAATATCGTGGATCTATTAGACACAAAATTGAAAATTTAAGCATCTTTTAGACACTTTTGAAAGTTTAGGGACTAGATTATAAATAAACACAAACATAAAAGTTTAGGGACTAAATTTGTGATTTAACCTTTGCTTGTTTATTGCATGCTTCCAAACTATTTAGTTTTGCATCAAACGAGTGGTGAATCCAAAATTTTGTTGGGGGAGGGGGGCTTCAGTTAAAATCAATAATTGGTCCAAAACTTTATGTTATGTGCTTAAGTTGTATGAAGATAATTTTGAATATATTTATGTATACTAGGCAATTTTAGAACTTTATGTTTGAAGCACAAATTTGTATAAAGATAATTTTAAATGCATTAATATATATAGTGGTATGAATTTATATATCTTTATATTAGTTTTTCTTAATATGTGTTTTTATATTATTTTGTTAATACAAAGTATATGACTTTTTTGTTTACATCAATATACCAGAAAAAGAATTCAACTTGAAATTATAAGTTGATTTTTCAGGAAATATATATTTATACCTCAAAACTATGGAGGTTGAATCAATTAAAACTCTAAAATTTCACAAGTGAATCATTTTAGATCTTTTATGAGTGATTATGAACTACTTAAGCTTAATTCTATTTAAAGTTAACTCAAAATTTCATTATTCTTTTCTAAAAATTATCCTAAATAGAGAAAGAAGAGAAAATTAAGGCTTTATTTGATAACATTCTCTTTTTCTGTGTCTTGTTTCTATTTCTCATTTTTTTAGCAGACCTGTTTGATAATCTATATTGTTTCTTGTTTCCAAATTTTGAAAAACGTTTCTAAAATTGGAGCTAAATTTTAGAAACTACAAAAAAATAGTTTCTCTTTGTTTGTTCCCTCTTATGAATAAACATTTCTCAAAATACTAAAACAAAACAACTTATTTCTTCTACATTTGAGATCATAGGTTCGACCCAGGGTGAATAAGACTTTTCTGTTTTATTTTAATTTCGACCCCTTTACTTTGCAGGTTGTATCAATTTTAACCCTAAACTTTTAATTTCATCAATGTAAACCTCAAACTTAGTAGTTTGTATCAATTTTAACCATGAATTTTAAATTTAATCAATTTAAATCTCAAACTTGGTAGATTGTATCAATTTTAACCATAAACTTTCAATTTCATCATTTAAACCCCAATCTTGATTAAGTATATCAATTTACGCTATTGGCTAAAACTTATTTGCACCATATTTCTTCTCAATAGAGTACTTTCATTCTTGAATCGATCGCCAATAATGATTTTTTTTTTAATTTCTCGTTAGCCTCAAGCTTGATTTGTCCTCCATTTGCTGCAATAGAAGTAAAGATTTCGAAATCAACCCTCGTTAGAATCTTTGTTTCCTTCCTCTCTAGCATCGATGCCACTTTAATCCTTTCATAAGACTATCGATGAGATTAACAAGGTCGACTATGACCAGTTCATTGTGTTCATGGGCGTCACTCTGCGCCTTTTTTGTTCTCTTCTGCATTTTAGTCAAGCTGAAACCTCTTACCACCGAAGTCAACTAAACCATGGTGATTGTTGCCTTTTATACTCGTCGTTGTTGGTATCAATACAAAATGCGAGAGAAACACAAGAGTCCATTTGTTATTGTGTGGGTCCTACTTTCAAGAATCGAGTTCGTGTTTTCATGATAGTGGACAACCCAATATGGAATGATTTAATAATTTTTTAGGTAATTTTCTTTTTAAAATAACAAACAAATACATATCATTAAACAACATGTTACTTTGGGCATATGTGGAGAACCTTTCTAACAGTGATGAAAACAGAAACTTAACCAAGCGTGTAAATTGATACATTTATTCAAGTTTGGGATTTAAATTGATAAAATTAAAATTTTAGGATTAAAATTGATACAATCTGCCAAGTTTGAGGTTTAAATTGATTAAATTGAAAGTTTATGGTTAAAATTGACACAATCTGCTAAGTTTGAGGTTTAAATGGATGAAATTGAAACTTCAGGGTTAAAATTGATACAACCTACAAAGTTTAGGGGTTAAAAATGCTTTTTTCCCTTTTAATTTTTTAAATAGTAATAATAATAATATTATTTATATATAAATTTTTATTCTTTCATTATATTTCCTAATTTTGCGACCTACATATTTATATTATTTTAAATTAAAATTTTAAAGTTGCCAATCGATATATTTATGTATTATTTGAATTTTGGTTTTCAAATTTTACAATAGGAATATTTTTTTATTTTAATTTTTGATTTTGCAAAATATATATATATATATATATATATATATATATATATATATTATTGAACTTTAGTTTTTTAATATGTGTACTTATATATTGTTTTCATTTTTCATTTTGGTTTTTGCAATATATATTATTTTAATTTTTAGTGCACTAAGAACCAGATAAAACTTTGATTGTTTGAATTAACCAATGAAATATTGGTTATGGCTTTCTTAGACTATAATTGACCATGTTTAAGCATGATATCTAAAAATTAAGACAATATTTAGATTTAAATATCGATTCAAATGTATTAGCAAACAAAATTTAAAAAAAATGAAAAGTTGTTTAAAGTTATTTGAATTATTTCGTGAAACTTTAATTCTGGTTAATTCATATTATAATTGATTATTTTTAACCATCATATCTAAAATATATATAATATTTATATTAAAATGTCGATGTCATCAATTTTTTTAGAAAAAGTATAGAAATTGATAAAATTGAACTATTAAATGAAACTTTAATTATTATAACTTAATTAAATTATAATTAATTATCTCTAGAAAGTTATATCAAAATTAAAGAAGATCTTCCATTAGTTACAAAATTAAAGGAGAAATGAAATATTTGATGAAATAGTAAAAGTAATAATAACTATATAATTAATAATGACCTAAGAAGAAACTATATAATTAATAAAACAAAAATTAAATTAAAATATAAAGAGGGATAATAACATTTAAACTTAATTCAAGAACGAGTGAGAATTTGAAGCTAAAACTCCTAATTTAAGAAAGAAATTTAAGAGTAATAGGGAGAATTGATAATTTAGAATTGGGATGCCAACGAAGTGAAAATATAAGGAATAAGTGGTAACAAAAAAAATAAAAATAAAAGGTAGATATTAATAAAATTATTATTATTATTATTATTTTTTATAATTTAGAAGATGTTTGATTATCTTAAAATTTGATGTGAATTTAATGTAAAAGTAATTAATATAAAGATTTGAAATTAAAAGAAAAAGGTCAATAACATATATATAAATATTTATGAATTATAATTAACTATGAGGTGCTGCCATATTATTGTAGAATTTGATAGATATTTTTTTTTAACACAATTTGATATAGAACCTAAGGTTTTTTTTTTAAACTTATTTTAAAAGATGACAAGAAGAAAGGAAAAAAAAAAAAAGACGAAAAAGAAGAAAAAAATAAATTGAAAATAAAAAGCCTTGCCACCAGACTCGAGCCCCCATAAATGTAATTGTTGCAAAAATATAGAATTCTCTTCCCGACCTCAATTACAAAAACACTCTCCTAAAACTTTATACCACTCACACCCTTCTTCCCACACTCTCAGACCAAAGAATATAAACAGAGAATTTAACTAGAGGTAATACACTAAGCTTAAAGTGTTTCTAACTACGATGTTTTGAAACTAAAGCCATATACTTTTTTTATAGTGTCAGGAGCTCATCAGTTCCTTGCACCTTTCAGATTGGGACAATTTCACTTCTAATATATTGCCAAAAACCCAACACTCTCCCATTCGCCTAACTTTCTCCCCCCTTCTGTTCTCTTCTCTTTTCTCATCAAGCTTTATACATCAAACTAACACGAATCAAACTAAACCAAAGATAAAAAAGAAGAATGGAAAGAGAAAGTGATTTGATTTGGAAGAACTATAGTGACTAAGTCGAACTATAGTGACTAAGTCATCGAGGCCCTGAACCTCAATGTTGAGGGTAGAGTGTGCATGGAGCGGGACGGGGTCGAGGAATTACTTTTTCGTCCCATATTTCATTCTCCGTAGAGAATAATTCTCCGTCTATGATTTTTATTTTCTAAATTTGATTAATTAAAAATATTTTTTTTTGAAATTTTTTATTCAATTGTTAATTCTTAAAAAGAGATTTCTATTTAAGAGATTTTTTAAAAAAAAAATTAGAAAAATAAAAATAATATTTAATAGAAGTTTAGAATTATGGTTTATTATATATATACAAATATATATATTTAAAAAGAGAAGAAATCAGGGTAGCTAGGGACAGGGTCGGAATTGGGGCAGGGAATGTATTTTCCGTCCAAGATTAGCTAACAAGAAAAGAATATTTCTCACTCCCTCCCCCATTTTCTGTCTAAACGAGGATGACCTGCTTCGGGCCACACAGAAAAAATGGACATCTCTAGTTGAGCGCGTGGGTGGGTGCAGAAATAATGGCGAGGCAGAGAAGAATAGTCGAGTTCAAGGACTGAAATTGAGTCTTTTTTTCGAGTCGATCTCTCTTTTCTTTTCTTCTTTTTATTTTATTTTATTTTATTTTTCTAAAAAGGCTTTGAATTGTGTTTACAACTTGAAAAGAAATTCTGGGGTTTGGGTAAATAAAGTGGTGTGATTTATAATTAAACAATTATTTCAAGAACAAAAAAGAATGAGCATAAAAAAAAAGAATCTCAAGAGTTGAGAACCAAATCCACCATTCAAAAGAGGCACTCTAAATCATAGCTCAGCTGACATATGGAATGTGTTAATGATCGAGTTATATGGTTTGAATCATCCAAACTCCTATTGTGCTCAAAAGAAAAAAAAAATCTAGAGAGAGAATTGACCTAATGAAAAATGGGGAAAGGGGAAAATCATAGAGAAAGATGAAGAGATAATGTTCAAAAGGAGGGAATGGGAGAGAGAAAAAAAAAGAGATTTTTTGGGATGCAGGTTCGGAATTAGAATCCTAAAAATCAGAAGTTTGGAGGATTTGTTCTAAGGGGGTTCTGAAACCTGAGAATCAGAAAACTGTGTTTGGGGTGCAATATTATGAAAAAGCCTGAGAATCAGAAAGTTGTGTTTGGGGTACAGCGTTCTAAATCTTGAGTTTCATCTTTTTTTTTTCTCTTAGTTATTTTATTCCCTTCAAATATTGTAGTGGATCTTATGTGAATTGCAGAAGTCACTGTTTAAAATGAATCAATTTTTTAAGTAACTTTTCAATGAAATTTTCAATTTATGTTTTAATTAATAAAAAAAGAGTTTTAAATATTTAGAATAGTTTTTGGCATTCAGAAAAAAGAAAGTATAGCATGCTACAAGTTCACATAAATATATACAAAGTTCAAAAGGTTGAAATACAAATAATAGTGCAAAATAAGATAAATAAATATAACGTTATAACTGACATGATATAAAAGGACATGATGCGCCTCTGTGCGAAAAAAATATTTTTTATAAAAATATTTCATAACCCAAAACATGTGTAAAAAAGAAAAAAATATTCCATTTTTTTTCTAAATTTTAAAAAAGAAATTATAAAATTGAGGTGATTTGAGTTTGCATTTAAAAAAAAAAGAAAAAAAACTTTTACAAAGATCAAAGATATTGAAAGTATATTTACATGCTATTATGAAAAAAAAAAGTAGTCGTTTTTTAGTTTTATTTTAACTTTTTAAAAAATTGACTAGATGATCGGGTCGTTGGGGTGATCGTTGGAGTAGTCACTGAGGTGATTTTGTTGATGGGGTGGTTTGGTTGTCGAGCTGGTCGCTGGAGTTGTCGTTGTCGGTAGTCGTTGGGTGGTCTCCAGAATTATTGTTGAAGAGGTCGTTGGAAATGAAAATCAAGTGGTCGTCAGAGGCAATTGCCGGTGTAGTCATCAAAGTTGTCATGGTTGGTGGCAGTAGTGTCACACCCCGTCCCAGCTTACTTGCCTAACCTAGGAAGAGATGCAAAGACAAAGATAACAAAACCTCTTGTTGGCTTTCCTTGACTAACCCAAGACTTAACTTAAAATAGACGTAACACAACATGTTTGAAAAGTAAAGTTAAGCACTGATATACACTTATATATGAAACACATTCACTTCCTTTACTATGTTCTATAGATAATCATAAAGTTTCCAAGTTTATTACAACCCATCTAATATGTTTTCACTACAAACCATATACAACAGAAAGTGTATATACAAGGAGCTAAATGACGTGGTGGCATATAGGTCTTGTGAAGGCTAAGACTGGAAACTAAATCTGCACACTGGGAAGAGTAGACATAAAGCAAACGTGAGCTAGGAAGCTCAGTGAGTATCTATTATAAGCTCAAAGGTGAAGCACAATGATGGCAGATTATAAGTAGAAAATAGCTTAACATAAACAAACCATGCTTCCAATTTACAGGTTTAAGTCACCACTTATGCATAGTACATAACTCATAATGTAGTATTATATTGAGTGTAGATAGATCAATAATGTAGAAGCTCATAACAATAAAACACATAGCATGATACCACTTTTGAACCATAGAGGTGGTAGAGTTACATTTGTACCAATAAGGTTCATACCTCTCTCACGTGCACGTGGAATACCTTTGGCCCTTTGGTTTTCCCTAATACCTTCTCTATGTCCTTCAGTATTAAGGTAAGACCATTTGCTACCCGAATACCTTCTCATTGTCCTTCAGTATCGGGAAATTATGATTCATTCCCCCCCTAAGTACCTTCTCGAATGTCCTTCAGTACTAGGGGTTAACCACAATCAAGGGCATAATTTGTTTACCATGGAAATCATGACTTTATAACACATACAACAATTTCTTGACATTTTCACATTATCATCTAAACATGTTCCCAAATGGATTTACACAAAACATTCTATAAAGGAAAGCATACTTTCATAATTTAGTTTCCATACTTGGATTTATAGTTTCAACTATTTCAAAGCATGCTTAGGTTCCATCATGAACCTTATGTTAGAAACTTCATGAAGCTATACATAAATAGTTCAAACAAGATTCAATGATCAACAATTATGTTTTTGAAGAAAAACATAAGCCAAGCATAGTTTTAAGATAGAGTCACTCACAGTATTAGAATTAGAACCTTGGCTTGTAAACTTGACCTATTGCTCTTGGCCTGTCAAACAAACCAACTCAACCATTAGAACCTCGAGCTCATGATTTTTAACCTTAAAACTTGCAAGAAAACACACTTTCAAATTTTCCAGCATTTTCAGATTTTTTGCCCTGTTTTCAGACAGCCATAACTTCTTCATTACTTATCCAAAAATAATGTAATTTATACCAAACTCTTCCTTTTTGAACCCTCCAAAAATCATATGAAGACATGAAATTGAAATTCCAAATGGATTTGTTCATAAATACCTCGAAAGCTACCTTCCTCAAAACAGACTTCTGCTGTTTCCAGATTCAGATTTCCTGCTGCACAACAAATTTAATCTGATATTTAAAACATCTTCTAGACATTTTATACTCACGATTTCTTCACGAAAGTTGTAGGAAATTCAATAAGCTTTCGAACCATACCAATTAGAGCTTCTAACTCCAAGTATGCAGATCAGAACAACCAAAACATCAGAGACTTCCCGGATTTGACAGCATACTTCTGTCTTCTGCCTTCCTCTTATCAAAATGGTAGCGTCAATTCTTTTCCTTATGCACCTTAGAAACAGGTCTAACTCAGTCCCATAACTCAATTCAGAATAACCATACACACAATTGGTTGTAAGGTATATAGAAATGGAAGAGAATTTCCTTCAATCTCTTGCTAGAAGTTTTTTCCCTTTCACCTAAAATTACAGGTTCAACTTTCAGCTTGGGTTCCTCAAAATTTATCAACACAACCACCAAATATTTTTTGATAAACCTCAAGGACAACATCTTAGATTACTTACCTCAAAATTTCAGATTCTAATCCCTCCTCAAGAGCTCAAAACAGACTGATCTCCTCATACTGTTCTGCTACCCAAAAAACTTGAACACCCTTCACTGTTCTGCACTTTTCTCCTTCGTCCTCTTGGTATTTTCTGCAAAGCCGACCAGTTTCGTATTCTACACTCAATATCTGAGATTTTGACTAAAAAATCATCGAATTTGGTTCAGTAGACAGAGAGATATGATCGATTGAAGTTGCCCCATTTTCCAGCTGCTTGCTGTCTTAGTAAGAATTTGACACCACCTTCTTGCCAAACTTAACTCCGAGCCTTCACCTCCTTTGGCCAGCTCCTACTTTATTATTTACATCATAATCTCCTTTTTAAAACATCAAAATAAGTGTATAAATAAACCCTAAGCATTAAACCAACTTATCCTAAGTTTGTGAGACATATGATCTTCCATTCAATACATGATGCACCTAAAACTTCTCCAATTTGCTAATGATTTTAACTTACTTCAATGCAACTTTTAATATGCTTATTTCAATGGTTTACCTATCCTCTTATGAAGTTTAGACACATTGTAGCTCCAAATTCAATAGATTCCGAAATTCGATCACGACATCATTTAGTGCTACCTATACAATTTTGCATATTTCAAAACTTCATGAACGAGTGCAAAATGATAAAAGAGAATAGAGTTTAGGGCTTACAATTTACTACCCCCTTAAGAGGAATTTCACCCTCGAAATTCAGCACGAGAAAAGTTTTGGGTACTTTTCTTTCATTTGGTCTTCGCTCTCCCATGTTGCTTCCTCGACGTCGTGATTTCTCCACAATACCTTTACCAGTGGTATTGACTTGTTCCTAAGCACTTGTTCTTTCCGATCCAGTACTTGTAGAGGTTCTTCCTCATATGATAGATTCTCCTTAAGTTGTATTGGTTCTACCTTGAGCACATGTGATGGATCAGAAATGTATTTCCTCAACATTGATACATGGAAAACATTATGTACCCGAGACAATTCTATCGGTAAAGCTAATCTGTAAGCTGATGGCCTTACACGCTCCAGAATCTCGTAAGGCCTTATATATCTCGGGCTCAGTTTCCCCTTCCTTCCGAACCGCAAAATACTCTTCCATGGGGATAGTCTCAGGAAAACTTTGTCTCCAATTTCGAATTCTAAATCTCTTCTTCGTTTGTCAGCGTAGCTCTTTTGTCTATCTTGTGCTGTCTTCAATCTTTCCCTGATAAATTTAACATTCTCCGAGGTAACTTGGACCAACTCTGGCCCTATCGCCTTCCTTTCTCCTACCTCCCAAAGAAATAGGGTTCTACATTTCCTTCCATATAATGCCTCATGCGGTGCCATTCCGATGCTAGAATGATAACTATTATTGTATGCAAACTCCATCAATGATAGGTGAGTCTCCCAAACTTCCTTTATATTGCAATACGCATGCTCAAGCATGTCCTCGAGAGTCCAATGGTTCTTTTCCGATCGACCATCGGTTTGTGGATGAAATGTTTGTACTAAAGTGCAACTTTGTTCCCAAGGCCTCTTGGAGACTCGGCGAACTTGGAAGTAAATCTCGAATCCCTATCCGACACAATAGATACTGGGCTCCGTGTTGGCTTACAATCTGTCAACATATAATTTAGCAAGTTTATCCAAAGTAAAAGTTACCTTGACGGGTAAGAATCGAGCGATCTTAGTCAACTGTCTACTACCACCCAAATCCCGTCATAACCACTCTGTTGTTGGGAAGTCCAAATAAGAAATCCATCGTTACATGCTCCCACTTCCATTCGTGTATTGGGAGTGGATTTAGAAGCCCTCCAGTTTCTCGCTGTTCTGAGTTTCACCCACGACAAATTAAACATTTAGAGACATACTGCTATTTCTCGTTTCATTCTTGGCCACCAATAATGGTTCTTTAAGGTCCGATACATCTTTGTACCTCCCTGGATGCATCGTGATAGGTGAACTATGTGCTGCTTCTTCTAGTATCGCATTTCTCAAAGTTTCATCTTTAGATACACAAAATCTACCATACTTCATCAACGCTCCATCACGCCTTACTTCGTAATCTGCTCTCTGATTCAAGTTCACCTCTTCTATCAATTTCTTCAGGGTAGGGTCTTTAGCTTGATTTGAGATAACATCATTAATCAAGGTAGGTCTTACCTGAAAATGAGCTAACAAGTTCCCTTTGTCACCAACATACACTTTTGCATTAGAACTTTTGAGTTCCTCAAAACAGAGCCACTCTAACAAAGATTAAGTGAACCCCTACGTTGTTTTCGACTTCCTACTCAAACTGCATCGGCTACAACATTAGCCTTCCCCGGGTGGTATTCGATCGTGCGATCATAATCTTTTATCAATTCAAGCCACCGCCGTTGTCTCAAATTCAACTCTTTCTGTTCGAAGATGTATTTTAAACTTTTATGATCTGTGTAAATACAACACTTCTCACCAAACAGATAATGCCTCCAAATCTTTAAAGCTAACACAACTGCTGCGAGCTCCAGATCATGAGTAGGATAATTACATTCATGCTTTTTTAACTGTCTTGAGGCATAAGCAATCACTTTCCCATCCTGCATAAGTACACACCCAAGGCCCTGATGTGAGGCATCACAGTAAACCTCAAACTCTTTTCCCGTGGTGGGTAGAGTTAGTACCGGTGCTGTGACAAGTCTGTTCTTTAACTCTTGAAAACTTTTTCCACACTTTTCACTCCACTCGAACTTCGTATTCTTCTTTGTCAAACTGGTTAATGGAAGAGCTATCTTCGAAAACCCCTCGACAAAACGTCGATAGTATCCCCGCAAGGCCCAAAAACTACGGACTTAGTTATTGAAGTTGGTTGTTCCCACTTAACTATAGCTTCCGTCTTTTGAGGATCCACTTGAACTCCATTACGATACTACGTGTCCAAAAACACAACCTGCTCAAACCCAAAACTCACATTTACTAAATTTAGCATACAACTTCCGATCTCGTAATGTCCGTAGCACTATTTCGAGATGTTTCGCATGCTTTTTCTACTTTCTCGAGTACACCAAGATGTCATCAATAAATACTATCACAAACCGATCAAGGTAAGGATGAAATACCCGATTCATGAGATCCATGAATGCCTGCTTTGGGCATTAGTTAACCCGAATGACATTACCAAGAATTCATAATGCCCATACCCCATCCCCGAAGTCGTTTTTGGTACATCGTAATCATTGATCTTCAATTGATGGTAACTCGATCGTAAATCAATTTTGAAAAAACACGAGGCACCCTTTAGTTGATCGAACAGTCATCTGCGCGGGCAAAGGATATTTGTTACGTATTGTTACCTTATTCAGCTTGTCGATAATCAATACATAATCGTAATGTCCCATCCTTCTTTTTAACAAACAACACAAGTGCTCCCCACGGAGATACACTTGGTCAAATATAACCCTTATCCACCAACTCCTCGTGAATCGAAGTTTTCAATTCCTTCAATTCCTTCTGGTGCCATCCTATACGGGGCTTGAGATATTGGCGTTGTTCCCGGCATCAGTCTATGGTAAACTCCACCTCTCTATCGTGTGGCAACCTCAGTAGCTCTCTCCGGGAAGACATCTAAATACTCACATACTACTGGAATGTCTTCTGTGTTTCGATTTACTCACTGGTGCACAAATTACATATGCAAGATATGTTGTACAACCTTTCTTCAATAATTTCCCAGCTTTAATAGTTGATATCATACAAGTAGGCAATATCTTCCTATGTCCCTTAAACACAACCTCAGTGCCGCCTGATTTCCTCAACACAACTTCCTTCCTATGACAATCCATTAAGGCATGATACCTAGATAAGAAATCCATCCCCAAAATAACGTCGAACTCTTGGAGTTTAAGGGAATCAGTTCAGTTGTCATGGTCATACCATTCACTTCCACAATACAATTAGTATAAACACTACAAACTATCGACATATCACCAATAGGAGTACAAATACACAGCTCCTCAGATAAAGGTTCTAACTTCGCAACAATGCTAGCAGCAAACATTTTAGAGATAAAAGAATGTGTAGCTCCCGGTTCTAGTAATGCATGTGCAAGTTTACTACAGATAGATAGAAAGTGTACCCAGAATAACTTCCTCGTGCATCATCCGCCTCCCGCCGTGTCATGGCGTAAATCTTCCCCTCGTTGTCAGGGTCGACCTACCGCCTCTTTGCTTAGCACTACTAGTGCCTTCTCCTCCAAGTGCCCAGTATTTTTTGTTTGGTGTATAGTATGCGATGTAGTTCTCTGTCCCACCATGCCTTCTTGCATTAATTGGGGCATTCCCTTTGAGGTGACCACCTTACCCACGCTTGAAAACATACATTTCCGCCACTCAAACATCGTCCCCCAATGATACTTTCCACAAGTCTTCGCACAAAGGTTTCCTTGCTTTGAACTAGCTACCGACTCACTCGGGTTGCCTGCACGGAGTCCCTCACGATCCTATCGTAAAACTTGATCCCTCGCCGCTCTGTCTTTCCCCACGCCCACTGCATCATCCTTGAGTAGTTTGCCCACCACGATGGGGTTTAAAGCTTCCTTTTTCCAGAGACACCGGAGTGAATCTCCTATTATCTCCTCGTTGGAATCTGGTCTCGTGGTAAACTAATAGAATAAGTGGTATGACCACCACCTATAGCTCATTTTCCCATTCTCATCATCTACTAGGCTTCATTTCTACTCTGTAATGCCGTCTCCACAAGCTTGAGAGAACTCACCACTCTAACTTAACTTGTCACGGTGTTTGGATCTCGCTCGCTCGAAACCATCCTCGAACCTCTTGCATCGATCTATCTCACTTGCAACAATAGTGCTAGCATACTTTGATAACTTTGTGAACTTCTTCTCATATTCTATTATAGCCATCGACCCCTGAACGAGTCCTAGAAACTCGTTCCTCTTCGCATCACGATATGAGCTCGGGTAATACTTATCTTCAAAGGCCTTTCAAACTCTTTTTCACTCCAAACATCCCCTTCTCGCTCTCTCGTTATCTTCCACCAATCATCCGCTCCTTTCTCGGAGTAAGAATGTCGCTAAATCGACCTTCCTGTCTTCGGGGCATCGCATGACCCTAAAGCACTTCTCAATCAGATTTAACCAAACCTCAGCATCAGCGGGATCTGTCGTGCCTTCAAATGTTGTTGCACCTAAGGCTTTCAGTCTTTCAATGCCATACTTCTTTTATGGATCTGCTTGTGCTGATCCAACACTTTCAGCTAATCTTTGAGTTATCCGCGGAAAGATCTGTTCCTCCATGTTCACCTCTTTGCCGAGGATGACTAGACTCTCCCTCCGATACCTCTCTTCCTCTATCACCGTGAGCTTCTTGAGTTCAGTCTCCACTTGCCTCGCCTCGTTTGCCACCTCGAGCCATGGTCCTAAATTATACAATCTTATTAAAATAGGTAAGACAACAAGCTCCTAATTCAATACATGAACCTAGTTCCCTTCCCAAAACCTTTTGCTCTGATACCAAGTTGTCACACCCCGTCCCAGCTTACTTGCCTAACCTAGGAAGAGATGCAAAGACAAAGATAACAAAACCTCTTGTTGGCTTACCTTGACTAACCCAAGACTTAACTTAAAATAGATGTAACACAACATGTTTGAATAAGTAAAGTTAAGCACTGATATACACTTATATATGAAACACATTCACTTCCTTTACTATGTTCTATAGATAATCATAAAGTTTCCAAGTTTATTACAACCCATCTAATATGTTTTCACTACAAACCATATACAACAGAAAGTGTATATACAAGGAGCTAAATGGCGTGGTGGCATATAGGTCTTGTGAAGGCTAAGCACTGGAAACTCGTTTGCTACCTGGGAAGAGTAGACATAAAGAAAACGTGAGCTAGGAAGCTCAGTGAGTATCTATTATAAGCTCAAAGGTGAAGCACAATGATGGCAGATTATAAGTAGAAAATAGCTTAACATAAACAAACCATGCTTCCAATTTACAGGTTTAAGTCACCACTTATGCATAGTACATAACTCATAATGTAGTATTATATTGAGTGTAGATAGATCAATAATGTAGAAGCTCATAACAATAAAACACATAGCATGATACCACTTTTGAACCATAGAGGTGGTAGAGTTACATTTGTACCAATAAGGTTCATACCTCTCTCACGTGCACGTGGAATACCTTTGGCCCTTTGGTTTTCCCTAATACCTTCTCTATGTCCTTCAGTATTAAGGTAAGACCATTTACTACCCGAATACCTTCTCATTGTCCTTCAAGATGTCGGAAATTATGATTCATTCCCCCCTAAGTACCTTCTCGAATGTCCTTCAGTATTAGGGGTTAACCACAATCAAGGGCATAATTTGTTTACCATGGAAATCATGACTTTATAACACATACAACAATTTCTTGACATTTTCACATTATCATCTAAACATGTTCCCAAATGGATTTACACAAAACATTCTATAAAGAAAAGCATACTTTCATAATTTAGTTTCCATACTTGGATTTATAGTTTCAACTATTTCAAAGCATGCTTAAGTTCCATCATGAACCTTATGTTAGAAACTTCATGAAGCTATACATAAATAGTTCAAACAAGATTCAATGATCAAAAATTATGTTTTTGAAGAAAAACATAGGCCAAGCATAGTTCTAAGATAGAGTCACTCACAGTATTAGAATTAGAACCTTAGCTTGTAAACTTGACCTATTGCTCTTGGTCTGTCAAACAAACCAACTCAACCATTAGAACCTCGAGCTCATGATTTTTAACCTTAAAACTTGCAAGAAAACACACTTTCAAATTTTCCAGCATTTTTAGATTTTCTGCCCTATTTTCAGACAGCCATAACTTCTTCATTACTTATCCAAAAATAATGTAATTTATACCAAACTCTTCCTTTTTGAACCCTCTAAAAATCATATGAAGACATGAAATTGAAATTCCAAATGGATTTGTTCAGAAATACCTCGAAAACTACCTTCCTCAAAACAGACTTCTGCTGCACAACAAATTTAATCTGATATTTAAAACATCTTCCACACATTTTCTACTCACGATTTCTTCACGAAAGTTGTAGGAAATTAAATAAGCTTTCGAACCATACCAATTAGAGCTTCTAACTCCAAGTATGCAGATCAGAACAACCAAAACATCAGAGACTTCCCGGATTTGACAGCATACTTCTGTCTTCTGCCTTCCTCTTATCAAAATGGTAGCGTCAATTCCTTTCCTTATGCACCTTAAAAACAGGTCTAACTCAGTCCCATAACTCAATTCAGAATAACCATACACACAATTGGTTGTAAGGTATATAGAAATGGAAGAGAATTTCCTTCAATCTCTTGCTAGAAGTTTTTTCCCTTTCACCTAAAATTACAGGTTCAATTTTCAGCTTGGGTTCCTCAAAATTTATCAACACAACCACCAAATATTTTTTGATAAACCTCAAGGACAACATCTTAGCTTACTTACCTCAAAATTTCAGCTTCTAATTCCTCCTCAAGAGCTCAAAACAGACTGGTCTCCTCATACTGTTCTGCTACCCGAGAAACTTGAACACCCTTCACTGTTCTGCACTTTTCTCCTTCGTCCTCTTGGTATTTTCTGCAAAGCCGACCAGTTTCGTATTCTACACTCAATTTCTGAGATTTTGACTAAACAATGATCGAATTTGGTTCAGTAGACAGAGAGATATGATCGATTGAAGTTGCCCCATTTTCCAGCTGCTTGCTGTCTTAGTAAGAATTTGACACCACCTTCTTGCCAAACTTAACTCTGAGCCTTCACCTCCTTTGGCCAGCTCCTACTTTATTATTTACATCATAATCTCCTTTTTAAAACATCAAAATAAGTGTATAAATAAACCCTAAGCATTAAGCCAACTTATCCTAAGTTTGTGAGACATATGATCTTCCATTCAATACATGATGCACCTAAAACTTCTCCAATTTGCTAATGATTTTAACTTACTTCAATGCAACTTTTAATATGCTTATTTCAATGGTTTACCTATCCCCTTATGAAGTTTAGACACATTGTAGCTCCAAATTCAATAGATTTCGAAATTCGATCACGACATCATTTAGTGCAACCTATACAATTTTGCATATTTCAAAACTTCATGAACGAGTGCAAAATGATAAAAGAGAATAGAGTTTAGGGCTTACAAGTAGGGTGGTCGTCGGAGCTGTCACTGGAGTTATTGTCGAAGAGGTCGCTAGAGGCTGTCATCAGCGGTAGTCAAGTTACCGTTGAGGTCGTCGATGGTCGCTAGAGTTTTCACCGGAGTTGTTGTCAGAGAGGTCACCAGAGGCTGAAGGGAATCAGAGTCCCGCAGCGGAAGCGATTGTGAATCACACGCTCTCGATTTAGTTACAACGATTTAATTCAAGAACATAAAGCACTAGATTAAGCATAAAACAGAATTTGGAAAGCAAGAAATATTACCTTTGAAGAACCTTTCTTCAAGTGCTCCTTCTCCCACTGTTACAATCTCAGCAACACGATCCCAACTGATCACGGACACTACCACCGGATCTTCTCCGTTGTTCTATAGGTGAGGGAGGAAGGTGGGTTCCCTTTAGGAGGTATGAGATTTGGTGAGAGAATGTGTTTGTGTTCCTTCCAACAACACACAAGAGCTTGGAAAAAACATCTTAACCTAGTTGCATCTCATGCAACTATATATATAAGGAAATAGGATGAAAATGACCTTCCTACCCTTCCTTTATTCTCTCATTAGTATATGGTTTATATGTGAATCTAATTCACATTAAAACTATATATTATATCAATTATATCATATATAATTGATATAATACCCTCATGTATGAAATTGAACACTTCAATTTCACTCCTAACTTTATACCCTCAATATTATCATGTTGAGCCAACGGAGGACCTAATGGACCTACAGTTCATGAGCTCCAATGATATGAGATTAACTGATCAAACTCTTTGATCCAGTTAATCAATATTCATTAACTACAAGTCACTCCACTATAGATTTGTCGTTGCACTCTCCTCACTGTAGATAATATTGTGTCCACTGATACAGTCATTACCTATGAATCGACCCTTCACAGGTTGTTCGTAATTACAGCTGGGTCAAATTACCGTTTTACCCCTGTGATTACCTCTTTGTTCCTTAAGCACTACTCATCCTCTAATGAACAACAAGTCTAAGGTCCTACCTTAGACTCATACCCTCATAGAGGGCAGGGCCCCGTTATTCAAGACATGGAGTAAGTTCTTAAGGGAACAACCTATCTAATTCCTTAGTATAGGAATGAGTGAATTCCATCTTGCACAATTAAGTTTCCAGCTACCTACGAGGTTTTGTCCCTGAGAAGGTAGGCTTATTGAGTCGGCTACAGGCCACTCTCACCCATACTAGTTTAAGGACAAACCCCTATAAGCAGGAGTTCTTAACTTGCTCAGGATTCAGGTCGAGTCACTAATGCCATCTATAAATTACTAGTCTTATCCTGTTAACGGTGTTTCACTGGTTAGACTAATAATTTGCGGTCCGGTCTTGTATGAACTGTTCATACAGGATGCCCCCACTCGCATGTCAACCACATGAATGAGTTAGATTCCTCATTTGTACTAATTACAAAATGGGCCGCATCCATGGTGTTTCCAGAATGAGGTTTCCAACCTTATTCTTATATCATAGACCATTTAGGTTATATTCTTGAACATAGTCCAAATAGCGTCCACTACACTAATGTTCAAGATATATTTTATAACCTTGGAGCTTAGTTTATTGGATTTATACAGCAAGAATGTAATTCTATCAAAACAAATAATCCTTTATTTAATTGATCAAAATTACACAAGTTTAGGACATAAACCTCAACAATCTCCCACTTGACCTAAAGCTTGTGGAGTACTAAAACATTACAGTAATGTAAATACAATAAACTAGGGCATTTAAACCCTTTTGTACAACATACTCCCACTTGCCCTAGTGTGGGAAGACTTGTAAACCTAGACCATCTAGGTGACTCTCAAATACTTTAGCCGTGAGAGCCTTTGTAAAAGGATCAACAATGTTGTGCTCGAGGCTATCTTCGTGACAATCACGTCTCTCCTCTATGCACGATCTCCTGATGAGATGATACTTCCGCTCTATGTGCTTTCCCCTCTTGTGACTTCGGGTTCCTCGAATTTGCCATCGCACCATTGTTATCGCAATACAAACGTGATGGGCAAAGTCATATTTGGAACAACTTCCAAATTTAGCATGAATTTCCTTAACCAAACGGCCTCCTTACCGCTTCACAAGTCGCTACATATTCGCCTTCCATGGTGGAATCGGCCGATGCATCCTTGCTTGACGCCGCCATACTACAACTCCTCCGTTAAGAGTGAATATCGACTCGATGTAGATTTCCGAGAATCTTTATCCGGTTTGAAAGTCAGAATCCGTGTATCCTGTAAGGATCAAATCCTTATCCCCATACACAAGCATGTAGTTCCTTGTTCTCCGAAGAAGATACTTAAGGATTGTTTTAACCGTTGTCCAGTTGTTCAAGTCCTCGGATTGGATTGATACTACCATCACCATTCCAACTGCAAAAAGCAGATGTCGGGCCTTGTACACAACATGGCGTACATCAGGCTCCCAACAGCTGATGCATAAGGAATCCGTCTCATATCCTCAACTCATTGAGGTGTCTTAGGACACTGTTCCTTAGACAAATGGATTCCATGTCTAAAAGGCAACAAACCCTTTTTGGAATCTTGCATCTTAAATCTTGCCAACACTTTGTCTATGTAAGATGCTTGAGACAAGGCTAGTGTTTTATTCTCGCGGTTCCGGACAATCTGGATCCCAAGAACAAACTGTGCATCACCCAAATCTTTCATTTGAAATTGCGTAGCTAGCCAATCCTTAATGCCAGTAAGATAACCTACATCATTCCCAATAAGTAGGATATCATCCACATTGAGAATTAGGAATGCGACAGAACTATTGATGACTTTCTTGTAGACACAAGGTTCATCATCATTCTGGTCAAAACCATAAGATTTGATTGCCTCATCAAATCTTATATTCCAGGACCTAGAGGCTTGTTTCAGTCCATAAATTGACCTATTAATCCTGCAAACCTTTTGCTCTTATCCTGGTTCAATGAACCCTTTGGGTTGGTCCATGTAGATGTTTTCCTCAAGATTGCCATTCAAAAAGGCTGTCTTGACATCCATTTGCCACACCTCATAGTCATAATATGCGACAATGGCAAGAAGGATACGGATAGACTTTACCATAGCAACAGGTGAAAATGTCTTCTCATAGTCAACCCCTTCAACCTAGGTAAAACCCTTTGCTACTAATCTAGCTTTAAAGGTTTGCACCTTCCCATCTACTTCTCTTGTAGATCCACTTACAACCTATAGATTTTACCCCATTAGGCTTATCTACAAGATCCCAAACATAATTGAAGTACATAGACTCCATTTCTTGGTCGATGGATATGACCCATTTGTCTTTGTCTTTGTCAACCATTGCTTGATTATAAGTCAATGGATCCTCGCAGTTGTCATCTGGTATAACAACTTGGGTTTCAGCTAAACCCATGTAACGGTCGACTGTATCACAACCCTCCCACTACGTCGAGGCCTACTCAACACTTGAGATGGACTCTCCTGACTAGACAAACCAGTATCAACAACTCTTGTTGACGTACTAGTTTTATTGGCAACCTTTGCTATTGTTCCGTTGAACTCACTCAACACCACTTTACTTTTTCGTTTGTGGTCCCTTATGTGGTCCTCCTCTAAGAAAATGACATTTGTCGACACAAAGACCTTATCTTCCTTAGGATCATAGAATAAACCACCTCTTGTTTCTTTTGGGTAGCCTACGAATAGGCACAATTTTGAACGTGAATCCAACTTCTTTGGATCTGTCACAAGCACATGTGCTGAACAACCTCAAATTCTGAAATGACATAAACTACCTTTACGTTCTTTCCAGAGTTCAAAAGGTGTTTCAGAAACACTTTTCGAGGGCACATTATTCAAAATGTATACTGCAGTTTCCACTGCGTAACCCCAAAAGGAACTAGGGAGATGAACATAACTCATCATTTATCGAACCATGTCCAACAAGGTTCTATTTCTCCTTTCCGATACACCGTTTTGTTGTGGTGTGCCGGGAGCTGAGAGTTGGGATGTAATTCCATGTTCTATCATATAGTTCTGGAATTTTAAATCCATGTACTCTCCACCTCGATCCGATCAAAGTGTTTTAATAGTTTTACCTAATTGATTTTCAACCTCAGTCTTGAATTCCTTGAACTTTTCAAGTGATTCAGACTTGTGGTGCATTAGGTAAATATGCCCAAAT
Source organism: Trichosanthes cucumerina (assembly GCA_036507285.1). Classification (NCBI taxonomy): domain Eukaryota; kingdom Viridiplantae; phylum Streptophyta; class Magnoliopsida; order Cucurbitales; family Cucurbitaceae; genus Trichosanthes; species Trichosanthes cucumerina. The sequence goes on along the minus strand of CM071838.1, from coordinate 82,557,293 downwards.
CTAGAATAATCATCTATAAAAGAGATGAAATATTCACATCCGCCCCTGGCTTTAACATTCATCGGACCACAAAGGTCTGAATGTATAAGCTCAGGAGTTTCTTTGGCTCTATAACCTTTTCCACTAAAAGGTCTTTTAGTCATTTTGCCTTCTAGGAAGGATTCACATCTGTGTAAAGTATTTTCTTCTAACTTATTTAGAAGTCCATTCTTTACCGATCTCTCAATCCTATTGAGATTAATGTGACCCAATCTTAGATGCCAACGATGAGCATTTTCTTTAGGAGAAATTTTACGTTTCTTAGTTTGTGCGTTTATAGTAGTTTTAAATAATTCGTTGTTCAAAACCATTTTGACCGAATTAGGCCTTAAAACATACAAACCATTTTCTAATGAAAAGTCAACATATTTCTACACCTTTCTTCAAAATAAACACTTTATTCATTGAGAAAGAAACAGAAATACATTATTTTATGAGGCAAGAAATGGAAATAAGGTTTCTAGTAAACCCTAGTATCACTAATATATTGTCCAACAATACATATTTCTTTCCAAAATAAAGTTTCATCGTGCCTACCGCTACAGCTGAGACGACTTCTCCATTTCTAACCCGAGCGTTATCTCTCCTTGTTCAGTCGCCGCCAGAATTAATTCCTCTAAAAGAAGAGAAAACATGATTAGTGGCGCTCAATCAAGTATCCAAGCAGTTTTATCATTATCCACTAAACAACCTTCTAGGCAAAGTAAATCATATTTACCTTCCTTCTTCTTTTCTCGCAATGTACTTGAACAGCTCGTTTCCAATGCCCGTCTTTGCAAAGGAAACACTTTCCTTTGTCAAGAACATCTTTGACTTTCTTGCCCTTCTGGGTGGCAGCTTTGTCAGCCTGTTTCCCTTTACCAACCTTCTTCATGTTCTTCTTTTTCCCTTTTAGGTTAGAAAAAAAATGAAGCCACTGTTTTTGTCCCAGAGGTCGAACCTCTATGATAACTCCTACTGGAAACATTTGCCTCACCTTTCGATCCCTGAATTTTCATCAAAGATTGAAAGGTCTGGAGTTCATTCAGAAGGGAGGTAAGGTTAAAAGTAAGCTTGTCCATAACAACATTACTTCTAAACTGCAGGAAACTATCTGGAAGGGTTTCCAGAATGAAACTGACCTGTCTCGACTCATCGATGGAAGCACCATTCGGTTCCGCGATGTTAAAGTGCACCATCATATCCAGGACATGATCCCGAACATATGTACCCTCTAGCATCCTTGAGTTAAATATGTACTTTAGGGCATTTTGTCGGACTTGTGTGGACTGTTGTCCAAACATACCGTGCACAGAATCCATGATTTCCTTGGCGGTAATCATGTCCTCATGCTTCTTGGCTAATATGTTAGACATACTTGCAAGCATGTAGACCTTGGTCTTATCATTGGCCTTGATCCATCGATCATATGCATCACGAATATTTCGTGACGCATTTGAGCCTAGCACCTGAGGACACTCCTCAGTCAGCACAAACTTCAGATCATCCATTACCAATATAGTGTTGAGTTTGTTTTTCCATGTCATCATATTCTCTCCGGTTAACTTTTTCACACCCAATAAGGAAATTATAGAGCTAGACATTTTTGCTGAAAATTTACAAACAAACTTGTATGAGTTTCTTGCTATAACTCTAATCCAATCATGTTTTAGCTAATTATCAAATGATTCCTAGGCCATTTATAATTTGCAATGATACTTCAAAGGTTTAGAATGTATGACACCTAAGAGTAATAAAAAACACCCCTCCTCTGGATCAAGACACTCTTGACCAAAACCTAATACCAGAATAACTTTTATTCCTATAGGTTTTAGTTACCATTTTTCAGTCAGGATACATACACAACTTATGTACCTCGTGAGTGTAACCCTCTGTCTTTAGATCCTAGAGTCTCCATCCAATAAAATCCCCGAATGGAGGACTAGATTGAAAAACAGTCTAAGGAAATCTTTATCCCTTTCGGGTGTCTACTGTGTTCGATCTCCTATGATCAAGCCCTCCGAAGGGATTGTCTGCGGTCCAGCCAAACTAAAGAGTCGACCATAGTGGTCTAACGGTGTAAACCGACAAAAGAGACCATAAGTTTTGTTTTCACTAAACCTGCTCCCACTCACTATAAGTACCCTCTCCATTCACCTTGATATTGACTCATACAAACACCATCCAAAGGGGGACGCTCCCGTTTGCGCCACGAGGCCAAGTATGAACACGGTGTGAACTTCCCGGAGATAGCGTATGTGGAAAAATATGTATCTCATACATTTTTCCTCCCACTGAATACTTTAAAGTTATAGGAATCTTACTTAGGCTAAAAACCCGGCTAATGGTTTTTCCTAACTCTATCAATATAACTCTTACATTGATAATCAATATAACTCTTATATTGATAATCAATATAACTCTTATATTGATTTTATCCTAAGTTTGTTAATATAACTCCTTATATTAAACCTAGGATTTTTAGTTTATTAACCCCTTAATAAACCCGCTGACGCTACTGTAATTTATAAAACTCTCTCGATTAAACTTCACCCTGTGTCGGTTCCGTGTAGGGTGTTAGTTTCCACACTTAAATACCCCAAATTTAGACAGTAACTTTCCTTAGACAGAGTTCTCTCTTTAATCATAGCTTATAAATTACTTGGTTCCTAATTCTAATCTAATTAGAACTAGATAACCTAAGGTCTATTATTTCCTAGTTCTAAACCTTTTAAAACTAATAATTAACCTTAGGTGACATGCATACTATGTTATAGTGCTTGATCATTCATCACATGAATAATAAGACATTCTTAGTATAATCATCTCATGATATATAATGCATGCCAATGTTGTCCATAAATTAATATAACAACTTTATATTAATTGATCATGCAAACTATATAATATAACTCTTTATATTATAAATAATGCATGAAAATGCTTAACCTAAGGTGGGATTTCTAAAATAAAAGCATACATTATTTATGGCAATAATTATACAACAATTGCACAATTAAAATAGCAAAATTAGACCAATTTTGGCACCCTAATTTTAATTTTAATTAATATAATCTAATTATATTAATTAAAATCAATTAATTAAATATAAATTAAATATAAAACGTTTTTATATTTAATATATAATTAAAAATCCGCTTTCACTTGAATTCTTCGCTTTGCGTGAAACGTCTCTCGCGCGTTAACAACGCTTCTTGTCGCCTTCTCGCCGCGATTTGAAACGCGCCTCTTGTTGGGATTTTTGTCCTAATCTCGTGTTTGTAATATATTGTTTGAAATTAATAAGAGTTATTCATTTCATCACTTTGTGTCTCGCAATATTTATAAACTTTTCCAATAAACTAAGCTCCAGGGTCATTGAATTTATGAGAGAACTAGAACTTGAACGGTGTAGTGGACACACAGGGAGGATCACGTTCGAGTTAATGACCCGAACGGTCTCTGATATGGATACGGTTGGAGACCTAATCCTCGGATACACTGTGGATGCAGCCCGCTTTGTATTAGATACAAACAAAGTTATCCGACTCGTTCATGTGGTTGACATGCGAGTGGGGGCATCTGTGCAATGAGATTGTACAAGATCGGACCGTGAATTATTAGACCTACTAATGTAACACCGCTGTGAAGAAGGACTAATAACTTCATAGATGACCATTAGTGACTCAACCCGAATCCTCGAGCGTGTTACGGACTCGCCTCATGGGGTCGCGTCCTTTGACTAGTACGGGTGAGGGTGGTCACAATTACTCGCCCAATATGCCTATTTTCTCAAGGACAGGACCAAGTAGGAAGTCGGGAACTTAACTACGCGAGATGGAATTCACTCGCTCCCGCCTTTAGGGAAACTAGAGGTTGTTCCCTTAAGTCTTTGTCTCCTGTGGCTTGGACAAAGCGCGCCACCTTCTCACCGCCCGAGAAGGGTGTTGTGCATGGTTGGACCATCACAATATGTTGTTCATTAGAGAAGCAGTGGGGACTTAAGGAACAAGAGGTAGACACACGGGGTAAAACGGTAATTTGACCCAACCGTCTCACGAACAACCCGTGAAGGGTCGACTCATGGACATTGGTTATATCAGTGGACACGTAATATTCTACATTGACGGGAGTGCAGCTACGGGCTATTGTGGAGTGTTACCGTAGCTAATGAATGTTGATTAACCGGGTCAAAGAGTTTGACAGGTTAATCTCGGATCATTGGAGCCCGTCACTGTAGGTCCATTAGGTCCCTCGGTTGGCTCAATCTGGGTTAAAAGAATGGTTAATGTTTTGGTATGAAATTGAAGTGTTCAATTTCACTTTAAGGGCATTTATGTCATTTATATGAGATATGAATGATATAATATATAGTTTAATGTGAATGAGATTCATAATAAACTATAAAGTTAGCCTAATTGTTGAATTAGGGCTAATTGGAGAAATTAATTGAGAGAAATTAAATTGGATGTGATTCAATTTAATTAATCCACAATTATTGCAAATGAGATTTGCAATATGAGATATGAGATATCTTATATTATGTGGTTATGGAAATGAGATTTGCATAACCTATGGTTGTGGTAAAGTGGTAATTATGTGGAGATTTTAACTCCATCAATTCCACTATATAAACACTTCTTGCAAGAAGGAATGTATCTCATTCTCTCTTTTTTTTTTTTATTTTCATCAAAGAAGAGAAGAAGAATTCTCTCAACCCTTTCTCTCAATTCTCCTCCATTTCCAAAACTAAAGTCCCACCACTTTCCTTCTTCCTAAGGAAGAACAATCGAGAAGGCCGTCGGTGGTGTTCGTTTTGTACGAGAGAAGCGATCGTTGAGAAGCACGAAGAGTTCGTGATCCGAGGAAGAAATTCTTGAAGATTGTCTACAACAAGTAAGTAAATTCTTTCTTGCTGTAAATTTCTTCCTTTTCAGCATGTTTAGTCTAGGTCTAAGTGTTAGATCAGTTTTAACAAATCCGAGTTGCATAATGATACCACGACGATTCCATCATCTTCCGCTGCGCGGGGATTATCATTCCCTTCACCTCTCATCAAGCGTTGCGCAACGCTGTCGTTTCCTGCGCCACTACTACAAAAACTAGTTTTCTTGACGCTTATAAAATGTCGAATATTGCTTTACTTGACGTTTTTCAAAGCGTCAAGGAATCCACTGTCAAGAATAATACAGAATACTTGACACTTATAAAGTGTTATGTATAGTCTTTTTTACGCTTATAACGTGTCATTTTGAACCTACAATCTTGACACTTTTATTCGTCAAATGTAGTGTGTTATCTTGACTTTCAAAAAGTGTCAAGTTTATGTTAATACTTGACGTTTTATTGTGTCAAAAATAGGTTTATCTTGACATTGCGAAATGTCAAATAAAAGTTACTTGACGCTTAAAATGTGTCAAATATAAGTTTATCTTGACAAATTCTAAAACATCAAATAAAAGAAAAACCTTGACAATTGTAAAGTGTCAAATGTAATGTTCTTTTTGACATTTGAAAAGTGTCAATTTGAATGAAATCTTGACACATTATACATGTCTTGTTGGTTAGTGATTTTTCAATCAATTATTCCTAAAACTGGAATTTTCGCATTGCATTCCAATAAATTATATTGAACGTAAGCTCATGAACAATTGTAAAATTACAAGAACTTATCAAACCTCATGTCAACAATTCAAAAATTATAAGAACTATTATAACGATCCTAAGCCATAAACTCAACTAACACTTCAAGCAAGTTTACAATACAAGAGAACTTTACATTCATGAACCTAATACACTGTAAAGTGGTTTAAACATGAAACTTATTGGCAACATTATGACCAAAACTTTGAAAATGTCACCATATTTCGCAACACCGCCTTTGTCACCCGCCAAGTAGTTGAGTATTACCTACAAAAACACAACATTAAGCAACAAGGGTGAGCATAAACATACTAAGTAAGCAACCTACCTCTAATAATTCGGAACTCTAAAACATGCAACAAGTGAATTTACTCAATCATGCCAACCCTCTTAAAACACAACGATCTCGAATCGACTACCCATCTTCCTACTCCACTAACTCTCTTACATCCCGAATAGTGAAGGAAAGTAACCCTCACGCTAATCCTAAGAAGCATGCAAAGTGTAACCACCCTAAATTCTGGGAGTGAACTTAACTTGGGCGTAACTTAAGATACGTTGTTCACCCCGAAATTTCGGCAGCATAACAACGCTACTAAGACTTTTCCAAAATTTCAATGACCTGTTTCAACATCAGAAACACTTCAAAAACAAATCATTCTTCCCAACCACCCACTAACTTCAAATACACAAGGGTTGGGGTTAAACATTAATGTTGAAGTTCTATCAAATGTTAATTACATGCACAAGCAAAACAAGTTTATTTTACTCAATGAACACTCCACTCACTCCCTCACATCCCGAATAGGGAAAATGAAACCAACTCTCACGCTAATCCTAAGAAACATGCCCAAAGGGAGGGAATGAGATCTAACCTAATGTCATAAACGTCTACCAAGGAGGATTAAGACGATTAACATACTATAACACTTACAGGGGTTCGAAAAAGATTAAAATTTACTTAGACTTACCAAAATGGCTCAAAGTCTCGTTAGTTGATGCTCGGATCAACTTCCTTTTGCTAAATCGACTTCCATGGCTTATAGTTACCCAAAATGAACCTATTTGTGTTATGGCCCATAGATGAAAGTATTAAAACTACAATTAAAAAGTATTCGATCAATAGAACCAATATAGGATAATTTAATCTAGTTTGAATGAGCTTAAAGGGACTAACCTTGCTAAAAGAGTCAAAACGCTTTGCTGAAAGTGTGTTGGAGGATGCCCGAATCACACTTAAACTACAAACTGAAGGTTCGTACTTGTTAGAACCAATGTTACATTACTGAAATTGATGTGAGAGAGATTTAAAACATGTAAAGTGTAACGACCCTAAATTCTGGGGTAAACCTAACTTGGGCGTTACTTAAGACACGTCGTTCACTCCAAAATTTCGACAACATAACGACGCTACTAGGACTTTTCCAAAATTTCAATGACCTGTTTTAACATCAGAAACACTCCAAAAATAAACAATTCTTCCCAGCCACCCACTAACTTCAAATATACAAGGGTTGGGGTTCAATAATCAGATATTTTTCAGTAGAACAAGACTAATTTCATAAATGCTCAAAACACGACTTATGACTTAAAACATGCCAAGAAAGCTCAGCAGAACAAGCAATCTTACAAGTGTACTTAAACCAGAAAAGTTCCAACAACTCTCAAGTGATAAACTAGACTAAAGGGGGAAACGATCTAAAAGTGCCTATGGAACCTATAAAGTGGCAAAAAAGTTAAAACAACTCGAAACGATCTAAAAATGCCTATGGAACCTATAAAGTGGCCAAAAAGTGTGTAAAAGAGTTTAAGTGTCATTTTGACTTTTAAAGAAACTAAGAAAGTGCCTAAAGTGAACTTATATCACACAACCAACCCTCCGATGCTACAAAACTGAATTAAAGGAGCTTAAGAATACTTTGAGGCTAAAAGTAACTCAAAACGATGTAATAATGTCTATTCTCCCCTTGAAACTTGCAAAGTAGGCAAAAAGAGGCTAGAAAGAGTTTTAAGTCTTATTTTTAACGCTTAAAGAAACTTAAAAAGTTCCTAAACTGAAACTTACGCACACACTCAACCCCAATCTACAAAAGTGTCTTAAAGGCTCTTAACGATCTAAAAGTACCTATGGAACCTATAAAGTGGCCAAAAAGTGAAAACAAGTCAAAACGATCTAAAAGTGCCTATGGAACCTATAAAGTGGCCAAAAAGTATATAAAATGAGTTTAAGTCCATACGAATCTAGCTAGGAAGGTTACCCAGTCACGCCGTCTGTGTCCAAATTTTGGCAACATAACCACGTAACTAGAAGATAACCAAAATTTTTTTTGAGACTGTAAATCAAGTAAACACTCCTTAAAGTTCAATAAATGCTCAACCTCCACCAGACTTCAATTAAAGATTAGGTTGAGCTTTAGAATCAGAATTCAACAAGCAATACACTTACAAACAGATTGACAACCGAGTTCACCGACTCACATCATTTGTTTCTACTTAGAACTTTCTGGTAGTGTGAAGACTAGATACAAGGCAAATATCTTCAAAGTTAGAATCCCTAACTAGCAATCTTAAACGTGATAAACTAAATTACAATCAAGGAGAAACACAAATTTATCAATCAAATATTGATAATTTATAACCTCAAAGGCTCAGAGATCTACCTTTATTGTTGTTGATATAGTGTTGAGACAAATCAGAGTTGCAACTGCCCATAGATCCTGAATTATTAGCTGATTCGGTTGGTTCAAAATTAATGTTCTTCCAGCTGCCTTGTCGAAGAACCTTAAATTGTGTCGATGAATGAAAGCAACAAAAATAAAAAAAAAAATGAGCATTTACAAGGCATAATAAAAAAAGAGATAAAACTCAACTTATCAAGAGAGGCGACCTGGCTTTGGCCGTGCAATTTTGTGTGTGAGGAATTTTCCTTGCCGGAGCAGGGACAAACTGAAAAATAGAGAAACAGTGCGGTCACAGAGCATGAAATTGAAGATACGAAACATCACAGAAGAAAAACCTAATCAGAAGAACAAAAACATCTAAAGAAAAGATAATTGAGGTTTGAATAACATATATATACACAGTACAAAGAACATAAACAACTAAACTCATCAAATTAACACAAACAACTAAAGTTATTAAACTTTATTGAATATAAATACAAAATTAAACTAAGTTATGAAAAATTCATAAAATTCATGGACATAAACACTAAACTAAACATAGAAAAAATAAATAAATAAAAAGGAATCCGTTAGAAATCCAAATTTGTCTCAAGAATGAAAGGAAATATATTATAACAACCAAACTTATCATGCACACAAATTTTATAACACAAACCTTATAACACACAACAACTCTTAAGAAAAAATGATAAGCGAACTAAAACAATCTTAACTTTATAAGCATAAAGTCACAACATATAAACAAAAACATCTAAATTGAACTAACTTTTCAAAAGGAATAAACCATAAAAACTTAACTAAGTATTCAAAATTACAAAACACAATAGATTTACCTAAAACTTTTCAAAATTTATGAAAATAGCACCTAAATCTCAACAATCATGAACATAAACACCAATCTTAACAAAACTTATAATGTTATCATAAATGAAAATTTAATGCTCCATTTGACCATTACCAAAAACAAAAAATCAAATTGTTATCATGAACTATGAAGATAGCATTATTTTTGTCGCAGTAGATCTTTATCGGAGCCAAATAGGAAACAACACCTCTTATATACTCCCTTAAATTCCATGGGCAAAGCTCTAAATTCTAATCCAACACTACTAATATCAACTATATTCAGCTTTTTTCTTCGCTAAGTAACTAGGTTAATTCTTCCAACAAAAGCATAGTACCCTAAAGTAGATCTTCAATAGTAAAACTTTTAGCTTAGTTTACACTAAGGTTACGTTTTATGTTAAATGCTATTTACATCGCACTTTTTTCTTATCTTTTGGGAAATTAATAATTTCCAAGTATCATTTCCCCTAATATTGTATTTATTTTATAGGATGTACATTAGTGTATATTGTTGTAAATTTTCTTAGCAATGAGTCTATTAATCATATTGCCTTTTATCAATATTATACCTTTTTATTTTAAACTACTCTTGAACACATATACATATATATCAAAATGAATAGAAAATATCATGATTTTTCTCACAAACCTTTCATTACGCTAAATAAAATTTTATCAAAGCACTTCTCACCCATCACCTCCCACACCCCCAATTTATATAATTGAAATGTTTTATATTTAAAAAGTTAGAATGTAAAATTATCTCCCTCCCTGTGAAAATTTCTGACTCAACCCCTATTGAAGAGTAACAGGGGTTATCCTTTTCATTGAGATACAGAGTTAGAATTCAGAGTTCAAGTCATCATTTTGGGATAGTAATAGTCCTCACCACCCATACCAAATGAAAGATCGTTGAAAGGAAAGCTCTGATTCGGACCAATGACGACCCCCAACGTTAACTGAACTCACAATAGCTTGTCAAGATTCTTGTATCAGTTAACTAAAAACTATAAAAAGCTTTAAATCTCCCCGTACTCATAGAACGATTAGCCTTGTATTTTGAGCATGAGCTAAATGCAGTAAACAACCAAAATGATACACAATTATAAGAAAACACAACGATTCAATTTCCTTATTACCCAATAGACATGACGCTAATCACAAACCAATCAAAAACAATCATCAACAAATCAAACACAAAAATGACAAATTGCAGGGGATATAAAACTTAAATCACAGAATGTTCAACACAGAAAGAGCGAAACAAGGACGCTTGAAGAATCTTACATGGTGGGGGAATCGGAGGGGAGGGCTGCAAGAGTTGCTTCCTTCTCAGGAGACGCCATGGAAATGGAAAGAGAGTGGGTAATGTAAAAAAATCAAATTGTTATCAAATAAGCTCTAACTAATTTATGGTAAACAACCAACTACAACCCCATGTAATTTTCAAAATTGAAGTGGAGAAATGAGTGGATTGAGAAATTACCTTGGTTCCTTGCTAACAAACGATAATGGAATTGGGCTTGGCGACTTGATCGCCGAAGATTTTAACGTCGAGCCTCTGACCCTTAGAATCTCGACCATTCTTGGTGCTTCCAGCTTCTTTCTTGTGTGCATTTTCGATGATTAAAGGGAATCTGTTAGGGAAGGTGACGGAGAGCTTGGGAGAGGCTTGAACGGAACCGAATCGCCCTTGAAGAAAGAAGAAGAAAAGCTAGAGACCAAAGAAAGACCTCTGAAAACACCAGGCTAGGGTTTAAACACATGGTTGTGACTCAAGGAAATTTTGAAGCGAAATCACAAAGTTGCCAGAAGAAAGGGCTCGAGGGGAAGAAGAAAGACGCTCCTTCGATAATTAACCCTAATTTCTTTTCTTTTCTTTTTTTAGATAAACGAAAAAAATAGAGCGTGAATTCGCAAGACTTATTATTAACACAAACTTGACATGTTTAAAGTGTCAAGTTTTGTAAATAGCTTGATGAAAAAATCCGAAAAGTCCGTCAAAATCGCATTTTTCTCATTTTCTTGACGTTTTTGTTTAAAATCCATTTTACTTGACGCTTTTTCATAAAAACGTCAAGTATTTAAAACTTGCAAGTGTCAAGAAATCTATAATTTGTAGTAGTGCGCGCTCCTTCCGCAAGCGCAGCGTTGCAACACCAAAGAATAGCGTTGCAACGCTGCACACAGACAACATATAGAATCACCTATTCCAAGCTCGTTTTTGCTCCGATCTTCTCAGCAACCACCTTCCCTCGATCAACACGGACTTACAGACTCGATTTACATAATAAAATGCCAAAAAACAATAGGCCCTTACATTGAACGATTCAATGAAAAATGTGAATCTAATTGCCAAAATTGAAACCATCTAATTTGCAAAAACCGTTCATACATCTCATGCAAAAACAGTAAATCACACCTTATTCTTGAAAAATCCATAACATAAATCAAGAACACAATTGGGCTCTGATACCAATTGAAGGGAATCGAAATCCCGCAACGGAAGCGATTGCGAATCGCGCGCTCTTGATTTAGTTACAACAATTATATTCAAGAACATATACAACTAGATTGAACATATAAACATAATGGACAACAAGAAATATTACCTTTGAAGAACCTTTCTTCAAGTGCTCCTTCTCCCACTGCTGCAACACGATCCCAACTGATCACGGACACTACCACCGGATCTTCTCCGTTGTTCTATAGGTGAGGGAGGAAGGTGGGTTCCCTTTAGGAGGTATGAGATTTGGTGAGAGAATGTGTTTGTGTTCCTTCCAACAACACACAAGAGCTTGGAAAAAACATCTTAACCTAGTTGCATCTCATGCAACTATATATATAAGGAAATAGGATGGAAATGACCTTCCTACCCTTCCTTTATTCTCTCATTAGTATATGGTTTATATGTGAATCTAATTCACATTAAAACTATATATTATATCAATTATATCATATATAATTGATATAATACCTCATGTATGAAATTGAACACTTCAATTTCATTCCTAACTTTATACCCTCAATATTATCATGTTGAGCCAACGGAGGACCTAATGGACCTACGGTTCATGAGCTCTAATGATATGAGATTAATCGATCAAACTCTTTGATCCAGTTAATCAATATTCATTAACTACAAGTCACTCCACTATAGATTTGTCGTTGCACTCTCCTCACTGTAGATAATATTGTGTCCACTGATACAGTCATTACCTATGAATCGACCCTTCACAGGTTGTTCGTAATTACAGCTGGGTCAAATTATTGTTTTACCCCTGTGATTACTTCTTTGTTCCTTAAGCACCATTGATCCTCTAATGAACAACAAGTCTAAGGTCCTACCTTAGACTCATGCCTCAGTAGGCGGCCCCGTTGTTCAAGACACGGAGTCGATTCTAAGGGAACAACCTATCTAATTCCTTAGTGTAGGAATGAGTGAATTCCATCTTGCACAATTAAGTTCCTAGCTACCTACGAGGTTCTGTCCCTGAGAAGGTAGGCTTATTGAGTCGGCTACAGGCCACTCTCACTCATACTAGTCGAAGGACAAACCCCTATAAACAGGAGTTCTTAACTTACTCAGGATTCAGGTCGAGTCACTAATGTAATCTATAAATTACTAGTTTTATCTTGTTAACAGTGTTACACTGGTTAGACTAATAATTTTCGGTCCGGTCTTGTATGAACTCTTCATACAGGATGCCCCCACTCGCATGTTAACCACATGAATGAGTTAGATTACCTCATTTGTACTAATTACAAAATGGGCCGCATCCATGGTGTTTCCAGAATGAGGTTTCCAACCTTATTCTTATACCATAGACGATTTAGGTTATATTCTTGAACACAATCCAAATAGCGTCCACTACACTAATGTTCAAGATATATTTTATAACCTTGGAGCTTAGTTTATTGGATTTATAAAGCAAGACTGTAATTCTATCAAAACAAATAACCCTTTATTTAATTGATCAAAATTACACAAGTTTAGGACATAAATCCCAACAGAGCGACCTCCAATTTCGATGTGGTTGTCGGAGGTCGTTGGGTGGTCGTCGGAGTTGTCATTAGAGCTATTGTTGGAGAGGTTGCCAGAAATGGGAGACCAAATGGTCGTCGGAGGCAGTCGTCAGCGGTGGTCTAGTTGCCGGTGTGGTCGTCGAAATTGTTGTCAGAGAGGTCGCCGTAAATAGAAACCAAGTGGTCGCTGGAAGCAACCATCACCGTGAATGGATTGAAAGTCCCAACGCAGCGGAATACGATCGAATCATCGTGGTGTTGTTGTGCAACTCAATTTCATTAAAACTAAACTATCATATAGTTAAGGCTAAACATGCATTCTAAGAAAGGAAAAACAGCAAGTTCATGGTATTTACTTGTTGAAGACGATCTTCAAAGTTTTCTTTCCGTTCACGAACTCTTCGTGCTCTTCTCGATCTCAACGATCTCGTACTCTTCACTCGAACATCGATCGAACACCTCCACAAGGTTACACGGTTGTTCTACTTTAGGAAGAAGGAGGATTGTGGGATCCTTCTATTTTGGTTTAGGGAGGAGAATTTTGAGAGAATTTGAGAGAGAAGACAATGCCTCTTTTGGTGAGAATTTCAAAAATGAGCATAAGATCTGTAACCCTTCTTGCAAAAGAGGTTTATATAATGGTGATAGGTGGAGTTGAAATCTCCACCTATTTACCATTTTACCACAACTATAGGTTATGCAAATCATATTTGTATAACCACATAATATTAGATATCTCATATCTCAATTTTACAAATCACATTTGTATTATTGTGGATTTTTAAATTGAATCACATCCAATTAAATTTCTCTCAAAATTAGCCATAATTCAACAATTAGGCTAACCTATAGTTTATTATGAATCTCATTCACATTAAACTATATAATATATCATTCATATCTCATATAAATGACATAATTTCCCTTTAGTGAACTTGAACACTTCAAATTCACACCAAAATATTAAACCTTCTTTTATTCCAGTTTGAGCCAACCGAGTGACCTTATGGACCTACAGTGACGAGATCTAACGATCCGAGATTAACCTATCAAACTCTTTGACCCGGTTAATCAACATTCATTAGCTACGGTAACACTCCACTAAAGCCTGTAGCTGCACTCCCGTCAGTGTAAGACAAGTTGTGTCCACTGATATAACCAATACCCATGAGTCAACCCTTCACAGGTTGTTCGTAGACACTACTGAGTTAAATTACTGTTTTACTCCTGTGTCTACTTCTTGCTCCTTAAGTCCCTACTGCTCCTCTAATGAACAATAACGTTGTAATGGCCCAACCATACACAACAACCCTCTCGTGCCAGTGAGAGGGTGGGCACCCGTTATCCAAGCCCTGGAGACAACACTTAAGGGAACATCCCTTCTAGTTTCCCTAAAGGCGGGAACGAGTGAATTTCATCTCGCGTTGTTAAGTTCCCAGCTCCCTACTTGGTTCTGTCCTTGAGAAGATAAGCATATTGGGCGAGTAACTGTGACCACCCTCACCCAGATCTGGTCAAGAGGACAAACCCCGCAGATGTGGAGTCCGTAACACGCTTAGGATTGGTCGAGTCACTAATGGTCATCTCGAAGTTATTAGTCCCATCATCACGCATGAGGGTCTAATAATTCACGATCCGATTGTACAATCTCATCATGCGGGATGCCCCACTCGCATGTCAACCACATGAACGAGTCAGATCACCTCGTTTGTATCTAATACAAATCGAGTCGCATCCATAGCGTATCCAGAATTAGGTCTCTAACCCCATCCATATATTGTAGACCGTTCGGGTCATTAACTCGAACGTGATCCTCCCTGTGTGTCCACTACACACCGTTCAAGTTCTAGTTCTCTCATATATTCAATGATCATGAAACTTAGTTTATTGGACAACGTTTGTAAAATATGCGAGACACAAAATGATGAAATGAATAACTTTTATTAATTTCAAATGTTAATTTACAAACAGAACGAGATTAGGACATACATCCCAACACACCGATGGTCGAGTCGTCGGAGTTATCATTGTTGGTGGTCTTTAAGTGGTCGCCATAAATGAAAGAGGAAAACATGGAACAAATCTCATGAAGTTGCCCTGTTATAAGTATAACCTATGAGATTGCACTATTTTAACCATAAGGTTGTATATCATAACCAAGGTTTGAACACACGTTGCCCAAACATGAGCTTGAATTTGGAATCCAAACTCATCTAAACCCAAACTCATTCTCCAAACACACCCCTAATATTTTCTTACTACTTAACTCTAAACTAACAACAATGTAGACTATATTTGAGACTATTGAAAAATTCAAAACTAAAATTGAATAAATCTCAATTACATGAACCCAAATGATATTTCAACCCTACTAAAAAGAAAAGACAAAACTAAAACGAATAAAAAAAAAACAATTCGTTACACATGGTAATAAATAAACCAGTGAAAGAGGAAACTTGGGAAAAATTCAATATATATATAACAAAACTTCTATAAAATTGCATAACTAGGGCTTGGTTCATCTGCGAGTTTCATTCACCTCCTCCATTGTCACTTCCATTTCTAGAGAGAGAAACAGAACTATAGAGAGAAAAAAAATGGAGGAAGAAATCCTCAACCTCATCAAGGTCTGGTTAACAGTCTGTATCTCTCTCTGTTACTGCCATGCCGCCAGCAAGCTCCTCTCTCCCGGCGCCGGCCGGTTCCTCGCCGTCGCTCCCATCGTCGGTCTCTTCCTCCTCCTCCCTCTGCAACTCAACTCCATCCACCTCGGCGGCGCCACCTCCTTCTTCATCGCTTGGCTCGCCAACTTCAAGCTCCTTCTCTTCGCCGCCGGCGACGGCCCTCTCTCCGCCGTCCCGCCGCTCCCTCTCCGCCGATTCCTCGCCCTCTCTTGCTTACCGATCAAGATCCTCCAGGACGAGAAATCGAACCCTGATAAAAATCGACCCGAAACCCTAACCCAAAAACCCAAATCGTTCCTCAACTACTCGATTAAAGCCGTAATCGTCGCTTTGATGGTGAAATTGTACGATTACTCTGAATTTATTCACCCGAAAGTCGTTCTGTTCATCTATAGTTGGCACGTCTACTTTCTTCTCGAGATTATTTTGGCCGTCACGCAGTTTTTAGGCCGGAATCTGCTCGGAATCGAGCTGGAGCCGCAGTTTCAAGATCCGTATTTCTCGACTTCGCTTCAGGATTTTTGGGGGCGGCGGTGGAATCTGATGGCGACGAACATTCTTCAGCCGACGGTGTACAAACCGACGGTGAAGATCGCCGCTAAGGTCGTCGGGAGAAAGTGGGCGCCGTTGCCGGCGGTGATGGTGACGTTTTTGGTGTCGGCGATGATGCACGAACTGATATTTTACTATTTGGGCCGAATGAGGCCCAATTGGGAGATTACTTGGTTCTTTATTATCCATGGGGTTGCTTTGACAGTGGAGATTATGGTGAAGAAGGTGTTGCCGGAGAAGTGGCGGTTGCCGGCGGTGGTGTCGGTGCCGGTGACTCTGGCTTTCATCTTCTCGACTGCGATTTGGTTGTTTTTTCCACAGTTCGTGAGGTTGAAGATGGACGTGAGGGCGTTTGAAGAGTACGCCGCGTTGGTCACTTTTGTGAAGAAAGTCGCTTTCTCATTGGTCGGCTGATTATTATTTTTTATTATTTTAAAAAAATTAAATAACCATTTAAAAGGCTCACCGTTATTGGTCTTGGTGATTAGATTTTTTTTTTCCCCTTTTTGGTCAAGTGGTAATAAGAAATGCCCAGTTTTGAAGAAACTATTTTAGGATGTACCATATGGTAGTTTTACTTATTGGATGTCTTAGAGAAGAATTACAAAATAAATTGAATACAAATTTTAAATTTAAATTTAAATTTAATAGTCACATTGAAATCATCTCATTCCATATTTTGTTTTGTTTGTTTTTTTAAAATGAACTTTATTATATTTTATATTTGTGAGAGTTCACGCCAACTTACCTGCATTTCAAACCTAAACCTATTATATTTATTACTTAGAATAGTCTCACTTTAACATATTTCTTCACAAAAAAAATTTACTCAACTAAATTATAAAAAATACTTTTGAACCTTACCATTCATTTCAAAATAATATCTCAATTCTTTCAAAAGTTACAATATTACCTTTGACATATTCGTTAGATTGTTATTGGATGAAAGGTCAACGTGGCAAAACATTGTTCTTTCAAATTTAATTCAGGCGAACATCCTAGTTGTCGATAGTACGACACTATTATGTTGATTTTTTTTCAACATTCTAATAGATTTTCTACTCAATGATAGTTTTGAAATGTTTATGAAACGTCAGAAATATTGTAACTTTTGCAAGATTAAGGGTATTTTTGAAGTAAAGGACAAATTTCAATGTTTTTTTTTTTCAAAAATTTATTCATTTTATTAGTTTAACATTTCTAATATTACGATGGTATAGAAAAATTTTCATATTATTCTTCCGAATTGCTTACCATATCAATATCCTTTAAAAATGTTGTGGACCATTTTTTTAAAAAAAAATGTAAGACCCATCAACTAAAATAAAGATAATATTTGATTGTATACTCGCATGTAAAAATTTTTCTATTCCCACCATTCAATGGTTGACAATAGAGAGAGCGAATATTCTCTCTTTGTTGTCAACCATTGAAGGGAGGATAGGAGGGTCTTGCATACTGATATGAACTAAATATTATCTATATAATAAGAGATTACATAGTGATACGTCAACCAAGTATTATCCATAAAATAATGTTACTTTATTATTTACCTAGACTCTTATTCACCATTAGACCAATTTATAATAGTTAGTTTTAAAATACTTTTATTATAGGTTAAATTAAAATTTTGCTCTTAAATTTCATAGAGTTATATTTAATAAAGGTTTGAAATTTCCAAAAGTATTTAGTAAATTCTTAAACTTTCAATGATGTGTCTATTCAGTTCTTAATTAGAGCACCTTTAAAAAGTATAAACAATATTATTAAACTTCTATGTCTATAACTAATTTAAACTTTAATATATTTTGAACACAACCCTCTTTTGGTCATAAAGGTTTTTCCCAATGTCTAGAGTAAAAAAAAAGTCGTATATATGTTTGGGTTCTTTTCCTAAATTATTTAACTTTGAAGCGGTATGAATTAATATTAAACATCATACATGATTCTTATGTTATCACGATGACTTGATGGATTAATCCCCTAAATTTCTAGCCTCACCATGCGTGTGTTCTTCCCTTTTTCTTTCTTTCCTTTTTTTTCAAAAGTAATATTTATTTTTTTATATATTTTAAAAATAATTTAAATTTATTCCTATAATAAATATATGATATTATAATTACCTTTTCAATTTCATTTTTCTTGTTCTTGAGTGATAGACCATTAAACTCTTAAAAAAGGAACATTAAAAATATGTTTGAATTTTAGTAAATTATTCTTTAAAATTAATTACATAAAAAGAATTTATTATTCTTATGAAAGAGAAAAAAAAATCTAATTGTTATTTTAAGATTTTTTTTTAATATATATTTGTGAACTTTTGAATTAAAAAAGTATCCTATAGGCTCGTGAGTTTTTAATTTTATATTTTATAACTTAATAGACTTTTCTTTTTTAAATTCAACTACGTATTAGATATAAAATTAAAAATTCAAAAACCTATTAGATAAATAATTGAAAATTTAGTGAATTGGTAGAAACCTTTTAAAATCGAGAACTTAGTAAACACAATCTTAAAAATTTAAAAACCAAAATTATAATTTAGCCAATTTAATATTGAAATATAAAAACTGATATCAATACATATCAATATATCTATGTATTCAAAATAATTTCTATACAGTCTCGGACATAAAATCTTGAATCTGCTACTGTATTAGGGCGCCCACATCTTTCAATCTAGAAGAGTTTAATTCATAAAGCAATAAAAGACAAACATAAATTAAATTGAAAACTAAACTTCATATTAACTCTTAAAAAAAATAGAACTACAAACCGTTTAAATGAAAGAAATACAGAATAACCAACAATACATCAATTCTTTTAAAAATAACTCTTTTTCCAACTTTCTAATTTCAATTCACAGCTAAAGATTATACACACATGCTTCACTTGCTTTGACTTTTATTTTATTGTATTTTTTTTGAGGTTTCCAACCACACACCTTTTAAACAATAAATTTATTAAGTTTATGAGCTCAATAATCTTAAAAAATGAGCCTTTGATATAGAAGTTAAAATTGTCATTTTCATATTTGTTGTATTAAAAGAAAATAAGTTAATAAATAGTGTGATTTAATTTACTACATAAAGTATTTAAAAATGACCTCAAATATTGATAAAATTGCATGGAAGACCCCTTTTCACTCGCATGACTTTTTTTGTATTGTGCATTCCGTCCAAATTATTGTAAGGGCATCATACTCTGACTCTAGCTCTCTCGCTCTCGCTCATAATAGTAATGAAGTTGTCAAAATTCTGGAGAAAAGAAAAAAAAAATCGCACTATAGTTGACTCGCTCTCGCTGACTCTCTCTCGCTGACTCGCTCTCGCTCTATCTCTGTCACTCCAATTCTTCTCTAACTTTTTTTTGTCCTTTTTTCTTTATATTTTCGGTCATTCATTTGAGCGAGAGCGAGAACGAGACAACGAGAGCGAGACAACAAGAGCGAGACAACGGGAGCGAGAGTGTTTCTGCGTACGAGAGCGTGAACAAGAAAAACCATTTCATATTACCCTTATGAGTCATTTTGCGAGCACATTGCCACGTTAGAATGAGTCATATTTCATTATTTTGAAATGTCAGGTCAAATATAATTAATGCGTGGAAAAACGGGTTATCCGTACGAAAACCCCTCAAATATTTATTCATTTAGATATTTAAAAATGACTTTTCTGATATCTAGCCCTAAATATTATTTATTTCAATTCACGAGGAAAAGACCTCTTAACTCTGACCAAATAAAGTTAAAAAGAGAAACTTCATGAATTTAGTTCCTATATTTTAAATTTAATTTAAATTTCATCTATTTATTTTTTTAATCTAACACTATAAATTATTTGTGGATGTGGTAAATGAACATCACAATCAATGATATTTTATTTTACTCACGGGTTTAATGGTTAGGATGCAAACAAAAGTCCCACATTGGCTAGGGAATAAATTGATCATGGGTCTATAAGTGAGAACAATTATCTTCATTGGTATAAACAGGCCTTTTGGTGGGAACCAAAAACAAGGCATGAGGGTTTATGCCCAAAATGAACAATATCATACCATTGTGGAGATATGTGGAGGGTTATTGTCCCTAACAGTGGTATCGTAGCCATGATAAAACCAAGTTGTGTGTCGGATAAATCCTCAAAGTGGAACAAAGATTAATGAGACTTATGTAGATATTGTGGATGAAGCTTGGAGTGGCAAACAAGTAGTAAACTCTAATCGGCATATTGCTTGTTTGGTACACATATCTTTCAATGTCAATCAAGTTCTGGAAAAAGAAGTTATAAGTAGGTCGTTTGCTATTGCTAGTTGGGTTGCTCGCCTTTATACGGCTTGGCTTCGCTATCGCTCATGACTTGTATTGTGGTCGACCCGTTGGAGTAGACGAATTTGTTCGAGGGGAGACTCTAAGGGAGGCTCAAGTTGTGGTACTTTGTTTGAGGGGAGGATTGTTAGGATGCAAACAAAAGCCCCACATTAGCTAGGGAATAGATTGATCATGGGTATATAAGTGAGGACAATTATCTCCATTGGTATGAGACGTTTTGGTGTGAACCAAAAACAAAGCCATGAGGGCTTATGCCCAAAACGGACAATATCATACTATTGTGAAGATATGTGGAGGGTCGTTGTCCCTGACATTATTTAGATGAAAGTCAACGAGTTGAACATTTTTTTTTTGTTTGTTAACAAGTTGAATATGATAAATTTAGTTTTTCGTCTTAAATTATTATGATGACTAGGCTTAGGGTCAATGTTGTTCTTGAGTGCAAGCAATAAATGTTGTTCAAGTGTTCAAATTATTACTTTGGCAAGTTGGACTTTTGTTATATTTCACGAGAGATGTCTCCTAAAATCAAACGAAAAGAATATGATAATCAATGATCAAAAGTGTAAGGAATATATTAAAGTTAAAAAGGTTAAATGATAAATTTTATCCATAAACTTCTAAAAGTTAAAACTAATAGGTCTTTTCTATAAAAAATAAAAAATAAAAATTAATAGTTCTCTAAACTGGAGTGTCTCATAAGTTTATAAACTTTCAAATTAGTGAAGTTTAAAAGTATAGGTCACTAAACTTTTAATTTTATATTTAATAGATGCTTGTTATATTTGACAATTTTTAAGACTTACCATGCTCTTAAACATAAAAATGAAAAATCATGGAATAAGATACAAAACTAGCTCCTTTGATTTTTTTTAAAATGTAAAAAATATGATAAAAAAAATTAATAATAAAAATTGAAAGGCTTATTAGACACATCTAAATTTTATGTATTAAATAAAATGTTAAATTACAAGTTTAGTCCATGAACTTTGAGATTTGTGTCTATTTAGTCCCTGAACTTTAAAAAATGTCAAATAGGTCTCGGAACTTTCAATTTTGTATCTAATAAACCCCTAAACTTTAAAAATGTCTAAAAAATCCTTTAACTTCTAATGGGTTCCTAACACATATTCACAATTTTTTAAAATTAATCGATATATTATATATAAAATTGAATTTTTTGTCCAATAGAAGTTTAAACTTTCAATTTTGTGCCTTGTAAGTTCATTAATTTTAAAAAACGTCAACTAAGTCAAGGACCTATTAGACACAAATTGAAAATTCAGAGACCTATTGGATACAAAATTGAAAATTTGAGAACTTATTAGACACATTTCAAAGTTTAGAGACCAAACATGTGACGCTCGAGGAAGAGGGATACATGAATGAACCGAGTCCACATCTGAATGAGAGGGATCCTAAGGATATGAAAGTATGGTGCCCGAGGAAGAGGGGTACATGAGAGTGACCATAAGGATATTGAAAGTATAGTTGAGAAAATCTTAAAAGAATTGATAGCTACTACCTATACTAACAAGGTGCACCTTCATTTTCGGTGACTCAATCATAGGAACTCCACAGTTAAACGTGCTTGGCTTGGAGCAATCCTATGTTAGGTGACCTCCTGAGAATTTTCTTAGTGAGCATGTGAGTGAGGACAAAGCATGCTGAAAGGACCCCATGTTAGTTTGTGGGGATAGTGTCTTCACTTTTACAAGCAGTCATGAATGATAATCTCAAAATTTAGGGACTAAACTTATAATTTAACCTAAATAAAATAAAAAATTTAATCATAAAAATCAAGTTCCTCATTCAATGCAAGGAGGAAGTACACTGGTCGAATTGTTGACTCCTTTTTTATGCTATATCATGGAATTCCTAGATTTGCTAGTGCTAAGGCGTTAACCCCTTCAATTCCTGTCTCTAGTAGATGGAGGTCGTCGGGAGGGAGTCTCAAAGCTTAACACTGATGCATCTTGGTCTTTTAAGCATAATCGTGGAGATATTGGTTGGATTATTAGAGACTGAAGAGGAGTGTCATTGTTCGGAGGTAACATGTTCATGTCCTGCTCGTGGCTGGTAAAATTTCTCGGGGCGCTAGCCACTTCTGAAGGCTTGAAGAATGTTTTATCTAGAGAGTCGAGTGATCTTCCCCTTTTTGATGGTTGAGTTGGACTCTAAGGAGGTTACAAATCTTCTTACTTTGACTAGGAGTGTTAGCTCTATTTTTTTTTTTTGTAACATCCTAGAGAGGAGAATAAAGTTGTCCATGTCTTAGCAATTTTAACATATTCTTCTTCGGGGTGCTTTTTGATCTAGAATGATGGCTTTCCAACGGACATGTTGTCCGTCATTCTTGAGAGGGACCGGGTGGTGTAATTGGTTGGGTGCAAGGTTTAAAATGTCGATGTTGATAGAAATATCGATGTCTCAATTTCATGGAAATATCGGTAAAATATCGATGTTGATGGATATTTTTGAAAAATTTTAAAAAAATGTATTAAAATTAGAAAACAAACCTTCTACACTTTTTAAATGAGTTAAAATACTTATTATAATATTATGTTCACATTTTGTTACTATTTTCTTTAATATTTCATCAATTTTGTACGATATAATGAAAATGCCGATTCACCCCTAATGGATGTCGAACCCATAGAAATGTAGAAATATCGATGAAAATGTCGACATGTTGATGAAAATTTAATACCGTGGTTGAGTATGACATCTTTGTCTTTCAGTTTCAAAAAAAAAAAAGTACACTGCTTGAACGGCTCAGATTTCATTAGAAGATTTGAAGGGCTAGATTTTATTCAAGATAAGATTTCGGTACAATGTCTGTGGCTACATGGAAGTTAAGGTATGAGGCTGAACAATTATTTTATTGTTGGATTTCTTATCTTCACTTAGGGGGCGTTTGGATCGTAGAGTTGGGTTGAGTTGGGTTGAGTTGTGCATAGTTGTTTTGTCAGTGAGTTCTGTAAATCAGTGTTTGGTTTGCAGAGTTGAGTTGAGTCAGGAAGTCAGTGTTTGGTTTCTTTGAGTTATATATGAGAGGTATCTCGATGCGCTTTTTTTGTAAAGTGAATAACTCTGATTTTTTGTGACTTTTTTCTTTAATTTTTTTGTTTCCACCAAATCAATTGCAAACATATTTGTCTACAATTTCAAAACTTTATTATGAGATCAATTACAAATTTACAATATATATTACCATTTGCAAGATATATGGGATATTTAGAACAATACTGAATATTGAGATTGATATCAATTTTTCTTCTCCCCTAAAAATCATTTTTATCTTATGTAAAGTGAAAGGTCTAAATTTTTTTGTGACTTTTTTTCCTTACTTTGTTTTCACAACAAATCAAATACAAACACATTTGTCTACAATTTCAAAACTCAATTATGTGATCAA
This sequence comes from Trichosanthes cucumerina, assembly GCA_036507285.1. NCBI lineage: Eukaryota > Viridiplantae > Streptophyta > Magnoliopsida > Cucurbitales > Cucurbitaceae > Trichosanthes > Trichosanthes cucumerina. Next base: position 82,533,092 of record CM071838.1, on the reverse strand, counting down.
TTAGAAAATTACAATATATATTACCATTTGCCAAATGTATGTTGGGGTATTTGCAAAAGTAATGGATATTGGGTTTGATATCAATATTTTTTTTCCAATAAAATTCATTATTTATAACTTTTACTCTTCAACATGAACTTTATTCCTTTTTTATGCACATGTTCACCACTACTTTTTTATTTTAATTTAGGTAGGTCTTAATTTAGTATTAATACTTTGCATATGAAGACTAAAGAGTGTTTATTTAAATTTGTCTCAACACATGCATTGTCTATGGATATCTTTAGAATGGAATAAATAGTTTACCTTGTGAAGATGTTAAAAATATGTCAACATACTTAAATATTTTATGTCATATTGAAGTTGCATATCTACAAAATATTAGATATGTCATCAAGGTTTTAGTAGCGTCGTTATGCTACCGAAATTTTCGGTGTAGGCAATGTTGCTTAGTAACGTCCCTAGGAAATTTTGAGTTTGAAAAATTAGGGTTGTTACAGTTGGTATCAGAGCATGGGTCTTAGATTCTGCATACTCGCCTACATCGTAGGCAACGATCCTTATAGCCTCTCGCAGGAAGTCTAGTTAAAGTTATTTGAGTTGCTTGTGTGTTGACACTTGTTATGCTATGATTTTGACTTCTTTGTTCTTGTGCAAATGTAGTTTAGAGTTTAAGTTTAGATTATGACTCGAAGATGTGATCGTTGTAAAGTTCTAGCAACTTTCGAGGACGAAAGTTTTTCTTAGATGGGTATATTGTGGCACCCCGTAAAATTAGATATTTTAATTGTATTTGTTTTAAATTTGAATCTTTGGATAATCAGAACAAGATTAGAAAATGGTGTTTCAAAGTTTAAAAAAAGATTAGGATTTCTGTTTGTTTAGGATTTCTTTTTCTAAAAGGATTAAAATTCCTTGTTCTAAAAGGATTTAGACTTTTTGGTGTCTATTTAAACTAGAGTATTAGAAACTTAAAGACACACTTCAAAACTCTCCTCATCTTCTTCTTTTCTCCACTTTCTTCATCTTGCCGGACAGTCATCGGGAAAGTCGTCAGAGACTCGCCGGACCGTCGTCGGAGACTCGTCGGACCGTCATCAGAGACTCGTCGGATCGTCATCGGAGACTCGCCGGACCGTCGTCGGAAAGTTGCCGGATCACCGTCGGAAAGTACCGTACAGTTGAGTTAATAATTCAACTCCATGGGGTTGGGTTATTAAGACCCCGTTTGATAACGTTCTTGTTTCTTGTTTCCTGTTTCTTGTTTCTTGTTTCTTGTTTCTCATTTTTGAAGAATAAAAAACAAGAATATGTTTGATAACTATTTTTGTTTCTTGTTTCTTTGAAAACAAGAAATAGAAACATAAACTTGTTTGATAACCGTTTCTTGTTTCTTGTTCTTGAATGTTTTCTTTATCTCATTTTTTTGTCATTTTTTATAGTTTAAAAAGAATTTAGTTATATAATATAAAATATATAACATGCATTAAAATATATAAATATACAATTAATTATAACAAATTTATATTATCAAATACCAACAAGTCTCGATGCAAAATTAATTAATAATAAAAGTAAATAAATAAAATTATTTTATTCTTCAAATGTTGTTCAAATTTGATCTGCAATCTTATCTCTTACTCGAACCATTCGTCTTAAATGATGTCGACTTAGATCAAACTCAATTATATTGATAAATGTTGTAGTTTGTAAAATATTAAAATGAGGTTAAAGGCAGCTTACCAAGTTTGTAAAATATTGATAAATGTTTCTTGTTTCTCATTTTTTAAGAATAAGAAACAAGAATATGTTTGATAACTATTTTTGTTTCTTGTTTCTTTGAAAACAAGAAATAGAAACATAAACTTGTTTGATAACCGTTTCTTGTTTCTTGTTCTTGAATGTTTTCTTTATCTCATTTTTTTGTCATTTTTTATAGTTTAAAAAGAATTTAGTTATATAATATAAAATATATAACATGCATTAAAATATATAAATATACAATTAATTATAACAAATTTATATTATCAAATACCAACAAGTCTCGATGCAAAATTAATTAATAATAAAAAAGTAAATAAATAAAATTATTTTATTCTTCAAATGTTGTTCAAATTTGATCTGCAATCTTATCTCTTACTCGAATCATTCGTCTTAAATGATGTCGACTTAGATCAAACTCAATTATATTGATAAATGTTGTAGTTTGTAAAATATTAAAATGAGGTTAAAGGCAGCTTACCAAGGATCGGACTTAGGGCTTGAAATGGAAGGAGTATTATTTTGACATGCATTTCACCAATAAGCTGGAGACTGAGGATAATAAATTTGGGAAACACTTAATATAAAAAGAAACGAAACAGAAAGAAACTACTATTTGAAGTTTCTCAAATTTAGTCCAAATTTTAGAAACGCTTCTCAAATTTTGGGAACAAGAAACAGGATGGATTATCAAACAAGTCTGTTTCTTAAAAAATGAGAAACAGAAACAAGAAACAGGAAACGAGAACGTTATCAAACGGGCCCTAAGTCACCGGTTATAATTGTTGGTGAAACAAACAAGGACTCAACTCAACCCAACCCCATAAACCAAACACCCCCCTTAATTGGAACATTTTCTCGAGAACACGTGGCATCAATAAAAATTATAAAATAAAAATAAAGTATCCAATGTACATTGGATACATGTATACACATCTCTAGTGATTCTAATAAATTTATATTTTTAATAATAGTAATAAATGTTAACATCACATTTTGTTTAGGAGCATTGTTCCATTTTGGTTCCTATATTTTTAAATGTCTAAATTTAGTCTCTGTACTTTTAATAAAGATTAAATTTGTCCATATTACTAGTTTATAGTTAATTTTTCTTAAAAAAATAGTCTCTATTAGCTTTTCCTCTACAAATTTTGAAAGTATGTTTATATCATGTCTTTTTTTGTATTGAAATTATTACTATTATTTAAATAATTTTGATAAAAATTAACTTCAAACTATAGGGACCAATTTTAAACTTGATTGAAAGTACATGGACTAAAATTGAATTTTTAAAAATACGAGAACCAAAATGGAACAATGCTCAAAGTATGGGGACTAAAATCACTATATCATCTATACCATGCTTAAGCAGCTTGCGAGAGTGAAGATTTTCTCAGAGGTCACCCAACTTAGGATTGCTCTAAGCCAAGTACGCTTAACTTTGGAGTTTCTATGATTGAGCCATCAAAAAGGAAGGTACACCTCTTTTGAGCCTTTCTCGACCATACTTTCATATCTTCAGGATCGCTCTCTTTCAGATGTGGTCCCGGTTCATTCATGTACTCATCCATATCTCAGGTGTCACAAAAATGATATTTTAACCTTTTCTTTAACATAGATGTCAAACACAAAGAGACGTGAAAGTAATAAAAAAAAAAACTCAAAAGAAACGAAATCGAAAAGAGAAAATGGTCTTTAGGTAGTGACTTGAACAAGCTCCTTCAGAAGTAGTTGTGATATTGTTGATGACCAATCTTCAATCCAAAACTTCATCTCCATCAACAGCTAGGGCACAAATTTTTAAGCAAGCAAGTCACTTGATTTTTTAATTGTCGTGTGAAACTTATTCTCAATTCTTTGATGGGATGAGCAAGAATTTTTAAAATCCCTAGTCCTTCTTTTAAAGAGGCTGTCAATATGATATATTAATTAAATTAATAAGTGATGATTTGATATAACGTAAAACGAATTAGATAAAATAAAAAGGTGGATATGAAAAAATGCCTTTTAAATTGAATTCTTGAAGTCGGATACTTTGAGATTATCTTGGAACATTCTAGGGAAATCTAGTAAGTTCAAGAGAAAATGCTAGAAATATAAATGTGGAGAAGTTCATATAGATGAAGTCATATGGTTTTTCAAAGAAAAAAACAAGAAGTCTTTATGGAAAAAGAGTAGAAATGTGGGTGGTAATTAATGCCCCATGACACTTGGCTTGCATTTAATTAAGTCAAAGATTTTGGGCCAAACCTAGATATATAGATAATTCTAAAATTAATTTTTCAAATAAATAATTCTAAATCTAGTATTAAAAGAACTAGCCAAAATGTTGGACTAATTAATCACATGAACCAATAATAATTAAATAATAATTCACATGGTAGTCTTAATGTCTAAGATCCAAGGAAGGAGAACAATGTCTAAGATCCATCTCGATGTTGAAGTTATCATTTTCAATAAAAAAGGAAGGAGAACAAATCTAAATTTGAGTGAAATATTATATATAAACGAACAACTTGAGTATAATTCAATTCGTGGCGGTACATATTTTCGACTAAAAAATTAGATGTTCGAATCTTCACCTCTATATGTTGTTGAACTAAAATAATGAAAATGTTATAAATTAATGTCAAATATATTGGTAGTTCTCTCTCTTCATCTAATGAGAAATATTATAGTGTGATTGAAAATATATTTAGTATCTTCGAACTTATACAACCTTATGATTCATTATTAAGAATAACTAACTAACCGTAGCACTTTAAATATAAATTACGATTAAACAATATTACAGCTAACAAAAGCACTTTCTTCCCAAAAATCTCTCTCTTTCTCTTCTTCCTTCTCTCGTACTCCCTCTCACATCTAATCTTTTCTTCTTCTTTTTTTCCTCCAAGAGCAAGATAAAGCTTGAATTTTTTTTCCCTACAATTTGATCCTTCTCCTCCACTTTTGTTTTTTCCAACAACTTCATATTTATTAGGTAAATATAAGTTGAAAGTTAATTAGTTGAAGAATTGTTATTATTCTCTTTGAACTCAACTTGTTTACATTTGTTAGCCATGTGGCCAGTGGCGGATCCAGAACTTTAAGTTAGGGAGGCTTGAGTTTGTATAAAAATTATTTTGACGCATTAATATTAGTGGTATATTGATTGGAATTAAAAAATTAGACTTTGAAAGTATAGAGACTAAAATAAAACAAACCACAAAATACATGGATGAATATGAAATCTTAATATAATAGTTTATAGATTTTGATATAAGAAATATGATTAAATTTTTTTACGTAAGTATGTGAGAAAAAATTGCAAATAATAAGATTTTTTTTTTCATAAGAATTCATAGAATCATATTTTCTTTTATGTAATTAACTTTTATAAATAATTTTCTAAAAATTAAAAAATATTTGCATTCACTTTTATTTATATTTGATACAAAGAAGAAAAATATATGCTTAAAAGATAAATAATTTTAAGAATAGATTACAACAAAAAAAAATGAGTGCATAACTCAACTAGCATAGCGAATCCTCTCAATCTCTATTGTACTTAAAAAAAATAAAAAGTATGATATATTTTTTTAATTAGACATATTTAAATTATAAAAAGAACTATGATTTATTAGATTTTTTTAAAAAAATAGAATTTAATGTATTAAGAGCTTTTATTTTTATTAAGTGAAATATATATAATAAATGTAGTTAAAAAATAAAAAGTATGACATATTTATTTAATTAGATATATTTAAATTATAAAAAGAAATATGATTTATTAGATTTTTTAAAAATATAATTTAAAGTATTAAGAGCTTTTATTTTTATTGTGTGAAATATATATAATAAAATGTAAAATTATACACATATTCTAAAAGTTGGGGTATTCGTACGGATAACCCATTTTCCAATGCATTAATGGCATTTGACCTGACATTACAAAATAATGAAATATGACCTATTCTGACGTGGCAATGCGCGCAAAATGACTCATAAGGGTAATATGGAGCGGTCTTTCTTGTTCACACGCCCAAGACGTTGTTCACGCTCTCGCCTCGTTGTCTCTCGCTCGTTGTCTCGCTCGCTCAAATGAATGGAAAAAATATAAAGAAAAATGACAAAAAGACAGAGAAGAGCTGGAGTAGCAGAGAGAGAGAGCGCCAATGAGAGCGAAGTCGGCGAGAGCGTGAAATGAGTCAACTATAGTCGATTTTTATTTTTTCTTTTCTCTCCGTAATTTTGACAACTTAATTACTATCATAAGCGAGAGCGAGAGCGAGAGTGAGACTTGAACGAGAGCGAGAACGTGACTTGAGCGAGACCTAGTCAGTATGATGCCCTTACGATAATTTGGACGAAATGTATAGTACAAAAAGGGTCAAATGTCATTAATTTCAGAACATGGGTCAAATCACATTAATGCATGTGAAAATGAGTTTTCCATGCAAATTTCTCCTAAAAGTTGTACAAGCTGGGAATTGAACCTAGGTGTGCAGAAAAAAAAGAGAGAATACAGAGGGGGGCTTGCCATTGGGCTAAGATAAAATTATGAATTTAATGTAACATTTTATATATACAAACTAAACTTCACACAAGTTGAGGCCCCACCCTTCCTAAATCCGCCCCTCCATGTGGCTATTTAAATATGTAAGGTTTATTTACTCTTTTGTGTTCAATAATCTCAACCATTTTTTTATTCTTATTCTTCCCTTTTCTTTTCCTCCAACAACTTCATCTCTTTTTATTTCTCCCACATATTTTTCTAAAGGGAATTATTCTTTTTTCTGCTCCACCATTTTTCATTTTTCTTCCTCCATTTTTTTCAAACAAAACTATTTCTCTTCTTCATCCCCTTCACATTACAACAATTTAAAAAAAAAAATCCACATTTTGTTTCTCTTTTTTTTTTTTTGTTTTTTATTTTGGTCTTACCCCATCCTTTTATTCAAGTAGGTACCTTCATCTATGCCAACTAGCCTACCTTTCACTCTATGTTAAGTACTTGGTTGTTAAGTACTTGGTTGGGTAGAATATTTTTTTTCTTTATTTTTACTAAATATTCCATATGTTCATGGTTTCTATTTGGGTCATTGTACTCTAACTTGAAATGCATATTCATTGTTCTCTTCGTTTTTATTGATATTTTGTTGACTTTCTTTGTATGCTCTATATTATTTTGTTTGAAACTTTTGAATGAATGAGAATGTTCTTTTTCTTTTTGTCACATTAATTGTGCTTCAATTGAAAGTTATATGTTCATACTATGATTGTGATCGAGTGGAGCTCTATGAATGCTTGAAAGACTTTGTCTCAAATAGAGATCAAAGTTTTATAATTTACCATGTTAGGAAAACAACCTATTGAAGGGAAATCCCACATCAAGAAGCCCATACTTGAAGAGTTAGTAGGGGTATACATAAGCCGGATTGGGTTGGGTTGAGGGAGATTTTTGGACCAACCCGAAAATTTGGGTTGGTCATTCCTTCAACCCAACCAACCCTATTCATTAGAGTAACCCAACCCAACTCAACCCAATATTTTCGGGTTTGGTTGGGTTTGGTCATCGGGTTAACTTTTTTTATTTTTTTATTTTTTAATTATTTAAAATATTTTTTCTTGAATTAATAACTAAATTCACATAAAATTCAAATATCAATTTTTAAAATCCATAATATTTTAACATTTTGTTAGAAGTCTAGAATAAAACATAAGAAATTGAAAAATAATTAATTTATAAGTATATATTTAATTAGAATAAAATTAAAAAGTATAAACTTTAGGTTAGGTTGGGTCAACCCGAGCCTAAAAGTCCCAACCCGAGAACTGACCCGAACTTTTCGGTTCTCCAAACTTCTAACCCAACCCAAACCGAAAAAAAATCTAACCCTACCCAACCCTTACGGTTTGGGTTGGGTAGTCCGGATTGGTCGGGTTACAGGATTACTTGTACACCCCTAAGAGTTAGTTAAGTTGTTAAAAGATTGGTGTATTATTATTATTCTGGTATAATTAGTTACTAGAGTTTTTTCACCACTGCCTCTATTATAAATAAAACCCTTCACAAGGGTATGAATGTAATCAAGTGCATAAGGTGTAATCCCAACATATACTTTTATGATAGAAGTAGAGATTTTTCTCCTGGTAATTTTGGATTCTTGGATCTGTTATGGCATCAGAGCACCACAGTCTAATCGATTTTGACTCCTACCGCCTATTTTCCACTACTTTGTTTTCTCTCTGATTTCTCATTTTTTTTCTTTCGACAAACAAAGCCCTTCTCTCTAATGGAGAGTTCCGAAGCATGCACTGAGTCGCTTGTTCTCCATCCAGCGGCGTCTGTGGCTATCAATCCAGGAAATAAAATCTCAATAGTGAAATTGAGCAACAATAACTTCATTCTCTGGAAGTTTCAAGTCGAATTTGCTCTTGAAGGCCATGAATTGTTCGAGTTGCATATCGCGGATGATGCCCTACCACCACCATCATTTCTGTAAATCAGTGAGAATGGTACTACGATTATGAAGGCTAATCCGTTGTATGATCATTGGAAGAAACAAGATAAGCTCTTGTGCTTGTGGCTGCTTGGATCGATGACTGAGGAAATTCTTGAACAGATGCTTCACTGCACCTGTGCAAAGGAGATTTGGGCCTGCCTCTCGTGTATTTTCAATTCTCGAAACCTTGCACAGGTCATGAAGATCAAATCCATGCTTCAAAATCTGAAGAATGGAGGTATGTCTCTGAATGAGTATTTTTCGAAAATTAAAAAGTGTGTTGATGCCCTAGCAGCGGTTGGAAAACTAGTCTTCGTTGAAGACCATGTATTATACATTCTTTCTGGCTTAGGATCTGAGTATGAGTCGATGGTATCTGTTATATCAGCAAAGATCTGCACTGAGAGTATCCAAGATGTGACGGCACTGTTACTTGCTCATGAGACACGATTAGAAGCCAAAGCCATCAATGTCGATGGCATGCTACCGCCTGCCAATCTGATATCACACAACAATCAAAAGGAAAGAAACCATCTGAAATCAAATACTCATTCGTACAATTCTAACAGAGGACGAAGTCACAGTCAGTGTAATAATCGAGGAGGTCGAAACTCCTAGTCTAGCCAGGAAAAGCCGCCATGCATGTTAGCTATGCAACAAATTTGGCCACACTGCAATCCGTTGTTATTCACGTTACGATCCTCTACAACCCCAATGGCGACCTAAATCAGCATATAATACGTCAAGACCTTCGTTTGGTGCCTACGACCCTCCACCTTTTTCCTCCTATGGCTCAAACGGGCCTCCCATGGCAACCATGATATCAACTCCAAATTACAATCAAGATTGTAATTAGTATCCAGATTCTGGCGCAACAAACCACATTACTAACAATCCTGGAAACATGGCTACTGGATCGGAATATAATGGGCACAACCAAGTCCATGTTGGTAATGGCGCAGGTTTGACTATATCTCATCTTGGTTATGGCTTTATTACATCTCCATCAAATCGCATACTGCATCTTAACAATATGCTTCATGTTCCTGAAATTACCAAAAATTTGCTCAGCGTCAGTCAATTTGCTAAAGACAACTTAGTCTTTATTGAGTTTCATCCCTCATTTTGTCTTGTGAAGGACCTAACAACTGGAAAAGATCTGCTTCGAGGGACTCTCCATGAAGGTTTATATCGTTTTCTAACAATTCATCAACTCAAGGGCTCATCGTTGGCTGCTCATTTACCTACTATATTACATACCTCTGCATCTGTTTGTCCTAATACCTCTTTAATATCAAATAGACTTGACCTATGGCATTAAAGGCTTGGGCATCCAACCTTTTCTGTGGTGAATAAGATTGTAAATAGATTTCTACATTGTGATAAGTCCAAAAACAGTCGATGTTCATTTTGTTTTGCTTGTGCTACTAGTAAGATTCATGCTTTACCCTTTCCTACTTCGTAAACTACTTATGATCATCCACTGAAATTAGTTGTTGTTGATTTGTGGGGGCCTTCACATATGCATTCAAGAAATGGTTTTCGTTATTACATGAGTTTTGTTGATGCTCATTCACGATATACATGGATTTATTTCCTTCAATCTAAGTTTGAAGCCTCTGGTGTTTTTGTGAATTTTAAAACTCATGTAGAGTACTCAACAAAAATATTTTAAGGATTCAAATCGATGGAGGGGCAGAATTTAAACCTCTTATTCTCATTTTTAAACATCATGGTATTGAACATCGCATTACGTGTCCCCACACGTCTCAACAAAATGGTTTAGTAGAAAGGAAGCATTGACATATTGTTGAAACTGGGTTAACTCTATTATCTCATTCTTCTATGCCTTTAATATTCTGGGATGATGCATTTTCTACAGCTGTATACCTTATAATAGGATGCCAACGACTGTGCTCTAGGGAACCAATCCTTTTCAACAACTTTTTCAAAGAATACCAGATTACTCTCAGCTCAAAGTGTTTGGTTGTAAGTGTTATCCTTATCTTAGACCTTACAACTCATATAAACTGGATTTTGTTCTAAGCCATGTACCTTTACCGGTTATAGTAGTTTGCATAAAGGTTACAATTGTCTTACTAGCGATGGGAAATTATTTGTCTCCAGGAATGTGTTATTTGATGAAAACACATTTCCTTATGCTACTTACAAAGAGTTGAAACAGAGCTCTGTGGCCCACACTGACTTACCTCTGCTCACTATACAATCTCATCCTGTTACTTCACCATCAACCACACAACAACATACATCTTCCCCATGTGGTCATAATACTGATAGACCTATTACTTCACAACCCCTTGAAACAGAGTCACATCCACCTTTGGAGGCAGACTCGTGTTCTAATATACACCCCATGGTTACTAGAAGCAAAAGGGTTATCTTTAAGCTAAAAGTCCTTACGACTGTCCTTGATTATAATGAAACTGAACCTCCTAATGTTAGGGAAGCCCTTAAGAATCCTAGGTGGGCCAAAGCTATGAGATAAGAATATGATGCTTTAATGCGCAATAATACATGGAAGTTGGTTTCTAGGCCAACAAATCAAAAGGTTGTAGGTTGTAAATGAGTTTTCAAGATTAAACGAAATTCTGATGGGACTATCTCTAGATATAAAACACGTTTGGTTGCCAAAGGCTTTCATCAGTCACCTGACATTGATTACTTTTAGACCTTTAGTCCTGTAGTGAAACCAATGACCATTCGAGTCCTCCTTACTCTTGTTATAACTCATAATTGGGTAATTCGCCAAATTGACATAAATAATGCCTTTTTACATGACATTCTCTATGAAAGAGTGTTCATGGAACAACCAACTGAGTTTACTACTTCTAAGGACTCTTCCGCTGTTTGCTTGCTTAAAAAGGCGTTTTATGGCTTAAAGCAAGCATCACGTGCCTGGTTTGATAGGCTATCCTCTTTTCTTAAGCAGTTGGGGTTCTTTCACTCCAAGGTTGATAGCTCTCTTATGATAAAACACATTGTTGATCATTGCTGTTATATACTGATTTACGTGGATGATATATTTATCATGGGTAATTCTGAAACTGAGGTGACATCTCTGATTAATAAACTACATTCGGTTTTTACTCTTAAGGATCTTGGTTGCTTGAACTACTTCCTTGGGGTTAAGGTGTCTTACCCACCCTCTAGAGGAATATTTCTTTCACAGTCCAAGTATGTTACAGACTTACTACATAAAGCAGAAATGTCCAGGGCTAAATCCATTTCAACACCTATGATGAGTGGTGTTCTGCCATCATCTCATGGAGGAGAATTGTTTGGTGATGTAAAACTTTATCGAAGTATCGTAGGTGCTTTGCAATATGTTACTTTGACTCGACCTGACCTATCTTTTGCAGTTAACAAGTCTTGTCAATTTATACACAAGCCTACAATAATACATTAGAAATTAGTAAAACGCATACTACGATATCTTCAAGGTACGCTTCACTATGGTTTATCCTTTACTAAATTTGACAACTTGTCCATTCAAGGCTTTGTAGACTCTGATTGGGCCTCGGATCTAGACGATCGAAAGTCTACTTCAGGTTTTTGTTTATTTCTTAGAGGAAATTTGGTCTCTTGGGGATCAAAGAAGCAGTCCATAATTTCCAGATCGAGCACTAAATTTGAATATCGATGCCTCACTACCGCTGCCACTGAACTAGTCTTGTAACGACCCTAAAATTCATAGTCGAATCTACGTTAGGGAAGTTACTCCGCTACACCGTTCACGCCGAAATTTCGGCAGCATAACGGCGTAGCAAGGAGAAAACCAAAATTTTCCTGGAACCTAATAAGCGTAAAAACACTTCAAAGGAAGCAAGAATGCCCAACCCCCACCAAACTACAAACAGAAAATGGGTTGGGCTACAACCAGAGTTCCAAAGCATGATCTCTTAGATATAACAAGCACACAGCGGAAACAGAACTCAATAACCAAGAAGTATAGTGAAAACAAAGTGTCGCACGACCATACAATTAAAATGAAAACCAAAACAGGACAATGACAAATGACAACTCTAAGCCAAAGAAAAAGGGGAAGGAATCGGGGTCCCCACGGCTTCAACAGTCGTCGCGTCGTCATCCGCCTCGAAGCTTTCCTACCTGCAACCAAAAACAACAAAGTAGACGAGTGAGTATAAAAATACTCAGTAAGTAGCCCACTCACGTCCAACCAAGCAAAACAAACAACCAGACAAAACACAACTTCCCAGTCACCCGACTCCAAACAAGTCTCACGAAAAACACACTTCACCCCGAGCCCACACTGTGGTAATAATAACTCGAGCTCTACCTTGGTCTTGGAACTTTGATTGACGATGCAATGAGAGAAAGCAACTCTCACGCCACACTGCAGGTATAAAGCAGCACGTATCCCACACGCCCCATGGGGATACGCCTTAAACCGCCCAGGATCATGGAAAGCAACCACTACCGGTGGGATGCACCCTGGGCTCTCATAATACATAATACACTAGCATGGTGCGGTGCGATGCGTAACCAACACGCCCATTGGGAATCGCCCTAGACTAGTGCGGGATAATGGAAAGCAACCACTCCCGATCTCAGCGGGGACGCACCCCAATCTCACGAGCCCATATATATCGTCAGCCTAGAGGTTCCGACTCGCCCAGGCGAAATTCAGGGTTTGGTAAGTGTTGAGTTCAACGCTTTGCAAGGTTAGTTAGGGTTCTATCTAGGTATTTCTAACACCTCGACCCGATCCAAAGGGTCTCAACTTTAGCTAGATTCTCTCTTTTGGCCAACACCTCAAACCGACCAAATCCAGCGGCGATGGACCACGCTCGGTTAGAAGTCCGGCTTAGCCTTGCCCCAAGCTCACTCAAGTTTACTCGGCTCCTTGCTTCACACGCCGGTGGCGTCTCACGACTAGCATTCGACATAGCCCAGACCCACTCCGCAGGACGTCCGTAAGCTATGTCCCACTCCGAGTCTGTTGCCACTCCCAATAATGACTCACCTCGAAGCATCATCGTCTTGGGTCTGCCGCCATGACTCCTACGGCCCACCACAAGACATTACCGCCTCGCCTCATTGCCACACACTGCGTGACTCACCACGAGACATCACCATACACACAATCCATGCTAGTTCCTCGCCACACAATTTCCGGGGATGACGTCACCTAAACAAGGAGTAAGGTAGGGCTTCAAGGCGAGGGTTACCCGTCACGACCACCCTCCCGATCGATACTAAAACCATACTCGAACATACGTTCTAACAACTACGCGAGCGATACACGCCGCATATAAAAAATGTGCCTCAACCACACATAAACAAACTCATTCATAATCGGGGCCAATCACTTGACACACACGAGACTTAACCCACAACTATACAAACAAGGTCATTTGCTCGTGAGCTCAAATACGGATCTAGCTCTGGCTACAAACAACGCTTCAAGAATCCACAAAAAACAGCCCCTTCCTTCGAAAGTCAAACACAAGCTCGCCCAAAACCATTCCAAGGAAAAGAAAGGTCACAACGCGTTGCACAGAGCTTACCCTTAACGCCCAATCAAGCGGTTATAGTGATCTAAACAACTTAAATATGAGTCGAACTTAAGGCAAAACGCTCAACGAACACACTTGGCCCAAACCTGCAGAACTGCAGACAAAGTAGTTCAAAACCTCAAGCCCTTTTAAGAACTATTTCACGCTTAAACGATCTCAAGTCCAATACAAGAAGCCTCACAATTATTTTGATCAACTATACTTTGCCGCACTCTCGCCCATCTAGAGTTTATTCAAGACCCACAAACCAAAAGCAAACCTCGAGGAGGAACTCAAACATAGTACGACCTTCCTTCCCTTTGCATTCATCTCAAACCCACAACATTTGTCCTCAACTCATCACGGTCCAAGGCTTTAGGTTTCACTCTTATCTGCCAGCCTCAAGCCCCTATTCCCTTATAGATTACTTCCTAGTCCATTAGCGGTACAAGCAATACCAACACGGTCCCAAACTCATACATAAGCATCACAACGCGTCATTTCGTGCATTAAACATAAATCATAGATTACCGCATACAAACAAATTGAATAATAACTTTAAAGGGGCCTATTCCAAATGACTACTTACTTCGATAGCCAAGGTGCGGGAGTTTGATTCCGAGTTCCACGCGTTTCCTTAACACGCACGAGCCCCTACTCGATAAATATAGAACCTTAAAACACGTTTCCAACATCCATAAACAAACAATTTGACTTAAATGACAAAACTAATGCGTGGAGACTTAAAACGAGATCGAGAAACGAAATCGACTAGTTGTACCTATCCCTATCCGTGGCGGTGGAGCAATCCGGCGAGCGGCGGCGACGGCGACAAACTTTCCGGCGAGTGGCGGCGCGTGGAGCATAGATCCGGAATGCCCATGACCCGATCTATTCAAAACCAACAACCATTTTAAGAGAACCGATCTAAAAACGCTCGAACCGATTGAACCAAAACTAAATGGTTTGAGGAGAACTCACCGGCGATGGGGCGCGCGAGGCGGCAGCGGCGGCTCGGGCACGCTGGGGCTGGGCGAGGCGACGGCCGTCGGCGACGGAGGCACGCGGCGACGCGCGCGAGTGCCGGGGCGTTATGCGAGCGGCGCGAGCGCGGTGGCGAGAGGCGCGCGCGATGGCGTGCGTGGGCGCGCGATCGGCGAACGAGGCGGGCGCGAGGCGCGCGCGCTTCGTCGTGGGCGGCGGCCGGGCAACGACGGCCGTGGGCGTGGAGGGTTGGGCGTTGCCGGTGAGAGAGAGGAAGAGAGCGAGAAGAAGGAAGAAGAAGATGAGAGGCGGCAGCGGCGCGAGAACGCTTTGCGTTTCTTTTTTTTTTTTTTTTTTTTTTTAACCGGGCGTTACATCCTCCCCACCTTAAGAACTTTCGTCCTCGAAAGTAGCTAAATCTCGAACAACTCAGCCGGTGGTTAGCCTCAACTCGCTCTCAAGCTCCCAACCCGACTTCCAGTAAGCTCATGGTTTTGCCACAAAACCCGGCAAGGTCAATTTCTCTACTCTTCGACACTTCTTCTCACGAGCTAAGTTTTCCACTAATCTCTCCTCGTAGCTCAAGTCCTGATCGACCCACAACGGCTCAAAATCTAACATGAGATGCGTCTGGCACTTAGCCTCGCAATAACGACACGCGGAACACAACGTGTACGGCCTCATTTGTATCTTGGACCAACTCGGGTTCCAAGAGCTTACACTCACCAAACCCGCCCCAAAAACTTGGAACGTACATCCTTACCAAACTGGACCTCAAAAGGCGTCATACCTAACGATGCTTAGTAGTTGTGGTTATAGCAAACTCCATTAAATGAAGATGCATAGCCTAACTACCTGTAAACTCCCAAAACTCAAGCTTGAAGCATGTCCTCTATGATTTGATTCAAACCCCTCAGTCTACTCGCTTATCTGGGGATGAAACATCAAAGCTGAAACTACACTCGACCCCTAAGGTTCTCTCAAGGTCAAAAAAAAAAAAAAAAAACTAGATGCGAAGCGGGGTCCCCGTCAAGGTCGACTAGCTGGAACTTCGTGCAACTCGACCAACTCTTCTTAAACGACTTCACCCACTTTTCCACCGTATAGGTCGGTTTCCCTAGAAGGAGATGCATCTGACTTAGTCAACCTGTCCATGGTTACCTGAATCACTGTGAATCTCAGAATCGTTTAGGGAAGGCCATAAATGAAACCCATCGCCATCTCTTTCCATTCCCATCATGCAGATTTCTATAGACTCATGATCTCGATCTCGAAATCCTTCCTTCACTCGCTCAATTATCCGTGTTGTCTCTTGCTCGGTTCCTTTGAACAACCAAGTATTCCAAGCTCGGGGATGCGAATACATCCGTAACCTCTTTAGCGCAAAGTAGTGCCACCGACTCTCAAATAAAGCCCTCAAAGAACTAGTTCCAAGTCATGGTCGAATAAAACCGCTTCTAGACCTTCTACAAGCGGGAGACATAGGCAATAAATTTCCTCTTCTACATCAGAAATACGACCCAAACCCTTCTTGAAAGCACCACTGTATGCCACGAAAACTCCTAAACCAACGACACCATGAGTACCGGTCACCGAGAACGACCTCTGATTCAAAACCTAGAAACTCGTCTCACACACGCCACTCCACACGAGAGCATACTCCCTCCACGCCAACTAGGTGAGAGGTGTAGCCAATTTGGAGAGAAACCAACCAGGCCAAAAGCGCAACTCTCTAAAATCGACTGAGTCGAGGCCATTCGAAACCACTCCCACTTTTATCGAGCCTCGCTAAAATCGCGCTTAGGTACAATGTGCCCTAGAGGGACACTTGATTCCACAAAACTCGCACTTGGAGGACTTAGCGTGCGGCTGTCCCCTCCTCAAAGTAACCAAAATTTCCCTCAAATGGCTCTCGTATCCTTCACTCGACCTCGAGTGGGCAAGGATGCCATCAATAAACACAAGCACGAAGGTGTCCAATAACTCCTTAAACACTTTATTTGCCCGATCCACAAAGACAGTCAACGTTTGTCAGACCGAACGGCGTCACGACAAATCGTGATGTCCAAACTTGGGTTTGACCGTTGCCTTCGGAATGTCCTACTTCCTTATTCTCGTCTTGCGATAGCTCGAGTGACAAACGATCTTGGAGAATTTTGTTGCTCGCGTGCAACCGGGCCTCGGGTTCTTCTAACTCGGCAAGGTAACTCGACATGGGGCTTCCGCATTGAGGCGTGGTGTCCGCCCCAACGTGATAATAGAATCCACCTCCCGATGGAGGTATACCAGGTGAATCCTTGAGGGATACATCAGCACACTGATCACTAGGACTATCGACACGTCCTCTGTCTCGTTTCTCAAGCCTGTCATACTTGTCAAGAAGGCCCAAGTTCCTTAGCCAATCATCCGGCTTACCTTTAGGGTCAAAATCACCTTTGGAACCACATCGGAGCCAACCAATTCATTCCTAGAATCACATCGAAGTCACTCACCTCCAAGACAAAAACAAGGCCATTTCCAACGAGCGATCAATCACTAAACGGACAAAACACAACCACGTGGCAAAGAATGGATCTACTACTAGACACTCGCCGCTGGCCTCTACGATCGTGACTTCGACCACCCCGACCATGCCTGTCGGTAGATGGCCTTCCACAAACCATTCCCCTGAAATTTCAACTAACAAGCAAACACCTCAGGACTACTCACTTTTAAGAGCAGGATCAGACGACTTCAACGCATAACAATGCAAGAACAGTAAGATGAGCAAACACATTAGTATCTACTTTACTAATTAGTTAACAAATATCAAACCTGGCAACGACGAGACGACTTCCCTGTGAGAGGCTGTGAAGAACAGGATGCTCACGATGTGAAATGAGTCTACAAAATCTAGAACCTAAAGCTCGATACCAAACCAGTACGCGACCTAAAATTCATAGTCGAATCCACGTTAGGGAAGTTTCTCACACCGTTCACGCAGAAATTTCGCAAAGATAACTGCGTAGCAAGGAGAAAAACAAAATTTTCCGGAACCTAATAAGAGAAAACACTTCAAAGGAAGCAAGAATGCCCAACCCCCACCAAACTACAAACAGAAAATGGGTTGGGCTACAGCCAGAGTTCCAAAGCATGATCTCTTAGATATAACAAGCACACAGCGGAAACAAAACTCAATAACCAAGAAGTATAGTGAAAACAAAGTGTCGCACGACCATACAATTAAAATGAAAACCAAAACAGGACAATGACAAATGACAACTCTAAGCCAAAGAAAAAGGGGAAGGAATCGGGGTCCCACAACTTCAACAGTCGTCATTGCTGTCGTCATCCGCCTCAAAGCTTTCCTACACTGCAACCAAAAAAACAACAAAGTAGACGAGTGAGTATAAAAATACTCAGTAAGTAGCCCACTCACGTCCAACCAAGCAAAACAAACAACCAGACAAAACACAACTTCCCAGTCACCCGACTCCAAACAAGTCTCACGAAAAACACACTTCACCCTGAGCCCACCTGTGGTAATAACTCGAGCTCTACCTTCAGTCTTGGAACTTTGATTGACGATGCAATGAGAGAAAGCAACTCTCACGCCACACGCCGGTATAGAAGCAGTGCACGTATCCTACACGCCCCATGGGGATACGCCTTAAACCGACCCGAGGATCATGGAAAGCAACCACTTACACGGTGGGGATGCACCCTGTGCTCTCATAATACATAATACACTAGCATGGTGCAGTGCGGTACGTAACCAACACGCCCATTGGGAATCGCCCCTAGACTAGTGCGGGATAATGGAAAGCAACCACTCCCGATCTCAACGGGGACGCACCCCAATCTCACGAGCCCATATATATCGTCAGCCTAGAGGTTCAGGACTCGCCAGCGAAAATTGTGGTTTGGTAAGTGTTGAGTTCAACGCTTTGCAAGGTTAGTTAGGGTTCTATCTAGGTATTTCTAACACCTCGACCCGATCTAAAGTGGTCTCAACTTTAGCTAGGTTCTCTCTCTTTTGGCCAACACCTCAAACCGACCAAATCCAGCGGCGGACCACGCTCGGTTAGAAGTCCGCTTAGCCTTGCCCCAAGCTCACTCAAGTTTACTCACTTCTTGCTTCACATCGCAGTAAGCGTCTCTCGACTAGCATTCGACATAGCCTGCACCCACCCGCGGGACGTCCGTAAGCTATGTCCCACTCCGAAGTCTGTTGCCACTCCCAATAATGACTCACCTCGAAGCATCATCGTCTTGGGTGCGCCGCCATGACTCCTATATGTGACGCTTTGAGAAAGAGGGTACATGAATGAACCGAGTCCACATCCGAATGAGAGGATCCCGAGGATATGAAAGCATGGTGCCCGAGGAAAAGGGTACATGCGAGGATGTGCAAGTATAAATGAGAAAGGCTTAAAAGAATTGATAGCTACTACCTATACCAACAAGGTGCACCTTCCTTTCTGTAGCTCAATCATAGGAACTCCACAGATTAAGCGTGCTTAGCTTGGAGCAATTCTATGTTGGGTGACCTCCGGGAATTTTCCTGGGGGATGCATGAGTGAGACAAAGCATGCTTTGGAAGGACCCCGTGTTGGTTTGTGGGGATAGTGTCTTCACTCTTACAAGCAGTCATGGATGATATAGTGACGCAACCAGGTCGCAGAGGATCCTGGGCCTGGGGCGTTACAAGTCTGGTTAACCTCTTTATTGCAGGAACTCAAAATTCCTCTTCTTCGACCGCTCATCCTATGGTGTGACAATCTTAGTGTTGTCCATCTCAGCTCCAATCCAATTCTTCATGCAAAGACCAAACACGTTAAAATAGACATATATTATGTTCGAGATCTGGTCCTTAATCGCAAGATTACTGTCCACCACCTTCCAGCACAAGCTCAACGAGCTGATGTTCTCACCAAGTCGTTGTCTGCTGCAAGCTTTATACTTTGTGAGGGGCAAGCTCAAAGTCTATAGTCCTACATCCTTTGGTGGGGGTGTTAGGAAAACAACCCATTGAAGGGAAAGCCCACATCAAGAAGCTCATACTTGAAGAATTAGTTGAGTTGTTAAAAGACTGGTGTATTATTATTATTTTGGTATAATTAGATACTAGGAGTTTTTTCATCACTACCTCTATTATAAATAAAACTCTTCACAAGGGTATGAATGTAATCAAGTGCATACGGTGTAATCCTCACATATACTTTTGTAATAGAAGCAAAGATTTTTCTCCTGGTAATTTTGGATTCCTGAATCTGTTATACCAAACTTAAATCGGACAAAGAAAAATGATCACAAAAAATATTAGCAAGAAAGTTTCTTGGACCTCTTTAATATTTTTTTTATTTCAAACGTTTGTACATACTTTAATTTATTTTTTTTAGTTCAACAATATGTGGGGTAAGAGTTTGAACTTCGCATCTTTTAATCTAAAATATATGTCTTAACTAGTTGAGTTATGCTCATGGTAGGTTCTTTAATTTAAATTTGATAACTCACAATATCTTAATCTAGATTCAAATTTTATAAGAAATTTAGCATGCCCATTAGATTATTTTCTTTTCTTTTCTTTGTTCTAATAATTCATATATATTATCTGAATTATTTTTTTTTTTTTAAAAAGATATGTAACATTTGAGAATATATCTTATCTTACTATCTTGCTATCTTAAAAAGACACTAAAAGGGAGAATCATTTTTGGACCATTTTATCCAAGCTCTTATTGTATAATTCCATAGATGTCCCTCTTATTTACTTATTTAGTTTTGAAATATTTCCAAAATATTTTTTTTCACTCTTGAATTACTCTCCTCTCACCTCTTCAAAATCTCACTTTTCTCTCCAACTAATTCTCTTATTAAATTTAACTCTCTCTCTCCCACGTTTATATCTCTCTCTCCCACGTTTATCTCTCCCTTAAAAATTTTAAAAAAAATCAACAAAGAACATAAATTAAAACAATCTAAGTATGAAAAGTTGAATCAATTTTGTGCCAAAAAAATCTGACTTCTCATTTACCAAGTTAACTGTAGTGGTTGAATTTTATTATTTATTTATTTATTTATTATTATTTGTGTTGAGTATGTTGAATTTTAATTTTTAAAAGAATAAATAAAAAAATCAAAATTAACACACCAATAAAAAGAAACAAATGTTAAATTTATCAAATTGATTGCAAATTATTTTACTTAAGGGCTTGTTTGGTAGGTAATCCCGATTCTGTTTTATGTTTTCGGATTCACTGAATTCAGTGAATACGTGTTTGGCAGACATATTTTCGAAAACTGTTTTCGGATTATGTGATCCAAATAGTAGAAATTCTGAAAACAACATTTTTATGTTTTCATTATATCCAGATTCTGAATTTCCTACCAAACAGACCCTAAATTTCTCAAATGATCCATTTCACACCGTCATTTAACGCCCAAAAAAAAAAAACTGTCACCGATTTAGTTCCATTTTTAAGTATAAATTCTCTTTTCTTCCGTCCGACACTTCCTAACTCTTTTTTTACTATTCTTGCATTTTCTTTGGATCATCAAGATCTAAAACTTAACTCAACTCTCATTGTCTACAATTTGTAATTCATTCTCCTTCAACTCCTGGGATTGAAAATAATATTTGGTTGGCTCAAATAGATAACTTCTTCAATACCAATTTTTTATTGGATACAATTCGATGTCATTAGTTTTCTTCATCTTAAATAGATGATTTTATGGGTTTTTGTATTTTTTTTTTTTTTTAGAAAATTGCATACAGGTGGTAAATTGTTTGCTTTATATGAGTATTTTTATTTCTCTAAAAATATTAGGTTTTGGTTTTTTTAAAAAAAAAACAAAAATTATGTTTCTTTCCTACGAAAGAAGACGTCATGCTCCAACGTTACTTAATTGGCATTAAAACTCTTTCCTAGTCTTTTTTATGCACTAATTTTTTAGTATATTGTAAATCTTTCTCACACTATATCTAAAAAATTTAAATATATAAAACCTATATATTATATATAAAATAGTGTGTATATATATATATATATATATATGAAAAATATTTATCGCAAACTTTTAATAACTCTCTAAACTACTACTAATGTATTGTTATTTTTTTTTGAAGAGAATAATTGTGTTTTAAATTTCAATGTAAAGATTAATTATATTATATTAAGAAATTTATGAGATAATTTTTTTTCCTACCTTATGAGATTAATTTAAAGTGTATTATATATTATAGGTACAAAATGAATCCTCATTTAATATATTCTATCAAAATTGAGTATAGATATTTAGAATCTTTAAGTCAATATAAAAAAATTAAAATAAAGATAATTTATAGTTAACATTCAATAATATCAATTAATAATTTTAATAAATATGGTAAATTATTTATTTAGTAGTTTTTTTAGTTATATTTTTATAGTTTTTGCTCAGATTTGAAAATAGTGCTAAATTATAAGTTCCTTCTCTCAATTTTTAGGTTTGTATTAAATAGGTCCTTAAATTTTAAAAAGTGTTTAATATGTTTTTGAACTTTAAATTTAAATTTTGTGTATAATATGTCCCTAAACTTAAAAAAATGTATAATTAGTACCTATTTGGTGTTTAAAAAGATACTGAAGCGAGGACCGTTTTTCGAGAATCATTTTTAAACAATTTTACTAAGTTTTCAAATTTATGTCTAATAGGTTAATATTGATCTATTCAACAATTTTTTAAAAAAAATTAACATAAAATTAAAAGTTAAATAGTTTAATTTCCTATCACACACAAAATTCAATTTTATATCTAATATATTCGTTAATTTTAAAAAATGTTGAAAGTTCAAAGACTATTTGACATCTTAAAAGTTAAAGGACCTAATAGATACGAAAATGGACCAAATTGTAATTCATAATTATGTTGTTAAATTAAATTCTATAATAGTATAATTATTATTCATAAATAATTTAATATTCTATATTATTAAAATTAAATTTAAAAGGAAAAACTACGTGCACGTGTGGAAAAATCTAGTTAGATAAAAGTTACTTAGTTGAAACTAAAACTTTTTTTATATATATAGTGAGTCTAGATTTCTAACAAAACAAATATAAAATTTGTTACTTTCAATATAATAGCTTTTATTATGATCAAAATTTTACAAAATTTTTTATACATCTAAAATATAACTTATTGTAAAGATGTATAAAAAAAATTATAAATATACCATGTGACTTTTAAATAACAAAATAATGAGCATATCTATATCTATATCTATAATATATTAAAAAGTGAGAATGTTAGAAAAACTTTCTTGGACACCTTCATCCCTTCTTTAATTTACTAGTTTACAAAATATGTCATTATTGACTAATTATAAATAGTTAATCAATTGATTGATAATTAACAATAATAAATTTATAGAATTTAAAAAGTTGGAATGTAAAAAAAATTTCCAACAACTTAAGAATTTAAAAAGGTTTTGTAACTTATCATCATCTACTACTATAAATAATGAGTTTTTCAACTATTTTTTCAACTTTGGAGTCCAATTCTTCTTCTTCTTCTTCTTTTTGATCTCATCCTTTCTCTCAAATTCTCTCTTGAAAACATCTCAATCTGATATGAAGATGTTTGTGGTACACTCAAGTTGCAAATGATGCATGTGTCAAGACGTCTTGAATTCTAGACATACAACTTTGCAACTCCTATTAGATGAAATTGAATAATAGTGTCTTTTTAGCAATATTGTTATTGTTTATTTTTTTCATCAAGTAGGACGTACAAATCTACTTTTAAGGAATGTTTAGGTAAAGTCCTGTATTTTTTTTGTTACTATTTATTTTTTATTATTCTCTAAACGATGTATTGTTATTTTATTTTAAAATAATTAAAAAATAGATATATATATTGATCAATTAAAGCTTATATTTCTTTGTTGACGAAAAAAATCATGGAGCCTTATGTCTCATAAAAATTTTAATACATCATAATAGTAAATTAATTCATTTATTCATTATCAATAATATATATATTTTTAGTTCATCATCAATAAATTATCTAAAAAAATATATAATCTATAATATGTTAAAAAGTTACCATCCTTAGAAATCTTTTTTTGACAATCTTGTTCCTTTTTTATTTATATATTTACAAAATGTGTCATTGACAATTAATTTAACATTAATTATAAATGTTAAATTAATTAATTAATTATAATAATAATATAAATAAATAATAAGCAACAATAATAATAAATATATAAATAAAACTAAAAGGTTAATTACAAAATTTTATCTTTTTATCTTCCAAAAAGTTATAGATTTTTAAATCAAATAATTAATAACTAATTACAGAATTTAAAGAGTTTTTGAAATTTTAGAAGTTTAGAACTTTTCCATCTCTTCAATGAGTTTATCATATGCATTTCAAAAAAATTATCTCAAACGTAGATATCAATTCCTCTTATAAGTATTTTTAATTATTTTATTTAATATTATTGTGTTATTGTTCCAAAATTTTATGCATGGTATAACTATTTTTATTTTTATGTAATTTTAATGTTATCATTTCATTATGGTTAATGATTAATTTTTCTTATTATGCCCATAATAATGGAAGATAAGACTATAATCATTATTTTTTCATATTTTTTTCTAAAATGGGCACTATATATATATATATATATATATATATATATATTTTGTTATATGTTATGCATATAAAAATGAATTAACTAAAAGTAATATTCTATTTTTTTTTTTGAAATGTTTTGTTTTTAAAGAAATGCAATTTCTTTTTATAATGTACTAATAAACGTTTAAATTAGTCTAATAAACGTTTTACAAAATTATATTTTCCTTTATGAATTATATTTTATAAAAATGTATTTTATTGTTTGGTGAAAAATGTTATATTTAAATGTATTTAACTACAACACACTATTTAAATTAGTCTAATAAACGTTTTACAAAAACAAAATGTGATGTTAAAAATAACAAGTTACTTAATAATGTATTAAATATTACAATAAAAAGATCAATTGATAGAGAATTAAACAAGATACTGAATGAAGATTTGAATGTATTTATAATATTGATAAATAAATGAGATGTAAAGAGGTAGAATGTTAAGAGTCTTACATTTATTCAATTTTAAATATGCATACTAAAATTTAAAATAAAATTTTTGAATTTCAAAAGTTTTAACTCTTCATTTTCTTTATATATATATATAGAAATGACTCTTTTCTTTTTATTTTCTTTAATAAAAAAACAAGAGTTTGAAAATACTAAAAATTAACTTTATAGTTTATTAAATCTTACAGTAAAAAATTATAATTGATTGAAAACTATAATGGATGAATGAAATTTTTATCCTCATAAGGTATAAACTATAAAAAATTTTGTATCCATTTATAAAAAAAAAATATAGATTGTTTAGAATTTAAAATGGACCCGAAAAATTCAAGATATTCACACTTTGTCAACTCTGTACCATTAGAAGAAACAAAACTCTTTTTCCACCAATATCAGCGCAACTCAATGGAGAAGGTGCCAAAAAATAATTATAATGTATAGAATATTAACAATAAAAAAATCAATTGATAGAAAATTAAAAAAGATAATGAATGAAGATTTAAATGCACTTATAATATTGATAAATAAATGAAATATAAAGAAGTAGAATATTAGGAGTTTTGCATTCATTTATCCGATTTTAAATATACATAGTGAAATTTAAAATGAAGTTTTGGAATTTCAAAAGTTTCATGACTCTTCATTTTCCTAATATAATTATAGAAATAAGTTTTTTTTTTTAATTTTATATATATATATCTATATATATATATATGACTCTTTTCTTTTTATCAAACAAAAGTTTAAAAATACTAAAAATTAATTTTATAGTTTATTAAATCTTATAGTAAAAAAATTATAATTGATTGAAAACTATAATGGATGAATGAAATTTTTATCCTCGTAAGGTCATCTATAATTTTTTTTGTATTCATTTATAAAAATTTAAATATATAATGTTTAAAATTTTAAATGGACCACATATTTTACATTCTCAACTCTCTAAAGTTTTTTTTTTCATCAACAATTGGGGGGAGATTCGAATCTCTCATACTTGATGCCAGTTGAGCTATACTCTTGTTGGCAGAAAAAACTTCAAAGTTAAAAGATCTATCTCCCAATACTTATCACATTTGGTGAACTAAAATATATATATATATATATATATATATATATATATATATTAATATTTATTTAGTTTTGTTTATCTCAATACATTTAAACTAATAAATTCTGATTCAACAAAATTGTAAAAGCAATATGAGTTAAATTATATTTTAAATAAATCGTGAGATGTATAAAATTTGATCATATTCCTCATTCTCTACAATTATTTTACTATTATTATTATTATTATTATTATTAATAATAATTTAGTTTACTATTAAGATGGTTAGTTTTTCACCTATCAAATATCTGTTGATTCTTAAATTTTATTTAATTTGATTTTCTATGTGGAAAATTAATTAAATTCGACCATTTTAAATCTGAGCGCTCTTCCAATAACAATAGTAATAATAACAACAACAAAAAATAATAACAACAAAGAAATCAATATATTACTATTTTCATGTAATACTTATTAGAATAAATATATAATTTATGATAGACTAAAGAAAATCGCATGATATATTCAATTTAGTACTATTTTTTAAATAACTTATTTTATTTGTAATATAATGAATTTCATATTATTATCAAATCAAATGAAAAAAAAAATACTTTGTAATGATATTATTAATGTATTAACACTTTTTAATGTATTAACTATTTTTAAAAATAAAATGTATTAGCCAAATGAAATATACATTGTGCTTCATTTTCTTATATGATCTTATGTTTAGTTCAATTCATAAATTTTATATTTTATTATTTCTATGTTTTAAACTTTTCATCTAGAAGACTAACATATACAATTCTATAATACATCAATCATTTGCATATATAGACTCAATATACATTATTTTTACCAATTACTATAAATTGTATACGATGTTTGACAAAGGTACAAGTTCCTTTACCAAAAAGGACCAAACTGAGACTTAAGACAATTGATTGTGTATTTATAAGCTATGCAATGCATAGTGCTGCTTGTAACGCCCCTACTTTTCTATGACCAACTCCCATTGACATTACTACACATGCATGCATTTATAGGCCGAGAGATAAAAGAACTTAAAAGAAATTTCCAATTAACATAAATAGTTCCAGGGATCCCAAAGCCAAAACATTAAAATTAGATAAAAACATCGATTTAGCATGGCCTATTAAAAACGTAAATAAGTTTAACTCCAAATAAAAAACATAGAGACAACATCAGTTTGAAACAAGAATATGCGGAAATCATGCTGGTTCCCATGGTCTTAGTAACGCTCCTCCGTCACACGCCCTGCACGCCTTTCCTTTACCCGTAAAACATTTTTAAAAGAAAGGGTGAGTATTGCAAAACAATACCCAGTAAGTAACCTCGCTACCGAGGTTTGGGATATGCATACACATACAATCATGACCTTTAAACTTATTCGTAACATACATATACGGAACCTAGAACTTTCTCATATAGTCAGGTCTTTAATCCATGACTGCTTATTTAATTGTCAGGTCTTTAATCCATGACTGCTTATTTAATTGTCAGGTCTTTAATCCATGACTGCTTATTTAATTGTCAGGTCTTTAATCCATGACTGCTTATTTAATTGTCAGGTCTTTAATCCATGACTGCTTATTTAATTGTGGGGCCAGTCGTGGTCATCCTGAGTCATTTCGTTTTGAGTCCCTCACAGACCCTTGTACTTTGACCCATAGGGTCTCTATTGCATGTTCGACCATGCACATAATGATCTCAGGATACCAGTGTCCACACTATTCATTAATTCATTTCGTGGCATACAAAACATGCATGAGGTCCCATCATTCACATAATAATAGTGCACATGTCACAAACACCATCATCGATATGCCAATCATACTTTTCTCATAAACAGTTTGAAGATCATACTTTTGTAAGAAAACATGAAATATTCTCATACAAACTACTGTCCTATTCTCACATGAAATAATGGAATACTTTTACATAGCATACGAGAATAATCTCACATAAAATAATAGTTTATTTCACATGATGCATCGAAATATTTGCACATAAAATATTAAGTATTCTCACGATATATCTCATATATTTTCATATGAAAAATATAAACTAATTTCGCATGAAATCATGAAAATCATTTTCATTCGGTCCTCATTAAAAGTTCGGCACAAGGTCCCTTACCTCGAGCTTTGATCTCACTCTTTCCTTCTAATTCTTAAATTGTGGTCCTTTCCAAGTCACTGTCAACCAAGAATTCTTCTATTCGTTATCCTACTACACCACTCATTCAATACAAAGAATCTAAGCACGAAAAAGCGTCTATAGTCCTCACTTTGCTCCAATTACCTCAACTTCGAATAATAAATCGAATGTGGATGCATTCGCTCCAAAGCTTGGAAGTCTTGCACGAAATTCACTCGTTCCTACAATGCGCTCAAAAGTGGGGTTACGTTCTAAATTTAATGACTAAATATTCAATAGGTTACGTGTAGCTTTCCTCAAAACCGGACTTAATATAGACGCCACCGAAAGCAATCCCGCCGCAGTAAGCGGTATTGGTCGCTACCGTGATCACGATCGGCGGTGAAGGAAAAGTTCGCGAGCGGCGCGTGCCGACTTGATCGACGGTTGCGGTGGAAGAAAGCGACTCGCGAGTTCTTTCAATTCACGTGGGGTTCTCGGACCGTGGGGGCTTCGACGGCGGCGACGCTTGTGGGGCGTGCTCGTGGAGGCTCTCTACCGCAGCGCGCGAGCGGGCGGTGGAGGACGGAATGAGCGCTCAAAGTAAAACGATCGACCACAAGCTTCGTCCGTGGGTTTCGGCGCGCGCGTTCTAACTAAGGGACCTCGGCGTGCTGCGGCGTAGATGGCTGGATCGGCCGCACGGCGTTCCTTCGTGCGTGGGTCTGCAGCGGCCTTCGATCGGGAAGATACCGGCGTGGTTTGTTGGAGGCAGCTGCGGTTGGAGCTCCGGTTGCAGGCGGCGCTCGATTGATCTTGGGTAGCTGCCGATCCTTTCGATTCTGCGCAAAGAAGATGGCGCAACGACCACCGAACTTCGGGGGGAGAGGTATCGCCGGCGGTGGAAGTAATTTTGAAGGTCTTGGGTGGTCGGCTAGGGCAAAGCAAAGGAAGGAGAAAGTGAGGAAGAGATTAGGGTTAGGGTTAGGGTTAGGGTTTTTGGATTCTCCTTCTTCTTCTTTCAACTTAAGGACCTTATATACTCCAAATTAGGTTAAATCCAAATGTCCACTATACCTCATTTAGGCAATAATCACCAAAGTGTTGTTGCAATTTCCTTTTCCTTTAATTTCATAACTAATCTCATTTTAAAAGGAATAATTCACTTAAACTAAACAAAATTACGGCCTCCCTCTCGCCGAGCTTGATTAAAACACTAATCCGACTAAATACGGCGGTTAATAGAGCGTTAAATAAAATAAAAAGTAGTACCTGTGATGGTGGTCGTCACAATCTTCCCTCCTTAAGAACTTTCGTCCTCGAAAGTTCCTATTCTTGAAATAACTCGGGTATTTAGCTCGTGACTTCCTCTTCTCGCTCCCAGGTAGCTTCTTCCGTGCGGTGGTTTTGCCACAACACTTTAACTAAGTTGATCTCACGGTTACGGAGGGTCTTTCGATCTCTTGCAATAATTTGTGTCGGTCGTTCACCATAACTCAGATCTTCTGTTAACTGCAACGGTTTGAAGTCCACGACATGAGTCGGATCTGGAACGTACTTTCTCAACATGGAGACGTGAAACACGTTGTGAATCGCCAGCAGGAAGGCGGTAGTGCTAATCAGAGGCCATCGCGCCAATCCTCTCTAAAATTTCAAATGGTCCGGATGAATCGTGGACTCAACTTCCCTTTTCGCCAAACCTTAGAATTCCCTTCATTGGGGCCACCTTAAGAAATACATGGTCCCCAACATCGAATTCTAGGTCCCTTCGCCTCGTGTCGGCATAACTCTTCTCATGCTCGCTGGGCGGCTCGCATCCGCGCTCTAATCTTCTCGCGACCGCCTCATTAGTGACCCGTATTTACTCTGGACCCAACAATCGGCGTTCACCAACCTCCTCCCCTAAAACGGGAGTTCTCGCAACGTTTTCCATGAGAGCTTCAAATGGAGCCATTCGATGGTCGTGATCGATAATCGTTATTATAAGCAAACTCCATCAAATGCAAATGAGTGTCCCAACCGCTCGGGAAGTCTAAAGTGCAAGCTCGCAACATATCCTCTAATATCTCGGTTTAATCGCTCGCTCGCCCATCCGCTCTGCGTGGATGAAAAAAGTCGCATCAAGTTCAACTGCGAACCCAACGCTCTCTCGTAAACTTCTCCGGAAGTTGGAGGTGAAAGAAACGTGGATCCACATGC
The DNA here is from genome assembly GCA_036507285.1 of Trichosanthes cucumerina. Taxonomy (NCBI): domain Eukaryota; kingdom Viridiplantae; phylum Streptophyta; class Magnoliopsida; order Cucurbitales; family Cucurbitaceae; genus Trichosanthes; species Trichosanthes cucumerina. Next base: position 82,502,803 of record CM071838.1, on the reverse strand, counting down.
GAAATAATCTTGATTTGGAATCCCATGTAAACGGACTATCTCTTCCAGTGTAAAGCCGCGCCCACTTATCCGTAGAATAGGTGGGTTTCAGTATGAAATGTCTTGACTTTGTTAACTCCGCCCACTATGACCCAAATTCTTCGTGTAACCTCGTAAAGTTCTAGGCGGTCGACTATAAAATCCATAGAGATCTCCTCCCATTTCCACCGAGGTACATGCAACGGTTGCAGTAATCCTGCGTCTCTCGCGCCAGGTGCCTTTACCTGCCGACAAGTCAAACACTTGTCGCGACAAACTCTGCTATGTCGCGCTTCATGTTACACCACCAAAATGACTGTTTCAGATCTCGGTACATCTTGGTACTGCCAGGATGCATAGAAAATGGTGAGTTATGGGCTTCACTCAATATTTCAGTTTTCAGTTTGTCGTCGCCTGGCACACATAATCGACCCTGAAATAGTAATCCTCCATCCGTGGATAGGGCAAACTCGCCAACTCACACCGTAGTTACTGCGATGACGCTTTTCTACTACTAGCGAGGTCCACCATTGAGTCTCTATGATACGTTGTCTCAAGGTCGGTTGTACTGTTAACTGGGCTAATTGAGCCGTGGTCTTTCCTACTAGTACTGCAATTTCAGCTCGAGCAAACTCTGCCTGTAACTCTGCGCTGTCTGTCACTCGCGCATGTAAGTATGCACCAAGCTCTCTTTGAGGCATCGGCCACTACATTAGCCTTACAGGGATGGTATTGTATGTCAATGTCATAATCCTTCACTAATTCCAACCATCTGCGTTGCCTCATGTTCAATTCTTCGGGTGAGCAGATACTTTGGACTTTTATGATCTGTAAAAAATCGAATTTTCTCGCCATGGTGTAGTGTCTCCGGATCTTTAATGCAAATACCATCGCTGCTAGTTCCGTGTCATGAGTTGGATAGTTCTCTCGTGCGTCTTCAATTGTCGGGATGCATAAGCTATTACTTTACCGTCTTTGCCGCATCAAGATACGCACCCAACCTTTCTTAGAAGCATCACTTTGAAACCACAAAGCTCCTCGTTCCTGGAATCTGTAAGAATCGGGGCCGACACTAATCGTGCTTGAGTTCACGGAAACTCGCCTCACAAGCATCGCCCCAAACAAATGAGTTTCCTTACGCGTCACCGAGTCATAGGCATGGCTATCTTGGCAAAATCTCGCACGAAAGCGTCTATAGTATCCCGCAAGACCCGTAAAACTACGCACCTCTGAATGGTGGTGACGCGAGGCCACCGTGGTGACGCCTCCACTTTATTTGGATCAACAGAGACTCAAACTTTCGGACACCACATGCCCTAAGAAGGATACTTGTCCGAGTTGTAATTCACACTTGGAAAATTTTGCATATAACTTATTTCTCTCAACGTGAGTAACACTTTCCTCAGGTGCATTTCATGCTCTTCATCACACCTGGAGTATATCAGTATATCATCGATGAACACAATCACGAACGTATCAAGAAACTCCTTGAATAAACGGTTCATCAAGTCCATGAAAGCGGCAGGGGCGTTGGTCAAACCAAACGGCATCACTGTGAACTCGTAATGCCCATAACGTGATCTGAATGCTGTTTTAGGAATATCCCCTTCACTGATTCTCAACTGATGGTAGCCTGATCTCAGATCAATCTTAGAGAACACTGTTGCTCCTTGCAGCTGATCGAACAAGTCATCTATGCGGGGAGAGGTATTTATTCTTGATCGTAACTTTATTCAACTCCTCGTAATCTATACACAGCGCATGGATCCGCTTCTTTCTTTTTTCACGAACAATACATGTGAGGTGCTCCCTGTATAAACGCGGGGCGTATAAACCCCTTTGTCTAGCAAGTCTTGTAATCGCATTTTTAGTTCTTTCAACTCTGCTAGGCGCATTTCATGCGGGGCCTTGGATATCGGGTCGTCCCCAATTCCAATCCGATGCAAAAAATCTACCTCCCCGATTTGGAGGTATTCCGGGAGGTCCTCGGGAAGACGTCAGTAAACTCATTCACCATCGTAATCGATGTCACCGAGATCTCTGTGCACCTTGCATCTAGTATGCAAGCTAAGACGCCCCAAGCTCCCCGATGCAATAACTCTCGGCCTTAAGGGCGTGAATTACCTTAGGCCTACTTTCCGCTATCGTGCCTCCGAACTCGTAGCTTGAGTTGGTCGTGAGGGTGAACACTACCTCCTTCCCCGAAACAATCAATGCAAGCATGGTTCTGCGCTAACCATCCATGCCCAATATTACATCAAAATCAAACATGTCTAAGACTACTAGATTCATTGCTAACTCATGGTCTGCGATGGTCACACTACCATCCTTGACTTTCATATTGGCTAACAAATTTATTTCGCAGGAGTGGAGAGCAGCACATGGGCATATCAGAATCGTTTCTAGTTCTAACTCACTTCGACTTGACTTACAAAGGATGCAGAAATAAAAGAGTGTGTAGAACCGTAATCAAATAATACAAAGGCAAGGTGCCCAAGTAATGGAAGTGTACTAGAATTCATCGAGTCCGAGCCATAGATGTCTCTCTTGGTGCTTGCATAGGCTCTCCTCGATGTATAACCGGCCATAGCATGAGCCCACTATTTATAACCCGAGGTGGCTAGCATCGGCTTGACTCGGCAAAGAATTAGCTCTGTGCCCTTCTTTTCCGCTTTGAAACACACTCCGGACCGGGCCAAACACTTGCCCCCCCAGTCGCTTTACTACATTCTTTTGACCGTGGCCTATCTCCGCCGCTATTTCCGATCCGTTGACTTGTGGTTTTCGACCGGGACACATTAAAAATGCTCGGTCTATGCGGTGTCTGCCTGGGACGCTTGTGAGTTAGAATTTGGTGGTCCCACTTCCTCTTATGATTTGCTATGGTCGCCCAGGTTAATTACTACCACTGTGGTGCGATCTGTGCTCGCACCAAATCAATTCCGCCACTCTCACCGCGGAGGCGTAATCGGGAGGTGCTAATGCTTGGATAAAGCCTCGAACGTTCTCATCCAAACCCCATAATGAAGCGCTCGGTCTTCTTTGCCTCAGATCTACCGGCTCGGGGGCAAAGCGGGACAAACGGGTAAATTCCCTCTCATACACCTCCACCGCCTCCGGTTCGCACAGTGTAGAATCTCGCCGCTTCCTGAACGAGTGCGGCGGAGATAAAATTTTCGCCGAGTAACGCTTCCTTGAACAGATTCGGTGTAATCGTCTCTCGCTGGCGACAATAGTTCTCTCGGGCGGACTCCCACCATAAATACGCGTCATCCTCAAAGATAAAGGTAGCACAGACACCCTCGGTCCTCGGGCGGTTCATCAATCAAGATGGTCTCAATGGGAGACAACGACCACACTTCACCACGGTGGGGTCACCTGGAAGACCCATTGAAAGATCTAGGATCATACTTCCTCAAGTCCTTCGGTAACGAGACTCAGAGTTGCATCGTTTCGCCCCACGATTTGCTTGGGCGGTGGGTGGCTATCAGAGCTCGCACCGGACTCTGCATAGCCTCCACCATCATAGTCATAACATTGGCGTTCCGCCTTGATCTCGCCCATGGGGCAGCTGCAGTACATTCTCCGACGGCGGCGGTGATCCCGGGGAGGTCTCGAGCGGGTGGAGCAACCTCTTCCCTGTTCTAGGGGTAATCTGGGTTGGCGTCAACGTTTTCCCTTGCCTCCTCGGCCTCTACCACGTCCCCTACCTCTCCCTCGGCCTCTAGGTGGCATTTTGTCAATACTACAATACAGAGAGTTTCTAACTCAGTTTTCTTTACTTTCTAACCATAAGATAAGATCACCTCTTGGGGTTTTAAGTTCATGTATATGCATAAAACAGTATCATATCATAATCATTTCTTAATTAATAAAAACATCAGAACGTACCTGGCGGTGACTGGAAAGCGTTGTTAAACCATGGGAACTACTCTGTGCTTACCCTGTAAGCAAGTCTACAGAACCCTTAAACCTAGGGCTCTGATACCAACTGTAACGCCCCTACTTTTCTATGACCAACTCCCATTGACATTACTACACATGCATGCATTTATAGGCCGAGAGATAAAAGAACTTAAAAGAAATTTTCAATTAACATAAATAGTTCCAGGGATCCCAAAGCCAAAACATTAAAATTAGATAAAAACATCGATTTAGCATGGCCTATTAAAAACGTAAATAAGTTTAACTCCAAATAAAAAACATAGAGACAACATCAGTTTGAAACAAGAATATGCGGAAATCATGTTGGTTCCCATGGTCTTAGTAACGCTCCTCCGTCACACGCGCACGCACGCCCTTTCCTTTACTCAGAAACATTTTTAAAAGAAAGGGTGAGTATTGCAAAACAATACCCAGTAAGTAACCTCGCTAATGAGGTTTGGGATATGCATACACATACAATCATGACCTTTAAACTTATTCGTAACATACATATACTACGGAACCTAGAACTTTCTCATATAGTCGTGTCTTTAATCCATGACTGCTTATTTAATTGTCAGGTCTTTAATCCATGACTGCTTATTTAATTGTCAGGTCTTTAATCCATGACTGCTTATTTAATTGTCAGGTCTTTAATCCATGACTGCTTATTTAATTGTGGGGCCGACTGGTCATCCTGAGTCATTTCGTTTTGAGTCCTCATGGACCTTTGTACTTTGACCCATAGGGTCTCTATTGCATGTTCGACCATGCACATAATGATCTCAGGATACCAGTGTCCACACTATTCATTAATTCATTTCGTGGCATACAAAACATGCATGAGGTCCCATCATTCACATAATAATAGTGCACATGTCACAAACACCATCATCGATATGCCAATCATACTTTTCTCATAAACAGTTTGAAGATCATACTTTTGTAAGAAAACATGAAATATTCTCATACAAACTACTGTCCTATTCTCACATGAAATAATGGAATACTTTTACATAGCATACGAGAATAATCTCACATAAAATAATAGTTTATTTCCACATGATGCATCGAAATATTTGCACATAAAATATTAAGTATTCTCACGATAATATCTCAGATATTTTTCATATGAAAAATATAAACTAATTTTCGCATGAAATCATGAAAATCATTTTCATTCAGTCCCATTAAAAAGTTTGGCACAAGGTCCCTTACCTCGAGCTTTGATCTCACTCTTTCCTTCTAATTCTTAAATTGACGGTCCTTTCCAAGTCACCTGTCAACCAAGAATTCTTCTATTCGTTATCCTACTACACCACTCATTCAATACAAAGAATCTAAGTACGAAAGCGTCTATAGTCCTCACTTTGCTCCAATTACCTCAACTTCGAATAATAAATCGAATGTGGATCTGTTCGCTCCAAAGCTTGGAAGTCTTGCACGAAATTCACTCGTTCCTACAATGCGCTCAAACAGGGGTTACGTTCTAAATTTAATGACTAAATATTCAATAGGTTACGTGTAGCTTTCCTCAAAACCGGACTTAATATAGACGCCACCGAAAGCAATCCCCCGCCGCCGTAAGCGGTATTGGTTTCGCTACCGTGATCACGATCGGCGGTGAAGGAAAAGTTCGCGAGCGGCGTGCCGACTTGATCGACGGTTGCGGCTGGAAGAGCAGCTCGCGAGTTGCTGTTTACGTGGGGTTCTCGACCGTGGGGCTTCGACGGCGGCGACGCTTGTGGGACGTGCTCGTGGAGGCTCTCGGCTGCAGGCGTGAGCGGCGGCTGGAGGACGGAATGAGCGCTCCAAGTAAAACGGCCGGGACCACAAGCCGTCCAGTGGGTTTCGGCGCGCGCGTTCTAACTAAGGGACTCGGCGTCTTTGGCGCGCGTAGATGGTTGGATCGGCCGCACGGCGTTCGCCTTCGTGCGTGGAGTCGCAGACGCCTTCGATCGGGGAAGATACCGCGTGGTTTGTTGAGGAGGCATTTGCGGTTGAGCTCGGTTGCAGCGGCGGCGCCGATTGATCTTGGGTAGTCGCGATCCTTTCGATTTGCAGAAGAAGATGGCGGCAACGACCACGAACTCGGGAGAGGTATCGCCGTGGTGGAAGTAATTTTGAAGGTCTTGGGTGGTCGGCTGGCCAGGCAAAGCAAAGGAAGGAGAAAGTGAGGAAGAGATTAGGGTTAGGGTTAGGGTTAGGGTTTTTGGATTCTCCTTCTTCTTCTTTCAACTTAAGGACCTTATATACTCCAAATTAGGTTAAATCCAAATGTCCACTATACCCTCATTTAGGCAATAATCACCAAAGTGCCGTTGCAATTTCCTTTTCCTTTAATTTCATAACTAATCTCATTTTAAAAGGAATAATTCACTTAAACTAAACAAAAAAATTACGGCCTCCTCTCATGCCGAGCTTGATTAAAACACTAATCCGACTAAATACGGCGGTTAATAGAGCGTTAAATAAAATAAAAAGTAGTACCTGTGATGGTGGTCGTCACACTGCTTATAGATTCCTAGTAGTTAAATCAGAAATACCTGATATTAACAATAATACTATCATGGAATCTATTGAAGCTGAATTTTTCGATGATATATTTCCTTTAAAGGAGGAAAGATACACAAGTAGTGGTATCAAAAGGAATTATAAGGCTAGCTCCTCGAAAGGTCAAGATGATCAGAAAGCTGAGTCTGAACCTAGAAGAAGCAAAAGAACTAAGAAACCTAATTCTTTTGGACCTGATTTCATAACTTATATGATTTAAGGTGAGTCTCAAACTTTTCAAGAAGTTGTGTCATCTCCATATGCACCTTATTGGAAGGAAGCTATCAATAGTGAGATAAAATCCATTTTGCATAACAAAACCTGGGTATTGGTTGATTTACCTCCTGAAAGTAAACCAATTGGTAGTAAATGGATCTTTAAAAGAAAGCTAAAGGTTGACGACACTATTGATAAATACAAAACCCATTTAGTAGCTAAAGGCTTTCGTCAAAAAAGAAAGGTTAGGTTTCTTTGTTAATCGCAATAACAGCTTTACAAAATTTAGAAATACACTAAATGGATGTAAAAACTGCATTTTTAACTGCAGATTTAGATGAAGAAATATATATGGAACAACCTAAGGGGTTTGTTGTAAAGGGACTTGAAGATAAAGTTTGTAAACTAGTAAAGTCTCTTTATGGGTTGAAACAAACACCCAAACAATGACATGAAAAGTTTGATCACACTATGTTATCGAATGGATTCAAGATAAATGAGTGTAATAAATGTGTCTATGTTAAAACCATAGATCAAGACTATGCCCTTATTTGCTTATATGTAAATGACATGTTAATAATGGGCATAAATAAAAGTGTTGTTGATTCCACTAAAAGGATATTAAAATCTAACTTTGATATGAAAAACCTTGGTCTTACTGATGTTATACTTGGAATACATATAATTAGAAACTCTAGTGGATATTTACTTTCTCAATCTCACTACATTGAGAAAGTGTTGAGAAAATTTGATCAATTTGAGAGTAACCCAACTGTTACTCCATTTGATCCAAATTGTAAGTTAAAGAAGAACAAAGATGAAGGTGTGTCTTCTCTAGAATACTCTATGGAGTTATTGGTAGCTTAATGTACATAATGAATTGTACAAGACCTGATATTGCCTATTCAGTAGGAAGGTTAGCAAGATACACCCGCAATTTTGAGCATGATCATTGGAATGCTTTAGTCGGAGTTCTAAGGTACTTGAAGTACACTCTAGACTATTGATTGCATTATACGAGGGATCCACACGTACTGGAAGGATTTAGTGATGCTAATTGGATTTCTGATAGCATGGAGACTAAATCAACCAGTGGGTATATATTTACCTTAGGTGGAACAATTGTATCATGGAAATCTTCAAAACAGACGTGTATAGCACGTTCGACTATGGAATCAGAGTTTATAGCTCTTGATAAAACTCGAGAAGAAGTTGAATGGCTTAGAAACTTTCTTGAAGATATTTCATTATGGCAAAAGCTTGTAAGTGCAATATGTATTTAATTGTGATAGTTTGGCGGTCTCTATGAGGGCCAAGAATAATGTCTATAATGGGAAGTCACGACATATAAGACGTAGACATAATACGATAATGCAATTGCTCTCTAATGGAGTTATTTCCATTGATTACGTGAAATCAAAAGAGAATATTGCAGATCCTTTAACGAAATGATTGTCAAGAGAGCAAGTGACATATACATCGAGTGAAATGGGGCTAAAGCCTATGAAATGATTATTTGATGGTAACCTAACCTAGTTGACTGGAGATCTCAAGATCTAGGTTCAATAGGCAAACTGGTTGGATAATTTATAGTTGACACACTAAGAAACTTATGGTTTCTGTCCATTTCTATGATATTGTAGAGTGTGTGATATGTTAATGTTGAGGTCGTGTTGATATCTTGTTTACAAGAGGAGTAATGACAGAATACTCTTAATCAATATTACCTATATGAGAGTAGAAGTGGGGTCGCTTCTATGAGGATTTTTAAAATGGCTTATGTTCTCTAAAGCACTCATAAATTTAGGATTTTGTCCAGGACCAAAATGGACACAAACGTATAGAACTCAATGATACAAGATGAGTCATGTGTAATGTTTGTTATCTCAATTTAATGAGAAGGATAGTTCCAGAGCTAGTCTCACTATTTCTTCGGTAAGTTCGATAGATATTCACTAAGGAAGGTTCAAGTCCAAAAGACACCTATCCTGATGCATAACTTATTTGTTTGCTCTCAACGATTTTGTTTTGATTTTCAAACTTTCTTTCATGTGGGGGATTGTTGGATTTTATATAATAAAAAGTGTGAAAGAAAGTGTTGATTTGAAACATCAAATTCAATTGATGTTCATGTTACTTAACTTTAAATTCAAAAGTTTCAAAATGGTTTGAAACATCCAAATGTGTTGATGTTTCTTACACAAATTTAACTTAAAAAGTTAAGTTTGTGAATTTTGTTTGAATTTCAACAAGTAACCACACAATTGAGTTACTTTTGATGTATGTTTTACATTCTTCATATTAATTTCATTTTAGAGAGTTACTAAGTTGTTAGCCTATAAATAACAACTTGTTTCTTCATTTGGAGCATCTCATTCCATTTTGGAGTATCTCATTCCAATTGAAGAGTTTCTCTATTTTCTTTCTTCTCTTTAATCTTGAGTCAAGTTGAGTGCAAGTGTCCAAGAGTTCTGCTAGACCCGAGTAGTTCGAGGTTGTTGTTCTATCGGAGCCAATCGTTGTATCCTGCTGAGACGATTGTTGTAGTCTGCTTGCAAGCCGTGCAAAACGAATGTCTTCAGGACAACGCTTAGTAAGCGTGCCTCGACTATTTACAATCTTTTGTTTCTTGAGTTGAGTTGTTATATACAATGTTTATACAATTATTTACATTGTAATTGCTTGTAGCAAGTTAAGTTGTGATCAATTTGCTAGTGTTACTCAGTTTTATACCCAACAAAATACAATATTATCCAACACATACAATTTGAATAAGAAAAAAAAAATTAAGAGATGGTTAAAATACATAAAGGAATAACGATTAAAAAAACTAAAAAGAAGAAAAGGGAAGAGATAAAAAGAACAGTTTAAAAAAATAATTATTATTGCAAAAGAATAAATTTAATTTATTTTGTTAAAAAAATAATAACTTATGGGTTAGGAAGCCACAAGGTTTCTTAAACCCCTTCCCCCAAATATGAATTGGGATCAAAATAGAAAGACTTCTACACTATTTTTTTTAGACATTTATACACAATAATTATATTTATGCAAACTCCCAACAATAAAAGAAAAACTATTTATAAACTCAATATTATAGTGTGAATAAAGGGGTATAGTACTCTTGTAGTACGAGAAATATTTTTTACGAAAATATTTTTTGTCCTTTTGTTCATACAATGATTTTGAGTTTATAAATATTTTTTTAATACCGATAGACCTTTTATAATTTTCAAAAGAATACCAACATGCCAATAAATAAAAATAGTATAAATAGTATGAAAAAAAAATTATATTGCTAAATTTTTCTCCATTTTCAACCTAGATCAGAGTGAGCAACCAAGAGGCTTTTAAAGAAATGATAAAGGAAAAAAATAGAAAAAGGATTTGGAACCTAGGGGTGGTAGAGTTGATTTTTGATTTCCTTTCTTGTCCATTTAGAAGGGTGAATTAGAGTACAAGTTAAAATTGAAAAATCAATAAAATTAATGGAACTAAATCAAATTAGTTCGGTTTGAATCATAAAAGTGTTGATTAGTTCGATTTCATATATTATCAAACCAAAATATTTGTCTGATTGATTAGGTTTGAAATATATTTTCTCAATTTTGTTAGGTTTAATTTAAGTCGATTAGATGAAAAATTTTGTTGGTTTAATGAAAAAAAAATAATTTTAATCTGATACAAATTCTTCATTTTATTTTTGAACGGATATGTCGGTTTGATATCAACTTAGGATAAAATATAAGTTAAATAAACTAGTCTACATCTCTAATGTGAACAAGACACTTTTATTGATTACAAAAGTTGATTATTCGATTCTCCACTCTCAAAATTATTGAACTAAAAGAAAAACACTGTAAAATAGAATCATCGAAACCATAAATCAAATCAAATTTACCCTAGTGAAAAATATGCAAAATAAGAAACACAAATTCTTCAAACTAGGTAATTTTCTTTGGGAATTGAATCACTTGAATATTGTTCTCTTGTCCCAAAATAAATAAATCATTTTTTTAAAAAAAAAACAAATGCATTAACGAGATGGAGCACGAGAGTCTCCATAAATAAATCATTATTTTGCCTAGATTTTCATAGAAAGTGATATGTGAAATTTTATGCAAAAGGCTGAAATAAGCTCCTCCCTATGTGATTACAATTATTAATGCTTAATTAATTTGTTGAAGAGGAGAGTATCACTATATATATATATATATAAGAAAATAACCTACACAAGTATAGCTCAACTAGCATAAAGTGTATAAAAGAATATAAAAGAATTAAAAGTTCGAATTCCTCACCCTACATATATGTTGTCAAAAAAAATATAAAAGAAATTATGTCTTTAATTCCTCAAATTTGTAGTATATCCTCCCGTGAAAACCACTAAAACCAACCTAATTAAAAGTGATTTCCATATAATCATTTTCATGTTTGGTTCTATATTTTTAATAGTGATTTTGGTTTTGAAAAATTTTAATTTTTTATGGAAATTTATGAATTTTAACAAAAAAAATTACGGTTTTTACTCGTCATTAATTAAAAGTATACTATTTTCAAAAATGAATAATAGTCATTTTAAATTACAATCACTTGACAAAAATCACTTAGGAATCACCTCCCAAGTGATTGAAAGAGAATCACTTCAAATGATTTTGGATTCTTCCAAAATCACTTGCTTAATATTATCAAACATCACACTTTAGGTAGGAAAGTGATTTTAGACATGTCAAAAGTGATTTTGGTCGCTCCAAAATCACTCCCAAACATGCCCTTACACTACTATAAATTTGGTCTTTCTTGACGCATGCCTTATTCGAATTGTTGACGTTCGAGACAAAAAACTGTCAATAAAAGGTTAATTTTTACTTTAAAATTAATAATTAATTTAGAAATGCATATATCGACGGCTTTTAAGCGTCAAAATAAGTTTCTATTTAAGTAGACACAATAAACCGTCAAAATTGGTAGTTTTATTGACAACATTTCTGAAAAAACCCGTCAAAATGGACAAATTTCTTGTTTTATAATACTTGACGGTCGATAACTGTCAACAATCAGGGCTTTTATTGACGGACAGTGAACGTCAACGTATATACTTTGTTGATAGTTATTACCCGTCAACATATAGGGCTTATATCGACGGTTAGAAACCGTCAACATAGAGTTTGAATATTTTAATAAGCATATATTTGTCAAAATAACGTTGTTTGGTTTATTTTATATTAAAAAATGTCAAAACCCTTAATCTTTTTCATACTTTTCCTTCTGCATACTTATCGCCGCCAACCCCACCTTCAGAGTTTCTTTATGGTCTCGCCGCCAACCCCACCTTCAGAGCTTCTTTATCGTCTTCTTTGCTTCTACTACTCGCCGATCGTTTTCGTCTTCTTCTTTGTAATCACTCAATTCTTCCTCTCGGTCTTCCTCTCCCTTGTCTGCCAGCCATCGATTCTCCCTTGAGTTGTCATTGTCGTCGATTTTCCTCTTCTTCTTTGTCGCCGTCCATCACCATCGATCCCCGTCGAGTCGTCGACTTCCATTGTTGTCCCACCAACCTTTAGATTCACGCTGATATTATTTTTATTTTTAACATTACTTCTATTTTTAACTTCTTTGTAGCCTCTTTGTAGCCCCTCTAGTATAATAATTTTTTTTTCTTTGTTTCACATTAATTATAGTCTTGCTAATATGATAATTTTATTTTTTTTCTTGCTTCACGTTTGTAATTAATCAATATATATTTTTTTATGCATTAGAAGTAATGTGTTTTTGGAGTTGGATCTTAATTCCATGATGTATGTTCTATTTTTTTTATTTGGGACATCAGTAAATTTTTGTTAATCTAAAATAAAATGTTACTAAAGTATGAAAATAAATTAATGAGAAATTATTCTGTTTTTTCTGGTTCTTTTTCTTGAAACTAATTAGGATTAGAGAAAATAAAATGTTATGAAGTATGAAAATAATTTGATGAAATTTTTTTGTTATGTTTTTTTTTTCTTTTTCTTGATACTAACTTGGATTAGGGACAATAAAATGCTATCAAGTATGAAAATAATTTCATGAGAAAATTTTGTTTTGTTTTGATTTCTATAAATTTGAATTATACATTAGTCTTGAAAGAACCTTTGGGGAATCAAAAGTAACTTTCTTTTACTAGTGGTTTATCTCTTTGATAAATTCTATTGAGTGGTCCACATTGGTTAAAAAAGTGTTTGCATGGTCAATGGTGATTAATGTTGTTTAAAAACGTAACAATTTGATGTCCCTGCAACTTATATATTATTAATTTCACTAAAAGAGTGTGGTCACTCAACCATTGTTCCTAGATTCATATATAAAAGTTAATTTATAGTTGTTAATTAGGAAAAGGAGAAAAACTCAATACCTAAAATCTATGAGATATGTTTATGAGCAACTCTTGTTATGTTTACGTGCAAGTCTTAATAATACAAGAAAGTACAATACTAGTTGTCAAAGTATATATAGTTAATACGTAAGATTATGAAACTTCTACCATGATATATTTTTTATTGAAAATGTTATTCACTTATTTTATGTATTTGTACTTGTCTAGAGCTATTAGGATGTTCTATGCTCCAGAAAACGCTAGAAATCCAACTCTTAATTGGATAGTTGTTCAGGTAATCATTTCAAATCTACCATTTTTTACTACCATTTTGTTTATTTATTCGAGTCTTGCTTATTATATGTTTTTAATCTATTTATATAGTGTGCTAAGCAACCGGGGAGTACAAAGTGTGAGTACTATACCATGAAGTTTATTCGAGATATAGTAACACAGAGAAGTCGAGTGATTACGGACGTGGTAATATTTTGATCTTATTTTATGTGTTTTATAATTTCTTGATTTATTCAAATTTTTAATGTATGTACACTTATTTGTTTGCAGTTGACTAGAAAAGATAAGTACACTCAAGATGAGTTGGACGAGATGAGAGTTGAGTTATGTGAATTTATATCTCAACACTTATGAATATTTTTTGTTATCATATTCATTTATGTGATTTTCAGGAGTTAGTGTTATGTTTTTTAACAGTTTGATTTGAACGATATGTAATTTTAACTTATTAGTTAGTCAATGGAACTTTGCTTAGTTCATTTGCTATTATATTTTATTTTGATAAAATTTGTACTTTATATAGTTTGATAATCGTTGAGTCCCAATTACATTGTTGCATAGTTTTATGTGAATTACATGTTGATAATGACTACCTTAATGAGAAAAATGTGAATTGATAGAATTGTTCATACAGATGCAGGTAGTAGAAGATGGGTAGATAATATCCATTTTTTTTTATACATAATTATAGTTGACGGCTAAAAAATGACATTAAAACAGGCAGTATTGACGATTCGAAACTGTCAACATATATGTCATAGTCAACAATGCAAAACGTCAAACATAGTTATAGATGACATCTAAAATACGTCAAGATATATTTATATTGACAGACAACAAGTGTCAATAAAGAAGTTTTTGTTGACGTTTTCACCTAAAAATTGACGGTTAAAATCTATCAATTATACCCTATGTTGACAGTACATAAGTGTCAATAAAGAGGGTTTTGTTGATGGATTTACGTCATAGATGATGGCTAATAAGTGTCAACATTCATATTATTGATAGTTAAAATCCGTCAATAAAAACATAATCGTTGACATTTAACGACCGTCAACTATCAACTTAAAGTTGACGCTTAGATTTATTGACACCGCTTTCAATGACAGTCAAAAAATGTCAACTGAAGTGAATGTTGACAGTTTTTAGCTGTCAACAAAGACCAAATTTGTAGTAGTGTTAATTCGAGTAGGAAAAAGAAAAAGTGAGAATGCATACACTAGTGTTTCTATTGAATAGGATTGCATTAATAAATACAAATTTATTTATACTAATAAAAAGTAAGTTTAGTAATTCAATTCAAACACTAAGCAAATCTAAACTAAATAACCTAATCTCAAACCAACCTAATTTAAAACATAATCTAATAATCTAACCGCCTAAACCGTTAACTATGTTCATTTGGACTAAATAATTTACCTAGATTGAGCATTAAAATTTTGATTTAAAAAATCATTCAACAGGTATACAAACCAAGAAGAAGAAAAAAGCTAATAATGAAACATATTAAAATATACAGACAAAGTAAGAATTAAAAAAAAAAGATAAAGTATCGGGGATTATCTATTCATTTGGGTTGCTATTATAAAATTATGTAACTTAGATTGGGTTTTTAAAATTATGTAACTTTGTCGTTCAAGAGCTACATTTTTTTTTTGTGTGTATTATTATTTTACTAATTAATCTCTTTATTGTTATTATTATTTTTTAATATCAAAATATACGACCAGTTTTATGTCTTGTTATTACAATAATTCAATTAAAAAATTATAATTATTTAATCATACGTAAGGTGCAAGTTCTTCATGGAAAAACTTAATGTAAGATTTTCTTTAAGAAAAATTAATATGAGATTGCCTTAAAATATTTTTTTTAGAAGATTTGAATCTAAAAAGTATAATGAATTGAATAACTCAAGAATATTAAAATAGTGCTTTAAACAACTCCACACCCAGGATTATTCATTCGGTTATTTACATTTGTTGCATGGCAATTTCAAACAAAAAAAGAAAAAAACAATTATGTCAAGAAAGTCAATGAACTAGCTAGATTTTGAAATAAAACTTTGCTGGTTAATTACTTGAGCATAACTTATTAAAATATATACTCTCGATCTAATATTTTGAACTAAAAAATAAATAAGTAAAAATAAAACTTTGGTGAAAACCTGCAGTTGAATGAGAAATTTTGGCCAATTACAAATTGTTGCTTCATTATTTATAACTTAATGATAAAATCACATATTATTAAATTTGGCACAGATTATAAATTGGTATGTGCTCCCAATTAAATTTCAAGACAAAAGATATGACAAATTTTCAAATAATGTCATGTGTCTTAAATTCATTAATGACCATTTGACCATATAAAACTTAGTTCCATCAAATTGAATCGTATTACAACTTGGCCCAAGATCAAATCGATCTAAGAATAATTTAGCCCAAAGTCGAAGCCCAAAGAGTTAGGCTTAAAGCCAAAAAAAGCCCAAACCCAAAGGTTAGGCCGAAGCCAACAAAATTCAAATTCAAATGGTTTGGCTCAAAATCCATCAAAGCTCAAAACTACAATATATCCATAAAAAGTTATATAAATGGTAAACTATATTAGATTATATGAGATTTCATCCCAAAACCAATTGACAATAGGAAAAGTAGCTCATATATTTTATAAGTTGTGAGGTTTCTCTCCATTTTTCCAATGTGGGATCCTCAACAGACTATCATTTCTTTCAAATCTCAGAAAATTTAAAACATAGAGAAAATTCAGAACTTAGAGAATTCAAGGAAAAAAAGCCAAAAACTCTCTAAAGACTTTCTAACTAAAGTCTTGAAAATTAGAAGACTTTGAAGATTGAAAATCTCTTTTAAATAATTGAATACCTCAAGACACTAATTAACTGTTCAAGAAGTTGAAGATATAATTAATCTCGAGAATAAGTTACAAAGGCCTCAAGAAAAATTCAGATTTGAAACACAAAGTTCAAAGCCCTCAAGACAAGTTTACAGTTGAGAGAAAGAATCCAAAGATAAATATTAGATATTGTATTTAAGTACATAAAATTAATACAAATTCAAGTTCATTTTACACCAGTTAAATTTTCTTTTGAAATCTCAAGAGAGCACAAGCTTAGAACAATTTGAACATATTTTAAGCAGAGTTTGATCTAAATAACCGATTTGTTTGATTGCACTCCATTTAAAAGTGATTTTAATAATTGCAAATATGTTTTTTTACTGCATATTTGGAAAGTTTTTAAATCACTTTAAAGAAATCTTAGGATAGTTTATCTTTCAAGTTTTTCTTCCAAAGTAATTTTGAAATTAATGTAATTTTTTCAAAGTGCTTTTTATTCATTAGTTTTTTTAAAAAAGAACCATTTTTACTAATCTAAAATTATTTTTTAAAAAAAAAAAAACTATACGAAATTCACCTTAAATTATTAATTTTTCGAGAGGTGCTTATAAAAATTTAATATTCAAAAGCTTTTCCAAACCCGCTATTAGTTATTAAACAAGAGGACACATAAATCAAAATATTTTATAAAAAGTACAAAAAGTCATTTTCTTTTATCATTTAACGCCCAACACCTCATACGGTTGTCGCGTATCGAAGGACAAATTTCCCACCATTTAGCACTAAGGAATTGTTTGGAACATTGAGTATGTTATAATAACAGGAGGTTATAATAGTCTGTAGAATCATATAATATTATTTAAAATGCAGAGTAGTATAGTCATGGGTTATAATAGTTTGTGTTTGAAGTACAAAGTATTTCACAGGTTATAATAACACAAGTTATTATAACCTGTGTCCCAAACAACCCCTAAAAGTTAAGCCACTCTTCCATAATCACTTGACTTTTTTAAGTTTTTTTGGTTTTCTATCTATTTCTTATATATATTTTTTAAAACCAAACTAAATTTTAAAAATTAGAAGATGAAGTTTTTAAAATTTTATTTTTTCCAAAGAGTTCAAATGTGATTTTTAAAAGAAATGAAGTTTGTCGCGAATAAATATTTTAAAAAAAGTACAAATTTTAAAAATAAAATCCAAATGAATATAAAACGAGATCTAAGATATCATATTTAACACATCATTTAGCCAACGTAAGTATAGAGATGTCATATTTAACATATCATTTAGCCAATGTAAATATAGTTTTAACTAGTTAAGATATTATATCGTCGACCAAAAGATTAGAGGTTGGATTCTCTACTATGACTTAATCTTTTTTTTTTTTGACAATCTATGGTGATAGGACATTTGAACCTCCGATCTCACTACAAGAATTTTACCATTTTCCGACGTTATTTACCCCGATGCTTAAAAAATTGTCGGAAAAAATGAGTAATACCGACGGTTTGATAAGTGGTCGGCAAAAGTGAGGGAATTGCCGACCGTTTGATAAGTGGTCGGCAAAAGTAAGAGTAATACCGACGGTTAAAATAAAATGGTCGACAAAAGTGATAAGAAATACCGACCATTTTATAAAATAGTCGGCAAAAGTGATTAGAAATGCCGACCATTTATAAAATGGTCGGCAAAATGGCTCGAATATGAACCCCTTTTTCCCCTCTATTTTAGAAATGCTGACCATTTTTAAAAATAGTCGGCAAAAGAGCAAGAAATGTCGACCATTTATAAATTAGTCGGCAAAAGTGATTAGAAATGCCGACCATTTGTAAAATGGTCGGCAAAAGTGCTCGAATATGAACACTCTTTACCCTCTCTTTTTAGAAATGTCGACTATTTATGGAAATGGTCGGCAAAAGAACAAGAAATGCCGACCATTTATAAAATGGTCGGCAAAAATGCTCAAATATGAACACTCTTTACCCTCTCTCTTTTTAGAAATGCCGACCATTTATGGAAATGGTCGGCAAAAGAACAAGAAATGCCGACCATTTATAAAATGGTCGGCAAAAGGACGCAAAAATAACCCATTTTCCCTCTCTTTTTTCCCCATTTCCCCCATTTTCTCTTCTCTTCTCACCTTCCCCTTCTCTCTTCTCTTCTCACTTTCCCCTTCTCTCCCACCACCCAACCCTCTCCTCGTCGCTCACCACCCCCAACCATCGCTGGCAATCGCTGCCCGCCACCTGCCACCCGCCACTCGCCACCCGCCGCCCGCCGCTTGCCCTCCACCCTTTGTAAGTAGTTTTTTTGTTGTTTTTAAGTTTGTTTTCTCTTAGATTTTAGTAATATTGCAAAGTTCTTATGTTTTTAGTAGTTAATATACTTAGATTCAAGATTATTATGAAAATTTATTCAAGTTAATTATGTTTTGATTTGGGCAATCTTAGATTTATGATTTCGAACTCATTTTAACATTTTTGTTAATATTTTGGACACTTTTGAACTCATTTGGGCACTTTCACTAGTATTTCGAACTCATTTGTACACTTTTGCTAATATTTCAAACACTTTTGAACCCATTCGAACCCTTTTACTAATATTTCAAACACTTTAGAACTCATTTGACATATTTGTACTTTAAAATTTAATTTTAGTCTTTTTAAGGCTAATTACACTTAGTTATGGGTATGGAGTTAAATATTGTTGGTTCGGTTGAAGATAAGTTGGTTAGATCTTTTATATTGTTTACATTTATCTAACATATACTTTTCATAATATGTTTGTTTACATATACATTTTATTTGTACTTAAAGTTTAGTTATAGTTAATTTGTATGGTTTATTATTCTCATTCATGGGGAGTTGAAAATATATATTGTTTATAGGCCCATTTGGTAGAATTTCTTGTTTGTATTTTTAATTAAAAAAAGAACTACATTTAGTAATTAATATGCTTAGATTGAAGATTATTTTGAAAATCTATTTAAGTTTATTGTGTTTTGAAATTTGTGTAACCATAGATTTGCAAGTTGGAACACGTTTTAACATAAACCAACAAATTTTCTAGTTTCTTTGGTTAAGAAAGTACGTAGGAATCCACTATTGATTCTTTTAAAACTCAAATAAAGTGGGTATGGTTCATATTCTTACGAGTATTTTCCACTTTAGTACTTCTTGAATTTGACCATGTGGATTTCAATGTTATATTGACGTTATTTGCATTTTTTTTTTAATCTTCATTGTGGACTATAACACAGGATACGAAGTTGACTAACATGGAAGCAATGCTTATGCAACTCATTTATTTACATGGAGGATTGTCAAAGTAGGTATGACCTATCCACTAATATTTTGTGTATGGCTATCCTGCAGTAAAGGTAGCCAATGTGTTGGGGGGTTAGTATGTTTTGGAATTATGTTTTGAGATTTAATTGAGTTTAGGAGGTTGGGATCAAAACATGCTTGCTTATTATACATAGTGAGAAGTTGTGTATGGTTATCCTGCAGTTATGGTAGCCAATGATTTGAAACTATTTGATTTGTATGAGTTTCTTTGAGTTTATGTTCATGATCGTTGAGTTTTGGAAGCTATCTATGTCATTGACAAATTTGCTCGTAGTTGATTTTGAACTTCTTGCTTATTGTTTTGTAATATTGATACTTGCTAATATATTTAGAATTTACTAGATATGGTTGTATGACTATTGTAGGTATGGTAGCCAATGAATCGGTTTAAGTGTAGGTTGATGCTTAGAGATCGATTTGAAGTTAGGGGGTGGATGAGAAATTATTTGGAGTGTGAAGGAGATACATGGATTGATGTATATAGATTGTTTATCAATCAATTGGTCCTTTGGAGTTTAGTAATTTGGTTGAACATGTTTAGCTATTTAGTTAAGCTTTGGTGGTTTATTCCTTTGAGAAGCTATTTAGTTAAGTTTTGGTGGTTGGTGCTTAAGTTAAGTTAAATGTGTCCATAAATATTCTTTAATTATGAGGTGTAGGTTACTTTTTTTCTGTGGTTTTTGGGTTACATATTGAATTCTTAAGAACATGCTCCAATTGGAGATTGCTAGATACTTGATTGATTGTTGAATACATACATATTTCACAAGGAAACCTTGTGAACTTGGATCGTCAAAGGAGGTTAAAGATTACAAAATAAAATCCGAGAAGGAAGTTCTTAAAATTTTAGGCATATGACAATTTCTTTTTGAGTATTAATTCTATTGTGTTTTATAACTTTGGATTTTCATTTTGTTTTGTACTTTTTTGCTAAGTGTTGTTTGTAAGTGTTGTTTGTAATTGTTCATTTGGTATAGACTTAGATTTAGTTAAGTGTATTAAGTGTTGTTTGTAATTGAGTTTTATGTTTTTAGTTGCCAGGTTTGTTTCTATACTCCTATGTTTTAGTAAGTTTGAAAAGTCTGGTAAGTTTGTAATTGTGATTTTTGTGTTATGTGAGTGAGAATGATACTTATGTATAGGAAGAGTAAGTAGAACTTTATTGTTTAACTTTTTTTGTTTGAATTATGTTTGGGCTTAAAGTCGTTTGAAACCTATACGCTGAAATTTAAGTTTTAGTTAAACCTTGTTTATATTGTTGATTTGGTATAACTTTTTTGCTAAGTGTTTGTTTGTAATTGTTTATTTGGTATAATTTTAGATTTAGTTAAGTGTATTAAGTGTTCTTTTAATTGTGTTTTATGTGTTTAGTTGTCGGATTGGATGAAATTTTGTTTCTATGCTCCTATGTTTTAGTAAGTTTGATAAGTTTATAATTGTGATTTTTGTGTTATGTGAGTGAGAATGATACTTATATATAAAAAGAGTAAGTTTGGGTTTAGTTTCTTCATTTGATTTTTTATATTATTTTCGTTGTTATATGTTTATATAGTTTTGATCTTAGGTTCATGTATTTTCATATAGGTGGATCGACTGAGACATTGCTCTCAAAGCAACACACTAAGATCGCCATGAAGATAACGTGTAGTTAACTTGAGTTTAATATATAAAATTTTGTTTGTAGATTGGGTTATTTGGTCAAAAACTATATTTTTATTTTGTATAAACAAAGTGTAATTAACTTTAATTTAATTTAAGTAAATTTTTTATTCAATTTGTGTATATTTTATTTCATGTACATCAAGTTTGAAATTATAGTGAAAATCCAAATAAATACCTATTTGAAAAGGTAATATATCAAATAGAAACAATAGTCAATTCCAATATATGCCGACCATAATTAACCGGCATTTCGAAGATATGCCGACCAAAACTAAGTTGGTCGGCAAATCTTAGAAATGCCGACCAAATTTTAAATTTGGTCGGCATTTCTTTGATAGGCCGACTAACATCGATTGGTCGGCGTTTCTTAGAAATGCCGACCAATTTTTTTTATGGTCGGCATTTCTTTACAATGCCGACTAACTAAGATTTGGTCGGCATTTCAAGAAATGCCGACCAAAAAAGTTTGGTCGGCCTTTCGAAGAAATGCCGACCATAAAAAAAATTGGTCGGCAAAAGGTTTCCCGACGAGGATAAGCCGACCATTTTGCCGACGAGCTTTTTTTCGTCGGAAATACATTTGCCAACCATATTTTGGGGTTTTCCCGACCATTTGTGGCGTCGGGAAATCCCAAAATTCTTGTAGTGTCTCTTGATTGATGGTGAATACTTTATATCAATTATTTCTAAGTTATGTTCACTTTGACCGCTATGACTTGATCAGTTAAGTTATATTCAAGTTGCTAACATATGTGACACTTCTTAATTGAAATGAAAAGTATATAGGTTTTAACCACTTATTTTATTCCGAAGAGGATATTGTTTATTTTAAAGTTATTATAATATTTTTTTTAAGAGAAAAGTTATTGATTCTTACTGCACTCTAAAAAACTCCTAGTTAATTAAGCATCAGAGAGCGTATGTGGCAAGTACCACACCGATACTTAACTCTTGTTTTGCAGGTAACGTTCATTTTCGATCAAACAAATTTTATTGTTGTTGTCATGTGATGATCAGGTACATTACCTTATTGGCAACAACAATAGAGATCTCATCTACTATATAATTAATTAATTGAAAATATTTTGCAATTTGATCCACTATATTAAACATTTAATTAAACCCTTATATTATAATTTATAATTACGCCTAACGTGGATGAGGGTGGGGAATCATAGTCAAAGACTCAAAGGCGACTACTTTATTAGAATAAGAGAATACATCATTTTCGTTGTAGTTTAGATTTTCTCACTAAATATAATCCTTTTATTATTTTAATAAAACAATTTGAACATTACGAACTAAATAAATTAAAAAAAAAAAGAACAATTTAAACACTTCATTGTCAACAATATTGGTTAGTAGTTTACAACATTTCTTTACAAATCAAACTTAAATCTCCCCTCACTAAACCAATTTAATCCTCAAATTTTAGTTTGTAATGATTTAATCTACATACTTTTAAAATTTAATCTATGGTAAAAAAAAACCATCAAAATTAAATTTCTTTTCTTATTATTTAACTATCTATATTTTATAGTTTATAAATATATTAAAATCCTAATTAGTTCGGTAATAGATTTTATTAAACTTTAACAATAATTTTCACAATAAAAATTAAATCTCTAAAATATAGGGACCAGCTGTTACATATTCAAGTTTAGAAATTAAATAATTACTGAACTAAACGTAAAAAAACCACTAAGAATAAACTATATTTTTCCATGCAGTGCTTTAAAATGTCATTAAAAATGATTGATGAAATGTGAGACAAATTGGATCACAAAGGGAGGATTTGAAAAGGAAAAAAAAAAAAAAAAAATCCACCGGCGGTCGGCGACCGGAGCTCCGGCGAAGTGTGAAGAAATATAATGGAGGATGAGATTCCGAACTTGTTCAAAGTGTGGATTTCGACATGGATTTGTTTGTGCTATTGCTATGGCGTTGGCAAAAAAATTCCAGAGGGAATTACGAGATTTCTCTTCATTTTCCCTGTGATTTGCATCTTCCTCTACCTTCCATTGAAACTTCACTCGCTCCATCTCGGCGGTCTCACGGCGTTTTCCCTTGCTTGGCTTGCCAACTTCAAGCTCCTCCTCTTTGCCGCCGGTCAAGGCCCGTTGGCCGCCACCGGGATGTCTATCGGTATGTTGTTTAATCATTTATTCATATTCTTAACGCTCTTTCTACTCATGAGCTTGACGATCTATGACTGACTAGTTGAAAATGGATATTATTGAGGGATAAATAGTGCACGTAGTAATGTTGGTATAATTAAATTTATCTTTATCTACCTGTTTAAGCTTTTGGGTTAATATGTGATTTAAGAAGGTAGTGGAGTAGGAGTTCTTGTGTCCTGTAAAGTCATTTCCTTCTTAATTAATATTGATTTTCACTTGTTAGGTTTTTCTACTAAGAAAAGTACAGTGTGGCTGGTATTTTGCGACCCTATAGATAGCCACACAAAAAAAAAGTACTTAGATGCTACCCACACATTTCTATTTTTTAAAAAAACATATACACAAAAAAAAATTGTGTGCCTACCAGGAAGATTGAATTATATTTAGGTGTTAGCCTAAGCAGCACCTAAGTATTTTTCTTTTTTAAAATAAAAATATTTGTGGTTAAAAAACGGGTTGCACCAAAGTTGGGTGCAACCAACACACAAGTGCAACCCTTCTACGAATTTCCAAGCTCGCATGTGAGGGGAGTGTTGGAATATTTCTCTTTCTTAATTGTGTTTTGTCTTGTTACGATGCAAACAAAAATCCTACGTTGGGTAAAAAAGAGATTGATTATGGATATATAATTGAGGACAATTATACCCGTTAGTATGAAGCTTTTGGGGAACCAAAAGCAAAACGACGAGCAAAGTAGACAATATTTGATTCAAATCAACCACTTGAACTCAAAAGCTAAAAATACATTTTTACCCCATTTTAACCCTTTATTCCTAATTTTTTAACAGGTACTTTCTGCGCAATAGCTTCCTTCCCCATCAAAATGAAACAAAACCCACTTCACAAAAGCTTAGAAAGAGCCAACAATGGTGGAGCAGCCACAAAAATTGAACCAAAATCCAACGAGAACCACCACGAATCGCCATTAAACTACGCCGTCAAGATCTTGCTAGTGGCGGCGCTGGTGAAAGCCTATGACTACAGCCACATCCTCCCTCAGAAACTCGTCTGGCTCCTCCTCTGTTTCCACATCTACTTCATCCTCGACCTCGCCCTCGCCGCCGCCGCCGCCGCCGTCTCCCACGGCGGCGCCATCCAGCTCCTCCCCCTCTTCCACCACCCCTACCTCTCCACCTCCCTCCAAGACTTCTGGGGACGGCGATGGAACCTCGCCGTCACCGGAATCCTCCGCCCCACCGCCTACCGCCCTGCCGCCTCTGTCGCCGCGAAACTCCTCGGCCCCCGGTGGGCCCCACTCGCCGGAGTGGCGGCGACATTTCTGGTGTCGGCGGCGATGCACGAGCTGATGTTCTTCTACATGTCCCGCCAGTGGCCGCCGCCGACGTGGGAGGTGGCGGCGTTCTTTGTTCTGCACGGCGGCTGTCTGGCAGCGGAGATGGTGGTGAAGAGGCTGTGGATCGACACGTGGGGAATGCCAGCGCTGCCGGCGGCGGTGTCGGTTCCGGTGACGGTGGGATTCTTCTTCTGGACGTGCTTTTGGCTGTTCTTTCCGCCGTTCATTAACACGTGTAAAGCTGACGTAAGGGTGGTTGAGGAGTACGCGATCTTTGGCGCGTTTGTGAAGAACAATATTCTTCCAAGTAATTTTAAATATTTATGGTAAAATTAAAAGTTTATTTCTTGAATTTAATTGTGTATTATTTAGAGAAATCAACTTAAAATACCCACTGCCACCCTTTTATTTATTCATCTTTGAGTTCAATGAGGGAGAGATTTGAGATTTGAGACTTTTTGGTCAAAAAATACATCCTTTATGTTCTATGTTCAGATTGTAAATAGTGGAAGTTTTTTTTCCTAATATTGTATTTTTTTAAAATTTATTAAAATATATTACATTTCGAACTATTTATTTAAATATGGTAGTTTTAAATGGTTGGAAGGGATGCATGGCACTCAAGAAGTACTAGGGGTGTACATAAGCTAGGTTGAGTTGGTAATTTCTTAAACTCAATCAACCCTATTCATGAGAGTAACTCAACCCAACCCAATATTTTCGGGTTGGGTTGGTTTGGGTCACCGAATTAGTTTTTTTTTTTCATTTTTTTATAATGTTTTAAATCATTTAAAATATTTTTTTCTTGAATTAATAACTAAAATCACATACAATTCAAATATCAAACTTTAAACTTCATAACAAACATTCGTAATTCATTTATAAGTATATATTTAATTAAAATAAAATTTAAAAAATATAAACTTTTGGTTGGGTTGGGTCAACCCAAGCCTAAAAAACTCAACCCGAGAACCGACCCGATTTTTTCTGTTTTTCAAATTTCTAACCCAATCCAAACCGAAAAAAAATCTAACCCTACCCAACCCTTACGGTTTGGGTTGGGTAGTCCGGGTTAGTTGTACACCCCACCAACTACGATCAAGGTTTAAAATATCGATATCGACGAAAATGTCGAAGTCTGGAAAAATTTTAAAAATATATTTAAATTAGAAAATAAACATTCTACACTTTTTAAATGAGTTAAAATACTTGTTATGATATTATATTCACATTTTGTTGCTATTTTTTTAATATGTCATCAATTTTGTATGGTATAATAGAAATGTTTATTCACCCTTTATATCGATGTCGAATCCATAAACATATAGAAATATCGATAGAAATGTAGACATGTTAGACGAACATTTAATACCATAACTATGATACACTGCATCAAAAACATGCATTAAATAATGAAAAAAAAAAAAGTCAGATGTTGTCCCTTCAAGAGACAATATCTACACTAAAATAATTCATGTGTGTCGGCATAGTGGTTGGCATCAAACAAAGTAATCATGTGTGCTTAAGTTGAAATCCAAAATTGATTTTTTTTTTCTCTCTTAATTCCATTTATTAAAAAAAAAACAAACACAAACTGAAAAGAAGAAATAGAAAATAGAAAAAGAAATTAAAACCACGAAAAAGGAAAAAGAAAAGAAAAAGTGCATCCTTTTGATTCGAACTTAGGCACGTTTGTATACTAATTGGCTTAACACAGCTATCACATCGACATAAAACATATAAGAAAGGATATTTTAGTTGGCTTATTTTTGCCATCATTTAGTGCATGTCGTGTCTGGATCCAGGACAGTTGAAACTATAATAATATATTTTAATAAAAGTTTTAAAAATACAATAATTATTAAAAAAAAATCCATAAACTGCCACACTTTTTAGTTTTAATCAAATTATATATTCACACTTGAAATATTTTATTTATTTCGTTATTTTTTTTATGTAAAAAAGAAGTTCATTAGTAAGGGTGTGTTTACTAAACTGCAAACGTAATGAATCGAATGCAATCTATCGATATTATGGGTGAGTATTACCTAGGGCCCACCCATCTTTTTTGTTTAGTTTCCACGCTTTGCCCATACTTATTCCTTTTTTCCTCTTCGTGATTTTTAGTGTAGCTTGCAAGTTTTTTAGACCGATAATTGGCCATACCCTATTTTTATCGATACGGTTATTTTTTAATTAATAATTTTTTTATATTTTTACTACTAATAAAGTTTTTTACCAGCCCCTATTTTATCGATAAATTTTTTTATATTTTAATCAGTAAATGGTAACGATAATGATACCGATATGCTAGGCCATATATTTTTAAATGGGAATGACACTGACAATACATTTTTTTATGGTCCTATTTTAATCCATAAATTTATATATATATTTTTGCAGGGTAACAGTAGTTTATTTGGTCAATAAATTTTAAAATATTTTTTCAATAACGTAATACCATATTAAACTAATCTTTTTTATTGATTTTGATAGGTTATATTTCCATCGATATAACCAGAAAATCTATTATGTTTTTTGGATTTTTTTTGTAGAAAAAAAATTTAAGAAAGGAGATCTTATGACATGTTTGGTAAGCAATTTAAAAATAAACATTTGAAAACAAGTAATTCAATAAAAACAACGTTGTATTTTATGTTTTCAGATATGTGTTTGGTAGCAGATTTAGAAATTTGATTCTATTCTAAACAATGTGTTTAAAGTGTATTCTACAACATATTTATAGACCATGAAATTAGTTGTAATTTCAAAATTGATTATTAGATTGAATATAAGTCATTATTAATTAATTTATGAACATGATTTTTATAAATTTTATAGAATTATCATTTTATAATATAATATTATATAATTTAAAATATATTATATTAGACATATTTTAATTTAACAAAAGTAAATTGAGTTTATAGCATGAAATATTGTATTTATTAAGATTTTTATCTTTATTTAATATAATTTTGCATTTTAAAATTTTAAATTCAGAATCTAGATACAATGAAAACATAAACGATTGTTTTCAGAATTTCTATCACATAATCCAAAAATAGTTTTCGAAAAAACATCTGTCAAGCGCATATTCACTCAATTCAGTGAATCCGAAAACATAAAACAGAATCCATATTGCATACCAAACAGACCCTTAACAATTTGTTATGATTTTTGCATAATTTTTATACATTATTTTTTGTTTGAACGATTACAAAAAAATATTTAAAAATGGTTAAAAAATAATTTAAATTTTTTTAAAATCATTTTAGAAAAAATTGAATAAGTAAATAAATTGAAGAAGGATGATTTATGGTATAATATTATTTTTTAAATTAATTATAAATATAATAGGGCACATTTGAGAGTTTTAATTGTCATTACCAATCGTAATTGGTAAACAACGTCAAACATAATCGTATTATCCCACAATTCTATTACGTTTATGTCAAATCTCATTACCCCACAATCCTATTACGTTTACGTCCAAACCCGTTACAGTTTAGTAAACACGCTCTAAGTATACAACATGTCACACACTCGACTCGAATAACAAGAAATCCAAACTTCATCTCCCAAAATGGAAGATGATTGGGTTAAAAAAAAAACTGAGACATCAACGCCTTTGCATTCACAAGAACGTGAGCAACCTTGTTACAGATCAACGCTTTATTATTATTATTATTTTTTTATAATTTAATGGTATTTGTTCTGTCATTCTTAACGTATGGTAAAACTCCTAACTTTTATGAACTCATTTCCTAGGAACGCTATTACTCATGTATGCATTTTTTTTAGGCCATTAAAATGAGATAACATAAATTAAATCAAATCACAGTTGAAAATTTATCTTTAGGGATCTCAAAACAGAAAATCAAAACATTTAAATAACATAAATAGTGTTTGGCCTCAGTTTCAAAATCTTTATACTGCTTAAGCGAAAAACAAATCATTTAAAAGACTACTAATTTAGAAAGTGTGGAAAACATGACTGTGGGTCTCCATGGCCTTCGTAACGCATCCTTATCACTCGCCTTGTATGACATTGTCTTTACCTGAAAACATTTTAAAAAGAAATGGTGAGTATTATAAAAATAATACCCAGTAAGTGACCTCGCTACCGAGGTTCGGGACATGCATACACATACAATCATAACTTTAAAACTTTCATGTGTGGGACCTAACTTGCTCATAAAACTATCATGACTATTTCCTTTGGGCTTTTAGCGGTCAATTAAGTTCTCCTGAAAGCATGTTCAGTCCAAAGACTCCTGTCATATGGAGTCCTCCCTAACCCCGAGAGCATGTTGAGTCCAAAGACTCTTATCGTATGGAGTCCTCTCAAAACCCCGAGAGCATGTTGAGTCCGAAGACTCCTGAATCATGTTGAGTCCGGAGACTGCTATCATATGGGGTCCTCTCAAAACCCCGAGAGCATGTTGAATCCGAAGATACCTGTCGTATGGGGTTCTCTCAAAACCCTGGGAGCATGTTAGGTCCGAAGACCACTGTCATATGTGGGTCCTCTCCAACCCCTATAGTCATATGGAGAATAATTGACACAACCACTCAAACTATTTCATGTATATATAATCATGTGTGAGGTCCCATCATCCTTTCACATACTATGATGCACATGTCATAAAATCACAGTGATTCACATATCGTAGCATACATTTTCATAACATTCAAACTTAAAAGCAATCAATCATAAACCATAACATAACTTTCATATGCAGAACCTAAAGTCGTCTTTATAAAACAAATCATAACTAAATACATGACTTCACTTTGACTTGAGTAGTCAATTGGTCAACTTGAGTCCTTTCATTTTGAGTCCTTCACAGCCCCCTAAATGATTTGAGTCCCTCACAGACCCCTATAAGCTGACCCATAGGGTCTCTAATGCATGTTTGACCATGCATAACCTCAGGAGACCAATTCTCACCGCCCATTCAATTCTTTCATGACATACATACATGCATGGGGTCCCGTTGTACATTCATGAATATCAGATGCATATACCATGGACATAGAACAATAAATCTAAATTCATATCATAACTTTCATGGTTTGAATAAAAATGATACTTTAAAACATAATAACTTCAAATGCAACATATATAAAATAATTTGAATTTAAAGTTCAATAAAATCCTTTGAGATGAAAGTCTTTTATCCCATTTTAAAAGTTCAGCACAAGATCTCTTACCTTGGGCTTCGTTCCAAGATCTCCGAAAGTTCCTAAAATCTTGTCCTTACTTTCACGTACAACTCAACACATTCCAATTTCAAAACTCCTAAATCTTGACCAAGGTTCATAATTAGTTCATACATAATTAAACTTATATTTGAAATTTGACAATAACTAGGTTGAATTACCACTAACGGAGGCTTGAAACGGACTTGAGGGAACGAACAGATGGAACCGGGCAAGTTTTGATGAATGGCGACGCGTGGCCGGTCGACCGACGACGCGTAGAGCATATTGTTGGGAAGCTCGTGGCCAGATCTATCCAAAACAAGTCCTAGAACTCCAAAAATTGGTCGAAAAGTGGACGAACCGACCAAACCAAACCGGCGGCGATTCGACTGAAACTCCTTTCAGATCCGTGGGTTTGCAGGTCTCCGAGCGTCCGACGACCGACGGTGAACAATGAAGTAAGCGTTGCTGTCGAGATTGATTGTTGACTTCACGAACGACGTCGAAGAGTAGTGTGAGACGTTACTTCGTGGTGGCTGCAGTAAAACGGAGGTTGCTCGAGAGTTCCGGCGTGTAGGACAATCCTCATGGCTTGTTGGTTGGTGGTCGGCCAGTCGACGCGAGGGAGCTCCGACTAGGGTGACGTTCGACATGAGGAGCTGATCGACTGCAAAACGACTTCTTTGACCGGTGAGGCAGAACGACGGCTCGGGCTCGGTTGGTAGGTGGACTAACGATCGGTGGCCTGAAATCTGGAGGAGTCTTTTATCGAAGAAGATGGGGAAGAAGGTGTTTGGCTCAATCAATAAGAACTCCACAGTTAAACGTGTTTGGCTTGGAACAATCTTATGTTGGGTGACCTCCTATGAATTTTCCTAAGGAGCGTATGAGTGAGGGCAAAACATATTGAAAGAACTCGGTGTTGGTTTGTGGAGATAGTGTCTTCTCTCTTACAAGCAGTCAATGATGGTTCATAGTGGCATGGTCAGGTCGCAAGGGATGCGGGAAAATGTTGGGATTGAATTCGGATTTCGAATCATGGGCTTGGGGTGTTACAAATGGTATCAAAGTGAAACTTTTCCCAGTAAGATGTGGTTCGGGGACGAACCAAGGCGGAAGCTAGTGGGCATGTGACACCCGAGGAACAGGGGTACATGAATGAACCGAGTCCACATCTGAATGAAAGGGATCTTGAGGATATGAAAGTATGGTGCGCGAAGAAGAAGGGTACATTAATGAATTAAGTCACATCTGAATGAGAGTGACTATGAGGATATGAAAGTATAGTTGAGAAAGGCTTAAAAGAATTTATAGCTACTACCTATACCAACAAAAAAGAATTTATAGCTACTACCTATACCAACAAGGTGTACTTTCCTTTTCGATAAGAACTCCACAGTTAAGCGTGTTTGGCTTGGAACAATCCTATGTTAGGTGACCTCCTATGAATTTTCCTAGTGAGCATGTGAGTGAGTCGCGCAAGGGATGCGGGAGAATGCTAGGGTCGAATTCGGATTTCGAATCCTGGGCCTGGGGCGTTACACGCCACCTGAGTCAATTCGATCAAACTCAAATTCTCGGTTGTATCAATTTTTCGCTTTTCAATTGTTTTATTTTCTTTTTATCCAACCACACCACTCTATAGAATAAAAAGACAGAACTACCAGAAAATT
This sequence comes from Trichosanthes cucumerina, assembly GCA_036507285.1. Classification (NCBI taxonomy): domain Eukaryota; kingdom Viridiplantae; phylum Streptophyta; class Magnoliopsida; order Cucurbitales; family Cucurbitaceae; genus Trichosanthes; species Trichosanthes cucumerina. The sequence continues at coordinate 82,471,229 of CM071838.1, read as the reverse complement.
AGAAATTCATCACAAAAATCGAATCAATTAAAGAAAAATCAACATTTGGGTACTTCATATTTGTGGTTAGAAACAAGTTTTTGAGGATCAAGAAGGTGGGTTGAGTAAGGCGTTCCATCAACGCGATGAGAAAGTCTTTCTTGTCATTGTCGTTTTCGGCGGTTGTGTTTGGAGCCCAAGAAATAAAAAGAAAATAAAAATTAAAATAGACCCGATTGGAATAAGAATGAATAAAGATAGAGGAAAAAGAAAGAAGAGGAAGGATAACTAAAAATAAATTTTAAAAAATAACTACATAATGTTGAAATAATATAAACTTTAACACTTCATCTAAAAATATCACTTCAACATGTCACATCATTTTTTTCGTTAGTCAATTAACGGTCAACATAACTCTAAGCATCATTTAGAACTATTTTCTAAAATTCATGGATTAAAGTGGTCATTTTGAAACTTCAAATATCATACCTTCACTCCAAATTTTAAAGACCGAAGGTGTATTTTTGCCCTTTTTTTCGGGGGGAGAATGCACTAAAATAATAAATTTGAGAAAGATGATTTCATAGATGAAACAGAAACCAATTTAAAAATTGAATGCAATTAAACCCTTTTTCATTTATAATCTCACCTTCTAGAAAGAGGAAATTAATTAAAAATGAGTTAGTGCATAAAATGAAAAGTTATAAAATAATTTATTAGAAAAAAATATATACTGTTGTAAAAATAGGATGAAAACCGGGTATAATTTTACCAATATTAAAATACTAATATAATAATATATTTATAATAATAATATAATAAGAATAATATAATAATAATAATAATAATATTAAAATAAGTGTTTGGAAAGTGGGGGCAATATATATAATATAAATAAAGAGATAGTGGAAATTTATGGAAAATTAAATAAAGACTAAAAAGAGAAAGTGGGAGAGAATGAAGAGAATTGGAGAGAATTTCACCAATGGTTGCATTTTATTTTTCCACCAAAAGCCACTATTTATAGGCAATTTGGCAAGGGATGAGTTGGTACATTTGGACACTAAGCATTGGTAAAAATTTGACACTTGGAGGACACTATGGCTATGGAAATTTTGCCACTTGGCATAGGTAATATATGGCATGTGGATGGACATTTATACTACATATTTTACAATACTCCCCCTTAAATGCTCATTTATATAATATATGCCTCGTTAAAACCTTACTAGGAAAAACCCAATGGGATAAAAACCCTAGTGAAGGAAAAAAAGAGTACATATTTTATATAATACATTTACTCCCCTCATGACGACATCACTTGAGATCTCTAAGTCTTTGATCCCAATCACATCGTGAACCAATTTCTCAAATGTTGTAGTTGGTAATGCTTTTGTAAATATGTCCGCCAAGTTATCTTTCGAACAAATTTGTTGTAATTGAGATGTCATCATTTTCTTCAAGGTCATGAGTGTAGAAAAGTTTTGGAGAGATATGCTTCGTTCTATCTCCTTTGATATATCCTCATTTGATTTGAGCTATACATGTTGTGTTGTCTCAGATAATATTGTTGGAGGATGTTTACATGAAGACCATCCACATGTCTCACGAATGTGTTGTGTCATCGATCTTAGCCATACACATTCTCGACTTGCCTCGTGAATTGCGAGAATTTTGAGCATGATTCGAAGAAGTGGCGGATGGTCCTGTTTCACCGATCGCCATGATATAGCGGTTCCTCCACAAGTAAATAGATAACACATCGAGATCTAGCTTTGTGTGGATCGGATAGATAACGAGAATCTGCATAACCAACTAGATCAAAGCTAGATTTGTTAGAATAAAATAAACCCATATCAATCGTCCCTCGAAGATATCGAGTACATGCTTAACTCCGCTCCAATGTCTTTTTGTAGGACATGAACTATATCTAGCTAATAAATTTCATGAAAATGCAATATCCGGTCTTGTGTTATTAGCTAGATACATAAGTGCACCAATTGCACTTAGATATGGTACTTCAGGACCAAGAAGTTCTTCATTATCATCTCGAGGTCGAAATATATCTTTCTTTACATCCAGGTGAACGAACTTCCATTGGAATGTTCAATGGATATGCTTTATCCATATAAAATCTTTTAAGATTTTCTCTGTATAAGTTGATTGATGAACAAATATCCCATCTCGCTAAATGTTCAATTTGCAAACCAAGGCAAAATTTTGTTTTTCCAAGATCTTTCATCTCGAATTCTTTCTTAAGATATTCTATTGCCTTGGATAACTCTTGAGAGTTCCAATTATATTTAAGTCATCAACATATCTGATTATAATAGCAAAAATCGATTGAGATTTCTTTATAAAAACACACGGACATATTAGATTATTTTGATATCCTTCTTTCAATGAGATATTCACTCAAAGTGATTATACCACATTTCGTCCCGATTGTTTTAATCCATATAATGATCTCGTAACTTTATTGAATACAATTCCGAGAACTTGATTCATATGTTTCGTATTTTAAATCCTTCCGGATTTTTATATAAATGTCATTATCCAGAGATCCATATAAATACGCCGTGACTACATCCATTAGATGCATATCAAGTTGTTCATATACAACAAGGCCAATCAAATATCTTAACGTTATTGCATCCACCACAGGAGAATATGTCTCCTCATAATCTATACCAGGCCTTTGCGAGAATCCTTGTGCAACAAGTCTCGCTTTATATCTTGTGACATCATTCTTTTCATTTCTTTTCCTTACAAATACCCATTTGTATCCCACAGGTTTAACACCTTCTGGTGTTAGGACTACTGGTCCAAAAACCTCACGTTTTGAAAGTGAGTTCAACTCTGCTTGGATTGCTTCTTTCCACTTCAACCAATCCTTTCTACGTTTACATTCATCGATAGATTTTGGATCAAAATCGTCACTTTCATGAATAATATCGTGGGCAACATTATAAGCAAAAATGTTGTCAACAATAATATCATTTCGGTTCCATCTCTTTCCTGTTGTAACATAGTTTATAGAAATTTCATTATTATCCTCAAGCGTTTGATTTTCATCAATACTCTTTTGAGTAGTTGTATTCTGGATTTCTTCTGGAACATCCATACCTTTCATTGAATCATTTTGATTCTCAACTACTTTTCTTTTTCGAGGATTTTTATCTTTGGAACCCATTGGTCTACCACGCTTCTGGCGTGCTCGCACTCATTATTGACAACTTGTTCTGTGGAATATCAATTTTTGATGGAGCATTTCTTCTTTGGTATATATGATTTAGTCACCCTTTTAGCATCTCGTGAATGCATCCGTAATTGATTTGCTATATTTTGCAAATGAATTATCTTTTGAACTTCAAGTTCACATCGATCTCTTCGAGGATCTAAATGAGATAATAATGATGCATTCCACGTAATTTCTTTTTCCAACTTCTTAATTCCTCCCACAATGTTGGAAAATTTGTTTCATTAAAATGACAATCAAGAAATCGCGATAAATACATCACCCGTCGTGGTTCAAGATATTTAATAATTGATGGGGAATCATATCCAACATATATTCCTAACCTCCTTTGAGGACCCATCTTAAATACGTTGTGGTGGAGCAATTAGAACATATAACGCACATCCAAAAATTCTCGGATGGGATACATTTGGTGCTTGGCCATAAGCTAATTGCATGGGGAATATTTATTATAGGCTCACCGACCTAATACGTAATAATGATGCGGCGTGTAAAATAGCATGACCCCGCACCGATGTAGGGAGTTTAGCTCTCATAAGCAATGGTCTTGCAATTAATTGCGGGCGTTTTATAAATGATTCGCTAGACCATTTTGTGTATGAACATGAGCTACTAGGATGTTCAACACTTATCCCAATTGACATACAATAATTATTAAAAGTTTGGGATGTAAATTCACCAGCATTATCAAGTCGAATTGTCTTAATTGTATAATCAGGAAATTGTGCTCTTAACTTAATTATTTGAGCAAGTAATCTTGCAAATGCAAGATTTCGACTTGATAATAAGCATACATGTGACCATCTGCTGGATGCGTCAATTAATACCATAAAATATCTAAATTGACCACTCGGTGGGTTAATGGGTCCACAAATATCACCTTGAATTCGCTCTAAAAATGTAGGTGATTCAATGCCCATTTTAGTTGGTGATGGTCTAATAATTAATTTCCCTTGAGAGCAAGCATCACATGACAACTCATTTGATTGAAGAATCTTCTGGTTCTTTAAAGGATGTCCATGTGAATTTTCAATAATTTTCCTCATCATTATTGATCCTGGATGACCCAGTCGATCATGCCAAACACTGAATATTTCTGGATTCATGAACTTCTGGTTCATTGTTGCATAACTTTCGATTACTCGTATATGAGTATAATATAATCCAGAAGAAAAAGTGGCGATGTTTCCATATATCGCGTTTTCATGTGAAACAAGAGATGTGATATAGAGATACTCTATATTATTTTTACAATCAGTTTCAACATGATAACCATTATTACGTATATCTTTGAAACTCAATAGATTTCTCTTTGATTTGCTAGAGAACAAAGCATTATTAATTGAAAATTTTGTTCCTCTAGGCAAGATAAAACTTGCTTTTCCAAAACCTTCAATCAGGTCTGCAGAACCTGATATAGTATTGATTTTTGCTTCCAGCATTGTCAATTTAGAAAAATATTTTCTGTTTATGAGTATCGTGTGCGTAGTTGCGCAGTCTGCTAGACATAAATCCTCATTGCTCATTTTCAGGTTACTCAACATATTGAAATTGTCCATATTTCTTCATTGATAAGAAAAGGAAAAACGATTACAAAAAGTCCTAAATATATATACAAAAACAAGAAAAGGAAAAAATACTATAATTACAAGCAGTACTTAATTATATATCTTCATACAAAGCATCCTCTACTTGTTTGATTGCATCAATTTTCTCTCCAGGAGATTCAAAATAATCAGCCACATCAAGATGCACCATATTGGAGGGATCAAACACATCATCTTCTTGAATAGCAAGATTCACCTCCACATTCTTCCCTTTTCCTTTTTCCTTCAGGGAAGCTTGATAGAGATCAACAAGGTGTTTTGACGTACGACAGGTACGTGACCAGTGCCATCATTCATGCACCGGAAACATTTATGTTCATCACCTTTTGAACTCCTATCTTGTGGAGATTTTCCTTTATGATCATCAGTTCGTGTGGGTTTCTTAAAGTTATAATGCCCACCACGAAAATAGATATTTCTTCTTCTACCGCGGTCTCGACCTCGACCACGACCACGATTATTAAAATTCACAGCATTCACTTCAGGGAATGGTGTTGCTCCAGTTGGTCGAGATTCATGATTTTTCATTAATAGCTCGTTATTTTGTTCAGCCACGAGAAGACATGAAATTAGTTGGAATATTTTTTAAAGCCTTTCTCTCGATATTGTCTGCTGTGAGGAGCATATTCGAGACATGAAAAAGTGGAGAATGTCTCTCTAACATATCAACATCAGTAATTTTTTCTCCGCATAATTTTAGTTTTGAACTAATTCTGAAAAGTGTGGAATTATATTCACTAACTGATTTGAAGTCCTGCAACCTCAGGTGCATCCAATCATAACGAGCTTTTGGAAGAATAACTGTTTTTTGATGATCATACCTTTCTTTCAAGCCTTGCCATAGAATGTAGGGATCTTTTATTGTAAGATACTCCATTTTCAATCCTCGTGAAGATGATGGCGAAGGAAGATCATAGCTTTGGCTTTTTCTTGATTTGATGCATCATTTCCTTCTTTAATTGTTTCTCCAAGATTCATGGAGTCTAAATGGATCTCAGCATCAAAGACCCATGACAAGTAGTTATTTCCATTAATATCCAGGGCCGCAAATTCTAGTTTTGCAAGATTTGTCATAGTAATACTATATACAAAGAAATTGCATTTACATTAGGAAATTAATTAAACATGCAAAATAACATTTAATTATTAAAAAAATGGCTTTATCGGAGGACCTACCTTGATGGAAAAATCTACAGAGCTTTCGTGGCCGATAACGTGTTGTAAAAATAGGATGAAAATCGGGTATAATTTTACCAATATTAAAATACTAATATAATAATATATTTATAATAATAATATAATAAGAATAATATAATAATAATAATAATAATATTAAAATAAGTGTTTGGAAATTGGGGGCAATATATATAATATAAATAAAGAGATAGTGGAAATTCATGAAAAATTAAATAAAGACTAAAAAGAGAAAGTGGGAGAGAATGAAGAGAATTGGAGAGAATTTCACCAATGGTTGCATTTTATTTTTCCACCAAAAGCCACTATTTATAGGCAATTTGGCAAAGGATGAGTTGGTACATTTGGACACTAAGCATTGGTAAAAATTTGACACTTGGAGGACACTATGACTATGGAAATTTTGCCACTTGGCATAGGTAATATATGGCATGTGGATGGACATTTATACTACATATTTTACAATATATACATGGAAAGCTATTTTTTTTTCTTCAAAGGAATATTTGGAAACTTAAAATATTGGTAGCGTGTCAAATGAGACCAACTTTGGGATTATTTATTTTTTTATTATTATTTTATGTTTTTATTTTGCAATAATCATGTAAAAAAAAAGTCTATTATAAAAATAAAATATATACAAAATAGGGTATTTTCATTCCTTTTTTAATATAGGTTATCTCTCACCAAGTTGATTCGGTGTATTTTATTTTTCAGAAAAATGATTCATGCACTAATGAAATTATTTGGGATAGATTACAAAATTACTCTCTAAACTCTCCATTTTTAAAAAATTTACGGATCTATTACACACAAAATCAAAATTTTAGAATTTCATTAGATAAATTTCAAATTTATATCTAATAGATCAATTAATATTTAAAAATTTTGAATTTATCAAAGACTTATCAGACACATTAAAAGTGTAGGGACATATTAGACATTTTAAACATTTCAAGACTTATCAGACACAAAATTGACTTCGACCTTCCATATTTCTAGATTTGAAGTTGTTTCTTGAGTTTCCTTTCTTTCTTCCATTATTTCAATGCATGATTTGAACAACCAAGCTTATCTTGATTCTATATTCATATTCTTCTCCAATTTTTTTTCCAATTTCAAGTCAAGATCTCGATAGTATAAACACATATGCAAAATAGAAAAGGAAGCACAAACGCTGATGGATGAAAGGATATGACTACTCTTGCTTTAATATTTGACAGTGTCACAATACTTGATCATATGATACTAGTTTTGAATTTCGTTTTTTTAGTTCAACAACAAAAGCATAGGAGATAATCAATAACTTTTAGAATAATAATTAATGCAGGTATGTATGAACTTTGAGAATGGGTGAAACTCGTCCCATTTTTCTACCTTGGAAATTGTAATATTGTTTAAAGAAAAGGAAAAAAAGCACTTCCATTTATAGAAGTCAGTAAAAGGGTGTTGTCATTTGGGAGTTTCAAAGTAAGAGCCTTGGTGGTGGAATTTTGGGGAAAATTTGTAGTATTACCATAGTATCGTACTTCTTAGGTTCACACTATGTTTTAGTGTTAGTGGACCCCACATAATTATGGAAGAGACTGACATGGCGAGCAATAAATGAGAGTAGTATGAAAAAATTTTCATACTACCATAGTACTAGAAATTTTCTCGAATTTTATAAGTGGCACAGAATTAAAGGCAATAGAAGATCTCACTTAATAGATAAGACCATTGTCCAATATAAAATTTTTTTTTTTCCTATTTTACTCTAATCTTACCAAATACAATAATTAATATCCATGCGCAAATTTCAACTTATCAACTCACGCCACCTAAAAAGATATTAATATGAGATTATTCATTGTAAGATCTAATTTAAGGAACTTTATTTTTAGGCCTTGTCATGGTTTGGAATATGTCCTTATTTTTTTTTAGTTTATTACAAAAAAAAAAAAAAAACTATTCTAATTATGTATTCAATTCTTGGGAATAATAAGACTCTCATCTCACGAACATGCCTTCAATTAGAATCATATTCAAGGCTCGAATTCTAATCTAAATTCTAATGGCACACACTTATCCTTAATCTAATAGATCTATTATTGGCATGAGTCTCATTTCTACCACACAATTCAATAGCAATTACACTTTTAAGATTGTATTTTAGTATTTTAAATCTCACATGTGCAGTAAAGCTCTTGTGTTTACTTAAATTTGGTAGAGAATCATACACACATCTCTTAGGTCGATTTTTGACATCGATTTTTTTTTCAAAATCGATGTCAACCGACTCATGAACAACCCTATACAATTCTATACAATTGGACATCTCAATTTTATATTTGAAAAAACTGAATATTTTTAGTTCGATCTGGTTTTTTTTTAAAAAAAATTAACCATCCATAACTTAATCAAATCAATGGTGCCAACAAGAGCGTAGCTCAACTGGCATCAAGTATGACTTATGACCAAGAGGTCATGGGTTCGAATCCCCCACCCCTAAATGCAATCCTCGTCATTGTTGGTCATTGCAGTCAATCGTAACTTCTCATTTGAAAGAATGAATGTTTCACTCTATAGCAGAAATATTAAATCATCTTTGATTTTATCTTTGATATAATTAAAATATTATATTTTAATATCTAATATATTAAAATATATCCTGTACTTGCCTACAATATTTATTTATTTGAATCTTATTCAAATTTTATCAATATCTTTTCTTTAATGTATTTAATATACATTTTTTTAATGTATCAAATACAATTAATATATTTTCCTCTTTTATATTTAATATATCTAATACATTAAATATTAATTTGAATATTTCAAAATTTTATTTCAACTAAATTGATCTTTTAGTGTTACTATGGGCTAACAAGGGATATTATGGATCTATAGATTATAAGTTCCAATGATATGAAAATAATTAATTAAATTCTTTAATTAATCAATTTTCATTCATTAACTCTAAGGTCACTCCACTGTAGACCTAGAATTGCACTCTTATGCACTATAGGGCAAGTTGGTCTATGGATATAATCACTATATGCAAGTTGATCCTTCACGACTTCTTCGTAATTACAGTTGGGTCAAAAGTTTGTTTAACCTCTGTAATTACATCTTTCACCTTAAGTATCATTGATTCTCAAATGAATAATTTGTTTATGCTCCAACCATAAACTAAGTCTCTCTCGGACCAGTGAGAGGGTGGGCCCCATTGTTCAAGTCTCGAAATTAGTACTTAAGGGAACTACTCATCTACTTACTCTATATGGGAAGGAGTCAATTCCATCTTATGAGGTTATGTTCTCAGCTCCCTATTTAGTCAAGCCTCAAAATTGTATAGGCTTATTGGATTGGCTACAAATGCCACTCTCACACATGTAAATCAAAGGACCATCCCTCACAGGCAGGAGTTCATAACTCAATCAGGATTAAGATCGAGTCACACATGATCATCATGAAACAAAAGTCATCTTGAAGGTTCAACATAAAAATCTGATAAGGCTTTTGGGATTGTTGTGTTGATGGAGAATAAAAACTTATAGTCTAAGAATCTATGACAAATAAGTAAAGGTTCTCATTAGTTTTCATGGAGGAAGAATTTAAAGAGAGAGAAAGAAATAGAAGAAACATTTTCCAGTAAGGGTATTTTTTATTTTTTTTTTAAAGGTCGGTGAAACTTTTGAAAGTTCACATGTATTATTAAAACGTGGTGCAAAGTTCAAGGGTATTTTTTATAATTTAGCCTTTAATAGTTGATAAATAGAATAATTTAGAACAACTAGGACAATGACTTGTAAGAGCTCTTCGATTTGTTTTTTTCTTTTTTTAATCAATTTTTACATGAGTTTTGTTCAAGTTGAGCATAAAATCTTGAGTATACTCTTTTTAGTTTCTTATAAAAATAATAATAAATACTTTGCTTAGTTATATTTTTAATTGGGTTGATTTTATTAACTTCGATATGTAGAGTGTAAATTCAAATCTCTAGTTTTTTCGTTGAGGTTATAATATTTTAACCAATCAAGTTATACTCAAGTTGGCAGTTGCATTGAGTTGATTAGTTTAGCTCGTCATAAGGTCTTAGGTTTCTTTGTTTTTTTCCTATCAATTTTACTTGAGTTGTGCTCAAATTGGATATGATATCTTTGACTTGACGTTTTTTTTTTTTTTTTTTTGTCTGCTTAGTTTTTAGTCCTTATCATTGTTCTCATTTAAAGAATAATGTACAACTTTGATCATATCATCCGTGGATGAAAAAATTATTACAAATAAAAACAAATTATTCTAAAATGAAATACCATTTACACAAATAAATTGGTAAAAATACATTCAATGTCAAAATACAGTTTGTTATAACAAGACTCTCATCACAAGTATAAGATTTTGACTAGAATCATATTTAAAGTTCAAATCCTAATCTAAAGCTTAATCAAACACTTATCTAATAACTCTCTAACTTGACAAGAGCCTCACTCCTACCACACAACTCAATAACAATTAAACTTCAAAGATTGTATTTTAGTGCTTTAAATCTCACATTTGTAGTAAAATCACTTGGATTTACTTCAATTTATTACACACATAGCAACTTGCCCTTTAGTAGAAACCTATTCCATTCAAATTAGAAAAGAAAATATATATATAGAGAGAGAGAGAGGATCACTACCTTTGCCCATTATTCATACGGCATTAGGACCCACCATCAATAATTACACCACGCCCACTAAAAGCCCCTAAAAGCCCCTAAAAGCTTATCAAACTTAAGCATAACTCAACTAGTTAAGATATATAGACTCGACAAGAAGTTACATGAGCTCAATTCAATCATTAGAAATTTACTATTAACCCCGATATCTTATAGCAATAATTTTAACATGAGTACACCCATAACATCATAAAATTAGTGTAAATATCTTTAATCCTTGCAACACCGAGAATAATGTTGAAAAAGTCTTAATTCTCTACCAACTTAAGCATAACTCAACTAGTTAAAATAGTATATTCTCTACTAAAAGGTCAAAAGTTTGAATTTCTATTCTACATGTTGTTGAACTTGGAAAAAAAATGTCTCAATTCTCTGTCAACCTAAACATAACTAAACTCCTTAAAGCATATATCCTCAACTAAAAAGTCGGAAGTTCAAATTCACAGCCTACATGTTATTAAACTCGAAAAAAATATATATCTCAATTCCTCCCTCCACAACTCCATTTCCTTGTAATATATATATTGATTTCCAAAGAGAGAGAGGAAAAATTAGTAACTAACTTTCCATTATAAACACATATAAAAAAAGATCTCCTTCACATTGCAAACCATTCAAATTTTCAACACCCTGTTCTCAAAAGGGTAACCAGAAAGTCCAAAAGAGGAAGAACAATAAGAACAAACACAACCTCATTCATACCTTTGGCCTCCATTGTTGAACTTTTTTCAATCTCCATCTTTCTGATCTCAGTCTCATTCCTGTTCCTCCATTAATGGCGGCCGAGATTCGTATCTTCCTTCAAACTCTGCTTCAGGTTGCATCTTCCCTCTGTTTCTGTTTCTCCATTAGAAACTCAATCCCAAATGGGTTCCTCAAATTCCTCTTAATTCTCCCTTTCTTCTTCCTCTTCCTCTACATTCCTCTGCAATTTCAAACCATCCATCTTCAGGGCAGCCTCGGCTTCTTCATTGGTTGGCTCGGCAGTTTCAAGCTCCTCTTATTTGCATTTGGACGAGGCCCTCTCTGTTCCGCCCCCGCCTCCTCCTCCCTCCGCCACTTCCTCGCCGTCGGATCCCTCCCAATCGAAATCGCCGATCACGAGCCGGCGGCGAATCGATCCGATCCCGATCCGGTTCTCCCGCTGAACTTCCCGTCAAAATTAGGGTTCCTAATCCTCACAGTCGCAGCAATCTATTGCAAAAATTACTTCCATCCAAACGGAACCTTAATCCTCTTCTGCTTCGTAATTTACCTCCTCCTCGAAATTCTCCTCGGCGGCGCCGGCGCCCTGGCCAAGGCGGCGCTCGGAGTTGAACTGTTGCCCTATTTCAATGAGCCCTATCTCTCTTCTTCATTACAGGACTTTTGGGGGCGTCGATGGAATCTAATGGCCTCCAGAACCCTCCGCCTCGCCGTCTACGATCCGTGTCGGAAACTTGCCACCGCCTTCGTCGGGAGGAAACCGGCGGCGATAATGGCGATGACAGCGACTTTCGCTGTCTCCGGTCTGATGCACGAACTGATCTACTTCTACATGGGGAGAGTGGCGCCGACATGGGAGGTGACTTGCTTCTTTCTGGTACATGGAGTTTGTCTGGCGGCGGAGATGGCGGTGAAGAAGTCGGTCGGCGGGAGGTTCCGACCGCCGCGGATCGTGTCGGCGCCGTTGACGATCGGGTTCGTGATGGTGACGAGTTTTTGGCTGTTTTTCCCGCAGTTTTTCAGGTTTAAAGCGGACGTTAGAATGTTTGAAGAACACGCGGCTTTGGGCGCGTTTGTTAAGAATGTGACCGGCGAGTTTATCACATTCACGCCGTTGAAGTTCATTTCATTTCAAGTCAAATGATTGTTTGTTACAAGGAAAAAAATAATAAAAATTTCAAGCGGCAATTGCAAGTGCAACAATGGTAAAAAAAAAAAAAAAAAAGTCAATTACATTTACAACTCTCCTTTATCCCATCTCAAAGTATAAAATAGCCCTTCGATTTTGTAATATGAAGTATATCAACAGTCTATCATCATATAAGATATATTAGGGATCTACTACTGATATATTTTATTTAAGCATATCAATCAAATAGAATTTATAATATTTAATATATCGATAGTATATCAAAAATATTTAATACGATGTATATCAACAATATAGTAGTAATTTATATTCAGTATATCATACATACCTAATATAAAGTATATTAGCGATATACTACTAATATATTTTATTTAGGTTGAAATGACATTCCTAATATGAAATAGATCAATGGTATATTGGTGATTCATAATTAGTATATCATATATACACCTATATCAAGCATATATTAGTAATTTATATATGAGATATACCTAATATGAAGTATGTCAATAATATACTATTGATATACTTGATTTTAGTTATTGACTTTCTTAATGGATTTTGGTCACTACTTTTTTGTGATTGCGCTAGTTTTTAGTGGATAAACTTGTATATTAGTATATCAGTAGTGAATAAATTATATTATAATAATATACTTTATTTTAGATATATTATTTCACTAATATACCTAATATGAAGTATGTCAATCATATATTAGTACTACATATTCATTATATTAGATATATTAATGATATATACTACTTTAGTTTTTACTTTATCAACGGTTTATAAACATATCACTGAATGAAGTATATCACTAATATACTTAATGTTAGGTATATCATTGATATATCAAATATGCAAAATATCCTTAATATGTTACTAATATACTTCATATAGAGTATATCATTTAACTGATATATCTATAAAAAAGTATATGAATAATATATAGTAATACACTATTAATATACTTTTTTTTTGTTAAAATTAGTGGATTAATTAGCAAAAATTGAACCGAGAGTAAAAATTGCAACACTTATCTAAATCTAGAATTCTAATGGGATGTAATTAAAAGTTTATATTGAATCTTGACATAGCTTACAAGTTCGGGGTAAAAAGTGATTGTACTAAAAAGTGGAGAAAGTAGTTTTTTTTCCTTCTGTTTTATAACGGTTAAACTATAAATTTAGTCGCAAAACTTTTTAAATTTGTGTCTAATGCAACTATAAAATTTCTGATGTTGTGAGATCATTCCTAATCTTATTTTTTGAGTTCAACAATATGTGTGGCAGTGAAAATTCGAACTTCTGACATCTTAATCGATGATATATATGTCTTGACTAGTTGACAACAAATTCTTAAAATTTAAAAAGTGTCTATTAGGTTTCTAAACTATTAATTTTATTTTATTTAAGCTTTTAAGCTTAAAAAATGTATCATTCATATCATGCAATTAATAGTCCAAATACCTATTAGATATTTTAAAAAAAGTTAGAGACTTATTAAATATAACTTTAAACTTTTTTTACTACAACAAACGTATGGTGAAAATTTGAACATTTGATTTTAAGGAAAGAAGTATATGTGTTAACCGTTAAGTTATATTCATGTTATTGGTCATAACTTTAAATAATTAAGAACCAAACTTGTAATTTAATATTTAGTAAAACATATATTTTTTTTAAAAAAAAATGATATATGAATTTAATAAATTTGTATCGTCGTGATTCATGAGGGATGCGGTGGCATTATTCTACATTTTAATAAAAGGAATTTGAAAAGGGTAACCGTTTCTTATAGAATTTTAGTTTAA